>JAOXNO010000001.1:76663018-76680130 GCA_028565335.1 Limnodromus scolopaceus | reverse complement strand
GAAGGGGACTCCATGACCTCCCTGGGCAGCCTGTTCCAGGGCTCTGGCACCCTCACTGTAAAGAAGTTTTTTCTCATTCAAGGATGAATCCTTTCACACTGGCATTTGCAGTTACCTGGCAGGAGACGATGGCCAGGCCTCTGAACTTCCTTTATGGGAATGAAGAGAGGAAACAGACCAGCAAGATTTTACATTGACGCAGGTTTGTTGAAATACACGCTTCAATAACATAGTCATTTTTGGCACCGTTGTGCATGCCTAAGTCTGTATTTGTAGATACAAGAAGGTCAGGACACTGTTTCAAATACTGACCATGCTGTTTAAACAGTGCCCGGGAACGGCAGGGGATAAGGAGATTCAGGGGTGGTTCCTAGTAGCCAGAATGCCATCTTTTCAAACTGTTTGGGAAAGGAAGAAAACCTAGTTGCATGGATGTGAGCTGTGCCATGCCACTTTGCATAAGACACAGAGATCACACACATTTTTCACAGCAGCACAGATGTAGCTTGTTTTCTAGAAAGTAACCTTGTGAAAGGACAATGGTAGCTACAGTAAATCGTGAGAGAACGATCTAGAAACGTTTCTTGGTCCTTTTTCAGGTTTCTGTTATCCACGGTGCATGTTGTACTTGTCCCTCCTACCCACCTTCCCATATCCCACAAAAAAGGAGAGCCGTACAAACCAAAATTCTCATTTTTAGGCTGTAGGTTGAAAGCTTGTATGGAAACCTATAGTCGGAAATATGTTTAAAGTAGTCGTAAGAAACTTTTAAAAGTGAGATAGTAGGAATGAAAGCTGAATTCATCTCTAGGAAAAGCCATCACTAATTGATTCTAGGAATATTTAGTTTATTGGCTCTTACACCTGGAATTGTAAAAAGTTTTCAGACTATGAAGCCCTAACCAAACACTAGAAAGAATCACCTTCCACTCAACAATAACACCCAGGGCTTTACCAAGACTAATAATATTAGCTCCAAATTTTCAAACAAAGCTTTTGAGCAATCAAGTCCTGATAACTCTTTGGGGCAGTATAACACGTACCCCCCTCCATTTCTTTTGAAATCCATACCTGATCATCTTCTTTTCTACCCAAAATCCCCTCTCTTCAGAGAAGGAAGTCATCACGCTACCACACCTGCTCTGGCTGCTTTAACTCCACTACATGTCCTAGTTTTTTGCTCTGATCAGGAGAAAGGAATTAAAGAAGAAACAGCAAGAGATTAAAAAAATTCCATCTCTAGAGCCAACAAGGGAGCTTGGGGCATCAAAAAAGTGAAGAGATGTCAGGAGAACAGTTCAGAAATAATTTTAAAGACAAATACAACAGTATGGTCAGGTAATAATTCCGGTCCAAATGGAGACGTTTTCTATCTGTGCTAGATGTGATGAGGTACCAGGATTCTGGTTCCCAACACTGGCTAATTATTTCTGGAGGGACAAAACTCAAAGATTGGACTGAAATGTTAAGCAAACCAGGGACAACTGCGTGTAGATCCAAAACCTTTCCAGGCATCTCTTACAGGAGGAGTTAGCTATCCACATAGACAGAGTCTGAAGGGACATGGGAGGACTGGGACCTACCTTCAAGCAGAAGGAGATCCTTCAGCCGCTTAGCTCAGAGACCTATGAGACCCAAAATGTCCTCTTCCTCTCCAGCAGAAGGGGAAAAAGAGAAAAAGCTTCTATTTATGGCTGTCAATTAAAAGGTCAATGAAAATAATCTCATTTGCTTCCATGGATTTTGGATAAGACCCACAGATCTTTATTTTTAAGTATGAAAGAGTCTATTGCTGGCTGCTTAAAATATACTGTGACTGACTCTTCATCCATGGAACAATACTCCTCCCTTGCCTTTGCTGCATTCTGATAACGAAAGGTCCTTTTTAAGTTTTTTTCCAGCATACACTCATTTTCCCCAACACAAAGTACTTTTTTTAGCATGATTTTCTGGAACAACATTTCTTTCCATTCTGGGATGAAAAAGGCTTCAGTTTCCTTTCCCATAGCCCTCCCTTGTACAGCTGAGCATCTGAGCCTACTGCATTTACCCTGTCCTCTGGCCATATAGCTGGATGTCTCTGTGTGAGTAGACCATCGTATGCCAGTTGTATGTACTCTGCAAACCACGATGTCTAAAAAAATTGCCATCTTGCTCAAATTGCTGTCACTTCCAGGAATCTCCTTGGACTTCTGTTGTGCCAGATTGGATCAAAAGCACCAGGTCAATAGCAGTCCTAACAAATCAGGGCCTGTTTTCTTTCCACGAACCATTTAAGGAATTTGTTGTGTACTGCAAAAAACATAGACAATGAACTTTATCAAAGACTATCTTCCCATATCTGAGAACATACTTTTCCAGTCAAGTAAATATGCGTAAATAAGGTGCTGCTGTGGAAAGTCACCCGAGACTTTAAATTTAATCCATATTCTGCCTACCGTGGCTGTTTTGCCAAATGGAAATTAGACACCCTGGGACAATTTTTGAAAACAACAACCATGAGCCCCCAGAGCATCTAAATAACGTCTGAACGGATTTAAAGATTTGCCGTAATTATAGTGGACAATAAATATCTGAGCAGAGTGGCAGATTTCTGTGGGACAGGAAGTGCCCATATTGGTAGCTGCCTAGGATTATATATCCCATTCTTCCCCTATTCAGACTGAGTGCTTATGTGCACCAAGAATTTCTGTTCATTAAATACACTATTTCAGTTAAAACTGCACCAACAGTGGAAAGCATAGTTTGTCCCAAAGTAGTTTATTCCAATCTGGTGAAACCAAACAGTATAAAATACTTAATATCAAAATAATTATGCAATGTACCAGGGTCTTATGACTGGAATAAAAATAGCTTCAAGCACCTCCCAACTTAATTGTTCTATTTATGCTGTTATCAGAGACAAGGAGTTAGTTTCCATGCTACTCAGAGTCTGTGGATCAGTCTCATTTTCAACAGTGGCCATCATTCTTAAGGAAAACTTCCCTTCTTGTTCCAAGATAAAGTCAGCCCCCTGCCCAGTCTTCCAGCCCTCTAGTATGTAAAAATGTGTATTTTTTTAATCCCATACACATTCTGTCAGACCACATTCCTACAGTCTGAAAAAACAGCTCATAAGCTAAATCAAAGATAAACCAAAAATACTTTCACAATGTTCTCTTTCAAAAATATTTTACACTGGGGATGGGGGTGAAGCATTCCCTTGCAAATAGAGCATCAGTTCCTTTTCTTCTTTAAGAAGTTCTGAGCACCAACCAGTATTTCCTAGAGTTTTGAGTCATGTTTTACTCCTGGGAAAAGGATCGGAGCTGCAATTATTGGTGAGAAATTCTTGACAACTTTCAGGAATCTCAGCACCAAGAAAATTGAGATTAATAGGTCTGCTCTGATAAGTTCTAGGACAGCTGGATGTTATACAGAAAAAAGGGATCTGTTCTGATTAAATGAGGACATCTGGTCAGCTTTCTGTTGGAAATGATTCTTCTAATTGTAATAAAAATAAAAGCGATCCAATATATCTAGAAGGCAGATACTCTAAAGAGCCAGACTCTGAGTGTTGAAGACTGGATGTCACCTCAAAAGGAGAACAGTAGCAAAAACCACCGCCCAATGCCAGGAAACAAGGCAAGACCACAGCAACCTTCTGCCTGTGGTCCCAGCTTTTGCCACCACTGGTATAGAAAGTGAAGCTCCTCTGCAGGAAACCTGCTGCCTTGCCTCTTCCTCTCCTCCTTCACTCTTCCTTCTCAACTCAGCTTCATGTGGAGCAAAGGCTCAGGAGGCCTGAAAAGACATCTGCCCATCCCAGTCGTATCACCAGGGGCCTGAGTCCTTGAGGCCAATGAGGAAAAAAGCTTTCAATCCCTACAAACTTTTAATTTTCAATTATGCATACTTTTATTTTCAAGAAAATCTGGATCTACCTATTTTTAGGTGTTCTGCACTCAAAACACAGGGAACCTGACAAAGACCCTCTACTGGTGGATATTTGAGCACAGAGGGAAGCGATTGCAAGAAAATATTTAGCCTTATTCGGTGCAACAAACTCATGCGCCAGACCCGGGATCCCAGGCTATAGCGGGTATTTGTCAAAAAGACTAGCAATATCACAGTGATTTCCATTTGACCTCCAAAAAAACCAGCATCCACTCTTTCCATAGCAGGTGAAAACAGAAACTCCATAGGAAACAGTATTGCAACCGTAAGACTTCCTTTCAATAGGATGGTGCTGCTTCTTCATAGCATGGATGGCACTGACGTCCTCCTTCCTGCTCCTGCTGGGTAACCCTCAGCAAGACTCGGAACTTTGTCCATAGATTACACTGTAATTATGTTATTTATATTTATGTCAGATCCCCTTAGAACCAAGGGAGCATAAGGGAAGACTGATTGTAACTGCACTGTTAATTATTGTCAAGCGGCTTAGATTAAAAAAAAAAAAGATCCAATAAAAGAGAAATCATTTGAAAACATGAAAAAAATATAAACAGTATAAACAGGAAAGCTAGTCAAGAGGAAGAGTTATTCCATCTAGCACAGACATGACAACCAGGGACAGTATGAACTGGAGCCATCTCAGACCGCCTGGGGATGCCCTGCCAGTACTAAGGGCAAAAATAGGACTCATAACATCAATATCTGACTTCCAAGACTCAAGGCTGCATAGACTTCTGCTGGCAGCTCCAAAAAGAATCCAAAATAAAAATACATATTAACTAAAGCAGAGGAAAAATCAAAGGAGAATCTCAAGGATACTGAAATATTCCTGATGTCTGGGAGACACTCTACTTTTTTTATGAATAAGGGCTTTCTGGATTATTGCAGAATGGTGGAATTATCACCACTGACCAGCACCCATTGTGCTCAGAGTTACCTGGACAGAAGAGAGAAGTTCTCCCCGGATCAAAAATAAAAGCATTTAGTACATGCAGGTAAACAGCTGGGAAAGGATCATAAGGGCTTGCTTCATCTGCAGTGATTGCCTGCTGCCAGGATCAATCCAGCTTAATAGCTTTTGAAAACAAAATGAAACAAAACAAAATTCCAACGGAAGCTTCTTCCTTTTATTTTGTGTTGTAGGAAAAAAGTGCCACACTGTGTTAGTCAGCATTACCCTTGGGTCTTCTCCGCTCAGAAACACTAAAATTCTCAGGAGCATGGAGCCAGAGACTTTTGCACTGAGACGGCAAAAGAGGGAAGGGAATGGAAACAGGAAAATCTCCGTATGGCCACATGCATAAATAAACATAGCAAAGCAACACAACAGGACTCCATTTTGTTTCGTGCTCCAAGGATCACTTGTCAATTCACCCTACTATTCAGCCTACTCCAAATCCCAGTGTCCTGCTCAGGAATCTAGTTAAGGCAGATCTTTATCACCGCTGGGCCAGTCCAAGTCACCCACAAAGAACAGGATCTCCAGGTAACAAGCAAGAAGGAGGCCTTTGAACACTTCTTCTGTGGAGTAGGAAAATAAGGAAGTAACAGCAATCTCATCTTGCCTGTCTGATGCAAGCACATGCTAGTATCTGTGGAGAGAGTGATACTTTTTCATAGTATTCAAGGCAACATTATTCATGGGAAGGTCACTAGCAGCAAGGCCAGATCATGAAAATGGCTAAAGTGGAAGACAAAGAGCTTTGCATTCCTCTCCCTTGGACAATGATATAATACCATATCTCCCCTTATTTTACCAAATATGTCACATATAAACTCTATATTTGAAAAAAAACACAATCCTGCGTGATGTTCTTCAGTACTTTGACTGGGTTAATCCCGCCTTCGCATTTGCACAGACCTTTCGTTTCAGTTAAAAAAAGGTCTAATTTCTAGGTAAGTTTTCTAAGGCTGCTCTGGCCTGTTTGGAACAGACCTCCATTATTCCTTCCTACCAACATTCCCATCTCTTTGTCTATAGAATCTTTTACATTTACGTCCCCCGGGAGAACTTTGAAGGCATATAATTGTAAACCGCATCCTCTTGTGAGCTACCAGCTTGTTACCTACCAGGGTGTTAGCTATAAGCAGACCTTCTCTCAAATGACCTAGCACAAATTTATACCTGGTGATGGGAAGAATGAGAGCTTGCACTCAAAAACACCTAACTGAGCTGGAGTTGGAATCTTATTTCTTCTTCAGATAGTAAAGTTCATCTGTATAAAGCAAAGTATCCTGCTATTGTGGGCTGGGATTAGAGGACTATCATGATGATCTGAAGACAGAGCTGGGTAATTTTATATTTCCCAGGAGCCCTTAGAGACTCCTTAGATGGAACACCAATATAGCAGATACCTTGTGACTAACAAAGAGAAAAGTCAAACAGCCCCAGGAGTACTCTGAATATGTGATAAGAGGAAATAAACGGAGAAGAAACATGGGGAACAGACAGGGACTTTGCAGAGACAGGCTACAAAAGAAAACGTGTCTCTAATAAAAAGGGTATCAAACTCAAAGAGATTGTGAGATGCAGGAAAGACTGAAAAACTTGCTGAATCTCATTTGTAAGGCAATCTGAAGGATGAGTTGCCAAGTCCTGTCAATGTACTTAGGAAATATGGCCCCACATTTCATCCACATTCATCCTATCCTTTCACAAATGAAAAGAGACACAGAAGGGACGGCACAAACACCTAAGAAATGTAAACAGGCTCCACTGCCTTCCCATCAAATCTAATCTAAAAGAACAACAAAGTATATGGGCACTGGTGTGACTGACGTACCTAGTGTATCTCTACCATGAATGAACTTGAAGCTTTCACTGTAAGAAGATACTGTGTATACCTGCAAAGAATTCTCCTTCTTCACATACAGAGGAAAAGATACCTTCTGATGCCTTTGTTTCCTATTCCTTTCGTGATACACGTTAGGGCAGCAGAGCTAGTGAAAAATTCATTCGTGTCATTTCATCAGAATGTCTTACAGAACTGTGTAAGGTTTTCAGACGATGCTTCAGTTCAGGTTACTCAGGGTGAAGATGGAACAAGGATATCCAGTTGCCCTCTGAAGACCTCAGACAACATCCTCTTTGGGAGGACAATGTCCTGGGACAAGAGAAAGCCAAATCAGATTTCTCCTTGAAATACGGTAAAATTATGACTCAATCCAGAGTCTGCAGTAGAAGAACTTTCAGCTACAATGCAAAAATCTCACCAATGGACTCAGGTACCATGGCTCCAGTTGGGTTTCCTATCTTACTAAGAGTTTGTATATGGAGATTTTTACTTTTTTCTTTCTTGAATCAGGATAACACCCCAAAGATCTCAAGAAGGGTGGTCTTTTGCAGGAAAAAAGATCTTTTTTGGGAAATTAAGTGTTACATTTCAATCTAAAGATTAAAAAAAAAATTTAAAATTAGAGTTTAATCTTGAAAAAATATTGTGCAAAGTGGTTATAAGCAGGGGAATTCCCCTCCTCCGAATCCTCAAAACTGTTACATCATAGTACAGACCATCTTGAAACTTTTTCCTATTTTCCAGAATATATTTGTCTGAGTTTTTTCAGAAGCTATACTTTTCTGGAAACAGTTGACATTTTTTAATCAGCATTTTTCAGAAATAAAGATAGAGGTCAGCAAGTGTTCTCTGAGGTGTAAAGTTGCCAGGCCAAAAAGTGAAAGAAATATCACGTGTTTATATTTATGAATTCCCATGACAGGTGCAGGAGAAATGTTTCAGAACAGAGTGAGGATAAGAAAAAATTAAAAGATTACATATTCATTTGTCAAAAATTAGGAAAATGTTGTTACTCACATTGCATCCTATACAAATGGGGTTTTTTTTCCTGCTTGGAATTTTATTTTGAAAGCTGCTTTTTGAAGGTTCCGCCAAATAGAAAGACTCCAAAGATGAGTTTTCTATATTGCATTCAGTCACAAAATCAACATTAGTGTGAAATCGCTGGCTGCTCAGGTTTCCTCACTAGCCTCTCTCTTGCTCTGCTGTCCTGGGAGATGCCACCCATTGGGAGGGAGTGGAGTGGGGAGGAAGAAAAATCCCTCCCTTCTAAAGACACGAAGCTGCACGCGCAGAATTTGAAGCACTTAGGAGCTCTAGTTGCTTCTGCATAATGTGATCTATGGTCACACAAGAATTTCACCTTTTTTTTTTTTTTGAAATTAAAATCTTAGTTAAATGAAAAGACAAGCTTGACAAAGGTACTGGAGTGTGCTGCTTTGTTTAACAGGCTGTGGCAAGTATCCAAATTCCAGTCAGAATTGCAGCAATCTCGTATGCTGTCAAGAAGTATGACTTCCCCCTGACAGAACATACTGCAAATTTTATGAGAGATAATTGAAGCCAATTCTTGTAACATCCATTAGAGTCCCTCTCAATCTGTCTGTGAGAGGTCTAGAAGAGTGTGAGCTTCTCCATTCAATTACCCATATTGGTAACTAACAGCTTCCAAGTTCTCTGCTGTTTCCACCTTTAAAAAAAAGTCCTTTGTTCTGTAGAAAACATTCCTGGCACCTTTAATCTTTGAAAAACTTTCCTGTTTCAGTGTCTAGCAGAGAGAAGCACAAAAATATGGGCCTAATACTGTAATGACACTAAGTTGTTTTGATGCTATATCTGACCTCACACGGTGAAATGGTGGAGAACTCCATCTACCTGGCTTAGTAAGGGATGGAGAGGAAACCCGACATTTACCCTATTCTGCATTTTAACAGCTTTATATATCCCCCATAATTAGAGCATCTGCAAATCAAAGACAGGGATGGAGGTGAAATTTATAGTACAGGAGATATAAGTAGCATTGTTGGGATGATCCAAGAACATAAGTGGAAAGGTCTGGAGGAAAATGGGCTCTCCAGTATTAAAGCAGCTGATAGAGTTCAGCTCCAGCTCTGTTACGGGTATAAATACAAGCTGTAATGGGCATAAATAAAAGCTACATTAGCTCTCAATTGTAAGTCTTAGCATTCAGGATTGCAGTAACACACAGACACACTCTTGACCTCTTCGTACTCCCAGTTCTTCTTCCCACCCCCTCAAACAGCTTGATTCAACTGTCTGTGGGGCTACCTTGTGTGCTGGCTGTATGAAACACAAACACAACTCAAAAACCGATCTTGGGTTTTTTTCTCTACTCAGTGGTTTTCTTGTATCTCTTTCCCCTCAGATGACTCATAAAACAGAGACACACACATTGCAGGAAGGTTACAATAAGTGTTCAACAGCGTCGTGTGCCTCAAGACACTACTACTGTTTATGATAAGATTATTGATGGGTTAATACACATGGTTCCTCAAGATTCCCAGTTAGAGGCGCTACACGGACCCGCAACTCTGCAAGTTAACATTCTGATCTTAGAATTAATGAAACTGTGTTTCAAATGCATTAAACTGTATTTACAAGTATGTTCTTCATATTAAGGGCCAAAGTTATGGACTAAACCTCAGGCTTTCATTACTAGAAAAGAGAGCTTCAAAGGAAGAAAAGAAGGAAACACAGCTGAGCGACCACATCCTTGTCAGTGTATTTGGTTGAGACATGGATAATCAAACCAGTCTTCACTTTCAGTGCAAAATTCACTACTTTAGGGCTCCTGGAAGAACACAGTTTAGGAAGCTGCCCAAACTGAGTATAGATACTCAGAAATACAGAAATATAACTTATTTTGCAAAGAAAGACAAAAGATTTCTTTTGGCTCTTCACCCTCCATCAAAGGAAAAAAAATAAAACAATAAAACAAAACAACCACACCACCAACAACAACAAAAAAAACCCCACCAAAAAAAAAGATAATAGAAAAAATAAAAAGACAATGACTATACGCAAATAGCCAACCTGCAGTGTAGGTTGCTGCTCATTAAACCCATTCACAGAGATTGGCTGGAGTTTTTTGAAACTCCATTTACTGCAGAGTCTTATTTCATCTGCTTCAATTCCGGCACCGAAACAGAATCAGGTTAACATACAGCAGTGTTAGATCCCAGGAGGAGGATTTTTAACACCAAAAAAACCAGTAGTTAAATAATAGAAAATTGATAAGCAAGGGAAGAAAAAAATATTTTAGCTATATTTTAGCACTGGCATCTTCCGGTTCATATACTGGAAGAAGAATAACTTTTACAGATTTCAGGATCCTACAACATATTCAGCAGTCTGCTAGGTGACAGAGAAGGAAGAAAGGCCAGCAACACCGAGCACCTTTACACAGTGCTTTTGCACCTGAAGAAAATTCGGTCTGAAATGATCTTTTGGGTCAGTTTCTCCGCTTAAAGCCGCTCCGCTTCTTTGCCTACCTCTTTGAGGCACAGTGATCCCTAGTGCTCCGCTGGGGTACAAACTGTGGGCTCACGCACCCTAACCCCGCAAGGTGACCCCGCGTCGGGAGCACCCCAGGGAGAGCATCTCGGCGGAGCTCCCGCCCGCCCGTCGCCCGGGAGGTGGCGCCGGTGGCCCGCGGCTGCAGCCGCGCAGCACCGCACCGCCCCGCACCGCCCCCTCCGCCCTCCCGCCGGGAGACTTCGGGCAGACGGACGGACAGACAGACAAAGCCAGCACCTGCAGAGCCCAAGCGGGTGGGCATCCCGGTCCCTGCCGCCCGCTGGACCTCGCCCGACCGCAGGTTCCCCCGCCACACCGGGGACATCCTCGGCTACGGGCAGGATGACGGAACCTGCAACGCAACGGCATCAGTAGCACCAGGAGCTGTGGTCCCAGATGTGTCTAAGCAAAAGCCTCACACTTCTACAGAAATCCTTACACGCCTTGAGCTCAAGATTTATTTCCTCCCCTGCGATCTTGAGCCCACTGCATTTTCCCAAACCCGAATTTCACCACGCTGCTGTTACACCGGCTCTTTCTCCTGAACCAAAGCCCTAAATCGGGGCTAGGTCTCTTCCACCTTCTTAAAACCCATCTGCTACCTTCCTCCCTCTCACCAAGCAGTGTCTGAACCCACTCCTCCTCCCCACTCCACGTTCCTGCATCCCCAAAAACCTCTCGAACTCCCGAATCCTGCAGTATAAGCTGCGCGCGCCGCCTGCTGTGGTATTTATGCCCGGCCAGCCGCTCCCCGAGCCCTCAGGCCACCTTCTGCATCTGTCACCCACTCCTAATCCTGCGCAAGCCGCACAGCCTGCGCTCCAGGAGGCCACAGCTCTGGCGTCTGCCTCTCAGCGGGGGGATAACCCCGCACCCCCGCAGCACAGGGAACTGCAATGAGCTCACGACCAGCAGAGCTGGGGTGACGCTACAAAAAACCACCTGCCACCTCTCAGCCCTTCTAGGGGAAGGCATGCCTGATCCTCTGACCATGGCAGCATGTGGACCGCGGCAGAGAAGGGGGCAAGAAGCTATGGACAACACAGGAGGAAGACCTGCTGGGTGGCCCTGCAGGTCTCCCGCTCCAAGGGACACGTGCTCTGAAGTAGCTCTCCACCTTTCCTTTCTCACATAATCTGATCCTCCGTCCTTGCCTTGTCCTTGCTTGCCCATGGAGGGGGTCAAAGACAAGGAGGGGTCTGAAAATACCCAAAGGCAGCAGATCTTCTAGCCTTGAACATACGTTGTTCTAAATGGTAGGAAAAATTAAAGGCTTGGACTTCACTACTGCTGAAGCCAGGGAGTCGCTTTCAGTGCCCATTGAATCTCTTTGATGAGGTCGACAGGTGTGAATAAAAGGGGACTGCGGCAGGTCTTAGGTGGCTTCCAAATTCTCTTCTCCTCCTAAAAAATCAAGTGTCCCACATAGGCTGGTACCCTGTCTCTGCCAGCAGGCAGCATCAGCTACCTGATGAAGGCTGTTTTGCAGTTCAGCCATCTCTGGTTCACTGCAAACTCCAAGCTGTCCAAGGGAAAGACCCTATTTTCCTCTTTTTCCATAGATGACATCTGTGCTGAGTTGAGAAAAGGAGGAAGGATTATGTTTTTAATACCTTAATATTCAAGATACAATAACATCTTAACAGCAGGATCTTAAGACATCCTTCACTGCTTTATATGTTTACATAAAATATTCATCTTCCTGACGGCCAAATCTTTTCAAAGCATTCCAGTCATTGCCCAGCTACACTACTGCTTTTTGGATACAAGCATTTAATAAATTTAATTTTTTTATGGCCATCAGAATGTGCCCAAAGGAGAGGAGATGATGCAGCCAGGCTGCACGGCGCAGTGCCTGAGCAAATGCAAGGTCAGAGCTACTAAGCTCCTGCAAGTCTGGAGCAGGCTGGCTGGCTGTAGCTTCTGAAAGAGCGGTCAATCAGGACAGGCTCTGCGCATCTGGGAGCAAATGAAGCCATAAACTTGGAGAGATCGCATATGCCTGGATCCCCACGGGCAATGCTGAACCGAGCGAGGCCAGGTTTAAAAAATAAAACCAAAAATAATCACACAGGCACCCCTTACGCGCATCTCGGGATGGCTTAAAAAGTACAGCAGCATAAAAGGGTGGGTGGAGCCACGGAGGATGAGGGCAGATTATTTAAAGAAAGTAATAAAAAGAAAAGGTTTTTTATTCTAATGTGAGGGTGTAGGATTTCATGGCAAGATATTTGTTATATTCCCCTAAGGTTTTCCTTCCTTCATACAAGTACAGTCAGGCAATCAGTATGATCCTACATTACTTTCCTGTTTGTGCTTCAGTACAACAAACTATACATTTGTAGTAAAAGAGATTTTTTTTCTATAGGTTCAGGAATAATAAAAAAAGAAGAGATTAAAGACATCAGGTCAAGGCAAATCTGTTCTCAACATTCTCGTTCTCAATTTACAGATTTTAAATTTAGTTTCTTCTCCTTCCTCTCCTATTTAATTTAATTCAAGTAGCATTAATCATCCTATTTCTAAAACATGCCGTTAAAAAAAGAAAAAAACCCAACAAACCAAAACAAAACCAAATTATATTTGTGTCAGATTTAACCTACTTTTCAGATATTTTGACAGACGCTCTGGGTTTAATATAGACTGCTGCAGAATGATTTCTTGTTACCAGAGAAAGAAAGCTGATTATGGTGGGTTAAAACGAAGGAGATAGGTCAGGCTAGTCTGACCAACTGCCCTTTTAATCAAAGATTTGCTCAGTTTCAGGGTTTTTTCGAAAATGAATTTGGAGTCAACAAGAAGTATATGACTGACAGACTGTCAACATGCCTCAGCACAGGCTTTGTTTCAGTAGCAGCTGGCTCACACCGCAGAGCAATACCAGTATGATCCAGTGTCGGCAGGGGAAGAGAGTAGTCTCCTGTCTACCTTCCCTGTGGGAACACGGTGGGTCAGGGTGTCACAGATCCTGCTCCAGCCAGCCCATCATGTTTTTTCAGAAACTGTGCAGAGAGCCTAACAAACTTGCAGTAGAACAATCTGTCTAGACAGTCACCTTCACCCTGCCCTGTGCACAAACATCATCGTTTACCCTGATCCCTAAGAGAATCACAGTATCACAGAATGGTAGGGGTTGGAAGGGACCTTTGCAGGTCACCTAGTCCAATCACCCTGCCAGAGCAGGTTCACCTGCAGCAGGCTGGACAGGAACACATCCAGGTGGGTTTTGAGTATTTCCAGGGAAGGAGACTACACAACCCCTCTGGGCAGCCTGTTCCAGTGCTCTGTCACCCTCAAAGTAAAGAAGTTCCTCCTCATGTTCAGATGGAATTTCCTCTGTTCTAACTTGTGTCCATTGCCCCTTGTCCTGTCGCCAGGCACCACTGAGAAGAGCCTGACCCCATCCTCTTTACACCTGCCCTTTAGATATTTACAAGCATTGATAAGATCCTCTCTCAGCCTTCTCTTCTCCAGGCTAAAGAGTCCCAGCTCTCTCACCTTTTCCTCATAAGAGAGGTCCTCCATTCCCTTGATCATCTTTGTAGCTCTCAGTTGGACTCTCTCCAGCAGTTCCTTGTCCTTCTTGATCTGGGGACCCCAGAACTGGACACAGCACTCCAGATGGGGACTTACCAGAGCGGAGTAGAGGGGGAGGATGACCTCCCTCAACCTGGTGGCCACGCTCTTTTTAATGCATCCCAGGAGACCATTTGTCTTCTTAGACACAATGGCACATAGCTGCCTGAAGGTCAAAATTGGCCTAAGAAATAGTATGTAATAATCTTTCTACTATATTATCATTAATCGTAATTTTAAATAACAACCCAGGTTATTTACGTTATTGCTCCTATCAAAGTCTTTTAACAGTTTCCTATATACCATTAAAAAAATGTCCTCTTATGATCTGTGTCTTTCCAACATCATTGGCCTTCTCCTGGTTTTTTGCCTTGTTTTGTTCTCTAAGTTAGAGTTTCTTGCAAACATGATTGCTCAATTCCTTCTCTGAGGACCATTCGTGCTTCTATCTCCAGTGAGGCATGAAGTAGATGGCATGGAGACCTTTCCCTTCTCTGCAAGGGGAGACAACAGCTGTGGACTTCAAGAAACATAAATCATAGACTTGTTCAACATCTGAGGAAAACTAGGAGTTGGAGGAGACAGGAACAGTGCAATGGCTGTCAAGGATGGGGAGCAATGGGGAGCGAGAGTACAAACATATGGGAAACTAGCAAGAAACTGGAGAGGGAAGAAAATTATTTTGAAGATCAAACAATGGAAGAACAGGAAGACTGAGAAGCAAGATCAAAAAGCTGAGAACAATCTGGAGGAAAAGACAGACATACATTTTTAGCTTTTAACAGAAGCACAGGGGCTTAAGTTTACCCATAATCAGTACTCAAGCCCTTACTTAAAAGCTCTTCCACCTACTGATGTAGCCAAGCTGTAAGAAAGAGCAGCCAAAAGAGATGGTGATTGTTTCTGGTAGAGAGCTATTGCTATTGCATTTGATACCTCCTCAGTAAGCCTCAGAAGAACTAACAAGGGCCATTGTACAGCATTGAATCCCTTGGTTAAAATAGATGCATCACATCAAGTCTGGAGAAGCTGTTTAATTTTGACAGTATTAGGAATTAAAAGAAAAAAAGGCCTACATGATCACTCATCTCTATATTCCGATATAGACTAGGTTTGTGTGTTAGTTTCTAATGCTGGATCTTGCTAAAACTTGCCTTGGTGGAGTGCTTGAAGGTGGAGTGCTCAGGTACAGTTTGAATCCATGGGACCAGTCAGAGCTCCAAGCACTGGTCTTAAGCCATCCTCATCTAGATCACTTATGAATGGGAGTTAGAATTGTGTCTTAGTTACACAGAAAACCATCACTGCAGAAGATATCATAGGAAATGCTAGCAAAGAACAACAAAAGCAACCTCCAGAAATTTGTGCCTACCCCCTAACCCTACCACCCCCCCCAAGGAAAAATGCAAAGCTTGAGGAAACCAGATACTCTTCATAAAACATCATATTTAAATTCATCACCAAATTTCCATCCAGAAACCCCATGAGAATTTTGAGATTGCCTTAGTCTTGACACCTGTCACTGGATCCAGAATCCAGCTGAGCTAACACCAGGCACACGTGAAGCACGTAAATGACACTCCATACGGACATGGCAGTGCGTTGATGCCGTGCCAGCTCCTGACACCACAGCACCTGTAGTAGAGGGCATAGGCAGGTATAGACCTGGCAGCATAGCAAGGCTGGTTCTCTTGCCACGTGAATCTTCATCTCCTTCTTCCAGGAGCTGATGATTAGGAGGACACCTTAATTCTCTGGCAAGTAGCAGCCTTACCAGTTCCTGCTGCATTTCACTGGGTAACAGCAGTGCTAACAGTCCTCGGCTGATGTACTTTCAGAGCAGCTACAGACTTTTATTTACATGTCCTTGTAAAGTCTGCTTGCAAAATTAAATACTGCCTCCAGATAGATTTGTCTTTTCCAAATGAGAAAGCCAGTTTGTTACACCACTTGACGAAGTTGCAGACTCCTAGCTTACGCTGACAGTGCCTTCCTCATTGTCCTCTTACAAGCATTTTATGTTTAGCACTACACACGTTCTAATTTACTACTAAAAATAACAGTAATAAAGGAAATAGATGTATCTGATAAACTGGCTTCATTATGACATCGTGTTGTGGTTTATTACGTCTCTTTTGCATTGTTTTTCCTTCTCAGAAGGACACAATACCTGATAATCTCCATACACATCTGCAGGATAAAGACAATAAGTGACAAAGCCTTCACCTGGAGTCAGAGGATTTAGCAAACCCGACTGCACTGCTCTGAAAAGTGCACATGTTGGCCCAATCTCAAGGTACGCATGTGCTTTATTTATCTTGAGTGAGATTCAACTATTGCTCAGAATAAAAATATTAAAAAGAAAAAAATTAGCCAAACATGGATGCAAGCATGTCAGCTTTGATACTCGACACTGGAGTTTCCTAGAAATTAATCCTCCATTAAAACAACAGATGGCCCTCTGTGTTCCAGAGGCTCAGAGCACACATGAGGGGCTGGGTGACTGATGGACTTATGAATGACTGGGTCTGCATAAACCTTAAGTTGGATTAGTATAAGCGCATGCATGTCAGAAATGGTCTGCAGTATTGACATTTCATGTTGGCTTTGTGGAGCCAGACTTCTTTCAGCCCCACACAAGATTGTGTCACGTGTAGGGGACAGTGTAGGAATATTTAGGAATAAACGCATTCTGGCAGCTTTACTGACTGCTTTGATGCTTTCAGCCAGCAACGAATGAAACCCCTGCTGATTCATCCTTTAAATCAGTGACAGCTACTTAATTAACAGGACCACAGCCAAGCTGCTTAGGACTAGCACTGACCCTTCTTAAGGAAAGGAAAGTTGTACAACACATTTTGAAGGGCACCTCCTAGCAAAGCCATGGTTCGTATTTTCAGTGAGTCGGGTGAGGTGCAGTAGCAGAGGTAAGCACAAGCTGGGCCTGCCCTTACAGAGCTAGGCAGGCTGGTTTGAACAGAGACAGCTCTCAACCCTTTCCTTCCTGAATCCATTAGGCACGCAGATATCCTTCCTCGAACAAAGCCACAGCTCTTCATGGACTTGCAGTGCGCGCTGGCAGCCCAGAGAGCCAACCACATCCTGGGCTGCACCAAGAGAAGTGTGGCCAGCAGGTCACAGGAGGTGATTCTACCCCTCTGCTCTGCACTTGTGAGACCCCACCTGGAGTGCTGTGTCCAACTTTGGAGTCCTCAACACAGGAAGGACATGGACCTGTTGGAACGGGTCCAGCGGAGGGCCACGAAGA
>JAOXNO010000001.1:76651231-76661470 GCA_028565335.1 Limnodromus scolopaceus | reverse complement strand
TGATTTATTTGATGCAAGAGCCTTTGGGGTTTCACCCAGAGGAAGGTAAGTGAGCGAGCTGCTCGGAGAACGCCTGCAGCTGCCGCTCTGCCGGAGGATGCTGCGCTCAGCACAAGCCGAAAGAAAGCCTTGGGGAGTTGGGTTTGTCAGCAACGCTGCAGGAAGCACGATGCAGGGGAACCGGCTTGGCTTGCTGGGCCAGGGAATGACGGCGCAGCTGTGTGGCTCCCTGCCCTGCCAGCCTGGCTCCGAGCTTCTTTGCAGCTACTTTTCAACTACAGCTGAGCTGTAGCGTGTGAGCAGCACGTTGGGAGTACGATGCCTTGCAATGGGCCTTTTGTCTTCCTGGAATTCGGGAAGGAAAGAATGCAGAGAACAGTCCTTTTGAGGTTGAAAAGGGGGGAAATGTAAGCTACCAATTTGTTTGAGAAAAAGGGAACAACCAACCAACTGAATTTATCCCATCCAAACTACCACAAGACAAATACTGGAGGGCACACAAGCACCGCCTAAAGCCAGTCATGCCAGAGGCCTGAAAAAAACTGAAAATAGAGATAAAAGATAATCTATTTGATGAAGTAGCAGCATAGTTTATTTTTATTGCAAAGAAACTTGCTAGTGGCAGAACACAGACTGTCCTACTGGCTAAAGTCCACATATTTCGGCACAAAAATAAGCTGTAGTTACCAAAGCAACCAAGTATCTCAAGACCTGAACTCTGGCATCGCACCAGTCACATTGCTATAGGAACAGAGGAGTGGTGGAATTGGCCATGATAAGTGACAGCTGACCCCTGACTTGTACAGGAGAAGAGTCTGTCTCCCTTCATGCTGGTTATCATCCTAGATTAACGATTGTGTTGTTTGCAGCTGAATGTTGTGGACGACTTCTAGCACAGAGGACACGCATGCACGTTTTAGAGAGGGCATACAGTTACTACAAGCCCTGCTAGATGGATAGAAAAAATACAGATATTTTCTGCAAATGAAAGAAAATGTTGATGAGGATTTTAATCATCCCAGAGAGATTAGAACACAAATATTTTTAAATTGGTTACACATAGAGACACTTTGGTCTCGATTAATGGAAATCTCATGCACTTCAGAATACTTAGTATAACAATAGCCATTCTGGAACATTCGTCAGTGCCTATCTGCTGCTCTATTTAACCTCCTTCACTCATGTAATGAAAACAAAAAACGGCATGGAATTTAGGAACAAGAGCAAAGCAAAGAAACTAAGAGTTCACAAACAATCCAGAGGCTGAAAATTATTTGGCTGAAGTATTTGGTGGATGTGTATGTTACATTCAAAGAAAATGAGATCCAGAATAATTTTCTACGGTCGAAAAGGAAGAAATACAGACAATAAATCTTCAATTATGGATTACACAGCAGATATTGATTCCTGCCTTTCTTGACAGTGTATTAGATTTTCTTCATGCTCACCCTTTCATTTTTTATTCTATCTTCTATGTAGAGGAAAAGCTTCCAGTTATAATGTGAAAATCCATTCCCACATCTTTCTTCACATATCTCTTTAAGATTTAGCCCCTACTCAATCCTTTCTAGACAAAGGACATCTGGTATACCATGGCTGCTGCTCATTATACTAATCTTAATCAGTTCACAGCTACCATTCAGTCCTCCTGTCAGTTTGTCTCTCACTGTGCATCCACACAGCAAGAGCTCTGGGGCAAGGAATATTTATTATCATGCATCAGCACTGAGCCTAGTATGAGGGAGCTCTGATATTTGATGTATCTAGATGCTATCAGATAAACAAGGAAATCATTTGACACAACTTTTGTCACTACCATTAAATCATCTGAAGGAGTTTGATTTCTAAGAGCTCGGCGGCGCAATTCTGCTGTTGTCATCTGCTATTTTTGTTTGCACGAAGTGCTCTGCATCAGAACATCAGAGCACAGATGTTGCTCCACTGTTTTTAGTGGAGTCAGCCCTCACATATCCAAGAGCAGGTATTAGCAAACAAATAATGCCTGGGTTTTATTAATTTGTTTGTATGTTGGGATCTCGTACGGAAGCTTAAAAACACACCCCAACTTTTAAAATAAAAGAGGCAGCAAATGTTACAAAGGCCAGACTTTGAGCTAGGGCCAGGAATACAAACCCTAGTGGAAAGTAAAATGTTTTTAAGTTTCAGTGTAAAAGGTTTGACTTAAAACCACCTTTGCAGCATCCTGATGTTGTGGCAAGCTGCTTCAGCCTGACCTCTTCCCTTGGGTGGCTCAGATGCGTGTTCGCAAAGGGAGCATTTGCCCTGCAACAACTCGTGTTAGTTATAAGTTATAAACCACTCATCAGCTCCTGTGCAGTGGCTGTAATCAGCTGTGATGGTCTGGTTAGGGGACAGCTGGCTCCGAGAAGCATCCACTTGCCTTGAAATTTCTCAAGAGCTGGGTCCAAGATTTCCGCAGTGCATTGCTTCAAAGGAGATTGAGACTCTTAGCCATTCACCAGATGGTTAGTCTTTTCATCTGCTAGTATTAGTGGCCAATGCACTGCTGAAGGAAAGAACAGCTAACTAGCAGCTTGCTTTTGCTGTTCTGAGGAAGGAGAGCAGCTGATGCTCCCACACACTTTAATGGGAAGTGAAGGCACCATCCATCAGTAAAGCTTTACAAACGTGACTTGGCCTCTCCCTAGAGCACCGTCATCGGCTCTCCAGGAAAAGCCAAAGCTGTCTGATTGTGGTTGGAGGAGCAGTGGATTTACAGCACAGTACAGAGCACAGTGAAGTCAGACCACAGTTTTCACAATAGACCAGGATTAATCTCTAGTCAAGATTAGAATCATAGAATCATAGAATCATTCAGGTTGGAAAGGACCCTTGGGGGGCTTCAACCTGTGAAGCTTGGACCCACAAGTCTAGCCCACCAAATGATCCCCTTTCTACATCACTGGCCATCTAAGGGATTAGAGGCAAATGACTGCCCGAATCCAATCCTTAGCACTGATATCATACTTGGAGAACCTTGCAATGAGTGCACTGCCTTTAAAATAGCTGTCATTTAGAAATGTAAAGTTGTCATTCAGTGGAGTGTTAGAAAAACAGACCCTTTAGGTATTAGGACCCTCTTGAGAAACATGAAGCTTTGGTTCCATTTGCATTTTACACATAAGAAGAACCAGTCTGCAGAGTAATAAAGCCCCCTCCATGTGCTATTGCCAGGTCTTTAAAAAGCACTGACAGGGCTACTGACTGTTGCTTATATTAAACAACATGTGGAACCTTCCTGTGGCCAAACCAAATGAGCTTCTGGGGTCAACCAGTCTGTGAGTGAAACACATTGTCGTATCGGAAAGCACAAGACACACTGGAGGGCTGGGCTATGCCTTTCCTGGGAATGGGGCAGATCATAGCTCTTGTCTCCAAGATCCCACCAGTGCGAAATCACGCTGAAAAAGCACAGCCGTACCAAACCCCAGCTAGTCTTTTTATTCAGACTAGCCTTTCCCTGTCACTTTCCACCTGCCAGTGGATGTGAACATATACGTGTTCTGGATTGTTCTCTCCTATCCTTACACTGACTCCACTGCAGAGGATGACTTTGTGTCCCAGTAAAAAGACAAACAAGCACAGAGGGCAGGAATACCTTTCCCACTACTAGGGATTCAGAACACAGGATTGATGTGGCAGAAATAGATGCAGAAGCATCCACAGCATTTCTGAGTGGGAGTTCCCACCAGGATTATTTGTTATTCAAAAACCAGAGATAAACAAAGAAGGCTTCCTAGGAGCAATGAGGACACAAATGGTAGCTCCTCTGGCCTGAGGATAAAACATGTGCCATTTGGTTTGACTTGAAATTTGCAGAAAGAGGATTCAGATATAGTGACATTGTGCTCATACATCGTGACAGAAACAACCACAGAAAGGTTTATCATTTATCATGTCTGTGGTTGGACTTTCTCAGTCCTGTGTTAGCTGTCAATTTCCAGCTCCTGTGGCGCATCGTCTTTGTAATGCTTTCGGTTCAGCTCCATTCCACACCTTCCCTTTCTAGATTATTTCACCATTTTGTTCTCCTTGTCCCTTTCTCTTAGTTTTTCTTCCCATCCTCTCGAAAGGGGCACACCTGTTTATCACAGCACTCACAAGAGGTTTCCTGCCAGTTCATTCCATGCATGCTACTCATACTAACTACTTTGGGGGCCCAGACTTCCTAGGTGTCCTCTGCAGGGACAAGAGGAATACCATTCACACCCACCTGAGAACACAACTGCCTCTGCACATGCCTGTCTCTCCCAGCAGTGACTGAAGAGGGGTCTAAAGGCACCAGATCACCCAAAGTAGTATCAGGGAGCAACAGGAATAGGGCTGCTCTATGAAGGAAAGCAAGCAAGAAATCAAGAGAGACTACAACGTGGGCAGATGCAGAGCCCTCATGACCAGGGCACAGTCCCATGGGTGCACAGAACAGTGGGGTGATAGTAGGGTGATGGTCCTGTGATCATCAGACAAGGTAAACAAATCAAGACCAAGGTCAGTCCTAAAAATCCTTTCAGTAGGAGAGGGCTGGGTGCTGGCACACCTATGACATAGTTAAAGCTGTAGGTGGGTGACCAGGCCTGGTCTCATGTGGAGTTCCTGAGGTAATGAGCAGAAGATGCACAGGTGGAAGCTCCAGGTCAGGCTGCTCAGGGCAATGAAAGCCAACTAGTGTGCTCAGGGCCCCCATAACTGACCATCTCAGTCAGGTGCCCAGAAGTAGGTCCTGTGAGAACCAGCCGGTGTGACTTGCTGTCCTGCGTGTTGCAGCGAAGCTTCATTTGTGGCTGACACTTACCCTGCAAGCACCGTACGCAGCAAACAAGTGCCAGAGCCCAGAGCGCTACCCTGCTGCGGGGAGTTTGGGTGACTGCACCTGCATGGTGGCTATGTTTGTGCCCTGTCTTGTGCCCCCCCCACCCTCAAGCACCGACTCAACCTTCTAGCTTGATCTCAACCTGCCTCAACAGTTCAGAACCTGCTGGGTGACCACTGGATTCTTGGCTGACCCAAGAATCTTGATTATCACCACAGGTCCTCTCTGATCTCCTTGTCTGTATGGGTGGGACTGTGCCCTCGTCAATGAGGGTGCCACCCCTGCCCGCTTTGTCACAGCTCTCAGGTCCCCTTCCCTCATGGAGCAGCCTGCCCTGCCACTACCTGACAACAGACAGAAAAAATCCCAGATTTCTGGAATTCTGGAAATCACCAATCAAAGGTAAATTCCCAAAGATTTTCTCACCCTACCCCTGATTATGCCATCCCTTTGTTCACACAGACACACACAGAGACTCACACATCACAAATAAATTTCAAAGAAGTTACACACAGTAGTATCATGCCTTGTGGGAAACTGGAACCCCAAAGAAGTAAGTAAACTGCTCTGTGGGAGAGGTTCTCCTGCTGCCTGCGACGAGGATTGGAGTCTAATGAGGTAACTCGTATCTTTCTGCTCTGTCTTTTCAAATTAGATTTTGCTCACAAACCGAACTACCTAAAAGAGGATGATAACATTTCTCTTTTTTTTGCAGTTCCCAGATAGTTAAATTACACTCCCATAAATCCCTTCGTATCCAGATAGAGTAGGTATAAGAAATGAAAGAAACCACATTCCAGCAAGGCCTTCATTAAATTTTGCCCATCTAGGTTTCCCTCTGAAGGGGCCAGCAAGATTACAGAAGCTAAAAGACCTCAGGTGATGGATTATAAAGAGATGCAATTGGCAGAACAGGAGCCAACTGAAAATGGTCCCTTCATACCCACTGTGAGGAAACTACCAAGGGAGAAAAATCATAGCGTCAGTTATCCTTTCCTGTCATTTTAAATTGGCTACTTGCACCACTTTCATCGAGCTTCTTTCAGATGCCATCAGCGCCCACTGATTCAGACAAAGTCCCATTCATTCAGGGAATGAGGTTTGAGCCACCTAAGAAAGGGATTAGTCACAGGAATTTACAGAAACTAACCCCAGGAAGGAACAACTGAATAAAATACAAAGGAAAAATACATTGCAAAAAAGTTAAATGAGAGCTGCAGGACTCAGAGGCTGCACAGTGACTCTTGGTGTATAAAACTATGCGAGTCTGATGTAGCTGCTGTTGGCCAGATAATAGACTTATGTCCTCTGAGTTCATCAACATTTGTATGCATGTTTGAGAAGGAAAATTTTCTTTTTAAACCATTTTAATCACTAAAATGTGTTCCATTTTTATGATGACAATGAGGAAGAAGAGAAAAAAAAGGTTCCTAATATAGATGGTTTTGTGTTAAAATTGTCCTTCAAGCTCTTCCAACCTGCCAACTGCTACTTTCCTAGCAATTAGCCCTAGCAATTTTCCTAGCAATAAAGAAAACCATTTCAAATTGCCAGGGTAGGTGGGTTTACAGATATATTTTTTTTGAGTGGAGAGCTTTTAAACAGTAATGTGTGCAGAACCCTCAGAGGGAAAGGATGATAATTTTTTTTTTTTCTTTTTTTTTTTAATTCCTAGATTTCACATCTACATCATATGAATATTAAATAATTATGACAAAGAGTATTAAATCATCTGGTCAAGTTCCAGTAAATTTCTCATTCATTACTTTTGGAAAATATTCAAAATCATTATTGAGAGACCAAGCAAAGAAAGCTTGGCATGAAGTGATTTATTTTAGTTAAAACTAAGATCAATTCAGTAATACAATTCTTAAATTAAAAATACGTCTAAATAATTAACACCAAATAAAAATTAAGAAGGTAACAAATAAGTTGTCTTCTTTTCAGCCCAGTATAGTCAGCCACGGTGTGTTCCAGAATTACACACAGGGAAGACTTTCTCAAATGTGTCCTTGCTCTTGTGATTAGTGAAGCGAAAGTAGCAGCCACTGCCCATCCGTATCTGGTCCTCAAACACGTGTAACCCTCATGCCATTTATTGCCAACATTTCCTGCTCGTTTGTACTCCTGCAACATGGTAGCAAGGAGGCGTTGTGACCAGTGGTCCAGCTATCTCTATTTTGTCTGTCATTTTCAGTTGTGTATTTCTCCCCTAGAAGAGGTTGCCTCCACAGCATCTTAGAAGCCTCCTCAGATCAGCGTAAGGCCACGCTACAACTTCACTGGAAAACAGCAGTCATTTTGTGAGACTAAGTAGGAGACTACACATGTCATTTTTCCAGGCTCTCTTCACATTCAGAGAAAATTGAAGAAGCAATTACTCTCTGAACTCAAGGGTAAGTTTTTGTTATTTGTTTACTATAGAAATAAAGAACCAGAACCTAAAGGCCTTTTTTTTTCACCCAGAATGCTGTGGCCAAGAGTAAGATCCCATGCTGCTAGTCTGTCATTGCAATGTGTCGTGTGACGTACTGTGACGGTTCCCCCTGTGGTGAAATGATTTCAGAAAATTACCTTCTTTCTGCAGAGGTTGTTTTCCCAGGCTACGTTCCTCCCCAGACTCCAAAACTCCCAACATCTGGCTGCAAGCTCAGAAGAGTCGGACGAGCTTTCTTGGGATGAGCGTCAGACTTTGGAACTTGCTAGGGGAGGACACAAGAATCCTGAAAATTAAAACCTCTGCCTTCAGAAAAGAGAAAGGAAAAAGAAACGAGGGGGAAGTTAAGCAGGGAAAACAGCAGCATACCAACGTAGAGAAAGAAAAAGAAATTCCTTCCAATTCTATTGAACCCCCTGCTTTAAGGTCTCTCCTTAGCAGAGATCAGTGCTAGCCTGACACTGAGAATCATAACTCGCATCCTTCTTCATCAAAGTGCTTTCGTTTTCCTTGGGGATACCCAGTGCTGGCCACCATCAGAGCAGGAGTGTGGAGCAGAGGAATGTCACATTTGAGGAAGCATGCTGAATCCTACCTTCAGCTAAGCACCTTACACACAGGCAGGAGGGCAAATAGGCTTCAGGTTCATAGAGTTGAAATTTTGCACCGTTTTACCCCATTTAGTTCATTATAGCAACTGCAATGCACCATCATTAGAACCCGCAGAAGGAGGTAAAACACCAGTATTATGGTGGGAAGTGAAGCTCCTTCGTCGTGCTGTTCACCGCAGGACAGAGCAGGGGCTTTCCTGACAAGCTGCTCTGCATTACTGTCTCTGTGATTAAGTCCAAGGAAAGAATGAGAACCATTACAAAACTCACAATTACTGGGCAGGAACGATGGCTAACTTTCACAGGGCGCTGCTTCCTCCAGACACTGTGCTTTTCTAACCCCCACACACCTTGATCTTCACGGGCCACTGAGGCTGTAAGCCCAAAGTGGACTCATCCTGATCTACAGCAGCTAAGAAACACTTCTTTCTAGTCCACTCAGCTGCTATTTACATAGCAGCAAAATCCCTTTCTTCAGATTTTACACTTATCGCAAGGAGAAAAATTATTGCTGATTTAAAAAACGTGGAAATACGCTGGGGATTTCTTCGTCTGTAAAACTTGACAATAAGCACATGTGAAACACTTGCTGTGTTGTTGCTGGAAAGGAAAGAGTGGTTTTACTCAATATTTTAAAATGTTTCAAATATGAGCAGAATAAAGAGGGTTTGTAGCCATGGTAACTTCCACATTAATTTTTTAAAAAACTATAATATCTCTGAAGATTTGTGACATGATGCAGCAAGCATGTCACATTGTGTAGGCTTATGTTATGTCTTGAAAGCCTGAATGACTTGATGTGACCTGGCATGCTGCTATGGATATTTAAAAAAATTTCAAGAGAAATTGCCATTCTACTGGTAGGTAGAAGGAAACAAGTCTTAACATAGGGTTAGAAAAGAACACAATCAATTTAAAATCTTAAATCATTCCTTAAAAATTATCCATTTGCAGAGCAATTTCACAATGTGGAAGGTAAAGATTACAGAACATTGTGGTTGCACAGGAAAAAAGTCTTCAGTCTACTTGTGGCATCTGGGACTGCACAGTTATTGTAATAAGGGGGCTAAGTCTTTTTTTCAGAAAACATAAAAACACTGTAATTATAAAAAAGTATTGCCAATTTGAATTTAATAACTGGAAAATTAATATACGTTGCATTTTTTCAGTATTTAGGCTGTCACACTTGGAATTTTAGAGTGTTCATTTAAAATGGGACCATAAAAGTCTCTTGATTTGATTTCTTTTTTCCTATTTTGAGTGAAAATTAAGACTTTAAAATAACTTTTGAGCATGTGCTGTTGAAAAAGGACCCTTTTTGCCATCATTAGCACTTCAAATGCTGCATCAGAATCCTGTTTGAAGTATTGGACTGGGCACAATATGTGAGATCAGGAGAATGCCAGTCAAAAAAGATAATATGATACTCAGGGGAAAGACCAAAGGAAATCTGTTATATTTTTATTTTTTAACTACATCACCATGCTTGGTATTCAGGAAGCTCCAACCCCAAGAAACATCCTCGAGAAGGAATAGATTGTTTAGCAAGGGGTCCACAGGCCGAGTCTTCAGGAGATGTGCGATTTATATCCTCTTCCTCAAGGGCTGATCCTACAATCTAATGGGTGTTCTATTAGACCCGTGCATTGTGATAACATGAAACATCTCTGACAGAGACACAGCATTCCCAAAAGAGCATTTGTCGTTACATTACAGGAGGCTTCAGCTTGATGTAGAACACTTTTTGTTAAGTTAGTATTTTGCAAGTTGCTTGAGAAGCAGCGAGGTATGAGAGACCATTTGTAAATAGTTCACACGTTAATGAAAGCAGTATTTCATGGTTCAAACTAAAACCACTCCTGCGGCACTCTTATAAACGACAACAATAGCTTTGTCCCCCCCAAAAATAGTGGTAAATCGGTTCCAAGAGAATTATTTTACAAGGGAGCTACTAGGCAATAAGTTCCTCCAAGAATTCCTACTTGGACACTATCTTCCCAAGAGGAGTTGTAGAAATTTCTTTCCTAGACATTCTGGCAAAATTTTGACAAAAATACATTTGGAAAAGCATGCTTCTTGAAAAGAGTCTTGCACTACCCCTGAAAGGAAAACCATTATTTATTTTATTCCTTGGAGTGGGCATGACTTGGAGAGTGTGGAACTACCAAACAATGGCTAGGAAAGATGATCCACCGCTCCTCACAGTCCTGTCAGACTTGGGCCCAAAGACTAAGTCGTCTCCATTGTGTCCAGAGACATTATGCTCCCTGCTCCGGAGACGAGGTCACAGAATCACAGAATCTTCTAGGTTGGAAGGGACCTTAAAGATCATCTTGTCCAACCGTCAACCTAACTGACAA
>JAOXNO010000001.1:76632541-76651131 GCA_028565335.1 Limnodromus scolopaceus | reverse complement strand
GACAATCACCTCTCGGGCCCTACTCGCCACACTGTTCCTGATACAGGCCAGGATGCTGTTGGCTTTCTTGGCCACCTAAGGTCCCTGCCTGTGTAACGTGGTCTCCGTATCACGAACAGAGCAGGCTGCAGCAGTAGGAGCAGCAGGAAGTTAGAATAAACTTTCCTTTGCAACAAGCTGGGTTTCTCCAAGTATTTCTCACCTGTGCCGCTCATGAGCGTTCAGTGCAGCTCAGCCCATGGCTGTGCTCTGATCTGTCACTGGCTCACACACTACAGGTTGGATAATGTTGAATAAACTAACAAGTTTTTCTCTTTCACAAACCTCAGACATACTGATTTCTCTCAGGATCTGCCAGAAAACGTTCAGATCACCCACTGGCCATAGGTTCTGCCTTAACTGTCTAAGTGTATGACCACTTGATAAACTACAAGCAGACTTCCACTCAATAGACTTTAATAGCTAATATTTGCTTGGAGACCTTTTGTCTGCTCTCCACACTCAGGGCCTGCTTCCTTTTTGAGGTAAATTGTAAAGAGATGAGCCACAACGGAGACAGAATCTGTCCGTTTAAATTTCTTTTCTTCATCTCATGCAACTGTCCAGAACACACTACATGGTGATAGACACTGACAAACAGAGATTTGAAAACATGACCTCTTCCTCAAAGACAGGACAGTCTGGTCTCATGTAGAAACTTCCCACAAAAAATTACAATCTGAAATCTACCCAATGCTCCATCTTTCCTCATGCAGAACCGTGCCCTGCAAGCCTTTCTCCCACCACTTAGAACCAACTGATGCTCAAACATGACTTCATATAATGCCACCATAGAGATTAAAAGCATTCTGATTCAGAAGAAGTTGTTAAAATCCACTGTATAGTAAAAGCCTTAACTGCCCCCCAGGAAATGCCGGTGTCATGCCTTGACACCAGTGATGGTTTATTTAGCCATTGATAAGTCCCAACCAGAAAAAAATCAAAGAGCTTTCAATTGGTCTACAGGGGTCGCACCTGAGAATGACCATCATCATGCAGATGAAAAGACCAGTGTCTGTTCATCATAAAGTCTTGCACTGGGTACAGAGCCTTTGAGGCTTTGCTTGGCTCTGCTTTGGGGAGTACCCCTTAAACAAATGTGTGCCTTCATGAAGTCATATTACTATTTCCACTTCTCACTTGTGGGGCTAAATCCTTGCCTGCTGGGAACTGAATTGACTCGCTCATCTGACTGCACCATTGTTACAGTATTTTAAAGACAATACAAGCTTCTTCCATTGCATCTTGTTTGTTCTGGTTTGCAACAAATGTGGTTGATAGTTGGACTTTGTGGTTGATGGTTGGACTCGATGATCCCAAGGGTCTTTTCCAACCTGAATGATTCTATGATTCTATGAAATAAACCAGTAAGTTTTATGATATGCCCTTTGAGATGTTAGTTTTCTTTGGAATCTAAATTTAAACTAAATCAGTCTCTGGTCCCACCAAGGACAAATATTTTAAAACTGCTTCCACACAGTGGAATGCCTTTTAGCCTGCTGTCTCCCCTTTATAATTATTGATGTTGGCATTATACCAAGAAGCACTTTCTCGGTGTATCAATAGAGTTGTGTTTAATTTGACATTTTATTTTCTGAATAAAAACCTGGTCTCAATCATGGCATCAGTTTCAGTGGGTATTTTCAAGCAATAGAATCAATTATTTAAGTGTTTTAACAGCATTTTCTTTCCTTGACCTCGTTGAGAAAATTATTCAATAATTATCCAATAAGTGATTTCCAGAAAGCAGGAGGTTATTTATTTGCAACAGACCACATCATGCTGAAAGGCTGAATCGGCCTGAGAATGGCCATTGAGCCCCAAAGCCTTTCAAAGTGAGGTCAGACCTGGATTTGAACCAGGCACCTGGCTCCTCCTGCCTGGTGCGTGCTCTAAAAAGAAACTCTGGGATCTCAGCTTAGTTCCTAGTAGAAGCATTTGTCATCATGTTCCATGAGCAGAAGGAAAAGATGATCTTTTTCTTTCCACAGGCCTGTTCTGGTCATGTTCCCAGATCATGATTAGTTCACTCTGCTATGATAACCTGCAAGAATTTGGGGCAACAGCCACATTAACTCTGCATTAAAATTATACACATCTATATTATATTGAATTAAATGTGCGTTTCCCACACCTACATTGTATCTATTCTCACCTGTCCGTTATCTAGGATGGGAAAATGTCACATGCCTGAAGCAAATCTCCTGCAAAATCTCCTGAAGCAAAACACCTTTATCAGTGGGCTCCTGAGAAGCTCACTGTACAGTGGAGTGCTGTCCATATAGGAAACTCTACCCCTCCTCAACCTCAAACATTGGCATCTTTGCCTTGTATCCCTGCTGTCTTCTCTGGCAGGCTGATGTGGTCCACTCCCTTAAGTGGAAGCTGCATCAAGGTGCTGTGGAAACGCTTAAGGCAATTAGTTTCTGAGTAGAAATTGTGTGTGTCTGAGCACACACCTTAGGGTGAGAATGGGATGAGGTAAATGTCTGGTTTTGTCTCATGTCTGCTTATGCAGTCATTCTGCCACAGCCACATGCAGGACATGAATTATTCACCAGATATGACAAGAATACTGGAGCTCAATAAAAACCTGTCAGGTTTCCAGGTCCCATTCAAATGCTAACATTAGCTTTCATCTTTCAAATAATGCATATTCAAATTCATTTGCTAATTTATTACTTGACAAAGGAACTACAGGTCACATTAAAGTTAATTTATGAAATCAGTTAACTGAAACTCCACACCAGCCTTTGGCTTCCACCTCTCCAAAAGGTTAGCAGGCTATATCATGTATCATTGCAAATGCTTTTCATTAGAATCAGCAACAAAGGTGACTACAGCGCAGCACAACAGCTGGTTTCAAGAAAAGCAAGTCTCAGTCAACTTAATTTCAAAGGCTTTTGAAACCTAGCTCTGCCATCACAACACAAGTTCACAAGTCGTGGTGTGTGCATCTGCATGCCATAACCTTGCTTTGAAGGTCATGATGGCCATGCCTCATCATATAACATATTGAAGAAATACAATCAGCTTTTGATGCAGCATCACATCACCACTGGACTAACCAATTCCTCCTGTCACTTGTTTGTATTAAGACCAGAAGGATGGAAACGTGGAAAGCATTTCTCTGTTTACTCTTTAAAACAGTGACCATAACTTTAATGAAGTTCACATGGCCATGTTCAGACAAACGTAAGGAAACAGCAACAACACCCTGTGACCATAGAAGCCCACACATCCTCATTATTCCTGCACAGGTAGTGAAAAATCAGAAATGTGGTCAGAAAAAAAGAAAAAAAAAGAGTATACCAAAATATAGCAGAAAGTTTGCTCTGGTTTTCCTCAAAGTAGCGTTCATAATTCTGTCTGGGGGGTAGAGAAGCAGGTAATGCCAACTTTCAAGTATTTTAACTTTCCTTTCTGTTTCTAAATTTGCTGAGGGATATTTGTCACTTTCTCCCTCTTCAGATTTTTATCTCCGGCTTCATCAAGCTTCAAGTACAGATATGGCCTTTTCCAAAATAGGAACAATTTATTCAAGGGAGTTTCAGATGCATATGGGCTTTCTTCCTTCTTCTTTTAATGGGTCGTGGACAGTTACTACTCATGGAAGTGGCCGGGACCATTTCTCTACTGCTGAATACGGCATATTTATCAGCAAAATAACCTGCACACTCTGCTTGCTCGATAACTCACATTTTGCAGCAGTCGTGCACCTGACAGGTTACTTGCTCTCCTGTTTAATTCTGCCCACCTACATCTGTGTAAGAACTAAGTTAGCCTCGTTGCTACTGAGGAATGACGAGAAGACATATAGTGTGTGGACCTCCCACCCCAAAACAAATTTAAGCCTGATGATGACATAGCTGGTAATGACCAAACTCTCGATATGCAGAGCCTTTCAGAAGCGGAAAGGTCACAACTAACCTGCCCCACATTTGAAACATCTCTGTGTAAGTTTTGGCCTCCAAGTTGTTACTTGACCCCCCATGCATTACCATGGCACAACAATGTGAAACTCTACCTACACTAGCTTACGCCGCCTTCCTCTGAAGAATTCTAAGGGCTAATACATGACTGAGAAAGGCCCAAGTGTCTTCTCAGATCTATTGCAATAGGTTCAGTGTCTTCTAGTTACTTTGATAACTAATTTTGAACAATAAACAAAAAGAAAATTGGGAGGTAGAATTCCTCCTTTGGTGCCCAGCAAGCGTAGATTGTTCAAGAGACAAATATAACCCCGAGGTTCCCTAACTTCTGGACAGCTTTCCATTTCTTAATGCAAACTTGAGTATGCTTTGAGTGCAGGTCAGAGGGGATCTTAAGGACAGCTGTTTAAAGAAACCACATGTCAAAATGCCAAAACAAACCAACAACAACCATATAAACAAAAAATCCCACCACAACCCCAAAACTTTAAACCTATCCAAAAACTCAGGAAACAGATTAAAGCCTCACTGAGAAAAATCTTCCTGTGGGGCCACTGGAACTGTAACACTCTACTTGATGATTAGATCAAACATTATATGATAAAAACATATATTAGACCCAAGTTAGCCCAGAATTGCCTGATTTCTTCAGGTACGCAGCTTCTCAATTGTATTATGAAAGTCTTTCATCTCAAGTGCACAAAAGAAGCGGAATAAGAACAAATCCCAGATGAGAATCTGCTGCCCTAACCCTGAAGTGTCGAACCCTTGGCAGTGAACCGCAGTAGAACTTGCACATAATCTGGCAGCAAAGAAAACATTGCTTTGACACAATAAAGCCCATATTAAATTAGTAACAGCACAAGAGGAGACGGATACAAAAAGGTTGCATAATAGAGAACCGTTAAAACAAGCTGTTAATATTTTGGAAAAGGGATTGGCAATCTGCCTGCAAGCTACTGATCTGTAACAAGACAAATAATTTTTAGTGAAACTACTTGAAGTGATTGTTGTTGAATTTTCTCTCCCAGAGGAAGAACTCACCCCCTCCCCCCAACTCCATTCCCCAAACCTTAATTTTCTGAAACATACAGGAAGATTAGTGCATAGAGGAGAGAACATCTGTTTCTTTTCATCACTAAACTAAAGATGGTTTCCTCTGTACAGAAGATTGCAGCCCTTAAGATCTTGAGACTGTGAGTATTTGTTATTTAAGTGCAGGCAGACAAGAATTTAACAGGGCATTAATTCCTTCTAAAATTAATGAGTGAAGTTGCATCATCAATCAGTTGTCTTGCTTTATTCCTCTAGCACATGGGACAGACTTCAGGGGTAGTGGAGCAGTTCAGGTAATCCTCACATTATTTCAATCTTATCTTTTTTCTGACTTTAACAGGTAACCTCTGCCACATGTTTTTTCATTCAGCATAGTTATTTAGACATCCCCAGGGTAACTTTAGATTTTTCCATTGTATTATAATTTTGCAGATTCATGGTCAATTTGCGCTTCAATGTAACTCTTTGGCCCTTTTCCACAGAAATATTGTTTCACCAGTCATTTTCTACCTTGCAATTTGTTTAATTGGCAACTATATGAGTTTAAGTCCACAGACATTTCTTTGCTGAATTACATTCTAATTTTTGGTCTTTTTTTCCGACTTGCAAAAGTTACCTTGAATTTCAGTGTGGCTTCCAAAACTGCTTGCATCTCTTCTGCTGTCTCTGCTTCATTAGATTAAGCTGACTCATGACTTCAACAACTTCAATTCATGGCTTGTGAATTCAAGAAAGGCAAGAGTAGGGTCCTGGACCTAGGGAGGAATAGCCTGTACTGGTACAGGTTTGGGGTTGACCTGCTGGAAAGTGGCTCTGCAGAGAGGGAGTCCTGGTGGACAAAACGTTGACCATGAGCCAGCAATGTGCCCTTGTGGACAAAAAGGCCAATGGTCTCCTGGGGTGCATTGGAGATGGCTTGCAGATTGAGGGAGGTCTTCCCCCTTTGCTCTGCTCTGGTGAGGCCACATCTGGAGTACTGTGTCCAGTTCTGAGCTTCCCAGCTCAAGAAAGACAGGGAACTACTGGAAAGAATCCAGCAGAGAGCTACAAAGGTGATCAAGGGAATGGAGCACCTCTCTTATGAGGAAAGGGTGAGAGACCTGGGTCTGTTTAGCCTGGAGAAGACTGAGAGCAGATCTTATCAATGCTTATAAATATCTAAAGAGTGGGTGTCAAGAGGATGGGGCCAGACTCTTTTCACTGATGCCTGGTGACAGGACAAGGGGCAATGGGCACAAACAAACACAAGAAGTTCCATCTCAAGAAGAAGAGGAACTTCTTTGAGGATGACAGAGCACTGGAACAAGTCAAAACTCTCCTGGGTGTGTTCCTGTCTGGCCTACTTTAGGTGAACCTGCTCTGGAAGGTGGTTTGGACTAGATGATCTCAGAAGGTCCCTTCTAAGCCCTACCATTTTGTGATTCTGTGACTTTCATCCTAGCTTTCTCAGCTGCACATCTCAGGGATGGAGTGGTTCTCTCAAGAAAGAAGTGCTTGTACACCTATCTACAATTCCTCTCCCTTCTACTGAAAGTTCACTAGTGAGGACTGCAACAAAGAAATGCTTTCTGCCACTACAAAGCTGGGATCAGGATTTGAAACACATGGTTGCATTTCCACTGCATTTCTTACATCAACTTTACCCATAACTTCTCCTTTTTCTGCAATTTCATATAGATCAAAACACGCACCTGAGCTGCTGATCTTTTACCATGTACCTACTGACATCATGTAACCAATGGATTTTACACATGGTCTACTGGATAGTATGTTGGCACTTACACCGTATGTATGTCTCCTATCATGGAGTTCAAGAACTCCCACTGTTGTGGTTTAGGCCAAATTGGCCTATGGTGGTGACAGATTCTCTCCCTCCACTTCTCGCTCCCAGGAGAAAAGGAGGAAAGATAAAGGGATTTATGAATTTAGAAGGAACTAAACTAAGATATCAGCCCAGTTGCATATTCAGTCTGATTGCAGGTTCCTTTCTCTTTACTCAGCTTGACAGTCTGAGAATGATGAGAAACCTCTATGATTACAAATCCTCCGTGCACCTTACACCTATTTCACGAGGGAACAAAAATGCTTCAGAGCAGTTATTCCAGAATATTTCCTATAATGTTGTTCTCTGACTATAGGGCCTCTTCGTAATTATTTTTCATATCCTGTACCCAGGCAGATTTCCTTTCAGTGACACCCACTGACTACATGGATTCCTTCACAGAATAGAAGACAACATCCCCCATGCTCTTCTTTTTGTCTGACTTTCTCATTGTGTCCCCACAACTTGTACCCCTACCTATCTGCCTCATGTACCCTTTAAGTTCTGTATTCCCTCCCATCACTTTGAGGTTAAGCTTTACTTTGAGGTTAATGTTTTGATTAGTTGTGTTCCAGGACGATATGGTACCTTCCCTCTCCAGCCCATGGCTGTCCTTGTGGTGGGAATTTCACCCTCACAGAAGAAATCAAATAAAAGAGCAGGCGTGTGGCCTTTGCCAAGAGTCATCTTGGCAGAGACCATCTGGGGGGCCCTGCCGTCCCACAGAACTTAAATTGGCACCTTTCATCAGCTTGTGATTTTACTTGAAAGAGAAAAAAAAAACCCCACAGATCTGTTGAGAGAAGTTTCCCAAGTGAAACTTAAGACTCTGAAGGCAGGGAAAGAGGGTTCTTTTTTAAAATATAAACTGCTATAAACTATAGTACTATAAACTGCTACTCTGGAATTGAGATAAATTTAGTATGGATTCATCACCGAGAAGTAACTTCTCCTGGTATGTGAGCTGTCTGTGAGCTTTTGAAGCTGTCTTCACTGGACTCTATAGAGGAGTAAACAGAATGGCATGTATCTCACTGTATACGTGCTCTTGCATGGGAAAATCCAGTTTAATCCCCGGTATTTCAACTCTCTATGTTCTGTTCTTAGCCAGGCAGCTGCTTTTAGAAAAATCTTTTATCTTCCAGTAAGACAAGGAGCAAACAGCACTGACTGCAAGTGATCAGAACCAAAGTTTCGACTGCAAACACTGAATGCTTTGAGCTGTTTCAGGCATCTGAAAGCTGGTTAATAGTGTTCTGTGAGCAAAGGACAAGGGACAAGAAAGAAAGGAAAATATCAGAAATTGGAAGGCTGATTAGGGATCTAAACATACCTCTTTTTGTCTCAGAGCCTTCTTAAAGTCATTTCATGGTTTTCAAGTTTAGAGAACAACTCACATGACAAAACACATCTACTTTGTCAGATCCACTCAATGAGTCAAGAACTTTACATTAGTAATATCAGTTTTTCATCTTTCAGTGCTCTGCTGGCTGTCAAAATAATGCACGTTTCATGGTGCATGAAGCAAATCACTGGAGAGAAAGGGGAAAGAGCCACTGGGGTCACTGATCCTGCAGCTGATGTAAGGGCAGATTTTTGCTTTGTCAGTCAGGTTTTCTTCACATTGTGATCAGTTCAATCTCTCTGGCCTAGAATCTTCTCCCACTCACCTGATGTGAACCAGAATAATTTATCTAAAGACCAGCACTTAAACTTCTCTAAATGTGACAAATAAAGAGAAAAGAGAAGTTTTTCCACTGGTCCTGACTTTGTGCATTTATCTGCACTTACACAGACTGAGCACAACTTTGTAGTCTTTCACACTCATTTCGTATTTGGGTACGAATGTGTTAGGGTACGAGTGTTAGGGTGGAGAAAAAGGTAAATTTAATCCCATGTGAAAAAATTATTGTTCTGAGGCCAACTTGACCGCAATCATTCAATCTGAGATTCACAGCAATAGATATATAGATTATTTTCTTAGATTATTATTATTTCTAAGTGTGAAATATGAGTAAATAAAGATCAATCCACAGAGATAGGAAACTTTATGGGACACAGTAATATGACAATGTACACAATCAGTGATTACGTAGATAGAAAAAAAGAAAATGTTATTTCTTACATTTTAAGAAGCAAAAATAAATAACTACCATCAAAAGGGAAAAAAGTAAATTATATAATAAATGAAATTTATTATGTAATTAAGATGGGTTGGGGCAGAAAATCTTATCTAATTGACCAAAACTCAAAGACTAGGTCTTTGCAAAGGCTGGAATTTTTGCAGGTGAGAGTGTCTGCATAAACAGTGTTCACTGTCAGAACACTGTCCTGGTGCCAGACTGACTGTTCTTATCTTAATCTGTATAAGGGAATGAGATGCAATCACACCATTTTATCTTAATCTATGCATAGTAAAGGCATTTCTGTTGCTTATTTTGTGATCAGATCAAGATAATTCTTCTGACTTGCTAGAGCTCAAAATAACAAGGTCCAAATTGGATTAATGTTACTTAAAGGAAATTGTGTTATTTCCCCGATTTATGTTCTGAAATATAAAAATAAAATTTCAAGTACTGATAGAAACCTTATCCCTCATTAAGCTTTCTGGCAATAGAGAAACAAACACAAGGCCTGTAATACTAGGGTGAAGCACACCAGAACTGTTACCTCAGTAGGGCTGGTATTTTTTTAATCCTATTCATTATTCTACCACAAGTCTCAGGTGTTTCATACTTTTCCTCATTATATTATTGCATTGACAAACACACTTTGAGATATGGGATGTTTATTCACTCTAATTTAGGGTATGTGAGGAATTGTACCACTGGAAAGGAACGATGTTATTCCCATTGCAGACATCGGAAATACGAGACTACTCTCTTCATAGATTATTCTTCATATTTCCACATCACTCTTCCAGATCAGCACATTCAGTGCAGGATCAGTTTTTCTGTGGTTTCCAATGAACTGCTGGAGGTGCTCAGAGACTACAAGGACAGAGGAAAGCCTACAGACAGGCTGATGGGGATCCTGGATGCAAGCCACATAAAGATGACCACACACATCAGACCAGATCATCCTCTGCAGTAGAATAAACGCAGACCCTATTTGCTCTTAGTTTCTGTCTTGATCATCCCTGTATTTTTTCTCAGTTTTTAATTTCCTGCCAAATGGGAGATGTCTCATGCAATTTTGTGCCAAAAAAAAGGACCTAGTAGAAAAAATTAGAACAAGGTTCTGCTGGACAACATGGTTTAAGTGAATGGAGATGTTTCATCCTATATAACAGTAAAGTTTTGTTTCACTTTCTTATTTCATTTCTATGACACTTAATACAAATATGATTACTTAAGTGTAAACATAATTTCATACACATTCTGCTCATGGCACTCATTTTAGTTATGAAAAAAATTCCTAGCTTATATAGCTTGAGCTTTCAAAATTTTCAGTTTGAGGTTTCAAAATTTTCAGTTCCTTGTATTAAGTATTTTTACTTCTGTTCTAAATTTAGGACAAAATAGAAGGGGAAAAAAAAAACAAAATGTGAGATGTAAGAATTCCTCAAGTGATACAAAAAATGACTTCTTATGAATGACTTTCATGCATCAATCCACATCAGGAGAAAGCCAAAAGACTTTCTGAAAGAGTTTGTGTTTGTCACTGGCACTGTGGTATGCCTCATGTTCAGTCTTTATGTTATTTCCAGGCTCTTAAAAAGTGGTTACATGGGTAAGGTGGCCCTGGAGTGAAGCTGTTTCTTGGAATTTCTTTCAGGAAAACGTCATGAAAACTGCTCTCAGTAACATGGCTACTGGAGACAATAGATTTATGGAAACTTCCTGTACATCCTACAGCTTTTTCACTTGAGATATTATCAGCAGAATCCGGTTCAGAGATACTAATATCATTTGTACTCAGGCATTTTACCGAAAGGAAAAGGCTGATGAAATCAATCCACCCTATGAAAGAAAGATAACACCGTGTCAGCATCAGCCTTTTAATTCACCGCGTTCGTTAGCTGCTACTTTTTTTTCTGACGCGATCTATTGCGTTAAATCGCAGCATTGTGCATAGAGCTCTGTCTTAGCTCTCGTCAGCCTTCTTATTTCAAAAGCCAGGAGGCTACTGTTGCAGATGTCGGATTACAAGACAGCGTGCACTAGGTAGCTCATTTCAAAAGATGGGTTGACATAGTGCTTAGAGACATAGTTTAGTAATGGGGGGGTGTTTTCTTTTGTATGGTTTTCTTTTGGTTTCTTTTTTTTTTTTTTTTTTTAATCAGAGTTAGGTCGATGGTTGGACTAGGTGATCTTAAAGGTCCCTTCCAACCTAGACGATTCTATGATTCTACGTGCACTTATGTAAGTATGTACCAACACCTACACAAGCCCTTTCAGCAGGCAGGCACCGTGCATGCTACAGCTCTGCTTCTGAGTGTTTATTCAATGGCACAAGCTAGCATGTTTGAAATAGGTAATAGGTGGTTTCACCCAAAACATGCAGGCGAATGAATGAGCACTTCTGTGTTTGTGGACGAAAAGCCCTTTGCAGGAAACACCTTCCCTAACAACCATGAAGCCCTGGATGACTTGAACATCAGGCTTTTTTTTCAAAAGTTGCGTTGAGAGGAGATTGATTTAGATTACTAGTTGGTGCAAATTTTCCAACTTTCCACTTCTCTTGCATGCATTGTTTTGTGACCAGTGGAGCCCCATTCTCAGCACAAAGCAGAGAGATCATAATGCTGTCTGATTCAGAACATCTCACGACAAAGGTAGTTACTATGGCAGCATGGTGGGAAATTAGTTTAAAATCATAAAATCATACAATAGTTCGGGTTTGAAGGGATAACCCCGCTGCAATGGGCAGGGACATCTTCAACTAGATCAGGTTGCTCAGATCCCTGTTCAACCTGACCTTGAATGTTTCTAGGGATGGTGCATCTACCACCTCTCTGGGCAACCCATTCCTGTGTTTCACCACTCTTACTGTAAAAAATGTATTCCTTATATCTAGTCTAAATCCACCCTCTTTTAGTTTAAAGCCATTACCCCTTGTCCTGCCACAAGTCCTGCTAAAAAGTTTGTCCTCGTCCTTCCTGCAGCCTCCTTTAAGTACTGAAAGGTTGCAATGTCTCCCCAGAGCCTTTTCTCCTGTAGGCTGAAAAACCCCAACTCTCTCAGCCTGTCTTTATAGGAGAGGTGCTCCACCTCTGATTATCTTTGAGGCCCTCCTCTAGACCCGCTACAACAGGTCCATGTCTTTCCTGTGCTAAGAGCTCCAGAGCTGGACACAGAACTTTAGGTGGAGTCTCAGTAGAGAGTAGACCAGGAGAATCACCTCCCTCAACCTGATGGTCACACTTGATGCAGCCAGGGATGCACTTGGCCTTCTGGGCTGTGAGAGCACATTGTCAGCTCATGTCCAGCTTTGCATCCACCATCCCCAAGTCCTTCTCCACAGGGCTGCTCTCAATCCCTTCATCCCCCAGCCCATATTGATGCAGGCAGTTGCCCCAACCCAGGTGCAGGACTCTGCACCTGGCCTTGTTGAACCTCATGAGGTTCACACAGCCCCACTTCTTGAGCCTGTCCAGATCCCTCTGGATGGCATCCCAGCTCTCAGCCATGTCAACCACACCACTCAGCTTGGTATAATCCGTAAACTTGCAGAGGTTACATTTGATTCTGCTGTCTATCTCATTGATGAAGCTATTGAACAGTACTGGTCCCAGTACAGACCCCCAAGGGACATCACTTGACACCAATCTTCATCTGTATATTGAGCCGTTGACAACTACCCTCTGGCTGTGACCATCCAACCAAATCCTCATCCACCAAACAGTTGACCCATCAAATCCATATTTCCCTAATTTGTAGAGAAGGATGTTGAGGGGCACTGTGTCAAAGGCCTTACAGAAGTCCAGATAGATGATATGTGTTGTTCTTCCCTTGTCCACTGATGTAATCACTCCAGCATATAAGGCCACAAAGTTGCTCAGGCAGGACTTAGCCCTTGGTGAAGCCATGCTGGCTTTCTCATATCACATCCCTGTCGTCCATGTGCCTTAGCATAGCTTCTAGGAGGATCTATTCCATGATCTTCCCAGACACAGAGGTGAGGCTGACAAGTCGGTAGTTCCCAGGGCCCTCCTTTCTACCCTTGTTAAAAAGGGGTGCAATGTGTCCCTTTTTCCACTTACCAGGGACTTCACCTGACTGCCATGACTTTTCAGATATCAGGGAGAGTGGCTTGGCAACTCTATCAGCCAGTTTCCTCAGGAGTCTGGGATGCATCTCATCAGGTCTCATAGACTTCTGTATGTTCAGGTTCCTCAGGTGGTCATGAACCTGATCTTCTCTTACAGTGGGAGGTACTTGCTTCCCTAGTCCCTGCCTTGTGGTCCATTCACTCAAGAGGTGTGGGGAGAGAGGTTGCCAGTGAAGGCTGAGGCAAAAAAAGTGTTGAGCCCCTCAGCCTTCTCCTTGTCCGTTGTTACCAGTTTGCCAGTCTAGCTCACCAGGGGGTAGGCTTTCTTTGACCTTGCTTTTCTGGCTGACATACCTGTAGAAGCCCTTTTTATTATTCTTTGCATCCCCTGCCAAGTTCAGCTCCAGCTGCACCTTGACGTTCTTGACCTCAGCCCTACACAACTGGGCAGCGTCCCTATACTCTTCCCAGGATCCCGGTCCCTGCTTCCACTGCCTAGGTAGATCGATGCTATGGAAAACTGCGAACTTCCACAGGGTTTGAAGTAGCAGCTTTAAACCATAGGATTGAACAAAACGTAAAGAAACAGGACTCCAGTGTGATACTCACTTCATCCCATATATGCTTAGATCTTGGGAGGTTCAGGTTGGTCATCAAGAAGTGTTTCTCCAAGAGGCAGTGTAGTCCCGGAGCCAGTGACCCAGAAAAGTGATCGGAACTCCACTCCTGGAGGTTTTCAAGACTTGGATGGAGGCAGCTGCAGCTGATCTAATCTAGCATTGACAAGAGTCCTTCATTGAAGCTGAACTCCAGACCTTCAGAAGCCCTTTCCAATGGACAAGCCTGTGATTCTATGATACTGACACACTTAAAAGAACTGTTTTACACTGCTGGTATCAAAACAGGAGAAGGTAAGGCTGATTCAACACTCTGCTTGCTGGCTTTCAAGGCACCCCCAAGCCCACACTGTTTTTATGTTAACAAGCTGAGAGAAGGGATCTCATTGACCTTTTAACATAATTTCAGAACTCCAGTATTAAGCATCATTTACCTATTTTTAAAATTCCCAGGTTAACTACTTCACTACTCTCTATGGGAGGCACCCATAATGCAGTGGAGTTCATTGCGCTGTATTTTGGGGGCTCCAAACAATTTTCTTTTTTCTTTTCTTTTTTAAAGTACTTCCCTATTACTTTCTTCCCCACTGTACAACCTTGTATAAGCCCTCTTTCTCCAAGCCTTTCATACCCTCTTCATAAGGTTGTTAGCAGCCTCTAGGGTAATCTATCCCTTTAGGAACCTGGTACATTTATTTGGTAAGAGGGATCGTGCTATCTTTGGTTCTGGCTTCTACACAGAGAAAGGAAAGTGCTATGTAGCCTGAAAACAGCTTCAAGTTGACCTAAGCACTTTCTTCTGAATAGACCTGCAATGACTCTGTGTCCAAGGGGAGAACAAGAGACTATTTTTACCTCATTTTCACCTGATTCCACCTGCTTGCCAGCCACCCCAACCTCTTGGCCTTCAGCCTTGGCAAAAGAATCTATTATTATCCCATATCCCATCCACATTCTTTCACGTGATTTTGCTTTTACTTAAAATATATGGCTCTCAAGAGGTCGACTTTCAAAAGATACTCCGTTGTGCCTACCCTGAACATTATGGGAACCTTAATAAAAATAATCAATTTCTAAACTAGACAACCTCAAGCGTAAAGGTTATTTTAGGCCTGAGCTTCCTTTTTTTTGTAGGGTGGATAAGAGATATTTAGCTAGATTTTATTCTTGGAATCTCCTTATATCACGAATAAAGAAAGTTGTGAAGAGGAATTTTTATTTTTATTTGCACCAGTGCAAATCCAGAGAATGGCAATGCTCACCACGGAGTTCTTCAGGACACACACCACTATAATAGGGTAAGTGTTCATCTCAATGGAAGGCAAGATACTTTCTTTTACCAGCAATTCATATAGACAGAGTCGGGGAAGTCAGAGTTTTAGCTGTCATATTTACTTAGCTATATTAACCTGTATTGCTGGTTTTAAAAAACTAGCATTAACTGTTGCTTCTCACTTTCTTTTTCCCATCACCTCTTGTTCATGTTCCACGCAGAAAACCTGTTAGATGATCAACAGTAAGTGACAAAAGCTGCCTCTATATATGTGTTGTGAAATGCACCCTGGTGCATTAAAATATTTTAAACACTTAAAAAAAGAAGGAAGAAAAAGAAAAAGAAAAAAGGGAAAAGTTAGAATTATTTTTAATCACAGTATCACAGAATGGTAGGGGTTGGAAGGGACCTTCAGAGATCACCTAGTCCAACCCCCCTGCCAGAGCAGGTTCACCTACAGCAGGCTGGACAGGAACACATCCAGGCGGGTTTTGAGTATCTCCAGAGAAGGAGATTCCATAACCCCTCTGGGCAGCCTGTTCCAGTGCTCTGTCACCCTCAAAGTTAAGAAGTTTTTCTTCATGCTGGAATGGAATTTCCTGTGTTCTAGCTTGTGCCCATTGTCCCTTGTCTTGTCATCAGGTACCACTGAGAAGAGCTTAACCCCATCTTCCTGACACCTGCCCTTTATAAGCAATGATGAGATCCTCTCTCAGTCTTCTCTTCTCCAGGCTAAACAGACCCAGGACTCTCTTATGAGAGGTGCTCCACTCCCTTGATCATCTTTGTAGCCCTCTGCTGGACTCCTTCCAGTAGCTCCCTGTCCTTCTTGATCTGGGGAGCCCAGAGCTGGACACAGATGCCATCTCAGAAAATCTTAAAATGATTTTGCTACTAGAGTATTCTCTTCCAGGATGCCAAACTTTGCCTAACAAAATCCCAATTTAGGAGAAGAAAAGTGTGGTCAGCTATGAACTGTCAAACTCATCTTTATGATTATTTGTATTTTGAGGTTTTTTAGTATGGGTTATATTTGTGGAGTTTTCCAAAAGAGGCTGACCTGGGAGTGACAGTTTGGCAAAGCAGGCTGGAAAAAGCTAAGAAGAAAAATATGTCCCACAACATTTAAAGAACTTCATTCTTTTTTCTACGCGTGTGTAACAAGCACACGCAGGGAGCAGACTGCTTTTTTGTCACACTGATGGACCACGAAGGGCATGGAAAAAATCAAGCAAAGCCGAAGCAATGCAGAAGCTCCCCCGGGCGGGGTGCTGAGCCTGGGAAGTCTCCACCTGCACGGCCAAGCAGTGGCAGTGGGGCCCAGGGATGCACAACGTATGTTGGAGAACAACTTTGAAAGGGCTCCGATGGGAGAGTTTTGTTCTCTAGTATACCTTCCTCATAATGCACCTCTGAACAAAGACAATTCGTTCTGTAATCAGATAGGTAAGGGTTTGCTTTTAAATGCTATTTGCCTTTCAGCCTGAGCTCTAATGAGAAAATGAGAGAAAGAGTCAAAAGAAACTCACAGGATATCAGGGTAGCATATTATAGGAAACAGTGTAATCAGGTTGTCGTGTGAGAATTCTCTGCTGACAGATGGGACTTTTTTTCCCCACAGCCTTGCTTGTGACTCTCCAGTGAGTTGTTTATATGGATATCTCAGCTCCAAACTCTTGCAGATGACTGTAAAGCTTGAGGGAGCTTCTATTTGTAACTCAATAGCCATGATATGCCCCTGTCCACCTTAAGTCACATGGTTCTTTTCTATTACTCGTATCTGGTGAACTTCTAAAACCTTAAAGTTCTTTCAAAATGTCTGCAATAACCTTCCTACTGTACAGTTACCTGGCAATCTATGTTAATAAGTCATTATAGCCTCCAGCTCTACAAAAAGCTGAATCACAAAAATATGTGAAGAGAAACATGTTTCTAAGTACTTTGGTGAGTTCACAAGACAGTAAATGAGAGATATCTGGCAATTTGGTCAGCTTTTCATCTTTTTTACACCTTAGGAACATGCTCTTCTCAAAATGGAATTTTGCATTTCTTCTTTCGCTGACTGATCTTGTTTAAGTTAATCCCAATTACTGGTTATCCTTCCCAGAGGTCCGTGACCTCCATGCAGCTGAGGAATGATAGCTGTGATCCATTTATAAAATAGATCTTAGCTACATATAAATAGCACTGGAGCTGCTGCCACCCTTTCAGCTCCCAAAGGCTGCTCAGCTCATACCTCCCTCCTTGACACTTCTTCTCCAGCAGCCTTACTGGAGCTTCCGAGTCACTGCTCAGATGGGAGACTTGCCTGTGGCACAAACGCAAGCGCTCTGCTGTGCCCCCTGAGCAGGAAGGGAAGCAGTCACTCACACTTCATTAACTAGCGGAGCGCACATCTGTTTCTAACTTTCACACTGGCATGCATTTCACTGATGGGCAGGAACTGGGCAGACCCCAGTGCTACAAGAGGAAAATTAATTCCTGCCTTCTACCTCCTTTTCTTCTCGAAAGGTGCTTTAAGCTTTACTCACTATGGATGGAAACGAAGGACCCTTGACTCATCCAGGACTCAGAGTAGTTCAATAAAATACATTATCCTTCCCCTGGTTGACAGAGAGGGGAATAAGGTGTCATTCTCACTAGAGGATGTCTCTGTGGCAGCACTGCCAAAGCAGACCAGATTTTGCCAGTCACATGCAAAAAAGCTCCCACGTGGCCATCATCCTTACAACCTATTAACTTGCCTCAACTCAAAACACCAGGTTCAGCTGCAGCCTGAAAGGCATTTTTAAGCACAGAAGTACTGAGCGCAGAGCTCCTCTGCCTTGACTTTACGGGTGAGACAGGTTCAGGGTGAAATACTCCAACCTGAAAGCGAAGTAGGATGCTCACTGCAGAACCGGAGCTGTTAATCTGTGCTAGGAAGATCAGCCTGACTTCATCTAGCAGCAAAAAAAAAAAAAAACAATTTTCCTCCTTTGCCTTCCGCAAATTACACAAGTGGGGCACCCCTCTGGAGCTGAAAAAGAGGACTGCTGTGGCTGCAGCTGCTGCTGTTGCTTCCTATGAGGGAGGAAGGGAGAGGGAGCAGCGACTGGAAAGAGACCGGCACAGGCAGAGTAGCTTCTGCTGCAAGTACAGGCTCTGCAGCTGGGGATGCGTGGGAGGGAGCAGAGATTCTGCCAGCGAGCAGAAAGGTGGAGGGATTGTCGTGATGTGGTTTTGTTGTTGTTTTTTTTAAACACAAGCTAATTTTATCCTCCTGTGGACCCTTCCTCAGGCAGAGCTCTCCAAGATAAGAGTTCACTGCGCTTCAGCCCATATTAAGGACAAGTTCCCAGACTGGGCAGACAGGGGCTGTGTCAACAATCTCAAGCATTTTAAATCAACAATGAATAACCCTCCCAAAAGTATCCCCTCCCTATCATCAATAAAATACGTTTGGTCATCATCGGATTTCTCACCCGAAGGCAACTCCTGATGTCCTGTCTTTGTGGCCTACAGAGCTAGAAAGTGTACGTTGGTACAGGCATGAGCAACAGCGAAATGACAGCTGAGATGATAGAATCATAGAATGGTTAGAGTTGGAAGGGACCTTAAAGATCATCGAGTTCCAACCCCCCTGCCATGGGCAGGGA
>JAOXNO010000001.1:76615571-76632441 GCA_028565335.1 Limnodromus scolopaceus | reverse complement strand
CCCCTTGTCCTGTCACTGCACTTCCTGACAAAGAGTCCCTCCCCAGCTCTCCTGTAGCTCCCTTCAGATATTGGAAGCTGCTCTAAGGTCTCCCCGGAGCCTTCTCTTCTCCAAGCTGAGATCCTTTTAAAGTTGTGGAAATGCAACACAATTTCAAGACGATTGTGGTAAGGGGAAAGAAGAACAATAAAAAAACCCCAAACAAATGAAACTCCTTGTGCTTCATTCCCACCCTTAGTTTGTCTACACTCGATGAAAAGCCACGAGAGCAGGTCTCTCTCTCCAGCGCTGCATTAGTGTTTTCCACCCGCATCTGCTGTACCCAGGCAAAAAAATGCCTCCAGGCCTGCCCCAGCTGTACGTTCCCCACAATGCAGTTAATATGCTGAGAGGCACTGTTTTGCCCTAGTAATCTTGTTTACACGTTTCCACTGTATTTTATTAGTATTTGTATTTTTATTTTATTTTTGTCATGGTATTGTATTTTATTTGTATCTGTATGCCTGTGCTGTAATCTTATTTACCATTTTTTCAGCCCCAAAGGTAAAAAAATAAAATCAGATACCCATAACAAAAAAGAAAAGGCAGGAGACTCACAGGAATGCCCTTGCTCATCTCACATAGGCAGTAATTTGCTCTTTCAGCGCTGCTCTTACTCTCACGTGCCAAATTGCACCTCTGTACCCATTGTTCCCTGGGTCCTGCCTATTTTTCCGACTGGGCAGCACAAAGTAAAGGGATTTGTGGAGTGACAGTTAATTCATGTACTTGTATTTTCCTGCTGCCTGTGTAATGGAAATGCCAGCGCTCCGGGGGCAGAGGATTCCACGTGTGCTTGCATGCCTTATGTAGTGCACCGTATGCCTGCAGCTGCCCTTCTCCAGTCCCATCTGTGGGAGACTGATGTTGATTTTCCTCATCTTGCCTCCTAAAAACCCAGCAATAATAATGAATGAACTTAGTGTTCAGTAGAGTGCTGGCAGCCGATTCAGCTGGGCATATTGCAGGCACGTGCTCTGGAAGGTTTCTTTGCTGCTAACACACTCACAGGTCTATGGATCTGAATCCCGTGGTTAAACATCCTGATGTAGCCAGGTCTTTGCACCACGTTCACCTCTGTGGATTTCCATCGATCATCTCTCTTATTATTAGGAGACTTTTCTGTTTTGTTTCTTGCCTACCTTGGACTTTTTGCCTTCAGGTTGAAGATATTTTCATCCAAATTGAATTTTTATTGGAAATTAGAAGCTGATAAATAGAATCAAAGTGATTTGATTAGCCTAGTCTGAAATATAAGCTTTTCAAACCATGAACGTGTTTGCTGTTTTAGCTTTTCATCCCAGCCCAAAGTGGAAATCATCCTCAGAACACCCTAATTCTCAAAGAATGAGTAAACCCAGTTCAGCTACTTATGTACTTTGATGCTGCCATGAAACATCACAGGCTTTCAAGTCTACCACGGAAATGTTGATCCATCTAGATGTGCAGCTCCTACTAGAGCAGCCCACATAGCTAAAATTATAATTCTTGAAACTATTATCATTTTGTCTTTATCCTTTCCTTGAACTGCCTTACCATTTTCTTCCCTGAACAAGAAATTCTGTACTAGAGCAAAACAAAATCTACTCATTCTATGGCAGATACTTAAGGAGGAATGTCAGAATCAGAACATATCCTCATAGCCTCAGTCAATCACTTTTAGGGGACTTCTTGAAGTGAGGGCTGCATACTATGACAACTGTTTCTTTTTCAAGATTTCTTTCCAGGCTGTGCTCTTCTGGCTTTACCATAACAAGAACTTGACACAAAGTCCTTGGTCTTTTTAACTGTGCATAAGTTGCAATTTTGTACATTTGTCAGATATCTGCATAAGTTCCAGGAGCAACTGAATTATAAAAAGAAGTGTTACCTTTGGATTGTGAGAACAGAGAACAGTGGACGCTGTACGCCATGACTGTCCTGGTAGCGTTTATCAGAAGAATGGAGCAAGAAAGGTAATAAAGAGAAAGGCCGTTGGCCATACCTAATAAAAGCAATTTGTGAAAGCAAACAAGTTCCTCAAGGAGGTCAAAACTTGCTTTCTATCCTTTAATAATGACAAGGAGAAGGTATAAATTAATGAACATGTTTTTGGCAAGACAGCAGCGGTAATTAACCTAAATGAAAGAAGATACAGCTAGTAACCCTAATTATAAGCCAGCCCCAGCTGTTTTTTCACATGAATATGTCTTGTTACTGATTGGAGATGTCTAGATGTGTACAGTGTATCTCCAAGATGTAACAGGAGTCAGAAGCCATCATTTTTGGGTACAGGAAAAAATATGACTGCAGTCAACGGTGAGGAAGATATGTCTTGGAATAGGTAAGCCTATAGAGTCAGACTAGTCACCTGTCACCATGACCACTGTCATCTCTCACAGTCCCCAGACATCTCTTTGGAGGTCCTATTGCCCTTTCTCTGTGTCAAATTACCCTTGAGAAGCAGACTAAATTGGTTCAGACTTCATTCTACAGTCAAATGGGGCGCTTTTAAATTTATACAGTTTAAAATCCTGAACGCAGGCTTGGCATACAGCATTAACCAGACGGGGATGAGAAATGTCTTTCCCTCTTCGAATGCTTTGTAAATAACTGTATTTGATGGAGTCTTACTTGCAGCAAGTATATTTTCCCAAAATGTTGAAAATGGCAGAAACTTTCCCATTGACTTCACTAAACTTTGGAGACCCAAAGGAATATTACAGCACTAAGAAGCTACTATTGTTAAATGGCCTCAAGTTTCTCCTGGCAGTGAACATCTTCTAACAAATATGCCAAGAATAGCTGAATCTCCACAAAGCAGAAGAGACATTGGATGGTTTCGTGTCCTTGCTCTGAGGGATTTTAATTTCTATGAATGCGCATAGCCCGCAGAAGTTTGTTAAGTTCACTCTAAGATCAAAGCCTATTTCCAGACACTCAAATATCTACTCGTTAAAGCCTCAGTCCTGCATCCATTTGTGCATGTTTGCAGTCTGTTCATGTCAGCTAGGACTACACCTAAGCACAGAATTGAGGATGTCACTAGATCTACCCACAACAAAAGAGAAACACAGAAAATCAAGGGAGTTGTAAAGAACTCGAATATCCCCATGACAAGGGTGAAGGTCCACCAGCTAAGGCTTGCATCAGCCCACAGATTCCCCAGGTCAAGTTACTCTTTTATTTTCCTTACTAGAGAGGGTAAAAAAAACCTAATTCTTTAAAAAAGGCTGTGCTTCATATAAAAAAGTTTCATTTAAATACAGCTAAGGTCTCAGGTTTTCAGTGGGTATAAATCAGAAGAGCTCCACTAACGTCAAAGAAATTAGGCTAGCGTACGCCAGCTGAGAACCTGCCTTAAAGACTCTTACAAGGCAGATCCAGGTCCTACAGCATTCAGTTCAAAAGGTAGCACAGGGAAGTACTGTCCTCACGCAGACTTCTCAGAGCCTTCTCTTTTGCATTAACTTCAAGTGGTGGAGCAAACAACCGCCATCCCTTGGATCTGGTGCTTTGGTGCTCACTAGGCTCATTCACCAAACAGCCATTCGTCAGAAGACGTTGGCTTTGTCTGTGCTCTGCCTCAAATGTAGGGTCCATGAACAAGTCAGCAGACGTGGATTCTCACAGAAATTTTAGATACCGCACTCAAATTAGTATTTGTTAACTCCCAGTCAGAGCCATATGCTTGGAACTCATCTAATTTACCTCCTCTCATAAAGAAAACTCATGCTGGGCCATTCAATGTAACGCAAACCTTTGCTGTTCCAGGCCAGTGGCAGATCTCCTGGACTATATTCTCTCTTAGTCCCACAATGACTAGGAGCTCTGAAAGGTTAAGTTAGCATTCCTTAGGAACTTGTATATTCTGTGACAAAGGACATAATTGCAGTCATTTATTTATCCCTGAGCTGTAGTGACATTGAAGACATGAGCAGCCTGATGAAATGGGTACCACTCCATTGACTCACATGGCTAATACCAGTTCTAAATTTAGCCATGGTGAAAATTGAAATAAGGAACATACACCTTTAGGGAACAGAAAAATCTACCTTTCAAGTCCAAATAGCCTTAAGAAGAATTATTCCTGAGCTGATCTTACTGCTCACTGGTAATTTTTTCACCATCTCAAATCCTACATCAGAAGAATTTCAGGCTGTGACAGATAGATATATATTAGATACAGATATAAATATAGATATAGAATAATCCATTTACAATTATCAGTCATTATTATTCAAAAAATGTTACCACAGTTCTGCACATGTGATATGGTTCTGCAGAATGGGGACATAATTTTATTGAGTTATAGATAGGAAAAAGGCATAAAGAATACAGATAATGCACATTTTTGAAATAGCAATATAAACATAAACATAAAAATGTTCAAGTCAAAGTCACATGAAAAATTAGACTAATCTTCAGATGCATTCTAGACTTGTATGTACAGCATTTTTATGCTAAAAGTAGAAATACAAACTCCAGAGATGTAACGCATCTCAAGAATATAAAATAAATAAACAAAGATGAATGCCAATAAAAGAAAAAGAACAAATACGTGAATCCTTTTCCAGAATGATGAGAAATTTTGATATGTAAGAACCACGGTAGAAGATGCCCAATCTATGACAAGAACTCATTTATTTCCAAACATAATCTCAAGTAGTAAAGTCTTCTTGTGCCTGGGAGTGAATTCAAAGCATTTAAACTTTTATGGGCCCCCTGCACACTCCTGTTGTGGTGCTGAACAATTCCTCCACGAGAGAAACCTCCAAGCAGAACAGATTTTCAACAATTTGAATGAAGAAATCCAGGTCATTGAGAACGTATGCTTGATGGAGACATCGCAGTTTTTTATCCAGGAGGAAAATTTTCGGCAACTTCTAACCCAAGACAACTTGAGAACAAGGAATAAATGGGTTTGGTTTCAGTCTCTGCAGCAGTGTCTTCCTAATGGTCAGTATCTGCAGGAGGAAAGCAATTAGACCTCTGTAAGGTAAAAAGCTATAGTAAATATCAAAGGCAAATCATTAGGCTTCACACTGGATACAGAATTATGGTTTAGAACTAAGTGAAAGTTGCACCATTATTTCATTTTCCTTTCAATATTAATTGAGTGACACCAAGCACCATCAGTGGTTTTCCTGCTGGAAATGTTGTTTCCATCAATTTGTTTGCATAACCAAATATCCTAAGGAAAAAGCAGTATTTTTTCCACTCTTACAGTTCTTGCAAATTAGATTTTTGTGGTAGGTGGGGTTTTTTTTTCCTCTCCAGAAAAATAGGTCATTTCCCCTGCAGTAATATACCCAATCCGAGGCCTATGTTTCTGCTTGCAATGAGTGCACTGAATGCAACTACCCCTCTGAGCTGGACATTTGCACATGCAGCCGACTGCTTCAACTGGTCAAATGACTATTTGCAACGGACAGATTTCCCCTGACTTCAGAGTTGAACCGAGGCCTAAATACTTAAGCCTTTTTCTACTTCCAATCTCCCTCTCCGAAAATATGGACCATAAATATCCTCTCCCAGGAGATTAGTCCTGGAACTTTATTGGGCTTAAAGTTACGTTCAAACAATGTCCTAATAAAAACAGTGGCTATTGAATAGTAAATAAAATGTGTTCCAAGGACATCAAATCATGATTACAATTACATCCATTTTTGTATGACTTCAAAAATAAGTGGTTTTTTCTTTACGCACTGGAAAATATAAAGGCTTGATGTACAACAGTAAGTTAAATAGATGGAAATATAAACTTAAAAAAATAACAGAAGATTGCTTAAGAACAGTATTTAAAAAGCAGAAAAGATATTCCCAAGTAGCTTCCCAGGCAATTTCTATAAGACAGAACAGAAAGAAAAAAAAAGGAAGAAGAAAAAAAGGGATTTTTTGAAGTTGTTTCAACTTCTTGGGATCAAAGAAATTGGCTTCAACAGGATCTGAAAGGGAGAAAGGAGTGTTCTGACCGTAACTGCATACCTAAAGCACATTACTTTACACAAACGCCTGCCTTAAATCAAGCGACCTTAAATCGATCACGATTAAACAGCATCTTTTTTCAGTATGTGTGCAAATGCTTCCCTTCATCCGGCAGCCCTGAAAGGGCGAAGGGGAGGGAGAGTCATGACAAAGCTTGGTCATTCACGTTCTGAGTGCCACAGCACAGGGACCACACAGCCACCTCGCCGCTCGTCAGAGAAGGTTGCCCTGTCATTTGTTTGTATGTTCCCCAGTTTTGGCGAAGTTTTCCACCATCCTGACAAAGCCTGAAGGTGACTTACATGAAAAAAAAAAAAAAAAAGGCAAAATGAAACCCATTTGAAAGATTTGGAACTGAATCTATGTGAAATAAAATAAACATTTCTCCCCACTCCCAAATAACAAAGACACGATTTCTATTAAAAGAGGTCTCCATGTATTAATCTGCAGTGAAGACTCAGTGCCAGAGCTGGCACCCTTTGAAGTTAAAGGAAAAACTCCTGCTGTCTTTATGATGCCCAGATTCCTGACTGAATTGAAAAATAACATGGTAATAGGCTTCCTAAGCTCCAAATACCTCTCTGAAGATCACTGTCTTGCTCCAGTGATTATAGGAGACGTCAAGGTGACTGGCTTAGATGCTTTACTCAAATACTTTGAACTAGCTGAGCTGAAAACAATAGCTCCCTAGAAGGGCTCCTGATTTTGTTGTGAGTGATTTCAGAGTGAAGATCAGCCAGGATAGAATGGCAGATTTGACTAGAAAAACGGGGATTCACATTTCAAAATAAAACACCTGGCATTTCTTCTGATTTTAGTGATTCTGCTTCTTCTGCCTTTTTTCGACTGAATCATGTTTGCTATAATCAAAGTTGAATGCCTGTTTTTCGTGGTATTTTTATACTTTTCTTCTTTCTTTTCTCCTCCTGAAGGAAGAAGAAGAAAAAAAGGAAGATTGGAAAAAGAGAGGGATTTTAAGAGAGATATAATTTTAATTTTAAAATTGATGTTAAATTAACTGAACTTGACGTTTTCATATGAAATATTAAAAATATGAGTTGCAGAAGTGGCATTTTGATACTCTTTGATTATATATTTTCTATTGCAGGAACTTATTCTTGATTAAGAATTTTCAGCCAACTTAAAGGCACAAGTATTAGAAGTCCCTGCAATCTGGCATCCTGAGCCCTAATCTTTCAGAGTAGCAGAGAGAGATCTGTTTTGAGCAGTAGAGCATCTACGGTATAACATAGTAGTATATGTAATACAAGCTTGGATAACACAGGGTAAGAGATTAATATTCTGCATCATACTGTGCTCTGTTATTTTTATCCTGCTGTTTCTTTCACTCACCATCTCATGACTCACACCCTCCCCACACTGGAATTTCTGTCTCAGTCTCGTGGCTCACTAGTGCGTTACAGGAGACGATGCTGTGGAAAGCCATCTGGAGAACAGTGCTACTGCATGAGCTCCAGGTTGCTCTTAAAAACAAAGAAAGACAACATCACTCACTGATTTATTGCATAACTGCTCTGACTATTGCAGCCTCTTTAGCAAACTGTCTTCAGTATTTGTGAGGGTTGCAGTTCTTCCTGGTTTTAAAGCGTCAGTGACATAGCTGGATATAAGGTGGCAAAAGTGCTCCAAGTTACAGATAGTTACATGGAAAGCTGGCACTGCACAAATCTTTAGAAAAATTATAGGACTCATCCTGTGAGGTGATAAAGGGCTCTTGTGAGGCAGGTTAATGAAATTCAATATCAGTAAAAGACCTGTTCCTTACACATTTCTTCATTACCTTTATCACCTCAAGGATATGGTCTTCGATGCCATATTAGATAGACCATGAAGGATCCATGCTTCATAAGGCCAAACCACAGTTACTTGATGTGGGATGGGAAGGCCAGGTGACAAGAGGAATTAGATGCTTAAATCTTTAGTAATTACATGCATATCTACTGTGATCCAAAATGCAGAACATCGAAATCGCAGTTCAGTCTGCTGTTGTATAATCCTCCACTCATACTTCTTAGTGGACTCAATTTCCCAAGTATGTGGGCTCTGGCCTCTTTAAATCCAGAAGTAAGGGGGTGTTCATTAGTTAGGAACCTAAGTTCTGCCAGATCCCAGAAATTAGGATGATCAGAGGAAGCATAATTATTTTCTCTTCAGTCCACCCTCAATCTAAAAATGTGACCTCAACACACCAGTGATATCATTTCTTTCAGACAACTCCTCCAGCTGGAGGACAATCAATTAAAGAGCCTGAGGAGGATGCAATTAGTGACCTGAAATGAAGCTTGTGCAAACTGCAGCAGAAGCTTCCACTAGAATCTCTTCCACTAGAGTCAGCACCTCAGGACAACAAATGCTGCTGCAGTTTGAAAGATGATTACCAAAAAAAAGCCAGAGAAAATCCTGTTAAAGCAGCAGTGTCCTGCTGTGAGCTTTCTGTTCAATAGAAAAGGTCCTTGGTACTACTAACTCAAACAAGTCTTTCCTTGTCAAACTCCTACCAGCAGTCCTTTGGAGTAACGCTTGTCCTGAGCTGCAGTCTCTTGTCCTGAACCTGTATTTGTCTGCAGCTGTTCTAAGCTGACTGTACAAATTAACTGGGACTCTTGTAATATCTTACTTTTCAGCTTTGTCTTATAATCTGGGAGATACAAAAGCCCAGGAAAGCAATTGCTCAGAACAGCTGGGAAACCACTTGTAAAGAGGAACTCTCCATTCACATGAGGTTGATATTGAGTCTTTGAACTTCCATCCATTCCTCTCCTGCAAACACAAGGAAAGGAAGATGCAGGGGCACAGGCCCTTGTGCTCACTTGTATACTGGGATATGGGATAGAGCAAAGTAAGGTACTTTCTCAGTGAACCATTTTCTTTGGAGGATGGTAGGTCCTCAGAAGAGACCTTTTTCATGGAAACATGCCTGTTTCAATTCAGAGTTCTCTGGGAAAGGTTTTCTCAGTCAGATGGGAGACAGGCTCTTTATCACCTCTAGCAGACAATAACTCACAGTTCCTACAAACTCAAACAGGCCTGTCTTGAAACATCCCTTTGTGATAGCCGCTTGTACGCAGCTGATGGGCCACAAGGGCCCTGTAGGCTGAAAGCGACCACATATTCTGGATGGTAATCGTACATTATTTATGTTTTTTCTGGACCAGCCTAAGTATGTTGCTAACTAAAACAATGCAAAGAATGGACTCGCTCAATGTGGCTTCACAAGATAACAGTGAACGCTATCAAATATACAGCAGAAGATCACAAAAGAGAAATTAAAAGGGAGGATTGCTGTGTCTTGCCACATTCGCAGATGCAGCAGCCGGGAGACTGAATGAAGCTTGGCCCACACTATTCTTTGATACGTGTTAGGCAATGGATGGGATGGCTTGGTGGGGGGTGGGGGAAAGAAAAGAATGCAACAGTAGAAATCCAACCCTTTAGCAGATATCGCCTCGGAATTTTAACGGGCCAGTTAAAACCCCAAGTTGGCAGCATCCTGATGAGGAACTTCAGCCTGTTGATTATAGACCTGAGTTTCTCACGCTGATGAGGTGTTGCTACCCTCCTTGCCTCTCACATGAAAAATCATATGGTTGGAGTTTATGGAGAAAGGAAAACATAAATTATTGGGTGGGGAATACTGTTCACACTGTGAACTCTAATGTGGGTTGCAAAGGGCTTTGGTCAACTGGCTGTCAAACAGAGCCGCCTACAGTTTTTTCTCACTACTTCAAGCCTGCAGGAGGTTTCATTCATCTCCGATAGCATGAGACATCAAGACCAAGCTCTTTCCCCTTCCTGATTGTTCAATGAGAAGTTCAGTGAAGCTCTGGTTCTATGACTGTTGGTGTGTGTCAATACAGCCTTCTAGTTTTGATATTTACAGCCTTAGCTGAAAAAAATGTCTTTTGTCACTGTTAAGCCATAAAGTCGTGCATGTACTTTTCTCTTCTGAACTCATCCCATTTTAATCCTACGCCTGGGAATTTTCATCCTTATCTGCTGGTGGATTTCCCATACTCTTTTTAAACAAGATTTTTAGTAGGGATTCTAGAAAAAAAATAAAACTAGCATGATTTTATTTTAGTGATTCAGAAGAAGGAGTTGGGACCTAGAAGGGAAACTAAATCCTAAAATATATATAATCACTATAATTTCCAGATAGCATTGATCAAATTGCCTAACATCTGTACACTGCATCCCCTGTAACTGCATCTTCATGGCAAATGGAGGCCCACCATTGGATATAAATGTTATCTGGCACTGAAAACAACGAAGAAGGATGTTGGTTCCTTGTTCAGTGCATCACTGGAAAGCACTTAAAGTTATTGATACAAGATTAAAGCCTTAAAAGATAAAACTGAATCTTTAAAGTGAAAGAATTTTGCCTTAAACGTGAAGTGTAACCAGTTTCAAGACAAGTAAGGTACTATATTTGGAACAAGAATTAACAGAAAAGGAATCTGCAAAAACCAAACATCAGTACTCGGTATTTCAGCACCAGAAGTGTGTGAGATATTTCTCCATCTTGCAAAGAGTTTGTGTCATAACAGGAAAGGTTCATACTTTGTTTTTTCAAAAAACTACAAGGAAGTTTTGGACTTACCAGCATTAACTGATTTATGCAAATCTTATAATTATTCTGTCCATGAATGAATTAGTTGCCAATCTCACTGTATTTTAAGTAAGATCAGCACCAGATGGAGAGCAGACTTGCTTATTAAGGGGTTTAATCAAAAGAGTAATTCAGCAAATATACCTCTGAAATCCAGTATTGATATTGAAAAGTCTAACAGACTTTCTTAAGAAATTACCTGATGCTGTGGCAACTATATTCAGTTTTAAGTTATTAACAGTATCCTCTCCTTGAACTGCGCTCTGTCTAAAATAGAATCCTGAGCTCAGTTCTGACCCCCATGAAGTCAGTGGCACAACGCCAAGTGTCTTCAACTGCATCGGGACTGGGACTATTGTTTTTAAGACAGACACTGGCAATTACCTAAACTGCACACTTTGACTGCCACGGTAAGGGTTAGATTAGCTCTTTCATTTCCATGCACGCAGTTTAATTCTATCGGCCCTGATATGTTCAGCAATATGAGAGCTATCATTCTAAGGCATCACTTTGTGAGCGCAGGGTTTTTCTCTGTGAACTGAGAATGCAGACCAGGAGAACACGCACATCAAAAAAGCACAGGGTTTGCTGAAACAATACCAGCTCCCTTAATATAACGTAGTACCAGGTCAGGTTCATGGTCCTACAACTGCCAGCTGCCTCTCCGCAAAGGCAAATTCAGGCTGGCAAAGCAATGTTGAGTCTGACAGCACAGAACTTCAACAGGTGTTGCTAGAGCCTGTAGGAGGTGTTGTCTCTCTGAGCCTCACAGAGGCTGTCAAAACTGGCAGGACAGCTTGATAAGGCAGCGTCGCTAACGGCTTTGATAGCTGTACAAAGAACCGAGCCATTCACAAATTGGAAAAAATAGGAAAAGATGAAAGCGTGTTTCAGGAGAGTCCTGCACGCCCACAGCCAAGACACACCGTTTTACTTTCACTACAACACTTGAACATCTCAGAAATAAGATCATTGCTCTCATAATGGCTAACGGACACAGTCAGTGCACAATCGAGTCCTTGATCATCCGTTGTTGTTCCTCTTAACTCAAAACACTCCCAGCCTAGCTTGGCCTCCTAAAATCTCCAGAAACAACTAGAGCAACACAACTAGACCCCAGCAGGTCACAGCCTTCTAGTTCGTATTCAAAGGACAGTCTTCCAGTGAATGCATTAGTCATTTGTTCCTGTGAAGTCTGCACTTGCCTCAAATGCTGAATGTCTACTGCCAGTGACATATCTACCGTAATCATGGAAGAAGACCAGGCAAGGGTCCCCAGTGATCTTGTTTCTCTGAGTATTTACATTTTCTCTGGAAAGGTCTAAGTGAGATAGAGTATTCTGCGGATGCTCAATTTATTTACAGTAGTTGGGACAGAAGGAATTTTGAGATCCTTCTGAGAAAGAGGAAAGAGCTAGATGAACACATGCCAAAATGGCCAGTGAAACTTGCAGCTGTATAATCTGCAAAGAAAAATTCCTCACGTGTACTACAAAGATCTAAATGTTAGTATATATTCCAAAAAAAGGCTTGAGCAGCTCTAGGTATATCTATACAAGCTGTTTAAAAAGAAGTTTAAATTTCCTGCCTTACATATTAATTAAAACAGGAAAAGGAATTGCTTTTTTAGACAAAATGTAATTAAGCTATGGAACTTAGTGACATAGGCAATCACAGAGATCAAAAACTTAACTGGATTCCAAAGGGATAGGACACTTACAGGAATATACAGATTATCCAGAATTATAAATTACAGACAATAAAACTATGGAATAGATTACTATTCCAGCTATTTTCCCATTGAATCATAGAATTGCCTAGGTTGGAAGGGACCTTTAAAATCATCTAGTCCAACCATCAACCTAACACTGATAAAAAACATCACTAAACCATATCTCTACACACTACATCTACCCATCTTTCAAATACCTCCAGGGACGGGGACTCAACCACTTCCCTGGGCAGCCCATTCCAATGCTTAATAACCCTTTCAGTGTCAAAATTTTTCCTAATGTCCAACCTGAACCTCCCCTGGTGCAACTTGCCTCTTGTCCTGTTGCCCATTACCTGGGAGAAGAGACCAACCCCCCACCTCTCTACACCCTGTACTCAGATCTAGGGGTTGTTTTTTAAATTCAGATTACACTTCCCAAGTGTTCCCAAGCAGGTGAAGCCTTACAGCTTTAGAAAAACCCTATCTCCAATTTCCCTACAGCAGGAAAATTGCTGTAAATTCCCGATTGTAAAGTCTGAAGGGCCACAGTAACATCCCTGTTACATACATTTTCCCCAAACAAATGTAGCTGCACCAAAATAGGTCAAAATTCCGCAATAGAAACTGCAAGATGATTCTCAGAACATACATATGTTACGGCAATGCCCCAGATACATTTCTGTTCCTAAATACCTTATGATTTATCACCTATGGGTATAACAAAAGGTAAGGCTCAACTATTTGGAGATTTGCTTTTTTTTTTATTTCTGGAAAACATGCTTTTGTAAGATCTTCCTTGCTTTTAGCCTGTGTGCTTATAGCATTATTTTGAAAAGCCACTAGGCAGATGGTCCCCAAATGTGAGTTAATAACTTGTAGGTAGCTTTTGGGGAAGCTTTTTGAAATCCCTTCATGCACAATGATTCTGCAAACTGCCTGCGTTCCGTCTTTTGGCTATTCTAGCAGACTATTTCAAAACGGTCAAGACAAAATGGAAGATTTTGTTTGATTTGTTTTGCAGCAGACTGTTACATTTGTTCTGCAGGGGTAAAAGAATTCAAAGGGAAACCAAACCATGCAAGAGGCTTTTACTGAAGATTCTTCTAGAACCTGGATGTCCTCACTGGCTGCAAGGCCAGGCAGTTTGGGCCTCTGACCCTCTTCTGCAGCCCTTCTACAGCATTTCTTACCATTCAGAATAAGGCTGATTTTTGACAGAGTAGGACAGGCTGAGTATTCAACAGTCATGAGTCAGGCTTCACAGCATCATATGATTAATTTAAAAATCAGATTTCTAATGTGGGGCTCTTCCTGTTTACCTTTCGCTTGTTAGAGACACTACATTTTTTGCATGGTTTAAAGTTAGAGATATTGCTAGGGTCTGATCTGGTGAGCATCTCCCATGTTTTTGAACAGATTTCATAGGAAATCCATCACTATAGTGATGACAAAACACTGCAGTCTTTCTTAACAATGGCAGCAGATCAAATGCTTTCTAATCCCCACACAGATCTGTATGTGAACCAATCAAGTTTAGCTGCCATGCCTCCAGGGTGATCTGTCAGTTTAGAAAAGAAAATAGAAAAATAGAAAATAGAATATTTTCAGTTGGAAAGGACCTGCTATGATCATGTAGTCCAACTGCCTGACTGCTTCAGGGGTGACCAAAAGTTTAAGCACGTTGTTAAGAGCATTGCCCAAATGTCTCTTAAACACTGACAGGCATGGGGCATCAACCACTTCTCCAGGAAGCCTGTTCCAGTGCTTTGCCACCCTCTTGGTAAAAAAATGCCTCCTGATGTCCAGTCTATATCTCTCCTGACACAGGTTTGAACCATTCCCACACATCCTGTCACTGGATCCCAGGGAGAAGAGATCAGACTCTCAGTCTCCACTTCCCCTCCTCAGGAAGCTGTAGAGAGCAATGAGGTCAACCCTCAGCCTCCTCCAAACTAGACAAAACCGAGAGTCCTTAGCAGCTCCTCATAGGACATGCCTTCCAGCCCTTCCACCAGCATTTTTGCCCTCCTCTGAAAGCATTCAAGGACCTGAACATCCTTCTTAAACTTGTGTGGCCCAGAACTGTATTCAGTACTCAAGGTGAGGCCACACCAACCCTAAATACAGTCGTATAATCACCTCTTTTGACCGGCTGGTCATACTGTGTTCGATGCACCCCAGGATGGAGTTTACCCTCTTGGCTGCCAGGGCACACTGCTGACCCATATTGAGCTGCCGTCAACCAGCACCCCCAAATCCCCTTCTGCAGGGCTGCTCTCCAGCCTCTCCTCTCCCAATTTATACTTGTGACCAGTGTTACTCTGCCCCAAGTGCAAAATCCGGCACTTCAACTTGTTAAATTTCATCCCATTAATCATAGCCCAGTGCTCCAGTCTATCTAGATCCTTCTGCAATGCCTCTTGTCCCTCAGTAGCACCTCCCAGTTTGGTATCATTAGCATTCACCATTATCATGGTGCCTTCAACTCCTGCATCCAGATCACTGATAAATACATCGAACATAACTGGCCCTAAAATTGAACCCTAAGAAAGCAGAACCTTGGTCCAAGGTATGTAAAAAATCAGCTAAGAGCTCCAAGTTGATAGTTAGAGCGAGTGAAGTTCTTCCTCAAACACAGCAAAACCTCTTACCGTAAAGGACCAGGAAACAGCACTTCCTTCAGGATAGGGCCAAAGTTTGGAGAATAAAGAACAAACTCCAGGATGTGCCTCCTTCTCAGAAATCACATATTGCTAATACGTATGTATCTATATTTTCTTCTTAAAAAACCCAGCCGTTTCACCGCTCACAGCTCTGACAAGGAGAGACTGAAAGCACCAATACATGAAGGCTATTAGCTACATTTCTTATGGCATCACTGGAAGGGTCTTATCCACAGAATCAGTGGTGAACACAGTATAAGAATGTAAACAAAACGTACTGCATTGGCTAGATCAGAAGGGTAGAGTCCAGTGATTAAAACAACAAACATGTTTGCAGATGACACATAAAAGTGCGTGTAACAGCTGTCCTACTAGAGAGCAGTAAATTGACAGTTGTTTTGGCTAGGTGTACCTCACAGTGGCATTTTAGCTTATGACCATAAAACGTGGGCAAAAAGTGTGACCACACGGTCCTTAAAGTTAAGGTATTAGCCTCCCCATCAGGAAATGTGCCCTCTCTTCTGCACCCCAGCACTGTGGGATCTTGGGAAAGCTGTCTAGAGCTCAGTTATTCTTTTTGGGTCCAGTCTTAAACACAACATAGTAATATGCTTTGATTTTTTTTTTGAATTTTGTCAATTCTCAAATCAGAGGGTCCTATAGCAAATGTCCCCAGTGGGCATGGTATGTGTGGATAGTTGGTTAGCGAGTAGGGAAGAATCAACCATCTCTTTGCAGAGTGTCTTTTGCTTAGAAAAGCAAAGAGGGTGAGCTATTCCTCAGCTCCAGAAATACAGGAGCTGGAGTTAGTACTGCCGCTGGCTGTACTGCCACAGGGCTGCTAAGGGCAAGCCAACCTATTTAAACCCAGTCTATCTTAAGTCCAATAGTAAAGATCCAGCCTTCTTGCAAACTCTTCCCTTCCACCATCCTACCCTTCCAAGCTCACCACTGCAACGGTGGTGCAGAAAAATATACAAACCTTAATTTCAAAGTTTAGTTTCCTCAACTTGTAACACACCAGGATGGCGTGAGATGGACCATAATGAACCTGACCCCAAACTCACTGAAATCAAGAGAGGCCTCTCCCTCCCTGCTCCCTGCCCCTCTCTCCCCTCCAATTACAGCAGACTTTGAACAAGTTAGAAGTTTGAAAAACATTCTGACAGTACCGCTAGAAGGAAAGAAGGAATTTTGTCTCAACACGCAAGCCACTATTTGCCTTATTTCTAAGCACAGCTCTGCTTCTCTCTGTTATTTTATAAATCCCATCTAATCAGTATTTGCTACACTTCAGAGAAGAAGTCTGAACATACCTGGGTTGGCAGTGTATTTCATTCACCATGTCTTTCCCGTTTTGACAGAGCAACAGTTTAGGAGAGCTAATGCCACAGCTTTTCCTTAAGAGAAGCAGTATTAATTCAGGTCTGTCTTTCCCCCGTGCAGTCAGCTACCTTTACAGAAGTTGTGAAAAAAAAGGTTATTTTCTTAAAGGCTGGTGTCCTTTTGCCAAATTTAGTTGAAAATAGCCAACAAGCTCAAAGGTTACTGATGAACAAAAGAGTGACTTTGTTTCTCTTGGAAACCACCAAACCCTTCTCCAGACTGAATGGGAGTGAATCCAATTGAGTTCAACATACTGTAAGGCTGGTATCTACTTCTGTGGTGCTCCACACAACAGTTACAGAGCAATCCCACCAAGAAACGATGTATGAAAATAGCTTTACCTAAACTTCCTGCGAAGGGCACCACTAAGCCACAGTGTGGGGAGTCATCCATTCAGGCTGAGAGAGCTGGGGTTGTTCAGCCTGGAGAAGAGAAGGCTCTGGGGAGACCTTAGAGCAGCCTTCCAATATC
>JAOXNO010000001.1:76579548-76594821 GCA_028565335.1 Limnodromus scolopaceus | reverse complement strand
CCACTGAAAAGAGTCCGGCTCCATCCTCCTTCAACCCACCCTTTAGATACTTGTCAGCATTAATAAGGTCTCCCCTCCCCGTCAGCCTTCTCTTCTCCAGGCTAAAGAGTCCCAGCTCTCTCAGCCTTTGGGAGAGCCTTTATGCTGTGTTTAAATTTTAAACCCCAAGCTTCTAGCCCTTCTAAATGTTGTGTTGCAAGTGTTCACGTCCTGAATTGGCAGGCTGATGGGGTAATGCTAAAGTGTGGAGAAAAAGACAGACTCGCTCACATTCATCTTGCTGAAAGCCTCACCGAAAACCCTATGAAGGAAAAGTACATTATTAATTGATATAGCAGGGAACTACAGCTCCTCTCTATAGTGCTTGAGTAAAATATAACTACTTTCTGTGTAGCTTTAGCAATTCTGAGAATCTAGTGTGGTATCTGTATATTTGGGTACAAAGGAAGAGGAGAAGGGGTGAAGAGAAAGTGGGAGGACGATGTTAAAGGGGAAGAAACTTCTACTCCAAGCAGGGAATTTCAAAGGGCATTTCTTATTTAGCATCCCCAGTTTTCTGAGTGTGATGAAAAGACTCTGAACACTTTTCTGAAGAGCAGTGCCACCAGAAGAAAGACAAGGTACTGGAGAGAAAGGATCACATGCAGAGTAGCAGGACATATCAAGTGCTGAAGAAATATGCTACCAATGTTTTAACTAGGCACTCTCTGATGAATTTATTTCTCTCCCTACTTGTGTTTTAGCAAAAAAATATTTTCTACCCTGAGCACTTGCATACACACAATCAGTCCCTTAGACTACAGCACATCCATGGGAACATTTGCCATTCTCTCCAGCTTCCACTGCCACTCAATTTTTCTAATCCAGTTCTAACACCTTCTGTCACCCTCTGTGGCCGGGGTGTTGCTTTTTCCCCTCCTACCTGGTCCACACAGCACCATCACTGTTTTTTCCCACAGCCTCATTTGCAGGTTTTCTCCCTCATGCCAGGGACACAAATAAAACATGCCCATGCTCAGACCTGTGTAATAATGTGCACCAGCTATGAGACTTCTGTAACTGCCCCCCTGGTACACCTAAGGACCCCCTGGGGACATCCAGTCTTCACAAAATACTCCCTCTTGGGCCATCCCTGTCACCAACAGTGGCTGTGGAGCTGCAGCTTCGCCACAATAAAAATATAATGCTGGGATGTGAAGAGACATGCACCAGCATCTAAAGGCTTGATCTGCCCACAGCCCTCCCCCTCAGTGGCGGTGGGACCAGACGTGTCTGCTTCAACACATTTTGTGGGGACAGGGACCCCACAAACGTGCCTCGTGGGGTGATGTGGGTGACCCCTTTTTTTCTTCGCCCTGACTTAATACTGTTCCCATCGTGGCAGATGGCGAGGAAGGCCATCTGAAGCCGAGAGGAAACTGAAGGGGTTAAAGGCAAATCTGTGCCTCCTCCACTTGGTTAATTCCCCAGCAGCCTGATCCTACGTTGAGATGATTCAGGCCAGAGAGAGAGACTGCCACAGTCCCCAAGGGAGACCCCAGAGAAAAGACTCTTATTTCCTGTTCAGGGGGATTAAGTACAAGGCCATTGACAAATCACAGTAAACATCTGGATGTGAGCACTCCATCTATCGAGGCCTAATCCATGAAGTTATTCATTAATGAATTCAGCAAATTCACACTGTTCTATATATAGAGTCGGCTGATCTTTTTTAATGTTTGGCTTGGAGGTGTTTTACATCTGTATCAACGGATTTTTATTTAATGTACAAGCAATCTACTCTATTCTGGTTTTGCTTAATTAATTGTTTAGAGTAATTTCTTCTGCATTTTGTGAAAAACCACACACACTTCCGTATTTTATGGTAGCACACACAAAAAACCCCAATAGTTAAAATCCAACCATGTTCCTGCATTTTATAGTGTTTTGCAATTTTAAGCCCAAGTTCCTCTGGAAACTTTCCATCACACACTGATGGAAAAAAACATTAAATAGTAATTGATTTTCTTTTCTGTATTTTGTTTTGATTAAAATGAGAATCCCTCCCATTTATCTTCAGAGAGAAAGTAAGCATTGAGTAAATGGTCTGGCTAATTCAAAAGTAATTTGATCAGAACATCCATAATTTACATTGACTTGAACAGTAGGAAAGATGCTGAGCACTACCAGATATCAGGCTTCTTCATTTGAACAGACTACTTGCGTTATCCTGTACATCTTGTGAATGTAAACTACTCTAAGGACATATAATGACCCACATTTTATAAGGGGGAGACTCGCACGTAACCGTGCCCTTAAAAGTCGTCTGTTAAGCGTTGCTTTTCACACAGCGGTGCCACCTTGTTCCCAGTGAAATCTGCAGGCTTTGTCATTGATACTGGCGGAATCAGCATTTGGCCCAGAGGTTTTGATAAATCCAGCTGCGGACGGGGTATTTTCAATTCAAAAGTTTTGGACCCTGCCAGACAGCACGAATCATCCAAACACGCAATTTATAATTTCTAGCCTTTTTGACTTAGACTGCGGTATTGTGGTGTAATCCTTAACTCTAGGAACTTGGTGTTGAAGGGGAAATCTCATTCTGTGCCTTTATTCTCTTTTGAACTCCAGAAGCACGTAACTCTGCTCTGGGCTTTTCGCCCTTGTCACAACAGGATGCCCCAGGAGGACGGTGCCAACTGTGATATCCCAGTGTAAAACAGAAGAATGAAGACAAGTGAGCACAATCAAAAGCAGGAAAGAATCAAGACCTGCAGAGCCACTCAGCTGTACCCACGCAATTTTATTTTCACTGCTAGTACAAGTACTCGCACAGTGAATTTTGTTTGCATTGATGCTTTTGTAATGGCTGTACTCCATACCAACACCTATTTAGGCACGCAAAGCGTGGTGTTTCTGGGCAAACTTGATCCTTCCTTACCACCCAACTGAAATAGACTTCATTTTCATCCTATGGGCATTGAAGTCACACTGACAAAAAGCTCTTACCCATTCAAAAGAGCAAGATCAGGGCACTCAGGCTGTGAGGAAGAGGGACAGGAATAGGTAGATCAAAGGTTCCATGTCTAGGAAAAACAGTTACACTGGTGTGTGATTTAGGTGATCAGACACTTACTGCAAGTTGTCAGGTGGCAAATTCATACTTTTGTATTTTGTCGCCAGCTATGTGACCAGACACAGTCCAGAATCCATTGCAATAAGCTCCGTTATACACAGACCCAAATTAAGCCTCACAGGCTGCTTTAAAAAAGCTAAATGTCATGTTTACAAATTTATATATTTTAAAAAGGAGTGGATTTGCAAAACATTGAGTAATGGCATCCAAATTCCCTGCTCATTTCTAATTTTTAAGCAGTCATAAATGTCGAATGAATCAAGGAAAGTCAAAATATGTGATGCCTATTCTGGTATAAAATTATTACTGAAGCCATTGAAATTAGTAACTACAATCTGGAAAAGCTTATTTGAAGGGAAACTGAGGTTGAGACCTACTCGTGATCCGATCACATGTAGGAAAAAGAGCTGAATTTATTAGATTCTTTGTAAGCACAGATAATTTAGCCAGCTGCAGGGAACTAAGCTCCACCATGAAGCTAGGGGGCCAAATGTTGTAATGGTTTAAGCAGGACAGGGCCATGGGTGAATCATTAAATGCATAGGAGTAATGAAACAGCTTTGCTTGCACTGAGTCTTCAGTACTGGAGAGGTCTCTGGGGATGCCCTCAACACGAATACAGTACATGAGATACACTGCAGGGTTTTTTTCCTGCCTTACCAAACAACGGGAAGAATACAGGACTCACCCAGAGGTTTATTATTTAAAGCTTTAACAAAAGCAGCATCCTACTTGCAAAAGCAGTACGATTTGTAGAGTAAGTAGCGTGGAGAAATATTGGGCTTGAAGTAAAACAGCTAGTACGTGGATGTAAAATAAGCCCTGCTTTGCTTTTCATACTCACCAGTGAAAAGAAGAAGAAAGGCTATTCCAATCAACGAAATGACATTTATGATGTATCACTGCGGTAATGTAAGCGCATCCTTTGCGTGTGTGTGTGAAGGGGAGGAGGGCCAGGGATGGAAGAATACTGTTTTATCTATCTATAGTATATATCTATCTCTATATATCTATAGTATATATATAGATATATATCTATATCTATATATCTATAGTATCTATAAATACTATATTTATACGTGCATGTAGTAGCTAAAGGAAAGGTTTGGCATGTGAACACAGGTCGATGATGAACAAGTTGCGTTTCTTTTGCGTAGCCACTGAACTCCAGATTGGTGTAGACCAGACAGGGGGTTTTTTTTGTGTTTAGCCCATTTGCTAGGTTGAGACTAGCACCTAATCCTCTGAACATTCCCAGAGGAGTTAGAGACTTCCATACATTTGAGGTGTGTTTGGCTTCGCAATGGCAACGCGTCCAAGTCACTAATTCTAATATTCTCCTTCAACAGCTCTGTGTTTCAACTGTGGTAAAAACTCACTGCTCCATAATACTAGTTTCAGTCAACAAAAGTAGAATGCAGGCAATAAATACCACATTGGAGTTTAAAATCTGAATTTAGCACTACCGGAACTGAACTTTAACGGCATTTTACTGTCTGAAGATGAATATAAGTGCTAAATTCTAGTTGCAGTGAATTTAGGAGCAAAAAAAGGAGCCAACGGGTGACATGATAAAGTCAATGGAGCTATGCAGCTTTGCACTAGCCAATGAATTGGCTTTATATAGTTTGTATTAAATACTTGCACAAATTTGCAGTAGAGATGGTTGCTTATAGTGATGTAAGACTTTTTATCTTTGATGAGAAGCAAAATTTTAAAATGATGATAATAATAACAACAACAAGAAATCAGAGGAAAGAAGTTATTAATAGGGAACCTCAATCTATTCTTTTTATTAAAAAATACAGCACGTATAAGGAACAATGCCAAGTAGTTCTCATGCATTAAAAGTTTGCTATTGTTATGAGCGCAACCAAAGGCAAATAAGCATTCCAGAAAATGGTACGTGGTGATTCTTACTGTATTAGTTTCTTACTTAGGGTGAAAGTGCTACTAATGCCTTCTTTAGTTTCAGAACAGCGAAGGAACAGAGGCATCTGTCCGGTTGGACGTAATGTCCGATTTCCTTCCTGTTTATGCTAATATAAAGTTAAACCATGGGGGCCATGTATCTGTAATTCACCCCAGTCCTAGTGAGAGCTTTCTTAATAGGAGAGGCTATTAAGAATGCATTGTACAGATGAATGGATCCTGCAGTTCCAGTGAGTTCCTGGTTGCTATTGTTACCCGGACAGTGCTTTCAGGCTGAAGGGACCTGACCCTGCCTGATCTAGAACCGTAAGCTGAGATAGTCTTATAAATGCAAAAAAACCCCTTCTGTAGCCTAAGAAATGAGGCAAGGAGTCACGGTTGGATGCTAGACATTGCAAACTGAGCTAACAGATGGAAGGAAAGGAGGAGATCTTCTGGTGCTAGTTTCACAAAGGCTGCTATGTTGATGACTCCTTGGCTTGGCTTTGCATCTGTTTCAACTAAGTGTGCTCCTCAATACCTTAGTACCTGAGCTTATGTCATTCCTTTTTTCTTCCTAACTTGAGATATTCAAAGGCAACCGTGAGGCTGCACACAAGAGCCTCGCACACACTCCCCAAATACATTTTCCTCATGCAACCATGTTAGAAGCAGCAGAGAATGTGCAAGTTCATCAGACTGTGCTCACCCTCCTCTTTGATTTCCTTTAAGTTAGCTTCTCCTGCTTTCCCCTAGTGTAGGTCCGATAGTAGAAGTGTAGGAAGAGAGCAATGAGGCTGAGAATGTAGAGGAAGACTGCAATGTTGAAGCCATCGGGGAACGGGCATTCTGTGAAGAGGTTGTAGGAAGAATGAGCAGCAATGGCTACAAACTGGCACTGGAAGAGGGGGAAAAAAGAAGCAGCCAGATTAGGGATCCTACATGAGACATATCCCAACTGACCATCACAAAGAGTATCACAACATACTAGAGGTGTCCTCAACCCAGAGTACCACCTGCTTGCCTCTCTTGACATCCCTGAAAAACTTGTCTTTCAAGCCCAACAGTGTTTTCATAGAATCATAGAATCATATGGGGTTGGAAGGGACCTCTGGAGATCATCTAGTCCAACCCCCACCGCCGGCTAGAGCACATTGCACAGGAACTTGTCTGAGTGGGTTTTGAATGTCTCCAGAGAAGGAGACTCCACCACCTCTCTGGGCAGCCTGTTCCAGTGCTCTACCTCTCTCATAGTAAAGAAGTTCCTCCTCATGTTTAGGTGGAACTTCTTATACTTTTCCCAACATGAAAGGCTGTCACATGTCCACCAAACATTGAGGCTTGCCCAATGCTGCAGGAATCCAGCCCCTCCTGCCTAGAAGCAGACCACTGCCCTTGTGCCACTTCTCCACCGTGGGCCAGTTGCTGAGATCTTGGAATATGGAAACTAAAGGTGGGAGACTCCTTCTCATCCCTAATGGTAATCAGATTATTATACCCGTAATGATTTTGATTTGCATTTTAGCTTACAGAGAAGAACTACAGATGCTACTTTTATTAATTTAAATATTAATCCTTTATTTTTCCTTTTTACTAACTCACCCGTCTCAATACCCTGAAGCAATGAGTTCCACCTACTGAAAGTAAGTTAAATAAAAACTGATTTCCTGTGCTATAATTTGCATTGCAAACACCTTTTCTTTTCGTGCAATGCTTTCTTGTTCTGCTTTTGCCATTAAGGATAAATAAGGATTCTGGACCTGCCTTCAGTACACCACTATTTTACATATACTCTAGCTCTTCTTCCTCTTCTCTGGTAACTGCATACTTTCTGTTTTCAAAACCTCTCTTTGTGTCAATCAACTCTCCCACATGCTTAACTATAGTCATTGTTCTTATCTGGAACATTGACTTTATGCTGTAACTTTGCAAAAACATAGGGTTGTCAGGATTTGTCACCTCTTCAGAGATGAGGGAAAGAAAATCCAGAGGGATTCTCTACAGAAAGAGTAAAACTCATATTTTTCTTTAACTCGCCTCCGCCTACAGTTAGACATGCTCTTCCTTTTTGAAGAAACAGAACAAAGGCTGCCCAGTCTCCTGCCCTTCTGAGAATCCAAAGTTTTCCTGTGTTACCACCCCATACATCTCAAAATCAAGCTGTGTTTCGGGGGCTCCAGAGGGGAAAAGGCTGCCACATACAACAGAAATGGGAGAAGTCTGATTTATAATATTTCTCTCTCCTTCCCATTACAAAGGTGGGGGCTTATTAGTTGATGTGGTCATTCAGAGCGGGTCATCAATCAGTTCACATCTCACAGTGGCACTTGAAGACACCTGAGGGCATGGTGATTTCCATAGGCAGCAAACAGAAAGATTTGAGACAGGGAACAGGGGCCATCACATGAGACACAGAAGTGCAGAGATGAACACATGAAATTATTTACCAGCTGCATGATGGTTAGGTAACGCTTCCACCATAAGTAACGGTGCATCTGTGGTCCCAGGCTGGCCAAAGCGTAATAGCCATACATGAAGATGTGTACAAAGGAGTTTAGCATCCCAATAAAGAAGGCTGAGGAGTAAAGTCAGGATGAAAAAGACACATATATCATTCAAGGCTAACCCTGCGATGAGCTCACAGCCACTATGATGATGCTTTCAAAATACGTCATATCACACCTGTGCATGAACCTTCAATCCATACTCTGCCTAGAAAGCATGTCATATTCTCCCTGCTCCTTTCACCATGTATCTTTCCCATATTTAGTGTTCAGAGACAGAGAAGAGCTTCAAAAGCAGAGGACAGAATTCTTGGTCTTCTGACCTAAGCATTTCATACCATTTTGATATCAAGACCATGTAGCCAAAGTGGCCTCCCAAAAAAGAAATACCCCAGCATCTTGTATAGGGTCTACCTATAGTGGTCTAGTACTCGATGTCAGCTACAGGTGCTCCTCTTTGGTGGAGTGACAATGAGAAGCAGCCTGCATACAGACCAGAAAGGGAGTGAGGACTAGGCTGGACTCATTCAGAGCAGGAGACCTAGAACCTGGGCTGCTGCACCAGGTCCAGCTGAAGTAGACCTTGTATAGGTTTTTATTGATTCTGTTTGGACAAGGAAAGACTGGCATAATCTTGTTCTGGATGAGGCAGTGAATATAGCAGTCTAAACATCCCAAAGAGCTGAGCAGATGGTATCAACTGAAATGCACATATTTTTCACACCTTTGGAAGTAGGTGAGCTTTCTACCTGCCAGTCAGCCCATCTGCACTGTTCATGCTATCTCCACAGCACAAGAAAAACTGAAACACAAGGTGTCTACAGAAGCATACCTTGTCCTCCAGGTACATATTTGACCCCTGACCACCAGTTGAACAGCATCGTGGCGTGATGGTACACATGCAGAAAAGTCACCTGTTCTTGTTTCTTGCGCAGAATAAAAAAAACCTAAAAGAAGCCAGACGGAGGGAAATCTTGAGTTGATGTGTTTAGACAAAAGATTTTACACTATAAGTGGTAAGAACATCATTCTGGACCTCCCAAACCCATTTCCCCTGCTGTGGATGAAAAATGGTGAAATTCAACACATGCAATAGATCATATATTATCTGCAATGGGGAAGAACTGAAGGGTAGAATATCTTCCACAGAGCCCCAACTATTTTAAACTTTGGATTCAGGTACCAGGGTGCAAAGAGGTCACATCTGAGTGTTAGACTGAGCTTCCATATAATTTGCAGTTGCTTGGGTCCGTTCCTTTTCAGGACACGGGTTATATGTTTACTGGTACCAGAAAATGATCCACAGAAAAAGCGTTGTGTTTAACGCCCAAGCTCTTCTGGAATCTGCATTAGTAAAGAGAATGATTTTGGTAGATGAATACATGTCATGTCACTGTATTTCATGGCAAAAATCAGCATGATGAAGCTGAGCCCTCTTCTTTAACAGTATCAGCTTTATTCCCACAAACGGGCAGAGCAGAACACATGAAAACAGCATTTACTGAAAAGCATCAACCAAATCAATAAAGGATCAGCCGAGGACATTAGCTTTTGGCTCCCTGCCTCTTTCTGACAAGGAAGTCATTTATTTACAGCACCAGTCCCGCCACGGAGCTGAGCTGAGCCCTCCTTACCGTATCAAGCAGCTCGATGACTTTGGAGAAGAAGAACCACCAACACACTCTTGCCATCTGCTGGGCAGCACAAGGAAACGCTGTTAGATCTCAAAGCAAAATCAGTGAACGCTGCCCACCTGGGATCGACAGGAAAGGGGGAAAACTAAGGGGTCCTTTTACGGCTGTTACTTTTTCTTTTTCTTTTTTTTTTTTTCCTTTGATCTTGAGGAGGAAAGGGATTCGGGATTGCTTTGGCTGGTCAGATGATTGGTTTGCTGAATTGCTTGCTCTTTGATGAGGCAAGGGTGAGCTGCTTAGAAACTGTTTCTGATGGCAAGTGTCTAAAAAACTGAAAGGATAACATCCATGCTTGCATCAGCTAAAAGCCTGGTTATATCTGGAAGCAACGTATAATAGGTCTGAATTCAAACAGAAAGAACTCATGCAGCATTTTGGGAAGCTGAAGCTGGCGGGACCCAGCTCCCTCTCTGACAACCAGTCAAAGCATAGTTTTAGACAAATCCCTCTGCTAAAAACAATATGTTGAGTAACACCGATGTCATGTAAAGCTGAGGAAATAAAAATTGGTTTTCTTGTTGATAGTGATCATCCAGAATCCTTAGATAGTCAATGGAAAGGGTCACATATATTCCAGAGGTAATTTGCAATATCTAAACTAGACCTCTAACTTCAGATGGTAGGATCACACTCTCTCCAGTGCTCAAAGAGGGAACTTAGATGGTTATGTTGATTGAGATGATTAATTTATAGAGAACTAAAGCAAAGTGCAACTGTTGAAGCAGACAATGTAGTGAAGTAGATTTACAAGCAACAAATTGGAGTATAAGCCTTCTTTGGCATGCAAATTGCTATTTATGAGCAAAACAATCTGCATACCCACGGGAGGAGCAGGGCCTAAGGCAAGCTTTGTATAGAACTGTACCCTCATTCCTAGTTCACTTTGGCTGTAATCCACTGGCTGGCACAGGTAGCTGTAGTTGTCCAAGACTGAAGTTACCAGAAACTGAAAAAAAAAAAAGAAAATCAATAGCAATCCATTTTCTGCTCAACACCATCTGTTCCAAAAAGATGTGCATATTAATGCTAAGACAATAGGGTCTCAATCTAGTACTCACTGACAGAAAATCCCTAACATTTATACAGTTGAGCAAATAGTAAAAAACCTGAAACAAAGTACTTCAAATCCTTGTTGGAATCTGAAAATGAAAATTTGGTCTGGGCATATTTGTGACTCTTTATGTAATCACTGGAGTGCTCAAAAATCCTTCAGTACGAATAATGAATTCTAGGCTTCAGAATCTCTCTGAAAATACACTGTTTTCCTTTGCAAAGATCCCATAATGTTTTTTTTTTTTCTGGTTGCATTTGCCTATTAATTGGAAAGCCAAAAACTGGACCAAGTAACCAGTATAACCGAACAACTAAGCGCAGACAAGCAGTGTTCATGCCTGTCCTCCGATCAAGTAGTATTTGCTCAAAAAAAGTTGCAATTTGCTTTAACTACATGTAACAACTGTAAAACAAATAAACTAAAAGGTCAAGTTTGTTGACACCAGAATGTTTTTCACACCTATTCAGTCATGTTCCCTTGAAGAGTTTTCAGTGGCCTACATAAACTAAGGAAAGGCTTGTAGAGAGGCTTATGCATTGAGAACAAGCAGAAAACAATGTCGTCAATGCTCTCGGCAGCAGGAGGCTGCAGCATGCTTGGCACTTTTGGAGAGGACTGCGTAAGTCTGGAAAAGCAGTTCTCTTTCTCAGAGACGGGTCCCTCTCCAGCCAGACCCAAGATGAAATGAGAACGTTCCACGTCCTCTGTACACCCTGTGTTTGTCGGGGAGATCTCAACTTTCAACTCATTCATTCGTGAACCTTTCAGTGTTAATTTTATGAGTGAGAGGAAGATTGAGAAATGAGGTGTGCTTTGGAAAGTATGCTTTCAACAGGGCAATACTGCTTCATCTGTGGCAAAACATAGACATGTCCAAGTCAGCTCCCACTCCCTTCACTAGAGCCCATCAGCAAAAGGTGTTGAAATGCCTCTGGTTTTCAAGCACTTGCCAGATGTCTTCCTAGGAGCCAGTCCTGTCTCCTCACCTCATAAAACATGTAGCTTGATAATGTCATCATGGCTAGATTGTAGACAATCAGGGGGCCTCGCAACTTCAGTGGTTTTCGCTGACGCATGTAGAAGGGCCCCAGCGCCACGACAAAGAGGTAGAAGGCGAAGAGAAGTGTGACTGGAAGTGGAGAGTGGACCAGGGGCCACTGGTCTGTCCTTGGATCTGAAAAGCAAAACACATAGCCAAAGCTGGCACATCCCATACGCTGTAGGGCAGATATATTTAGTTAGTTCCCTTTAGCGTGCTCTCCGGCAAGAAGAAAATTGGTGTCTCACGTGTCTGTACAAAGCAGTACCACAGTCCTCTTCCTACCCTGGGACTCCGTGAGCCAAAGGCTCATGCCAAAAGGCTTCAGCACGACATTCGCGTTGGGAGTGTAGTACTAGAAGACTGCTCTGCTGCGCACCAGCCCTCTGCAGCACAGTAGTGACCAGACCTTTCTGTTCAGGACCTGGAGCCCTCACCACAGGCTGCAAGACTGTCCCACACACGGGCGAGAGAAGTAGTTCAAGACGCTTCCATCAGGGATGCACAGACCAAACCAAACAGTTCCTGGCTCTTCAGGAGTGTAAATCTTTAAAACTAAATAATAAAATTGTTTCTATGACTGACGTTATTTCCTTCCTGCCTTAAAGAGCTTGGAACAGCTGAAATTTTCCACCCCTTCATTTTCCTATCTACCCAGAGGATCAACTATATTAAAAGCCTGCCATTTCACTGGAAGATGACAAAACATTTTTCCCTGCTAAAACTGCTCTTCAGTCCTACAGCAAAGGGAAGCTCAACAAATTTTCTGTCATGCCACCTCCTCCTATTCCCAAAACCTCATCCCTGACACACAGAAATGTAGGATACATTGTATCTGCAAGAACATCCCAGTTCCCATTCATGCCTTCCTCTCTTATTCCCATTGGGATCGCTGCTCTGCTAAACTCCCTCAGCATCTCCCTTTGCTTCTGGACCTGCCAGCCCGAAGCCCTAAACCCCTCTCACTGTTCTAGCCCCTGGATCATTGCAGAAGTCCTCTATTGAATTTTAGTCCTTGGCTTGCTGGTGAGCCCATGGGACAAGAGGTATTTTTTTTAAAAATGCCATCCCTGTCCACATGACTCTGTTAATCTCCATCCAATCTAAACCTCCCAATTCTTTACTAGTCCTGTTATGGGCTGTGTCAAGAATCATAGAATCATAGAATTGTTATGGTTGGACAAGACCTTTAAGATCATCAAGTCCAACTGTTAACTGCCAAGTTACCACAAAACCATGTCCCTCAACACTACATCTACACATCTTTTAAATATCTCCTGGGGTGGTGACTCAACCACTTCCCTGTTCCAATGCTTGACAACCCTTACAGTGAAGAATTTTTTCCTAATATCCATCCTAAATCTCCCCTGGAAACAACTACAGGCCATTTCCTCTTGTCCTATCACCTGCTACTCGGGAAAAGAGACCAGCCCCCACCCCTCTGCAACCTCCTTTCAGGCAGTTGGAGAGAGCGATAAGGTGTCCTCTGAGCCTGCTTTTCTCCAGGCTGAACAACCCCAGTTCCCTCAGCTGCTCCTCGTAAGGCTTGTTCTCTAGACCCCCCACCAGCTTCGTCACCCTTCTCTGTTCAAAACTGAACACAGTAATCAAGGTGCGGCCTCACCCGTGCCAAGTACAGGGGACAATCACTTCCCTAGTCCTCCTGACCACGCCAGGAGGTCTTTGATATTCCACTTCTGGATTTAACAGTCCGTTGGAAGTCCTGAACCCCAATTTAGACTGTCTTCTGAAATTCAAGTCCCGAAACAGCCGGAGCACTATGCCCTGTGTCCTTCTCCTGTCAAAGCCATCATGCAGTGCTGCCATTCTCCCTTCATGCTATTTTGTGGCTTTTCCTTACATCCGGGTATCAAACAGAGTCCTGTAGGACCAAACTGGACCTGCAGAACTTCTAGCTATTGAAGATCTGAAGTCTCCTAACTGCAAAATGTCAAACGCTGAGGAGTGGTTTCTGTCAGTATTTCATTTGATAATAGGTTTTACTGGCATCACAAGGAGTTTAAACCTCAATGTATTAACTCTTTGGTCTACTAAGCTTTCCCATGACACATGAACATACATTTTAAAAAATTCACTTTCTTTAGTATTCCAGACTTAACAGGCAATAGATTCTGAGCACATATTGCTCATCATCCTGTCAGAGTTCATGGTACATTGAACGTAAAGCTGCTGAGAGTTCCCAACTATGGGCAGGGGAAATCTCCCATCCTTTCATTCCTTACTGTGATCCAGCTGGAGTTTCCCTGAGATGCATTTCAGGACCTAAGGGAAGTTTGTGGTCATGGAAAAGGAAAAATGAAAATCTGCCTCGTGAAAAAAATGTAGGCTCGGACGAGGATCGTGGTCCTTCTATGATCATGCTATTTATGTGGAAATTGCTCTTTAAGACAGCATCCATACCTACCTCCATTTTCAAGAACCCATTTGTAGAATTCCTGAGTTTTCTGCCAAGTTGAAGCCATCACAAGTTCTGGAAATAAATTAAAATTAGCATCTCCAGGATCAGATTAACCCCATTTATCCTAGCCTTCATTTAGTCTTGAAAAAGGAGGTTCCTTAGAGAAAGGCTCAGGACTACAGCTAACGAAAAGAAAATAGTTTGCTCTCTGTAGAAACTGAAATTTTGAACCAGGATTAGAGTCTTGTTTAAGAAAGGAAGGAAGAGAATCCCCCTGTAGTGATTAGCTATTTAACTGCTATTTCCACATTTTGATATTTTGTTCAAGTTTCACCTCTAAAAATACTATGAGTAGCTGCAAGCAAAATGCCAGAGCCAGGAGCTCTGTGTACCGTGTTGGGAAATCAATCACATGATATTTTTTCTAAAGCAGTGTAGGCACAACATTCACGCAAGGACACACACCAGGAGGTATAACTGCGTCCTTCTGCGGGCACTCTTGGAGATTCGCAATGCTAGCAGGCAGTTTGGGATAAATTCAGTACTGCTGAAACTCCAGAGATGTTAACTGAGCTCTTCTGGTTATTTGGCTTTCTGAGGCCCAGTTTATACATTAAGTTTGCTTTGCTTTATTTGTATGTATTCTATAATATAGTATATTAAATTAGAATACTCACAGATAAAACGATGCTCCTCCTCTCTCCTCTTCGCTTTTTCCCTTTAGCAGGGAGACCTTTCCAATGGCATTTGGAAGTTCACCTAGAAAACACTTTTCTGCAGTTACTTTCAACAGCTTCTGTTATCTGCCTTGGTTCTCTCCATTAGCAAAGACATAGCTACATACACCAGCTTCCTCACAGTTTTGTCTCCTCCCAGTACTGAGAAAAGCACATTTTCTCCTCTGATTTCTAATAGACCTCCTGCAGCACCACTCCTGTTTGTGCCTTACACAGCAGGGAAAACTGTAGCCTAATATAAGGCCTCTTATGCTGATATAAATGTGTCTTCAGGAGCCTTATGAATATAAACACTTTCTTAATGCACCGACCACGTAGTTCTGCTGGAACTACAAATGCATAGAGTGTGCCTGGCATTGTCTACCAACCGTACTTTTGACTTGGCACATCTGGATAAAATCTGTTCAAATTATCAAGGCTTTCCTGCATTCTGGTTGTATACAGATTCACTCTGGTGGAATGTAACAAGCAACACTACACCTCCCTGTCTGTAGACCTCACAGCCTGGCATGCGAGGCATGCAGATACACCTCGCATGTGATATGGACTGCAGGTACACAGAATCACAGAATCACAGAAACTTCATGGTTGGAAGGGACCTTTGAGATCACTGAGCCCAACCACAAAAAAACCCCAAAACCAAACCAAACCAAAACACCCACAAACAGAGACAACCCAACAATCTCAGGCACTAGAGCATGCCCTGAAGTGCCACGTCTACATGTTTCTTAAATACTTCCAGGGATGGTGACTCCACCACCTCCCTGGGCAGGCTGTTCCAGTGCCTGACCACCCTCTCA
>JAOXNO010000001.1:76561785-76575033 GCA_028565335.1 Limnodromus scolopaceus | reverse complement strand
GAGTATAAGAAGCTCCACCTAAACATGAGGAGGAACTTCTTTACTGTGAGAGTGGTAGAGCACTGGAACAGGCTGCCTGGAAAGGTGGTGGAGTCTCCTTCTCTGGAGACATTCCAAACCCACCTGGACAAGTACCTGTGCAATGTGCTCTAAGTAGACCTGCTCTGGTGCGGAGGTTGGACTAGGTGGTCTCCAGAGGTCCCTTCCAACCCCATATAATTCCATGATTCTATGATATTCATATAAGTGTTTTATAGATATGCAGAGATTTTAAATTACTTGTAACTTATGTATGAAACATGCCACCTGAGCAGGAATGAACTCCAAAGGAAGATGTACGCCACAAGTTTGCAGCACGCATCTCAGGCAGAACTTTTGTGACCAGCTTCATCTAGCATGAAGAGTCCTGGATCTGGGAAAAGCTTCATTAAGATGTAAGTGTCAGAGCCGCAGATGCCACAGCACAGGAGGGAAGGTGAAAAAACCCAGATCTCTCATTCAGCTCATATCTACAGCTGCACCCCTGCTAAACAAGGTCTACACTTACGGAATAACATACCTCCTAGGGTGAGTGTACCTAAATAATGAGAAGTTCAAGGACAGGATCAGATTGCCAACACTACCAGCAGATGAAGGACTGCCTCGCTCCTTGGCAAGACTGTCCTCCAAAGAAAGCTCTGAACTCCTGAAATGGCATCTTCATGAGCACATTTGTTGAGGGAAGTCCATGTAATCTCCCTTACTTCATGCTCTTTAACAATCACACCAGCTTTCAATTGCTAACAACAGAAATAAATAACAGCTGTTTTTATGAGTATTCTCTCAGCAATTGGTAACATAATAATAGATGTTTTTACAGCAATAGAATTTCCTACAGAATAACAATGGAATGACTCGGTTTGTTTTGCTAATATGCAATTACCAGCTCACATATGTTTCTGGAGAAATACAGTGATTTGAGGTGACAATCAACCATCATTAAAAAACTCTGAAAACCTAACCAAACTTTTCGGTATATTTGGGTCTAGTCCACAAAGGTCTTGTGCATGAAAAATCCAAACTTATATCTATTTAGAGCCAACAGAAGCCCTTAAGACTCACAGTGAAGCAGTTGAAGGAAGAAGCTCCGTCTGGCACAGGAATTCCGTTTCTTGACTGCCTCACTTATACACCATGCAACCAATTGCACAGACCTTGGAAGGTTTAGCACAGATTACAGGAAGAAAGGTTTTGGCAGAGGTACCGAGCAGCCTGTCTCTATGCATAGGACTGGAAGATGACAGCAGCCCTTGCGTAAATTATGGTCTTAAACCCCAGAATTTTAATTCTACCAGCATAGATTTTTCAGTTTAATTATTCTGCATGTGATATGTGAAGCATACTCAGTGGTCTCAGAAAAGTCATTCAGCTTCTCTGTGCCTCAGTTTCCAAATCTGTAAAAACAGAAGGCAAACTTGCCTATCTCATAGGAGCGTGGTGAAGGTGACCTTCAGTTTGTGTAGAGCCCCATCAGCCATATTCCACCCATTTGAGTGCAAGTTCTGCTTCTGGCTCTGAGGCTACTATCTTTGCGACCTTGGGCAACTGATTTCAGATGGCAATCATCTTAAAAGATGCCTAAATTTAGGTGTTTACATAAAGGTATCTACATCTGATTTAGCTTCTATTATACTTAGGAGACCTCTAAGGACTGATTCAGCTGCCCACTCATAAGAACCTATTGACGTTCAGGGTGCCCTAAGCTATCTCACCTGATCTCCTGATGCTCCTGTAAAGAATTCCTGCAGGTTCTGTGCCATATCTGTGAGCTCCACATGGATATCAGAGCTATCTTAAGGCATCTCCAGTGGCACCAGATACCTATGTATCAGCATCTAAATTAAGTCCTCTTTGCTTCTATATCCACCTTTTGTCAATCTTACCTACTTACTTGACCAGTTCTTTGGGGTAAGAATCTTCTTACATGCTTTTGTGACCAAGCCTCAGTGTCGGTTGTTGGAGCCTGAAGGAGCCCTGTCTCCAAAACTTCCCAAACAACTTCTAGGCCTAGAGAGCTCAGAAAACTTTGACTTTCATCTCAAAATCTACTGACCATTCATCATGTCTTGAGTCAGTATTGTTTCAGAGTTGGACTGTGGCTGGTGATGTGATTCACACTAACTTACTATAAGGTATCCCAATTCAATACATACACATATGAGCACAAACATACAAACACATACCGCTTGAGGGGTTACACACACACACACAAGTTTTTAACTGCTAGGACCAAAGGTCCCTTCACAACAGACAACTCCATTAACCAATAGATGCCCCTTTTTACACGTGCATAGTCAAATATTTGGATACAGTAAAGTATAAAAACATCCACACTCATAAGAGCTAATGTCTACACAGAGAGGCTATCCTACAGTTAAAATCTCCCTCTTCAAGTTTTGTGTAAGTACTCACAATGCATCAGCATTCCTCAGCAGGTGATAACTGAGACTCGAGAGGGTTGACTCACCCTGGCATTTGAATCCTCCAGGTGTCTGCCTGAGCCATGTCCCAGTTCAGGGGAGGTGCCAGTCACAGCCCGTTATGATCTAGAAGAGCTCAAAGGGTCTCGCTGCTTATAGAGTCTGAGATAATTGCCTTTTGTCAGGTATTTTTCCACTCCAGCCCAACTCAGACAATGGGGTATTCTGGTACTTTCCACCAGTTGTGCAAGTCCACAGCTTGCTAGACCTTGGAGTTCTGGTATCACCTCCCTTTGGGCCATGATGCAGGTACAAATGTACTAGTCTGTCAGAGGGTGATTGATTGTCATTACTGTTTCTAAGCAATGGGGGAAGCAGGAGCCAGGCGTGTTAAAGGGAGTGCCTTAACGATCAGATCTTTTGTCTTTTGCAGTTAATGCCTGATTTCTCCTGGGTTGGTATGTGGCCATGGGATGGGGAATCGCACCAAGCATCAAGTGGTTAGAGAGGTGGGAGGTGGGTTGCACCACCACACTGTCTGATCTGGAATGATGACCCCTGTTTCGTGCTTTCCTATCCAAAATCAAGGGAATACAAAACCTTTATAAACCTTTCTCTTTTAATACTTGAATGTTTCAGTTCTCTTGAGAATTTTCCTCTTCCATTTCTCTCCCGCACAAACCCACCAACAGCACTGAACTGAGAAATTAATTCTGACCAGCTATTCCTTTCGAAGGGAAAGTACGTAATAGTACTTGCCACTGAGCATCCACTGCCACTCGAGAAGAGATTTTTTAATTTTTTCTGCCTATTCCCTGCCTTCTGATATTCCTCCACTACGTGCACATAGCTGATGAAACATGCCAGTCATACTAGATGCTACTTCAGAGGCTGATGAGAGACATAAATGGTGTATAGATTTTGTGCAGGCCACCTGCAAGTGACTGGGGTTCCCACTACGGGAAAGAGGAAATACTGGCATTAGAAACAAATAATGTGTATTCTGGTTTTGAAATCAGATGCTCTGAATTACCACACCAACATCTGCCAGCCTGACGGGGATTCTGAGAGTCTAAGACACCTCTCCTTCTTCTTGTTCACCTGGCAGATACCCAAAACATCTTCCTTCTGCAAAGATGTCTACATCAAATGAGTCTTACCTAAATCTCTCTGTGATGCCACCACACTTTCATCCCTTTCTGTTTCAGCTCTAAGCTCTACACATCGAGAAACCTCCTCACAGAAATCAGTATGGCAACTGTCTCACTCCTTTTCATCTTCAAATCTTTCACTCTAATAATACCTGCAAATTGCCGGCATGTGGTGGTCAACAGGCAACTGCCAAACCAGGATGTCTTCTTAACTCTCAGCACTTTACTTTCCATTTCCATTTTGCCTACTCCTACCTTTATCCTGCCCGTGTCTGCAAAGCACTTGATCATGTCTAGCATGCATGTTGCAAGCTCTGCAGTGTCTAATTCCTCATGCAGTGACTACCAAACTACTTATAGTAGCAATAAAAATTGAGGGTGCAAAATCCTCTTTCCTCCTTTAATGATCTGGTACATCTGCTTCCAGTGCTCTGGAAGCCAAATAGAGCAGATATTTATAGGAGCCAGAAAAGGAACAATTCAACTTTCCAACTTCTAATGGTGGATCGTGTAGCCAATAGGTAGTACATAATGTTCTGATCTCTGTCCTTCTAATGCAATTACTGTTTGGAAAACAGCAGACACCTTCCTGAAATTGCCTTATATTTACAATAGCAAAAAAAGAATCAGTTTTGTTATTGCCCATCCTTAATCTCTGTCTATGCGTGGCCTATGTGAAATAGAAGACTTTGCCTTGAGTTAATACAACTCATAACAAAGGGCTTAGTGACATGAAATCCTTATTGAGGCAACATACCTTCCTTCCAACCACAGGAATGGCAACTTCCTTACTGGAGAGGGCTTTGGCTGGATTCTATATACTGCGCTCACAGCAATGAAAAGAAAAAAAGGATTTTTTAGAAATATATGGAAGAAAAAGAATGCAGTTGTGACTCCAGTTCTGGTAGACTCCTTAGGCGGTGAACCCATCAATAACTAGCAAGGCCATATGCAGTCAAACAGCTGCAGAGCTGCATCGTAAAAGGGATGTGAATCCTTTGTGACTCCCTGAGGTGCTCTGAAGCTTAATTACTGTTTACATATGCTTGGAGATCTTCATAAAGATAAAAGACAATATGTTCATGGGAAGCATCATTAACGTCACTGTTGCTGCTGGCTACTGCAGGCCTCATAAAGGTGACAACAAATTAGCCAGAGTAACATGCAGAAATTCTCTCTGCTCCTGCTGCAGCATGCAGCAATGGGAAGCCTGCTGCTTTCCATTCCATAGCATTACATAGCAGGGAAAGTTAACCCAGTCTCCAGTCACAGCTCTTGTCACATTTACAGGCTATCGGCCCAATCCTGAGTGACGATGTGGATTAGCAATCCCGCTTTGGTAGCTCGGTGTACCTCAAACTGCAATATACTTTAGCCTTCCGTCCTATTTTAACTACTCTAAGAAATTTTTAACTGAGCCAGTCAGGATTGTACAGGCTCCCGGGCTTGCAGCTTTTGCACCTTGTTGCCCTCCAGTGTTTTGGGACAATTTTCCATACACCAGTATAGGAAAAACACTCTTAACGGTAGCGTATACTCCTAATTGGAAGTCAACACACTGCCCCCCTGAGACGAAAATGCTGATCTCTGCCACAGGAGACACAGGGCAATACAAAGCAGATGCTGACATTGGAAAGAAAGACCGTTTCTGAGCATGCAGATCACATACCTCTGTCTCCTTTGTTTGTTAAAAAAAAATGGATGGTGTACAGCTTGTTCCCTTCATGCCTAGCATATCAGGGAAGCCTTTCTGTCATGAGGAGATTTAGACGATTAAAACATTAAATAATGACTGTATAGCCAGCAATCCCAAACTAATGATATAAAGAAAGCGGATAGAAAAAAAAAGGACCTGTTTTTGCAAAAAATGCTCACGTGGCTCACGGACTTCCTTAAGACTAAAGAGACTGTGCAGTCAAACTAGAACAATATGCTGAGGCCCAGGTTAATACTTCCATCTGTATACTGAGTAGGTAAGGCGGAAGCACAGATTTAAAGGTCTCCTGCTGCTCCCTGCAAAAGCGTGCCCAGAGGTGTGTATTTAGGACTCTGATAGTGAAGGCACGTCTCCAGCACAAGTAGTCGTTGGGCTGGCTTGTGCAGCGCCATGACCGCCCTCCACGTAATTCACCACGAGGTCCCTCCCACCTCACTTAACGAATGAACTCGCTTCGGGGTTTCACAGCCTCGTCTGCCCAGCCCCGTTCCCCAGGAGGAACGGCTCAGCCAAACAACAGCTGCCACAGTAAAAGGTGACGAGTGAAGGGCCTAATGGGACATCTAAGTGCCCGCAGCCGTATCCGAGGAAGCTGGCAGTACAGCAAGAGGATTCGCTCAGCAGCGGAGGGGAGGCAAGAAGGTTTCCACCTCCATGGAAGGCACTGATTAGTCATAAAGAGGACAGGCCATTTGTGGTCCTAAATTAATAGAATAACCCGCCCCTCTGCAGTATCAGGGAATCAATTCCATTGCATTATACCAATTGCCAATGCCAATTATACCAACTTATACACCAGTTAAATGGATTATCAGAGATATCATGTAGATCTCAGGCAAACGTTCATTCCCGGTGAGCTACCTGGAAGTCAGCCATAGATGCCAGGGCTCAGTTGTGGACTAGGGACTGATGCCAGTTACTTTATTAGCTGAACATTTTTTTTTTTTTTTTGCCATGTAGCCATGAGCCTTCATTCATGCCTCAGCCGTGACAGCCTCGGGAACATTAAGCAGCTGGATCTGCTGCAAAAACAATCTCTTTAGAAAGTCGGTGGGAGTTGGCTTATCAATAATAGCAGGATGCCCAGCAAATGGGCTATTGGGTCTAAGTGAAGGAAGCTTTTTTATCATAACCAGGTAATACTTAATAGTATGGTAGGACTTTTCCCTTTTTCCACAGAATTTCCTGAACTGGATATGAGTTCCAGTAGATCACTGGATTTCATCTCACTGGACAGCAACTGAAGACATTGAACTTGTCTTCAAACATAGCAACAAACAGGTAACACAAAGAGCAATTGTCTCCAAGCTCGTGCCTGCAGGTCACTAGAATTTCACTGTGGATCATGAGTGGGAAAGTTTGAGAAATGTGGTGCTCTCTGTATGGAAGTGGTACAACTCACACATCTGCCGGACAGGATAGAGGAGCGTAACAAGGAAAATCAAAAGAAAGCAATAAATGAGTGCATGAGAGGATGAGCAGCTTCTTTCTTACTCTGCCTGACAAACTTCAACAACACAGATACTTCCTCCCCTGCCTGATAAGCAGAGACAAGAGGATCTGAGGAAATTTAAGCACAAGAACATGCATCTTACAGTAATATATTCACTTTCAAATATGATGGTCTGACTTGAATGCCTACCTCAACAGAAATTTACCCTCTTCTGCCAACACTTCTTCCATAGCCTGTGGTCACACAGAGATTGTGCTTACACATCCCCTCAGTCACCTGTCTTCCAGAACGACCTTTTCCAGTCTGCTTAAGCTTTCCTCCCCAGCTCTTTATTGCCCAAATCTATAGCATTTCAGTTGTTCTCTTCTGAAGCCTCTCAAATTTTCCCACTTCAATGAAATGCAGTGACCAGTGATCAAACCCGTTGTCCAATAAAAAACACCTAAGTGGAAAAAAGAGTGGAATAGTTTATCTAACTTTAATCTCTTCTGACACTCTTCACCTTTTTTACATATAGTACTCCTATCAACAATATTTAATAAACCATTGACTCCCTTAAAAATGTAGTAAAGTGCTGAGATTGAGGCATGCACCAGCATTCGGAGACCCTAGATCCTGATTGTACCATGTCAGTCTGGTTCAGTACAGCCCACAGCTCTGAGTTGTTCCTGTGTGACCAGGGCTGTGTTTACCTTTACCCTTTCTCTGGTATCACTCCTATAAAACAGGGATAACTTCTTTACAGGCAGCCCACAAGCCTTACTCGCTCACTAACGTTTATGGAGTGCTTTGAGATCCTTCCATTTAGAGACACTGTTTAACAACTGCTGGCCTTGTTACCATCTGTGTTTAATATATAGAAGCATAGAATCGTCTAGGTTGGAAGAGACCCTTGGGATCATCGAGTCCAACCATCCATATGCAGGTATTCTTATCCCTGCTCTACCAAGCAGACATCATTTCCTCCCCCCATTCCCAATCTTCTTTGGGTTTCATTATCGCTTTCCACTTGATACTATCCAAAACACAGGAATCATTACCTTCACATCCTCCAAATCATCTCTCTTTCCGCTCTTCACCTGCAGTTCTCAGCTCCTTTTGAACACAAGATTGAGAAGAAAAAAGGCAGTGGAAATGGTGCAGAAGTCCATCCTTGGGAGGTATAAATTCACATCATGTTTATCTCAGAAAGAAAGTTACGTTTGAGGGTATTATTCTCAATATTAGTGAAAATTTGTAATTCTCAAAAAAGCCCAAGACAAGCCACCGAAGAACCCTCTGGAAGTTGATTCATCACTGCCTTGTACTTTGGGCAAGACCGAATACATTTGTGCTGGGCAAACAAAGTGTTAAATGCTGCCAGATCAGACTGGCAGGATGGTATGCTCCTTTACAAGGACTAAAAGGAGGATGCTGCTGGACAGCTAACACCTTCAAAATTTATCAGGGAGATGATACCAACCAGGCAATGGCCGGGCTTTGAGATGTGCTGTCATGGCCCTGTGCGTGCACAGACCTGGCAGAAAAAGAAGTGTTAGGGCTTGTGCCACAGCATATATGGTGGGGCATGGTTGTAACCTGCCAGACTCATGGGGAGGGATGCGTTCTACCCAGTCTGGCTAGTGCAAATAGCCCTTGAAATTGAGCAAGAGTAGGACTTTACACCGTGTACTTTTTTCTTTTTTTTTTTTTTTTTTAACCTGGTTTACTTTCTTATTGTGGTTCTCAGATTAACAGAAAATTGTCACTGACACCCCTGAACTCTGCAGAATTTCGATTTCTCATAAGTGAGAAAACTAGCAGGCCAAATCTATAAACAGAAAGCATTATGCAATTTATTAAGACTGCAATAAGAACCATCAGGAACGGGGATAGAACCTAATATATATATTTTTATTTCTACCACTAGAGGCCTGTAATGTGCTGTGCATTTAGCAAAATCCATATTATCCGTCAGTGGCACAGCAGTACTGTGGGTACAAATTTGCATAATGTTTTTAAAGAAGTTTCTACATATTCAACTTCCAAAGACAACTCTCTGCCAATGACAGAACAAGCTCAAATAAGCAACTATTCAGTGGTTTAATATGATCATAAGCAAGGACCCTTAATAATCAAATCGGACACTGTTTATGCACATGAGAAACTTTCCTCAGCTCTGTTTGAAACTCAAGGGCTGATCCCTTGTGTAATATTGCTCAGATTGGAACCTACTGCACAGACATCCAGCCAGCTAATTTCAAGTTAGGAATAAAGAGAAATTTAGGAATAAATCTTCACATCTAGTATATTTGTGCATTTGTACTGAAGATGCAGCACATCTGACATCTTCGCTGTTGTTGGTAGTCTGAAAAAAGTAGCATGAACACTATACTTAATGCTATTAGAGAAATATTTTTTTCCTCTAGAATAGTCATAAGAGATGGGCATCTCTGAAACAATAGAGCTCTTTACAATGTTTGGGTGGGGGATTTTTTTCATGTTGATTTGGCCGTTTGATCACTCTGCTTTGCTCTCATAGGGAAAAATTTTCCTCAGGTATAAATCATTTTTTTTCTGTGGATTTCAGAGGAACCACTGAGATCTCAGTCTGTAACTGAATCTTTGTTGGTGAAAACAAAATGAGCTCTCAGACTGATGGTTTTCTACTGCTGACATTCTCCAGGCTGCCTCTCTGTCTGATGGTTACTCCCTTACAAGCTGGCCGTAGGTACCTGGGTAGAGCCACTGACATTTCGCAATATTCATTTCAGAGCTCCTGCTTCGTATTGAAGAGCATATTTCAACCCCATATCTTCTATGATTCTGTAATATTTCTTCACAAGTCAGCGCACATGTTTCGCTGGAAGCGTTTGCAGAGGAAGGTGAGAGATGGCAGCAAAAATTGATTCCTGAGGTAAGATTAATCTCACCTTAGTTTACTCACCTGGAAGCTGGATGTCTTCAGCAAACCCACAGCCAGTGCAGACACACTAGGGTTATTAGGAGGTGAGTCACCGTGCCTATCTGTCAGATGTACCGTAGGGCGGCATGAATCACCCATTAGCAGTGCCTAGCTTTTTTACTAACAAAAGAAAGAGCCTAGACAATTAACTCAGACTTAATGCCTAAGTATTAGCTAGTTCAAGTCAGGCAAAATGTCCCTTTCGCTGCCTCCAGTCCTGTACATCAACGGCAGTACCGAAAATACGCAGGTCTGAAGGTCTCTGCTCTAGGGCTCTGCGCAGTGATTTCTCTCTGTGGAACCTACGGCACAGCGAGCAAAGGCTAGGGTAAAGAAATGGAGAAGCTTTGATTTGCTGGTGCTTCCTCCCCCTCTTCTGTGGGTGTGAATGACTACATAAAACATGGGGGAGTCAGAGCTACCCGCAGCCCCTGGGCCAGTCTTCTAACAGACGACTTAACACACAAGCAAAAAGGCACGACTTTGAGACCCCCACAGCAGGTGCTGCGCTTCCCTGCTCCGCTCTTCCCACATGTGTGCCACTGCCACCGTCCCCGCCGGCCTCCGAACAGGGAATCAGGGATCGCAGCAGAGTCTGAGAGCGGAGAAGCGGTGAGAAAGCAAAAGGAGGGGGAGTTTGGGAGGTGGAAGCGCCTCCCTTGCCACCCAAGCCAAAGCCTGAAGGTGACTCATCCTCCTCTGCACCAGTTCTTGCACAGCTCCTGTAATGGGGGGCTTCACGGGCCCTTCTTCCCTTCCTTCCCCTCCCTCCCCTAAGGAAAAAGTCCTCCTTCTCCCTGGGAATGACTTCCCTCGCTGTCCTTCCCCAGGGGTGATCTCTTCTGCTTGGTCAGAGGTGTATCTAAGTCCTGTTGTTGTGCATAGCTCCAGGCACCATGCGAGCCTCGAGGCATTTACTGCAGAACAGCCCACCACCCTGCTTGGTAGAATCCACATGCAAAATCAGGTTCCCAGCAGATATAAACTGATGTGGCTCCAGAGGAAAAGACGACCCTCAACACTTTCTCGATCACTTGAGGGCAAAATGCCCCTGTAAAAGACTTTGAAAGCAGACTGGGTTTAAGTGGGTGCAGCTCCGCTGATTTCGAGACTGTGCTGCTTCTAATTCACACCAGCATGGGAATGTTCGATAACAGCCTCATTGTGCACTTCAGCGCACAGCAAATCCCATCTTCCTACACACAGAAAGGAGGTGTCTTCTAAAATTAAACGTCACATTCCAGTTAGCATTGCAACATGCTGAATTTTCATATTGAAATATGGCATATGGAAGAGCCGATAAACAAATCCTCAGGGCTGAAGCTTCAAACAGGAGAACGCGGCAAAGCAGAACTGTGCTGCCTTCCCCCAGCTGTAGATTCGGTGCAGTAACTCCAGGGAGCAGAGACCGTCTAAGTCTCGGTCTCCCTGGCGCAGTTGTGTATTTACTTGTTCTGACAGTGCAGAAGAGCCAGGGGACTTGGTGACCCTGGGAAGCTAATCAGCTTCTAACTCCGGGAAATTCTCACCACAGGGAGCCAGCATTCCCTTTTTGGGGTTGCTAAAGAATACACGCACCACTGGAGTCATCAGGGAAGGCTCCCTTTCTCAAGATTACATCTGTAAGCTGGCGCAAACATGGCAAAAAAAAAAAAATAATAGGTGGGAAGTACAGAAACATCCATTCTGTCATCCTAAACCAAGTCCTTCAGCCGAGCCGAGGCTGCCCTTTGGCAAAGAGCTTAGCTTTGCACACAAGAGACTGGCTCCCCCAGGGGCTCTAAACAGGTGTAGCTGGTCTGACGTCAGGGGACACCAGCCGAGGCTCAGGTCAGACCTTTCTCCCGGGCCCATATGTTTCACAGGACGCCAGTGCCGTACTGTAGCGTTTTTAACAGTCACTCATCTCCTGTAATTAATAAAAAGCCCAACAAAGCCTTCTAGTGATGAAGGCAGAACACCTCAGTGTGACTCAGTGGCAAAGTGTTCTCCCCCCCGCCCCCCCAAGCTACTCTGCAATGAAAAAACACGGGGAGCATCGAATGAAAGGGAGGTGACAACGTTCCAGAAAGCAGGGCTGGGAATGAAACCTGCCATCCCAATTTTCATTTTCCCCACCAGCTCTGCAACAAGCTTGCTTTAGCGCTTCAGGAAAGCCTTCTCACAGAAAATGGGTATTCACACCAATACCCTTTATAAAAGCCAGCTCAAACCACCACTGAAGTGGATGTACAAGTATCACCTTCTCTGCTTCTCCCCACCTTCTCTGGGGGGAAAGGCGTTCCTACCGTCTTGCTGGAGGCTACTAGCTTAAGCATAGGTACTCTGGAGACATCCCCTCATTCCTCAGTCTCTGTATAACAAACCAAGTCTTTAATGTCCATTTTACGAATGGCTTCTAAATTAGTATCTTAACACAGATGATGAAAATACCTGCAATAGGCCAAAGGGAGTTCCTTTTGGGGAATTTGAGCCTTTGTTTGATGCAATGGATTTTTGCCACCTCTGTAAAGCATTTAAATTAGCAGCTGGATCAAGCTGAGACTCTTGGGTAGTTATCACAGGGAAGCAGACACCCCCGGTGGGAAACCAGCTCAGACAAGGTCTGAGATGCCCTTTGTAGATGTTTCTATCTCCTCAGAAGCAACAGAGGGCCAAGGAGTTGCTAGCCTACTTAAGAGTTCATAGTTGTGCAGTATGAATCTAGACTGCAAAGATAAAAGATGTCTCTATCTCGGCAGGTTTTCCTGGGGAGCCTGGACCTTCACTAACAGGTTTGGATCAAAGTTCATCAGTTTGGATCAAATCTCACCAGTGCACGCTTAGCCTTAGAATTATCTGTACCTGATGGTGCGGACATTTCCATGGGCTCCTGAACAGGTACAGTGGGCTACGTTTTCACTGAACATCCTTTTTGAAAAAAAAACCCAACACACTGAAATACCAAAAATGTAAAAAGTAAAAGGTTGGCTTTGACATTTTTATGGAAAAATCCTCAGAAATTGTTAAAGCAACATTTGCTTAAGTGAAAAAAGTGATAATGTTGTTTCCCTAATTTTAGGATGACTGTGAGCTTCAAATTTTATTTAAAATTAGCTTCATTTTAAAGTATTCAACACATTAGAAAAGATCCAAATAAAGTATTTCAGACTTTGCAAAGTGAAATTATTCCAGCAGAGCCATGGAGCTACTTCTGAGTCATGAAACCCTAGTCTAAATATTCTGCTTAATCTGTGTTGGTTGCTCAGAAGTTGCAGCAGGGTGTACGCTGGACTGGATATAAGGAAGAGAAAATCACAGTGGTGCAGCACTGAACAGGACTTCCAGACTTACGGGGGAATCAGCATTCTTGGAAATTCTCAGACCTTGATTGGAGGGAAAAGCAGGAAGGAAAGTCTGCAAATGAACAAGGGGTATGCAGGAGCTACCCGTGTGCTGGAATATGTTCTGTCGGCTGAACATGAGCCAGCAGTGTGCCCAGGTGGCCAAGAAGGCCAACAGCATCCTGGCCTGTATCAAGAACA
>JAOXNO010000001.1:76527044-76556151 GCA_028565335.1 Limnodromus scolopaceus | reverse complement strand
GAGTAGGGTAGATGGTTGGACTCGATGATCCCAAGGGTCTCTTCCAACCTGGACAATTCTATGATTCTATGATTCTAGAGGGCTTGATCTCCTGGTATAGCAGGTGCCCTGACTCTCTTAAGACTAGTACAGGGATGATAGTTGATAGGTGCCTGGGAGATGAAGGAGGCAAAGAGTACTTTGAATGGTATCCATGCCCAACAGAATTATTCATTCTGTCAGCTCCAGTGCTCCTCCATGTAGCACGTGAGCATATTTACAGCAGCACTTCAGCCTTCCTGGGCAGCCTATTAGAGACGGGAAAGGGAAAGGGACAGACCACGCAGGAAGCAACAAATTGATGAAGCAGGAGTGAAAACGCTAATGGAGTGCCACTTAGCGAGTGCAGTGCTCAAACAACAAAGCTGGTTTGCTGGCAAAGAGTGCAACCTGTGCAAGCACGTTGAAACTTGGGCTGTTCCAAGTAGATGGAAGTCAGTTTGGGGGATAGTTTAGCTCAGTACTGAACAGTCTCCCCATGGGCTGACTGTGAAGGCAGGATGAATTCGGATCACAAAGGAAAGACTTGACACATAAGTTGCATGGATGCTGAAGGCTGCAAAAGGACAGTGGGGAGAACCAGACACCTATTTTTACAGGCACAGCCTCAAGCCACGAGCTTTCACAACTGCCTGACATGACACGAAAGCCAGTGAATGCAACAGACCTCTAGGGTCTTGACTCTTAAAGACTGAAGCTGACCCTCACTGTTTGGGCCAGTATGCCAAGGCAAGCAGGCTCACACGGCCACCTCTTTCACTTCCTCCCTTCTCCTAGAAATCAGAGTTTCCTAATGTCCAAGCAACACATTACACAAGCTTTCCGCCCTTTATTTCCTAGAGGGACTGTTTTTAATCTAGTGATTCTCACATTTTTGTGAGTCCCTGTCCTCTGCCCTAAGGATAAGCTCTATGCACATTTTAAGAATTGCTTATGCTGTGTTATTCCAGCAGATCATAAGATGATATGGGAATCACTGATAACAGAATACAGTGCAGGTGGGAGGTGTTGGCTGGAAGAAGTCTGGGACCAGAACAGCAAATCCAGGAAAAAGAAGGCTGCAGAGAGCCCTGAAAGCAGAGTTAGAGTCAATCTGTGGGCATGGCAGCGCTATGCAGCTGCCTCTCAACAAGAACATGGTGGGGTTAACGAGAGCATATTTGAGACACAGCAGAACAGTGCTTGAAAGCAGGGCTTTTCTGTCCTCTGTGCTGGCTTTCCTCCATTGCATCATCTCATAATATCATGTTTATCTCCAGAAGTGCCAGCAACACATTCCCCAGAAACACCCCTCACATCTGTTTCCACCACCACTTCCCTGTATTTCAGCAAGACTGCTCAAGGAAGACAGAAAGCCCATGGAAATTATTGTCCGCAGTGGTCTTGGGATGCAGCTTAGCCCATGTGTAAGCACAACCAACTCTTGCATTCACAGCAATGAGGCTAAACCCATTCTCTCTCAGTGTCTGCTGAACTGATGCTCACCTAAAGCTCAGGATCAGATTGAAGTGTGGGATGGTGACACATGCTTGGAGGCACTTCCAGGCACGCACATATACACATACAAAAGAAAATTCAGAGAGAAACAACTGCCACCCACTGGGAGCCACCTGCAGCAGCACAGTCACTGCGAATGCCACCTCTCTGCCACCATGGAGCATGTTCAAAGCAGGGGGGTTGCCACAGGTCAAGAACACAGCACCAAAAACAAGGCAAAGATAATCTGCCGGGTATTAGCGAAAGGATATGTGTAATAAAAGGTCAGCTAGTTCAGGAGAAGCCCCTTTGATGTTTCAGATCTGCCTGACATCTGAGAAGTCAGCTGCCTTACAGAGTTGGCAGCAGGAGCTACTGTTTTTCTCAGGCTCTTTTCCCCATGCCTGCTGCATGCGAAGCGAGGACATATTCGGCACTGTCGACCAGCCAGACCTGCCTTGAAAACCCTGCTTATTGGGACGAGGGCACTCAAAGTCCTGCAGGATTAGTTCAGTCAGCGCTAGGGAGACATGTTTTAACACAAAGAGCCCAGAGTTTGTTTTCATTCCCATTCCCCTGTCGCCCAACCAGTATGTCCCCTCCTCTAGCTAGGGCTGACATCCAAGAAGACAGATCCAAACCAGCCCTGCTGCTGGGCTACTCCAGCTCTGCCTCCCCGGCTCTTCTTCCACCCAACAGCAGCTAGCACAGCCCCAGCCCCCCTTAGGGGATTAAACACCTGAGGACTTTTGCTGGAGGCTGCATGTGGACCACAGCTGAGAAACCAAGGGTGCCATCCAGCTCAGGGAGCCACGTCCGTGAGATGGGAGGTGGGGAGCAAAGCCTTCGCCATCCCACTTTTTTGGACCTCTAGCACAGCCTTACTCTCGCTAACCAAGTCAAAGTCTAGTTTCGAGGAGTCAGGGCCACTTATAAGCCAGCTGACTGACACCTCACCACCTGACCTGGCTTTATTCAGTGAGTCATGTCTTAACATGCTTTGGGTATGATGGTATGTGTATGTGGAGAGGGCACAAGGAGCACGTATCTGAGTGCAAAGTTAATCCTTCATTAGAAAGGCACTTGTTGGCTTCTCGGTTGGTAGAAGGGAGGGAGACAGATGATGCCCTGGCATTTTGTCTGCATAGAACTGGAGCCATGTACTTCCATAGAGACGAAATGGTGCTGGATACTGCCAAGAAAAGGGCTTTGCTGTGCTCAGGTTTCTCTGAATTAGATCTGTTTAGGAATACAGAGAGCTAGCTGCTGCTACAAAATCTCTCCTACCCACAGATCTCTTGGTAACATTTTCCTCACGATTCCCAAGCTCCTCTGTTTCCCTTATTGTTGGCAGAGGATAAAGGAAAATTCCCATTGACTTTGAAACACAAATGTATTCTCACTTCGACCAGCTGCGTCCATCCCAAACCTTTTGCAAAAGAAATCCTTTTTTGAGGGACTCCACTCAGAAGAGGACTCCAGTGCTTTGTTCCTCTGGGTAAAGTGCCCCAGCCCTGGCAGTCCTGCCGTGAGAGCTGCATCACGGCTCACCTCAGGTCATTTCGTGCGCGACACCAGCATCTGCAAAGTCATCTGGACTTGGCTGCGGTCTGCTGTGCGCAGAATTGAAGCGCAGCTCCACAGCTCCACAGCCACCGCGCTGGCAGGACGGCAGGGAGCGCGGCGCAGAGGGAAGGAAGGCAGCCTCACCATGACCTTACAAAGTCAGTGAGCTCAACAGTGGACAGGAGCCAGCCTCTCGCCCTTCCCTCTTTTGTAAGCCAGTCTCTTACAGTGGGGCATCTGTCCCGGGTTCCATTTTCAGTTCCCCAGTTGCTCTGATCCCTCTTCCTCCTCATCTCTGGTGGAGGACAGGAGAGGTTACTGGATCACCTGGTCATTCCCAGCTGTCATCGTGCCCCTGACTACTATGATTTAATTCTAGGAAGTGGATTTGGCCCAGCACCAGAAGCCAAGGACTCAAGTCTGACATCAAATCATTTCTCTCCCCGAAAACCTCTGCAACTCGGGCAAACATCTCCAGGTAGCTCAGGCTACTAGCCCACTCCTTTATAGGTGACTGTCCCTTGGTCCTAAGGGACAACTTTACCTTATAGGATTTTCCAGGTAGGAATTTCTGAGCTGAGCCAGATCACTATAAAATAATAATCACCACACAATCCTGAAAAATGAGTTGTGGTAACATTTTATATAAACAAACAAACAAAAAATGAATGAGAAAAATAACACACTAATCACATCTGGATTCACCCACAATGCCACTGTTGCACTGCTAATTATGCCAAACCCCTACATTTTATTAAAAAAAAAAAAAAAAGGAAATGTTCTTTAATCCCCCACCTCTTCTAATCCAAAGTAGGCTGAAAGCTAGATAGGTGTGAGAAGCCATTTCACATACCTGTAACCCCCATATCTTGTGTCCGTAACACTCTCATGCTTACATAAGGGAAAGAGAGGGATGAAGTGACAGCTGCAGTATAACAAATTTCTTTTTCCCCTTCTCATACTGATACAGAGTCCCTATCTGCTAAACTGGGAACAACATTTTCACTTGAGAAACGCTGCTCTTACAGGCTCCATTCAAAAGTCAGAGCTGATTTTTTTTTTTGTTTGTTTTTTTCATCTGAGAAGGAGACAGGAGACTCCACATCAGCGGGCTGCAGGGTCCCCACCACTGGCAAAGGAACGAGGCACTCGGGGTACACGACTGCGTTTGACAAAAGACCTGAGAAAGCTACCCCTGCTGTGAGCGCAGGTATCATTCCTGCTGCAGGAAATGGAACACTAGGGCAGGCTTTCCAGGGACACGAGGATTAGCCAGGACAGATAAAAATGACGGTAACAGAAAATGAAATACAAGCCATTCATTACAAATTTAATTCTCCCCTTAGTGATGCATGTCCTTTTCATTTGCGAGGCTGGTGCTGTCACCACGGTCAACACAAATGTACTGTCAGCTGCAGGAAATTGGTGGGACACCGAGCATTTCTAAACACCCCCAGGACTTCTGATGGCTTCTGCAAAAGCACACAGGGCCTCGTTGTCTTGTCACAAGTCCCACTTGGACAGCTAAAGAAATGTTAGCCATTTAGGGTAGAGGAGACATCCTCTCCGTTAAATGTTCTCTGCCCTCCTCCTCCCTCTCAACCAGGAGAAGCTCTGCCTATACTGTGCTAACACGGAGGGTTTGCTACAGTTTTAGAAGGGGTGAAGAACATCGCTCCACTGGCTCTCCTCTCCTGAGAGCACCTCAGCAGCTGAGATGATCTGGCTTTATTGCCTGTAGTCCAGTTCTCACACTAAATCGCAGAGCTGGTCCAGCCAGAGCAGTTCCCAGCCTCCATCAGCTTGTGCCAAAAGCTGTGCAGGCAGCTGTGGAACAGAAAGGTGCCGGAAGAGAATACTGGTAAAATAGCACTTCTGAGACTAGGCAGTTCTCTGAAATGTAGGAATATTGCTATTGCGTTGTCTGCCAGCACCACGATACTGCGAAAATCATCCCCTCCGTAGGCACACTTCAGGATGGGTGGGTTTCACCATCTGTCTCCTGTGCACTGTAGAGAGCACAACAACTCACTCTGCACATGCTCTGGCAGGCACCAGCAGATAGTAATGTCTCCAGCTCTGGCTCAGAGTGGGCAGATGCAAGCAAATAGGATTTATCAATTCATCACTGCGTTGGTTTAGATTTGCATTGGTCTAACTCCACTGAATTCCACAGGGCTAAGCTGGAGTAATACCTTCCTGAATCTGCTGTTCTTTCCCCTCCCCATACGCACACTGCCCACTCCAACTACACCTTTCACACAATGGCCTGTGCATAAGTGGGTTTCCAAAGCAAGTTGTTTTAAGAATGAAGCACTGGCAGAAACCTTCGTCAAGCCATCTACCCTTTCTCAGTGAAGCCACCTATGGAATGTACTGGGGAACCAGAGCATCAATAATCAGTGATGACACTTAGCCCCTAAAAAGTGATTTTTATCCACAGAACTCATTCCACCTTATAGCAGAGGGAAGAAAGTGTTACCTGTAGTTATTGAATGGACCAAGGAGGGCAAGCAACAGCATCCCTGTTCCCTGGCTTCCAGACAGGCTATTCCAATGGGATATAGACACTGTAATTATTTATGAAAACCAACATACAGCTGGGCTAAAGGAGACGAGACCGGCCACCAGGTCTTCTTCTCTCCATCAAACTCATCCCAATGTAATGTGAGCGGATGATGTCAAAGACATCAGATTTACGAATGGTGCCGATTTTTCTCTTAGCAACCCTGCCAGTTGCCAGGAAACAATGATTCGCTGTTACTACGGTGACAAAGGGTACCAAAGTCACGTGCCACACAACACCCACCTGCAAAAGAACATGAGAAGTGCTCACCTTGACTCTCCCATCACTTCACAGGTGAGGAGGTCGGTAAGGAACACCTCTGCTCAAGTCATAGAAATGACAACAGTGTAAACCAGGCCCAGCGTTCCTACCACCTCTGGTCTAAAAAGGGCTCAGACCACCTGGGCAGATCACCAGTAGGCTTGGTATTGCACTGCATACTGCCAGTGCCCAGAAGATGTTGCAAGGGCTGTGGAGTGACACAGATATTAAGGAAAAGTCACAAGTTTTGCAAGGGCTGGCAAAGGAGGAACCTTGCAAAATAAAGGATGGCAGAGATGTATCAACCTATCCAGAAACACCGTTGCTGAAAAACAACACACAGAGGAGAGGTGAGAAGAGAAGAGAAGCCCCATGCTTTGGCTCATTGGATGCCACCACATGGTATTCTACAGGGAGAAGACAAGGCACTTTTTCTTCTTTGTTGTTTATTTGACACATTTCAGGCCTCAAATAGTGTCAATACAGGGCCTTGTATTACTAACTCATTTTGAGGGATCCACCATTCAGGCTACAGACTGAAAGAATCAACACTCTACACAAGCAGAGATAGATACCTTGCCTCAGAATCCTACAGGGGATTGTCTGTCGAGCCCAGCAGCTCGCAGTTTTCCACCGTGCCACCATATTAGCATGGAAAACTGACAGGATGCCATGGAAAGGAGGTTGCCTACAGCTCCTCCACTCTGTTCATGACCCCTGATATGGTGAACCTATGGTCTTACGCATAACCGCTACAGGATTCCAGCTCTGATTTACTGCATGTGTCAATTCTGTCTTCTCATACCTCAGGAGAAACCAAGTCCAGACAGAGCCTTGTGGGGAGTGAACTATTACATACAACTGCTAATGGGAGCTCTGAACTTTTACGTCAACACAGATTTCTTCCCCTCTAAATAGAAGCTGAGTTTCCTTTCCTTGGTATAGAGGAAGAGAAAAGGTCTTAGGTGGTTACCTCCTGGCCTAAAATTGATTGACTGTACCTCACACTCCAAAGACAAAGTAGATGGAATTGAAGACAGAGGGAGGACAGACCCACAGACACATCCACTCTTCTCTACCATTAGCCTGTGTGGAGGTAAGCCAAGATGAGCATGGTATTCTAGGCAAACGGATGGTGCAAAGCCTTCCCTCCTGCAGAGGGAACAGCAGGGGATACTTTGTCGTAGCTCCATGCAAAGTAGCACAGCTCCTTACCACATCCTACCCAGCAGGTGAGGTCAAATGCTACAAAAGACTTCAGACCTGCCACTTTGCCACACATCGTAGCCAAGAAGATTATTTCAGTAGAGGCATACACTAAGCTCTGATCATCTTGTTCCAAAAGTACAGACTACTGCAATGCAATATGAACCATGGGGAACATTTTAAAAAAAAAAAAAGGAAAAAAAAGACATAGAATCATAGAATCATTTAGGTTGGGAAAGACGCTTGGGATCATCGAGTTCAACCATCAACCCTACTCTACAAAGTTCTCCCCTACACTATATCCCCCAACACCACATCTAAACCACTCAAACACGTCCAGGGATGGTGACTCAACCCCCTCCCTGGGCAGCCTATTCCAATGCCCAATCACTCTTTCTGTGAAAAATTCTTTCCTAATGTTCAGTCTAAACCTACCCTGTTGGAGCTTGAAGCCGTTCCCTCTTGTTCTGTCATTAGTTACCTGTGAGAAGAGACCAGCACCAACCTCTCTACAGTGTCCTTTCAAGTAGTTGTAGAGAGAAAAAAAAGAGACATGAAGAGACATGTAGAGACATGAAAACCAGCTGAAAATAGGTCAAGCCAAGATGTTTTTCTCAAGATGGGAAACAATACAAAAAATTACTTTTCTTTTTTTGATCAGTTCAAAGGCTGGTTAGAAACATTTCACTCAAAACTCTTAACAGAAAATATAGGCAAAATATTTTCTGTAGAATCTAAGCACGAAGAAGCCATTTGATCTCCTGGACTGATCTCCTTATATTCCATAGACTTCCATTTTATCCATTCACTTCTTCACCAAGCACAATGAGAGATATTCAGCTAAAGCTTCTACTTCCTGAAAGCCATCCAGTTTTGAAAACGTCAAGAGGTGGTGATGCTTCCCTTGATCATTTCTTTCAGGGGATAACCACCAATTTCACAATAGGCCTAATTTTCTGTTCACACAAATGAAAAACACTAGGTCATTTGGCTCCAACCAGCAGAGGGCACAAACATACACCTACACCATCCAGTCCATTATATTAAAATTATTAGCACATTTTGGAGACATCTGTCACTGGGGCCATTTATTATTTATCCAGCGCTGGAAAGATATCAGCCCCCAGCTGCAGTTGAGATCATCAGAGGCATTCTTCCTCCATCCTATCTGATTGAAAAGCAATGGAAATCCTGGCTGGGCTTTCTGACTGTGGGAACCATGCCAGCTGACCTCACTTGATGCTTCCAACAACCCTATTTATGTAACCACACAGCCTTCCTCTGCCTTGGGGCAGCTGGCCAGGAAGCTGATGGGTAGTCTGGAATTACAGTAAGTTTAGATATGAGGTATGATTTGTGTTAGGAATTGGGAGTGCCTTCTTATGGCTGAAATAAGCAGACCTGCATGCTATGGCCAAACAGTAAGGTTTACAAAGCCTAATAGTCCAGATGGTCACCAGAGAAATCAAAGTCTTGGATTTTGAAGAGATACTAGGAGCAAAGATCTAACTTGAATTCAATGAGAATGAATTTGCTTTTTCTTCTTGGTAACTCCCAACCTGAACAGACAAACTCAACATTTAGCTTGAAACTTCAAATACCAACCAGGGGACAGTGGAACTGGCATTTATATAGTGACTTGAGCTTTCTCTGATATTTAAGGCAGACTCAGTAAGGAAAAATTCTCTTAGTGAGAAAAATTCTTGAACAGATTCCCTGTGATTCACTGTGTTCCTTGCTCCATCTGTTTCCCTTAATATCCAATGTAGCTACACATTAACCTCACATTTTAAGAATGAATTATGAAGGCTATAGCCAGCTTTATACTCTGCAGTGAAAAGGCTCCATAAGGCTAAGCTAAAAGAAGTTAACACTTCTAAGCGGTGTCTTTCAGCGTAAACCTGTCAAACTCGCCCGGCAGTACAACCCTGGAACACTAACCTGCTTTAATACACAATAAGTTGTGTCAACCATTTCCTTCTCCTGTGCTGCCATTTCTCGACTTTTTCTTTATTTTCCCCCCCGATCCTTATTTTCCACTTGTCAGCCAAACCTCAGGCCTGAGTCTTTCATCAGGTCTACAGTCACAAAACTCAGAGCTGTTGCTTCTCCCTGCTGCACACTGTCCACCCCTCATATACCCAAGCCCAGCCTGAAGCCCTCTCAGCTGCTGGCAGGTGAAAGGTGCTGTGAAAGCAGTGGTCATCCCTTCTGAGCCTGAGTCAGCCAGTGCAAGCCAGGCTTGACACAAACTGTTGGGTCAGGAAAAGAGCTGCTGAGGTGCTTTGCAGCACAGCACAGCCCTCAGGAGAGGTTGCACCAGGGGCAGACCCTGCAGGAGGCATTTTTTTAACAGGCTCCTTTGCTACACAGAAGGGAACTGCTTCTAGCATGGCCCTGACCTTCCAGGCCACGCTGTCGTCTTCTTCACCTCACAGAAGCCCAGAAACCCCCTGCACCCCCAGCTGCTGTGGGAAGTAATTCTGGGACATTTAGGGATTTTCACCAAAATATCTCATAGTTAAGTGGTTAAACCAAGATTTAGGTTCATCTTTAATTTTCAGAGGAAATATTCTGTCCATGATACTGTGTAGTTCTCACCAGCCTAGTGCAATGGAGCACAATGGTATAAGGACTTCCCTGTCCAAAGAAGGTGGACAGCGAGTGAGTGGCAATGGAAGGCCAAATTGTGCTCACCCTTGCATACCTCCAAATTACATTTGGAATAAGTTTAATTTTGGTAAGCAAAGTTTCAGTTGTGTATCAGTAAGCAAAGCATAACTTGTGTCATTCGAGCTACCATACAAATATACCCACCAAGAAAATTCTCATTATCATTAGTGTTTGTTAAAACAGTTAAAATATGTCTCTTAACTTCAGGCATTTGATGGGCCATCTGGGCTTCTGGAGTTAATGAACAGAACCAGAGACTTCCAGAATGTATCTCATCTCCATCATAATGCGAACACCTCCATTAGACCAGACAACTCTTGCTTTTTGTTTCTGGATAGCATGGGAGTTGAGATAGCTTGCTCAGAATTAAATGGCTATGTCTTTACTGTAGATGCCTACAGTTGAATGAGGTAAATCCTGCTCTGGTTGCCTCCGAGATTGTAAAGGAGTACTTTGATCAGCTTTGTATTTGTGGAGTTATAATTAGACATTTAATCTATCACGGGCTGATATCGCTGGCTCCTTGGAGACTTATGAATTTAAGGTTCTATCCAGGGCATTTCATATCTGCCCTGTCTAATGCCCATCTCAAGAAAAAATGTGAATTGCCAGGATCAACTACTTCATAATAATCTGTGTAGGAGAAAGTATTTCTAAGTATTCAGTTTAGATTAATATCACTATTAGGCTGCTTCTGCTTTGTCCTAACTCTTGTCATAGGACACAATTATTGTTTTGGCCACATCTTCCATGAAACTTGAACCAACAAAGTATCCAGCCCTTGAACAGAGTCTAGTATCTGTCTACCATCTCGTCACAGCTGCTGCTGCTGAATATTGATTATTAGCTAATTAGCCAATTGACATCCTCCACATCCTCCACATTTTATTGTTTTGTGAAGGAGTTTATCATGAGATCTGTCAGACAATCCAAAAAGACTTCATTAGCATAGTACTGATAATTGAACACTTCAGATGCATAATAAAATACAAGACAAATTTCTTACCACATGTTCTTCCTAATTCCATCCTGGGGTGACAAAGAACAGTGGATGGTGCCTCACCAATCTGTTTCCCTTCTTCGCCCCAGAGATTGTGTCTGATTGTATCTAATTCTGATAAAGAAAACATTGCTAGAAATAAGGCTAGAAATTAGAATAAACATCCTTTTTCACTGGTGTTCTGAGAGTCAATCCAAACCAGTCCTTCAATTGTCTTGGAAGGTGTCTATCAGAAGAGTTAACATTCTTGCATAACTATTGTGCAAGTACATCTTTTTGTCTCCAGTGTGCTACCAGCTAATCTTTAAGTGGATTTTCCTGATCCTGGCCTATAAATTGGCCTTCTTCCCTCCTTAAAAAAACTAAATGTATTTCTACTATTTCATAGATATTTCAAAATAATCTCATATGATTTGAGATGTATTTCATTAGTTTTGAGACATTCAAAAGACAACTGGACTAGGCACTGACCACCCTGGTCTACCTTTGAAGTTAGCCCTACTTGATACAGATGGTTGGCCAAGATGACCTCCACAGGTCCCTTTAAAAGTAAATTTTACTATGAATCTTGATGGCTGAGAGTAATTTTTTAACTTTACAACACATAGGCAAATGTGAAGTCCTGCAGCTGCGGCAGACTAACTCCACAAAGCAGTAATGAGCAACTTTTAAAAGCAAGTGTCCTGGTGGGCAAAAGCTGAACACGTGCCAGCAGTGCATCCTTGCAGCGGTGAAGGTTAACTACACAGCAACCAAGGAAGCAGAAATCAGGTCTAGCAAATTGCCTCTTACCCTACATTGGGAGTACTGTCTCCTGTTTTGGGTTCCCCAGCTGTCATAGGTGAGAAAAGGTCTTACACAGGGAATGCTAATAGGTAGCAGATAATTGGTTGCATGTGTGTGGGTTCATTAACATCTGAAATTGAACTTTTAAACTCAAGCACGATTTGGCTACTTGCTAGCTGAAACCAATAAGGGGTGATCATAAATTTAGATAGCACGTGGAGTAAACAAATCCTGAATCCTCCTATTAATAACGAAACATGAGACAGAACCTCCAATTAGGAGGCCATTCATGTGTTGTTGTTCTGTACATATGTGACTTAGACTGGAAAACCCAGGGGCCTAACTTGCAGAAAAAAGAGGTGCTACTAAAAATAAGGTGTTCCAAAAAGCAGTAGGGGTCTTGGAAAGAACAAGATAAAGATCTTGGTTGGAGGAAAGATCCCAGAAGTGGTGGAAAATCCTGGAGACCTGACTGCTGAGTGGAGACTAATGTTGGGGGATGTCCAGGGACCTTGACTGGCAGCCCCCCAGACTGGCATATGCTGCATAGCAGGAATTGACCTTCCCAGACCAGCAGTGACCTCCCTGCTGGGAAGTAAAGTTGGGACCTAGGGATTGTAGAATTGGGTTGGGGGAAGCTAGGGAGTGATTGAGTACGTGAAATAATCAAGAGGAGTAAGAGCTCTACAGTCTTTGGTTATTAAATAAACCCCATCTGAAGGAGCTTGGTTTGCAGAAGAGAAGGACTAAGGAGGGATCTGATTGCTGCTTCTCACTATCTATTGGCAGATTACAGAGAAGAGGGAGCCAGACTCTCCTCAAAAGTGCACAGCAGATGAGAAGCAACAGTCACAGATGGTGAAAAGTCAAATTTGACTTAGACATAAAGAAAAAAATAAATCTTCCCCTGAGAACAGATCAGCACTGAGTAAGGTTGTCCAAAGAGCTAAGGAAGAAGTATTTGAAGGTCAACTGGACAAGGCCCTGAGCAAACCAGTCTAGCTCCGAGTTGGATCTCTGAAGCTCACCCTGTTTTGACAGGTGCTTGGACCGGGTGACCTCTAAAGTAACCCAAATTACTCTATGATTCCATAGTAATTGAAATGTACAACCATCACATATAGTATTATAAATAACATAAAACACTGACAACAAAATGAGACATTAAGCCTTTGAGACATAAAATGTTATCAGTAGGCTTAAAACAGAAACTACAGCATACACAGAAATTCCATTCTCTATAATCGTTATCAGTACAACACATTAGAGGAAAGCTTGTGTATCAGACCTCAATGCGCACAAGATGTTTCTCCATATCTTCTCCCCAGCCCCATTTCAGCAGGACAATACACTTGCACGTGCTACACAGAGCCAGTGCACACATGGAATGTTTGCAAAGACCTCCTCCTTATCCCTGAGAAGGGATGGTCTTGCACAAATAGTAGTACACAATTTCACATTAAGTTATCCTCCAGGGCTGGGGTTGACCATCTTCCAGATTTGCATAAGGCAATTTCACTTGTTTGATTCAATATTCAATACAAAAAACCACTCTGCTGTAGCTTTGTGAAACAATCTCATCCAGGTGTGAATAAGTTCAATTCACAGATTAACAAACTTGAATCTACCCACTCAGAGCACAACGGCACAAACTTCTCGTGACACCCACCAAAAAATCTTTTTAGATTTTTCCTTTTATTTATTTCTTTGGGTAAAACAGAATAAAATGAGCAATGGACTTTGAGTAACCTTGAGCATAACCTTGAGCTAGAAGGGTTGAAGTCATTTCCAGAACTCCCAGGGTACAAATGATGCACCACGCTGCCACAAGCTCTTTTTCTCTAAACCAAGACAAACTGGGATTACAAGCTTCCGTACACAACAAGACAAAGGCATAAAGGTGTACCACCGAAAAGGTGATGCAAGTAAAAGTCAACGTTGTATAGTTATGTTCGTACAGCTACTGGTTATGAGAAACATCTCCTTACTAGGTACCCACCAGCAAGACTGGCTTAACCACTGGCTCGTGCGCAGCACACAAAGCAAAAAAAGACCATAAAAGCTAAAGCCACTTCTATTATACATGGTTGCCAGTATTTTAATGCTAATAGAGATGTGCCTACTTATGCCAAGGGTGAATCTGACCCAAGGTTTCCTTCAATGGTGAGTCATTTCTATCTATCAGTAATTGTTAAATGTGGGCAAATATGGATCAAGCTGCTCTCCCAAATGATTTTAATATGGTAGCAGTTGTTCAGTCTACAGGAAGTACTAGATGTTTATTTGGCTCACAGAGTTTAAATGCATTCTTTCCAAAGGGAGAGACCCAAGAAATGAGATCTTCTGAAATACATACAGCACACATTTGATTCTCACCTCTGGATTAAAAGTCTTGTTTTGTTTTGTTTTTCAGTAACTCCACTCAAATTTGCTGTAAGCCATAGGGAGGCCCATATTAAAAAAAAACAAACAAACAAAAAAAACCACATACAAGCATGGAAGAATCTAAGCAAGAGTTAACATATAAATAAACCCCACACACGAACAAAAAGGGAAGGTTTCAAAATCCAAGTATTTCTTCACCCAACTCCTCTTGAAAGTGAAACAGAATTTCAGAATTTTCCCAGGCCAACTGTTGCTCCTTCCTAAGCCTTCTGATTAAAGAGTAATACAGCTGAGAAACAGACATAATTCGAATTTCTGACAAAGATATTTTCATAGACAAATCTTAGAGTCCCACAATCACTGCTGGGATAAATGTCCATGGTGGTTTTGTTCTCAGTAGAACTGTACTCCCCTGCTCAAACTCTGCTTAACTAATTAGAGCCCGATCATGTGTCAGCAGCATAAATCAAGGCACTCCTTGTGATGCTAAACCTGATGCCTGGACAAGACTAGCATAAAAGCAAGTTCTCCCTGTTCTTCCTCCGGAGAGAGCCTTCAACACAGAAAAGAATTGTAGCCAGTGCAAAACCAAAAAGCTAACTGAACTAAACACGTAAGCAATAACCCCCAATCTTCTCTGGATAAAAGATAATTTTGAATCACATCATAAATGTCTTCCAAGATGGAAAGGCTTCCAGAAATGACTTCACGTTGTCAGTGTGTACATCTTTCTACCCTGAATGTCTTGCATCAGGCTAAGATGTCACCTTTGGGGTATCGATAACTCAGAATCGGAGACTACAGACATTGGGATGCATGTGTGGAGTAATTCCACGTTCTCTCATCATATAAGCCTATTATGAAAAGACAGAAATAATCTTAAATGGGCCTGCTGCTGGCAAGACTGACTGATGTTTTCCACTCTGCTTTTTAAGAGCCACTTGTAAAAGGTAGTTTTTTCTCTGAAGAAAACTGAAATTGCAGCCTGATTTAGATGGCCAGTTCATGATTATGCTTTTTAGGAGAAAATGAGTTTGTACAGTAAATAATAGAGGAGCTGAAGTGGTAAAGCATTGGTTTTTAATTTTATTTTCATCATTTATAGCAAAATGGACAAGAGATATGCCATCTTTTAAGGCATCCTTACTTTTACTAAGACATCTGGTGCCTTACTTTATTATTTTCTGCTATTTGAATTACATCCAGTGAAAAGCAAGATGCTTTACAGGCAAGTTATTGACTCTGGGTACAGGTATTTGACTGAGGGTGATGTACTTCAAGATTCTCAAAGGCACCTAACTCTAAATCAGTTAGCCTTAAGCAATCGTCTTTTAGCAGTCAAAGGCTTGAAGGACCTGGGAGACTTTGGAATCTTCAGCTGGAACTTGGGCAGTTTGAAATCTAAACCTTTTTGTCTTTCACTGGCTTTTAGGCTCTTGGATGGTCAAAGCGCTTTTGAATATCGATCTTACTGATGGGATTGTTGCCCTTAAACACTCAAAGGGCAACAGGGCCATCGGGCTCTCAGAAACGTATCCTTTATTTTCTCTGCACCACAGTTCCCTACCTGTAAACCGAGGGGAGCAGCAGGTTAAGCCTACCCCCCCAGACTGGGATGACCATATCTGTAGTAATGTTCACCATACACAGAGGTTATACAGGCAGAGTGGGCTAGACCAAGAAAAAACACCTTCCTGATGTCCAAGGCAAAAAGCTCTGACCTAACCCTGAAAGTGAATGGGCAAGACTGTCTGCTGCAGGTGTCTAGCAGACATTGCATCTCACCTCTTTCTCCTTGCTTTAAAAGTAGTCACAGACCTGCGGCCCTGCATAGAGCAACAGTCCACTCAGATCCCTGTGAAATTACTGGTGCTGCTCTAGTGCACAGAGGGTGGTGGATTAGTGTCCTAGACCACACCTTATTTAAGCAAGGTAAGGATGGACTCTGGCCTTCTGCTATTTTCTTTTCCCATCTTCAGCAGGGTTACCTGAGAAGTAAGATCAGATGCAGACCACAAACATCCCTAATTCAGCTCCTGCAAGGCAGAGAAGTTATGACGCAGGAGGGGCACGGGGGAACCATAGCCTTCCGGATCAACAAGAGAAGATACAAGCAGGGCATCTGCCAAGAAACCTTGTTTTCTTTCCCAATCTCCAGAAGCCTTCCTTGGAAGGGAATGAAGACTGACACACTCTGCAGAGGGCAACATGACTTTGAAAGCAAGACGTCAAATCCTCCCCCTTCCTGTTAAATAAAGACATCTTCAGAAGGCAAAGTCATGGAGTTTCCAGTCTTCTTTCTGTGTTTATCCTGTATGCAGGATGTTCAGGCATATGATATTTACCTCCCTTTATTTCCTTCCATCTACCTGGCCTGTCATTGAAGGGGGTGATTAGTTCAGCAAAAGAAAGGAGGACAGTCCAATCTGTCTGAAGATAGGTGATGGAAAATGTGGTCTTTGCTGACAAGGGCAGCAGGACAAGAGCCACATATTGGTAGAAGTGATGAAAGGTCCTGCAGGTCTATTCAGCCTGGCTGTTGCCATGAGAGTGAAGAGATTTGCTGGACCTGAAGCATGGAGAGGACACAAATGCTGTTTTGTTCCATATCAGTTACAGATTCTGGTCACTTGTGTAAGCTAATACTCTCCCAACTTCTTTTGGGCTCATTACAGCTCTTCTTATGTTACAGCTTGGCAGCACAGTTCTGCCTCTCTTTCAACATGGAAAACACGGTGCCTTCTGCCCCTAACACAGGCACGTGGTTGTAAAGGGCAGATTTTCATCTTTGCATTGGCATCAGTGGTACGATCAGCTCCACTCAGGTAACTCAGGTTTCTCATCTCTATGGAAGAAAAAGAAGACCATCCTTCACATGCATCCTGACCTATAACCTCAGGAGTGCTCACCCCTCCTGAACCAACACAGTCTGAGCCTCCTTTTGTGCTGATGAGAAAGTACCTTAGCACCACTGTTCGCAGCAGGGCACCTCCAGCCATATACTGCAGCGTTGGAGCTTTTCTACTGAAAACAATAGTGGGTATGTTGGCCGGGGTAATAAGTAGTTAATTCTCTCTAACCAGATGAAATAACAAGTTTGTAACCCTATAAAACAGGTGAATTCCTGGTGCCCTTTAACTCTCTTCTGAAAGTTTGCTCCCACTGCAATTAGCTATGCTTTGGCTGTTGTTTCCAGGGTAATAGCATCAGAATCATTCCCCAGAGCGTTGCTCCAGAAATTAATTCTAGTTCAATGACAGGTTTTGTGATAGCTAAGCAAATAACATGCTGAAGTACTGTTCATACTCTGTAACGCTGTGAATACTGTATTAAGTATATATTTAACCAGTGGTAATTAAGTGAAAGTGGTAGAAACAGAAGCTCTGCCTCTCTCTTCAGCTCTCGTGAAGCACTCTGGAGTACTACATCCAGTGTTGAGCCTCCAGAACTAGACAGACAGTCACTACTGTAAAAGCATACGGGAACTGAGAGCCTCTGCTTCATTAAGGTTATCCAGTCAGGGACCCTTTCAGTGCAAAAGGGATATTAAATAAAGGAGGAATTAATAAAACAGGAACATGGAGAAGCACAAACCGGAGGCACAAGCGATAGAGGCACTGGCAAAGACCAAAAGTCTTTCAGCCACTAATTGATGGGCTACCAAGGAACTCCAGGCACTGCTTTGGCAAGGAGTTACGAAGTAGCTCTGATAAGAAGGAAACAAGAGGAACAGGAGGACTCGGGATATTTGAAGAAGGCCTGTGGGACTGTGCAAAACCATAGGAACATTACAGGGAAGGGGGATTGAGGCAAAACAAGGGCAGAAAAAATGGACAGAAAAGGCTATTAAAAAGGGGCCAGCCATATGTAAAACCTCACTGCTCGGTACATTTCTGACCAAGCCCTGCACCCAGTCACTTCAGTCTGTCGTCTCTTCTTATTAAAGCCTTTCTTAACTGTCCCTCTGTACAATCTCACAGTCCATCCCATGTGTGTGAATGATGTAAAGACAAGGTGCCAGCAGCTGGGGGCACAAGAGGACACGGGACTAGCAACTGAAGTGAGATGGGGCTGCAGGCACCCTAGGGCCGTGGTGCCAGCTGCTGGTGTGGATGAGGGTCTCAGCTCAGCCATTGGGACGGACTGGTGTGTCCTGGGCATAGCTGCTGGGGAGACTGGAGTGAGACAGGGGCTCAGCACTGGCTCCTGGAGCAGGACCATGGATTACAGCCTGTGCGTTTGAGCAAGGTTGGACTAGGAGCTCCCAGACATCTCCTCCACCTAAAGCTTTCCGTGATTTATCTTACACCACTAGAGTCATTGAAGCTACACACTGGCATAAGCCACAATAGCAACAGTTCCTCTGGCTCCAAGAGGTTAATGAGAATGTAGCCTTTGAACAAACTGAAGCAGAATAGTTTGCTTTGTGAACATGACAAAGAAAATACAGTTCACTCAGGTGCATGCCCCTGAGGTTGGATAAGTACCAACTGAAATAAATGCAACCCCCTCACCCTGATATAGTAATAATAGCATCTCCAATAATATCCAGCACAGCTAAGATCTCTGGGGCTACATTTTTTCCCCTCTCAACAATTCCAAGTTTCAATCAACCAGAAGATTTTTGCAGTTTTGTGACTGTAAAGCATTTTCAGCTTTTACAAAAAAATCTGTGGATAATAGATATAACTCCACTTATTTTAACGATACCTGTAAGACCAATAAGCAAAATGAACCAGGTTTATACATGTAGTATTTTGGAAAAGTAAGTAGTTTGACATTTTTGTATGTTTTCTAATTTCAAACAGATTTTTTTTCCCAGATAAAAGCTCAAATATTCTGTTTTGGCAAATTTCCCCTCAAAGAAATTATTTTCCTAATGTCCTCAAATGGTGGTTGCTGAGGCAACTCTAAACAAGTTTAGATGCTTAAAGGCAAAATATCTTAAGTTGTAAGGACCATACTTAATGATAAAATGGAAGACATTTTGGGTTAACCCAAGGCACTAAGTTCTACGAGAACTTTTCTCCACTCAGATGGACTGTAGCAATGTATATATTTTTATAGAGAGATGTAAGTATTCACACACTAGAGTATCATTTAAGAAAAAAACTGATCATATAAAGCAAAGGTATTATCACATTCTAAACTTTTTCTGAGTCCTTGATACAAGGCAAATCGTCATTCCACTATAGCATCAGTGGGAAAGGCACCAAGTTTCTCTTCTGAACACATTGCAGCAGAAGTGGTTGAGCTGCAGGCACACAGATGGAAACCATCTATTCCTGGGTCTCTCACGAATGACTAATACAGTTCTGAAGCCCTTCAGGCCTCACAGAGGTAGCGGTACATAATATTTTACTTCATGCACTGCTATCTTTGGAGAGCAATTTTACTCAGCACAAGTAAAAAGTGGCAGAATACACCCTTAGAGCTATTTCTCTCCAGATACCTATCTGACCCCTCTCAAATTTATCCCTCTTAGAGTCACATTCTAGCCTGCAAGCAACACAGCCCTTTTCCTACCCAGAAGGATTCTGCTGCTGAAGAAGCCTTCTTCAGCTTTACGCTGAAGGAGTGAATCTGAGTTGAACACCTTTTAGCTGAGACAAGAGAAAAAGATACATGCACAGAGATGTGCTTTGTCTAGGCATAACATCCAATGCAGTAAAGTCTTGATTTTGCACGGGAAGCAGATAAGGAAGCAATACCCAGAAAGGGTTTAAACACAGAGACTACAATAGGTTCCCCAGTCCTCTGGTGTTCTATAATTCTGGCCAGATAAATAGATGCAGAAGTTCCTGAAAACAGGGGTCATTAAGATGTTCCAAGCCTGCAACCACCATGTTGGCACATCCAGCAGCCTCTGGATATTAAAAAGCATAGAGAGACTAGCAAAGGGACCTCTTGAGGTATCAAGTGTGATCATCTGCTCCAAGTAGGGCCAGCTCAAAACCTAGATTAGATCACTCTGCTTGTGAAGTTGAGTTTTGAATGCCTGCAAGGATGCATATGCTACCACCTTGGAGGACCTTTTTCAATTTCTGAGTCCACCGGGAGGAAAGACAGATGGGCAGGGTCCACGTGTCAGGAGAAACTGTAAAGCAACTTAAGCAACTCTGCCCCTCCAAAGGAGGGAAGGGAAGTAGTTTGGGAAGTAACCTCTGCACAGAGGTGAGAGCTGACTGTGCTTCTGCACCCAGCACCCATGCCCAGTCTTGTTGGTCATTCACTACATTGAAGACACAAAATACTCGATATAGGGATTAAGCATGCTGACTGATTGCTTATATTTCATCAATGTGTTCAGACTGGATTTTCTCATGACCATCTAATTCTACCCCTAGGTTTATTTTGTATTTATTTTTAAAGAAACAAAGTAAGGCCAGCCCCTTTCTTTATCTAAGTGCTTGTTGCCATGATTTTCTGCACCGAGAACCTGTGGAGATAACGAGAAACTTTCACAGGCAATCATATACTGATGTCAGCATCAATCAGCAACCACATTAGAAAGCAAAACCTCTTCCAATATGTCAATGCAATAAACAGTGATCAAATTCCACTCAGTATGGGCAATGAAGACTTCCTTGTACTACCTAATGATTTTTACATGACAGCTGCTTAAATCTATGGGAACTGTGGTGCTCTGTTTCTAAAGAAAGGAATCAAAGAACTGTGGGTATTCAACCAAATAATCAGGAAGAACAATTTCCTCTCTTCCCAGGGACAAGTGCACAGCCATATAATCTCCAGAAGAGACAAACCTAGTTTCTAGGTTGCTTGATTTTTAACAGTATTTTAACAAATCCAGCAGTGAACAGGCTCAGGCAATGAGTGCTGTTTTGTCATGGAACAGTGTCCGTGCTTTGCTGTGACTGAAGCTAGATCAAGATCTCTCTATTACAGACTCATTTCAGACACAGCTTTTCTGGAGAAAAAGAAAAAAAAAATACTCTACTAGTGAAAAAGCATACTCAGAAGCTGTACACCCAGTGTCACTCTTTTTCACATTTTTTTTTGTTTTAGGTTTTTTTTTTTTGTACTGTTTACCAGCATATTCCACAATTCCCCTGCCAGTTTCCTCCAGCGAAATAAGTAACTGTTTCTCTGTGATGCCATCAGCCCTCCCTGGCGTGTCTAGGGAGCTTAAGATTTACACTAGTGGCATGCAAATACCTCTTACATTAAGAAAAGTGAGAGATCAGGAAGCTAAATTCCCTAGGACTACCTCCACAGATTCTGCTCAGCGTTTTCTATTTCAGAGGTAAATATTCTAAAATCCAATCTCATCCTCTACCAAGATTTCTATGCAATATTGATACATATAATGGATTTTCCTAGTCTTGCTTCCAGTTCTTATCTTTTCTTCCACTGCACTTGTTCTTTATATGGTTATTGCTTAAAAGTGGAGAGACTTCTTCCATATAGTGCCTAACAAATAATGTTTTGATTCCCAAAGGCTTTTTGGTAATATGGGAACACAAACAATAAAGACAAAATTTCCCTGTGGAGCTTTTCAATATAGTATTACCCACCCACCCCAAGAATTTATACCATAACTCACTTTTTCCTAATGCTGGTATCCAAGAGACGGAATACAGTAATGACAGAATTTAAAAGAAAAAGATAGAAGGACTGCATGACAAATGTCTGCATCATCTATATGCTTGTTACACGTCCTCATCCTACCTTTCTTCTTTCCAATGTAACTCATTTGGTTTTAAATGCTCCCATTCTGCTAGGAATCTGTAGCATGGCTCTTGATTGTTTTTAGAACAAACTATGCTGTATTCATTTTAAAATAAGATTTTTTTTGTCCCACAAGACCTTAAAACCCATGGGCCCCTCTCCACTACCTCTGCTTTATGGTAAAACTTAATTTCTTCACCTCACTTTCTCTTCCAGTCTGACTTCAGTAGCCTTCCCATTCTATGTTACTGCAGCATTTCTCCTGAAATGTCTCAAAAATTCCTTCCCTACCACCACACACATACCCCTGCAGTACTTCCACATCTACGTTCCGCCAGCATTCTCCTTGCATTTCACAGCATCTCCCAGTCACACCAGCATTCCCCAGTGTTCCCTCACTCAGCCTTCTCTGGAGACACCACAACTCTCACCGAGCTCCTCTCAACCATTCTTGTTGTCTCCCTGCTACAGCACCCATGTGCATGCCTGAACTTCCAGGGAGCTGGGCATTTGATGGTGCCATCTAAGTTGATAGGACTCCTGTGATTTTCAGGATTGGGATGTTAAGAGTGACACCACCAGGCTGCTTTAGTTCAGAATATTGAGAATTATATGGAGTCCTCCAGCTTGCCATTTCTCAGCTCTTGCTTTCACTTCAGAGGGAAGCTTTGATCAAACAAGGATCATAGGGAAATCCCAGATGGAAGAAGGCCAGCGCAATTAGACACAATCCCACTTTGTAACTCATGATGTTTTCCCTAAGTAAATTATTGCTAATTTGATATAATAGGAAACACAGCTGATGCTCACAAAAAAAAAATCTGTGCTCATAAAGACACAGTGCTACAGACCACAGAAAGACTAAGCCATCCATAAGAAGTAGCAATATCAGTGGATAATTAGAGTAGTTGAATTTGCCCCATGACCATAGCTTTCTTGAATGGTGTAAAAGCCAACTAGCTATCACAGGGGAGGTGAATGGATTGACAGAAAGAATAGTAGAGAAGGAAACATTTATTTTATTTTTTAAATATAAAAGTGGTATGGCTATTAGTAGCATATTTTAAGGCTACCCATTAAAAAATTATAAACAAATAGAACACATGACGACAGCATATACAAATATACAACCTGGATGGCAAGAACAAAAGGAGTTTGAGTATGGACCACATCTCAAACAGTTCTTCAAACTTTTCCTAAGTGCTGTTTTTAAAAATGTTAACTTTTATGCATGAACCTCACAGCTTCAAAAGAGAAAATGCGCGCGTGCACATGCTTCCAGCTGCGGAATCAGCAAACCGAGCATACCGCTTAATTGGCATGTGTAGAAGATCATTTTTGAGGAGGCAGCTTGTGCCTCCTCACTACAGACCAAATGTTCCACTCCTTCCTCATCCAAATTTGAGATAAAGATGAATTCATCTTCCTTACTCCCTGTTGTGTAGAACAGGTTGTTCGCTAAGTGGAAAAGCCTGCTGGAGTCTTTATTAAGGAAAAATAAGGGACAGAAGCTCACAATTAATAACAGTCAACTCTTGGAGTGACAATGACTGTGGCTTGTCCTCTAAGTTATTGCTTTTTCCACCCCCTACACAGCTCTGAAAATCATGCTTTTTTGTTTACCTGCTTTCCACCTCTATCAAAGACAGAAAGAAGGAATATTCTACAGGCATTTCTCCCACCATGAGAGAGACATAAGGACAGTTGTTATTCATATATGTGCTGTGCAGCAGCATCAAAAGACTTCACTCAGAATCAATATCTACTGGGCTAGGTTCTCTGTCAGCACAGAGGACTTCACCTTTAGCACCATGGTCTTTACATCATCAGGCCCTGGTCCTGCAAAAGATAGTGCAAATGTCTATAAAGACTACTCTTGTACTTGAAGTATGTGTATTAGAGTTCTTAAGCACTCATCCTAAGACTTCAGAAACTTAAAGAGTGATGCAGAGATGGGGACAATGACAGAGACAGAAATTTATCTACCTATATAATATACTGGAAACTTTTTCCAGTTATCATAGCGGTATGAAATACGTGCCTACTACCTCCATCCATATTTCAGGACACCTTGTCTAGGTTTTGTAAAAGAGAAGGATCTTGAGTAAGATCTTAGGAAGAGTGACCCAACAAAACTCACAAAGGATGAGGCAAAAAACCTAGTTTCCCTTCATTAAGCTTTTGCTGCATCCCTTCACCCCAAATGTACTGTGTACGTTTCCTCTTCCCATTTAAGACTGAGATAAAGCATGGGAAAGCAGAGGGGTTTAGTTTTCACTCTCTATATAGGGGTAAGGATGCTGCCAGCATTAAGTAGACCATCTTCAGCAGTAGTAATGATTGGGACAAGGCAAACCATTTTCTTTAGAAGCTTCTAGGTTTCTGGTATGACTCTCTGCTCCTTTCCACTGACACAACAGCTCCTAGAAGAAGGAACAACTCCCACTGACTCCTCTGTGTCTGAGCAAGGAAAAGGAAAAGCAGAGCAAGCCTCTCTTCCTCAGATAAAACAGTACAACTTCCAGCCAACCATCAGTACCATCAGCTCTTCACACTTCCACACTTGTACATCACCTCTGTGCATCAGTGGGGAACAGCAGCATTTCCACCCTAGCTAAAATCCCTCCTCTTTTATTTATTCTGTAACACAGCATCCTCCTTTTCCCTAAGGCAGAGAGAAAAACAAGTCACCCAACTTCTCCTCAGTTACTGACATACCTCTAGCAGTGTGAGGTTAGAGGATAAATATTAGTTTATTTTTGCCAGTGCCATAAGAAGGGAAAACCCTGAAAAGTCCACCAGGAAAAAAGCTCCCACTGAAGCAAGTACATGGGGAGTACTATGCCACAGAGCCTGGGAATGTCAAAGAAATACTGATTTTCTATAGGGGCATTGAAAAAATGGGGGAAGTGAGTGCTTGCATTCATGTATTATATATGCTTTGGTAGATAGGGACTGTCAGTATGTAAATTTATTTGCTGGAAACTCATTTTACATAACTAGAAACTCCAGCAGATTTTGTTTGTCATATACAGGAACTTGTCTCTGGTTGTCAAATCACATCCAGCACTCCTACAACTTGCAGTCCTGCTTGGATTAGTTTTTGGTCAGCATAAAGAACTTCAGATTAACCTTACTGATTATGATGGTGCATAATGGATAACACTTACTCAAATACATTTTTTTTATGGATATGCCAATCCTTCATTACAAGATTAGAGCAAGCATTTATTCTAATGTCTTCATTCATCTACGGTAATGCCATCTCCTACATTGAAGTCACTAGCCTAAGTTGGTGATTACCAGGCTTCATGCTCCAAATGGCAGGAGAAAAACTAGACCTAAGGCAGTGAGAAAGACAAATTGCTCATTCATTGGCACCAAAACAAGCCCTTCCATCAGACAGTGCTCTAACATAAAACCCCTCCATTACATACATAAGCTAGCCACATGTCTACATTTAGACATATATTCCCTCTAATATGCAATATTCTGCTCCTGCAGGTGCTTGTTACTACTAAATTTCAAAGCACTAGTGAACTTCCTTCCCACCTCCCTATACGGGACAAAAATACTCATTTGACTCATATTTTAAGAAGTGCTGTCTTCCACGTTATTCTGGTATATTTTTGATGAAGCATATATCTCAGCCTTCCATTATTTTCTCGGTGGGCGCATTTCTATGGGGTCTTCTGGACGGTGGGAGAACAGCACCATCTTACCCCTCCCTTCTACTATCCCCATTTGAGTCCACAGTGCTTTCTTCCACATTTTCTCTTCATCTTTTCTCTTGTTGCACTTGTGCTTGACTAGAAGCCAATGTTTACCACTACAGCATTCTCCTGGACCATGCAAAATGTGAGCTCTAATATTAACACAATTTGTGACAAGGGAATTAGAGACCAGAAAACTCTACTATACTACCCTCTCCATCTCACTCCATTTCAGGTCCTTCTGTGGCCCCACTTAAAGTAGTAACCGAGCACTTCAATATCTATCAGTTAGTGGATCTATCCTTACAGGATGCCATGTAGAAATGCATTCATATCTCTGTAAGATACATGAAGCATAAGATAATGAACCATTAAGTACCTGCCAAAAAGGACTCTGATTTTTACAGTGAGACTAAAAAAAAAGATGCCTAAAACCCAAAAGATGATTCCAAAATACCACTCCATCATTGCATCACAGACTCTTCAAGGTGTTTCAAATATTGTGTTCTATAGCTTCCCTAGTGCTTAACAGGTCATCTGGGCCTTCTCAGGGGCACTGCAGTCCTTATAAGGTTGAAAATTTGCATCACGCCCATATCTAATCTCTAACAAATTTTAGAAACTAGGGCTAAAACTTACCCTGGTTATCCTAGGAATTTATAGAATCAATAAAACATCTCAGCTAGTCATCTGAACTCCCATTATAGTCACTAGACTCAAACAGGCATTTCCACAACACGATCCACTTATTTTAAAGTCAACGTTTAAGGTTGTCAACGAATCACACCATTCCTTTTCCTCTCAACTGACTGTAAAGTTAACTTAGAGCGAGCCAAGTATAAGCCAAGCTCATAGATATCTGGAAAAGAGATCTTCCCCTCCCTCCACTGCTGGTGTTTCTCCACTCAGATGTGTTAACATGAAAGGGTATCTTACCCATGTGTAAAACAACTGCAGTGCAAGACAGTCAAATGTACAGTTTGCATGGATGCAAGAGAATTCAGTGTGAAGACAAAACATTTAGCACATTTCACTCCCATTCCTGAAGATGCCCAAATCAGAAGCTGAGCAAGCTGATGCAGTTTTGTAGTTGGTCCTGCTTTGCACAAGTATTAGACATCTCCAGTGGTCCCTTCCAATCGAGACTTCTCTGCAGTTCTACGAAACTGATAGAAGATCAGAGACTTGTAAGATTGGAATGTGCAAATAGGGTTGACAACATGATGAGAATGTACCACCAGTCATCATGTCTAAGTGCCATAGTCTGCTAGCTAGCTACCAAATAATAGAAAAGATCAATATTAAGTAATATTAATAGACCTAATAGTTTGCAAGTAATTTGGTGTCTGGCCCCATTACAATTCATAATAATGAACAGATGGCATTCACAGGGCACACAAAACTGGAACCCCCAAAACCTAAGTAGGACAGTGAAACAATACAAGAGGGCCTTCAGAGATTAAATTAGAGATATGAAAAATAAGCAAGAGTAATGCTTTTTCTGTCATTTTTTTCTCCCAACAATGGAATCAACATAACTCTGTTACTCTGGCCAACTCAGATCCTCAACTATTGCTTACTAGCTACGTGCTGTATACAAGTAACTTCCTACCCACATCGCAGCTCTGACTGTTTCTGTAGTTCTGACTTTTTTTTTTGGCAGCCTTCAAGAAGCCAGAATGCAGTGAATGTCACCAAATGCCTCACAGATTATTTTAACAAGCATACAGCTGGATTCTGATATATTTGAGACTTAAAAATGTAGATATGCAGTGGGAAGAAGAGAACTGGATAGCAGGGCTGCTGAAGAATGGCACTAAAAGCCAAGAAGTGAAACACATAGAGCAACCAGTTTGATGGTACCACCAAAAAAAGTCCTAGGCCAGATTGTATAGGAGGGTATCATAATCTATTCAGTTCTGAAAACATCAGAACAGTACTAATGTATACCCACCACTATATACATCTTGCATCATTAGACAGTCAGGCAGACTATCAAGTGATAAAAAAGGAAAACAGTAGCCATCCTCAGGCATTTGGGATTCTCCTTAGAGAGGGGCGGGATGGATAATTAGAATGAGGGACTACAACTAAAACTGATGGATTTCAGTACAAAAAGAAAGTGATGCAAATGTCAACAGAAATGTCCTAGTGGTAAGATCTGGAAAATAACCTCTTGGAAGGGGAAAGGCTAGAAGCAACACCATATCAGCTATTAAAAAAAGTTTGAGGAATACCCTAGAAGGAAATAACCCATATTGGATGGGAGATGGACTCCCTGGAGTAACCAGGTCTTTTCAATACCAAGGTAATAAAATTCTGTAATTCAGCATGTTTCCCATAAGTATATCTGTATCAGCTGCTAAAAAGCAGCAGGTGGGAAGCCATAAAGCAGGACATTCAATTCTCAGCCCCAACTGGGCTAAGCAGAAATCCCTTGGGTGTAACTGATTGCAGTAAACCAAATAGCAAGACCTACAGAAAAGGAGGAAACGCAGATCCTCTGAAGCTGTTCTAGTACTCTTTTCTCCCTGTTACAATTAAAGGGAATTTGTGGCATGGTCTGAACCAACCAACAAAGTTTTACAAGCTTCAAAAGCAAGAGGTGGGGAGAAGAAACATAAGCTAACTGCCATTTCTCACCAATTTATTGACTTAAACTGAAGTGAGGAGGAATGACACTGTTGCTCTTCCAGCCCTGCTCTCCAGGGGTACCTGCAGATACCTTCAGATCCCCCAACCCTTTCAGTCAAGTCCTCCACAGTGGCACACTAAGGACCAACTTTACCCTTACATGGGGCCAGACTCCACAGAATTTCCCCATTTACTAAGGACCTACAGCAAACAGTAACTGGAGAGCCTAAGCATGAAGTAAAAAGCTGCAGTCAGTTCCTAACAAACGCTGTGGTTCACCTGGAGGCAGGTACTGGTGACATAAAAAAGCAGTCTACAAGCTAGTCTTTTCTTAAAAGAAAGAAAATAGATCTAAAGAGATGTCTAATCCAGGGATACAGGTCATGCTGTTACTTGATGGTGACTCCTGACAATACTTCTACTATATTCCTGAACTTTATCTTCCATCAGTGACAGCAACAGACTGAGTGGTCCTGGAGCTCTTTCAGACTTCAGTCTGTAGAGGTGTGCAGAACAATTTTGAGGAAATTCAATATTTAAATACCAAATAAGTCACCCTCAGCAAATGTTTTTTCCAGATTGGACCTTCTCTCAATACACTGAGAAGAAACATAACGTTATTTTCACTATTAATTGCAGAATGGCTGAAGTTGGCAGAGATCTCTGAAGGTCATCTAGTCCAAGCCCCCTGCTCAAGCAGGGCCACCTACAGCTGGTTGCCCAGGATCACATCCAGACATTAATATCTCCAAGGATGAAGACTCCACAACCTCTCTTGGCAACCTGTTTCAGTGCTCAGTCACCCTCTGTTATGGTTTGAGAAAACCCATAACAATCTATTGTTGTTTAGACAATTATTCTATCACCCTATGACCCCTCCCTGACCCCTCCCCACCCGGAAAGGGTTATCGGGGAACACAAAGAAACACAAGGGTTGAAATACAAATAGATTTAATAGACTAAGACTAAATAATTAACAAAGATACTGAGGAACCAGTATTAATCCCAATATTGATATAAGATGTACAAGAATTATCTCAGCCAGTTCTCTCAGCAGGAAGCTGTGCACTCCCAGCAGGGACAGCAAATGGCGGACACTGCCAGCGCAATGGC
>JAOXNO010000001.1:76496628-76523153 GCA_028565335.1 Limnodromus scolopaceus | reverse complement strand
TTTGCCAAAAAAAAAAAAAAAAAAAAAAAAAGAATGAAAGCATTTGCTTAGGGAAGAAAAACCACTAGGTGCAGTCTCCAGAAATGGTTCTTTTTCAGCCAATTCAACTTAATTTATAATTCATCTTAATTTATGACACAAGGAGCCTGTAGTAAGCAAGCGGATATCAGTGAAAAACCAAAATGACCACAATGAATCACTTAATACATCAGCATGTGAAATAGGAAAAGCATTCCTTGGACAGTTAGGACGGTTCTGTTAAAGCGATCCAAACTGCTCAAGCTAAGGCTACACCACAGAACGGAGTAGGGCACCACAGAACCTCAAGCAAGCTCCAGAACCCATGCCAGCACACGCACCCTCTGCTCCACACCTCCCAGCAGAGGTTTCAGCTGGAACCTCCCATCAGCTGCACAACAGCTAAGGGTCTGCCTGCGTGGGCAACTCCTGCCTCTCAGCTGCCATGGTGGTAGCCCCTTCCCATCCTGGGGACAGCACAGCCCTCCGATGCACAGGAAGGCTCATGCTAGGTTTCTTTGCCGTGCCCACAGTGCCTCAGTGGAGTATTTTAAAGGCAAGATTCCAGTCACTTTCAGCCCACATGAGACCGTACTGCCCCTTGAAGGGTGCTCCTCACTTTTTGCCCTGCCCAGAGCTTTGGGTATCCTGCTCTTCCCCCGCTCCCCCATTTTGCACTAGCGCCACTAATCTTCTAGCTGCACAATAATCAGATCACCAGACTGATCAAGCTGAAAGCTAGTTTTCAGCCAAGCTCAGGGAATTGATCTGAGTCACAGCACAGCTTCAAGAATACCCAAGTAGATATGGGCTTGTTGGGAACATTAGCTGAGCGGAGGCAGAAGAACTGCTCCTTTTGGCAGCAGATTTTAATTCAGTCAGGATAAGCTGACTGTGAAGCCACATTCTCAGTCAAACACTTCTTTTAACTTAGTTCTAACAGCTGTAGCCACAGAGCAATGTACACTTAGCCAGTAGGCTGCAAAGCTCCCTGGACTAAGGACCAGATTTCCACATATCTTTGTTCTACTCCCAGAACCAAAAGGCACCCCAGCTCAAGTGACTTTCTTGAGCCATCCCAGCTTTTAAACATCAATTATCATCACCATCCTAGATCCATGCTGATCATGCCACATCAGACTCCAACTTTTTCTCCTATGCAGAAAACAGGCATATGTTTTATGAGTATGTTTCACTCCTAAGCACACCCCGTCCCCAATAACCAAGATATCGGTTCTTTTCCCTCTGAACCCTATTAGGGCTTTCTGCCATCTGCTACCTCTGTGACAGATGCTTGTATAACTGACAGATCAAGCTAAATATAAGATATCAACACCCCCATATGCTCTAACCATTCCAAGTTTAGTACTCCTATTGTATGCAAGGCCTAAATATAGTAAGATATATAAAAAATAAATCTTTCATGTTGAAGTATTCTTCAGATTGATGACACCTCAGCACAAGGCCTCTAAAGCTTAACAGGGAAGGGAGGGGACAACATCTCCTGAGGGTGCTATTAGGAGATTAAAAGCATCACTTCCAACTCTGTAGCAATCCCCTCCCCCCAAATGAGGATACTGCGCTCTGACAAGCAAAGCAGTCGAGCTTAACTGTGTTTACCACCATGGGTATACAACCAGTGTGCTATGGAAACTCACCATCAGAGAGCAGCGCACTGTAGACAAGACCAGCTCAGCCTGGGAGGGGACTGTCATATTTTCTGGGCCTGTAGGCCAGGAGCAGATGTCCCTCATCTTGCTCAACAGAGTAAATCTGTCCTCTTTTCCAGGGCTCTGGGGACCAACAAGAGTAGAAAAGCTGTTCTGTTCTCCTCCTCCAGAGCTGCAAGGCTCATATGTCCTAACTGACAGGGAAATGAGGGAGAAGAAACCCTTTGTGGACTGAAGAACACTCAGCAGCCACAAAACTTACTCTTCTGTAGAGCTTTTCACCTTGAAGTAACTCAGAGTGGTTTATGTACTGCATGTAGTTGCCATTTCAACCACCACAGAAACCTAGCTACCCAGCATGGTCAACATGCCAAGGGAAGGGATGCCATCCAGAGGGAGCTGGACAAGTTCAAGAAGTGGGGCCATGTGAACCTTATAAGGTTCAACAAGGCCAAGTGCAGGGTCCTGCACGTAGGTCAGGGCAATCCCAAGCACAAATACAGGCTGGGCAGAAAATGGAGTGAGAGCAGCTCTGCAGAGAGGACTTGGGGCTGTTGGTGGATGAGAAGCTTGACATGACCTGGCAATGTGTACTTGCATCCCAGAAAGCCAGCTGCATCCTGGGCTGCATGAAAAGAAGCATGTCCAGAAGGTCAAGGGAAGCGATTCTGCCCCTCTGCTCTTGTGAGGACCCCACCTGGAGTACTGTGTCCAACTCTGGAGCCCCAAACATAGGGAAGACACAAGTCCAGAGGAGAGCAACAAAGATCACCAGAGGGCTGGAGCACTTCTCCTACGAGGACAGACTGAGAGAGTTGGGGTTGTTCAGCCTGTAGAGGAGAAGGCTCCAGTGAGACCTTATAGCCTTCTTCCAGTACTTAAAGGTGGCCTACAGAAAAGATAGTGATGGACTCAAGGGAGTGTAGTGATAGAAGAAGAGGTGGTGGCTTTAAACTGAAAGAGGGTAGATTTAGACTAGATATTAGGAATAAATTCTTTACTCTGAGGATGGTGAAGCACTGGAATAGGTTGCCCAGAGAGGCTGTGGCTGCCCCATCCCTGCAAGCTTTCATGGGCAGGTCAGGTTAGATGGAGCTTTGAGCAACCTGGTCTACTGGAAGGTGTCCCTGCTCATGGCAGGGGGGGTTGGAACTAGATGATCTTTAAGGTCCCTTCCACTCTAAACCATTATATGATTTGATGATAAACTAAAGAATCACATCTCTTAATTTATTACAGCTTTTCCCCTTCTGCATTTTGACATAAGTTAACAAGCATGAAGAGATCCATATCCCATTTCTATGAGCACTCCTATGCTCCGAGCAGATCAAGAATTGAGAGCAAGAGCTGCACAAGTATGGAGAACAAGCTATGAGCCAAAAGCAACTGCAACACAGGCATTGCCCTCACCAACCAGGGCACAGTGTCATAGCATCCAAGAAGGGCCACCATAGTGCAAGTGACCAGTTCTATCGACAGTCCCATAAAATATGAGGTATGAAGTCAGGTCTGAAGTTAATCCATGGAAACCAGTCAGAAACACCAGGAGATGGGGCCAGAGACAGGACTAGACACAAGACTACAGCATATTCATCAAGTCTATACTCTATATTACACCAGACAGAGGACTGAAAAGGCAAAAAAGGAAACAAGCTACCTAGTATATAGTTTTGAAATACATTTAAGGGAGGAGAGACAAAGGCAAAGTTACCTGCAGCATATATCCATAGAGCCATCTAGGAAAGCCAGTCAGTAAGCCAAGATAGCAAAAGGCAAGTCTAGATAGAAGCACAACTACTACACAAGCCAGACTGAACTTAGGTGCCCCCAGCCATAGCTTAAATGGAGCTCTGGGGGCAATGGGTATCAGGTATATTGTGGAACCCTCAGGTGAGGCTGATCAGAGTAATTAAGTCCTATTAGTGCCCTCAGAATCATGACATCAAGCACAGGAGGTAGCTGGAAATTGTAAACAAAGACATAGAGAAAGTGTGGGCAAAATTCCTGTCTCATGTTCAACACATCAACACCTTCAGGTGACTGATACAAACCCCATACCTCACAGAATCAACACAGAGAAAGACAGAAGCTTCCAGAGAGCTTAAGATGGGAATGGCAATTGCATGGGGGAAATAGCCAGTCTGGGTAGAGAGCCAGATCCAATAGAGACTTGGTAAAAGAGGTGTCACAGGCATCTGCTTATTTGCTTTCTCCCCAGGTTGTTCAAACTACTTAAAATTTCTCTGACTGAAAGAGCCCTCCTGTTACTTCTATGACCAATCTCCAGCATGGGAGCCTCGCTCAGACATCTTGAAAGCTACCTCTACTTCAAAAAAACAGCAGCTGGCCAGTGTGGGTGGTGGAACATAACCCTAGTATTAGCAATACCAAACATTGTCAAAGAATTTGGGGCTCAATAATGCCTAGAAAAAGGACATAAAAGTGGCACCACCAAAAGACATCTGTTTTGAGACATGGCCAGAGTTTCTACAAATAAGATGTGAAAAGTATCATGCTCATGCTCCATTTAAGAGGGGAGGAAAGAGGACAACTGTAGTTCTGTGCTGTAGAGAGTATCTGAGTAATGCACTGAGATAAATCATCACTGGAGAAGCTGTTACAACAAGGTAGCCACAACCAGAATAAAAGACAACCACAGATCATTTGGTGTGTGAGGGAGCTCTTGAGGTCTGCAGTCAAATCCAAAGTAGGGCTAGCTTCAAAGCTAGATCAGGTTGCTCAGGGCTCTCAGATCTTCTCCTATTTTGTAAACTTTCACTGACATGACTCCAGTCAGGAAAGAAAGAGGATATGGCTAGATATTCCAAATTGTCACCCTCTTCTGGGTGTTTCTTCTGGGTGTTTCAGTGTCAGTTACCCAGCTTGAGACACAGAGAGTGGGATTTTCATGCCTGTTTAAAAGCTTCAACCCTATTCTCCTCTGGAGATGCCAGAGGCAGCAAAGTGAGAATATCAGGGCGAGAAGAGAAGATTGTGAAAAGCTGTCCTTTAATAGCATCAGAATAAACAGAGTAGCAAAACCCAGTGACCTCACTTTGGACATTTTCACAAAAGTATTTATTTTTAGCCAATTAAAACCCACCGAATGCTTTTTAAAAAAGAGGATGAAGGTTCTTCTTTTTCCAGACAAGCCATCCTGCGGCAATATCTGCTCTTCTCTACCTGATCCCACTTTATTGTTCAAACTGAATAATAAATATTTGCCAGCCTAAGGAAGCGCCGAAGATCACCGCTGTCAAAGTGCATACTGCTGTAACTCCACCGAAGGATTTAATCTCAATGCAATTTCCTTATGAAAGCACAAACTTTTCAGCAGGGAAAACAAGCTGCGAACGTACTGTCAAGAAAACTTTTCAAAAGGCGTTCTTCAGAGCAGTTACAGAACGCTGACACAAGTACTTGCAACAGCCTCACAAGAAGTCATACACAGCTTTTGTGCCAATGTTTTTTTCCAATGGAAAATGCAGGTATTTTATCTGTTTTGTAGCTTTATTGATGAATGTGTAAAACTCAAATTCAGTTAAAGGAGTGCTAAGCACTTACTGGCATGTAAATTTTTTAAGTGACACAGGCACTTTCCTTCCCCATGAATTTTGATTTATGGAAAACTTTTTGTTTTCCCTGCTTTGGAAAGCAAAACAGTCAGTCCAAGAAAATCTAGTTCCCACCCAAACCAACATCTCAATAGCTTCTACAGCATTTGGTCATTAGGCACTTATTATATACAGGTGAGAATCCAGGGTCACACTTGCATGACCACTGCCTGATCTTCCCCAGGACTGAGACTGGAGTCAAGCTTATGAACTGGTCAGGAAGAACTTCAAAGTGAGTTAGTTCTTTGGAGACTTTGCATGTAATGCAACAGTAATTCACACATGGATTTTTAAGTATCCAATTAAGACTTGGGACTGCACAGTGATTGCAGCAGGGCCCTATGGGAAGCATGCACGTAAATGAGATAAATGAGTTTGTGTTCCCATGGTAATGTTCTAAACAAATCATTACAGTATGTCTATCAAATACTTCCAAGGACATTTGCAAATGATCATGGGGAGAAATCTTTTGGCTCAAGGAATGGGTATGGCATCATATCCTTTCTAATTCTTGTAATGTCTCCATGGTATCTGGGCATCCTTCCACTGTAAATTCAAAGATATAACTACCGTTTGCAACCTCTTTCCCAAAATGATCATAGGAGAACAGAAAGTCAGCTCCTTTTCCTCAAAGGAGTCTGAGTGGGAAAACACAAATGTAAGGCTGATCAACCCCATGCATTGAAGGGCATGATTCAGAGACAGTTACAGACAGAGATGAAATGGAATGGCAAAGAAGGAAAGCACAGCCATCGGGACCCTGATATAGACCCATGCTGAGCTGCTCCAGTTAAGTGATTTCCTGAACCAGGGCCACTGTGCTTAGCCTTTTCCACACAAGGGTGAAACAGTGATTCCACAGGCAGTCAGAAACATTTAAGACGTCTCTCGTTTGAGGACAAGATGGGGCTGGGATGAAAGGCTTTTAGCCATTCTGTGTCCCAGCATGGCACTGGCCGCCACGGATGGTCTACACTGATGCTGTGGCCTCTCTCTAGTGGGAACACGAGGACATTTGACCTCCTTAGCTTGCATCATCTCTGGATACCCTGATGCATTCAAACTGGGTTTTCAAGAACCATGCTCTCTTCCTAAAGATGAATGTCTCCCCACAATTTTAGTTCTACCTGCTTGCTCCTGTTTCTCATCTCAGCTATACTAAGAACTCCCACCAAAGCAGAGGTGACCACTGTTCCCCATGCACACAAACACAACAGCAGTAAAATACCTGGTACGACAATCATTTCACCCAACTCACATGCACAAACTACACATGCTGGAATAAAACACCAAAGTTAGAAGAAAATGGCAGCTTCTCCCTCAGTGTATGAATATGGCAGAAAGCATTGACATATCTCTTCTATATCATAAAAAAGTCTCTTCCTTGCAGTGCTGTTATGGTCCCCGGGATGAAGTAGTTTGCACAAACTAAGCTACAGCGTCTCTGCACCAGAAGGGACTGGATGATGCACAGCACTGAAGTCCTCAGTAGTCACCTGCACCTTCAACCTTAGTGTTTCCCACAGCATAATCTTTCTCCTGCAAATCGTCTGCAGAGGCTGCTTTGTTACTGTCATGCAAAGGAAAGGCAAGGTGACTTCTGAGCTACAAGCTGCAACTCCCCTAGTCTCAGAAGAATCTGTGTTTTCTTGCTCTCCCCTATCTCTTTTTACTCATGTAGCATCTGTTCTCAACACAAAAGTGTTAGCTGGAAGTGACCTCTAGAGGTGTACTGGGTTTTGGCTGGGATAGAGTTAATTTTCTTCACAGCTTGTATGAGGTTATGTTTTGGACTTGAGATGAAAACAGTGTTGATAATATCGAGATGTTATAGTTATTGCTGAGCAGTGCTTAGAGTGTCAAGGCCTTTTCTGCTCCTCACCCCCCTGCCCCACCACCACCAGTGGCTGGGGGTGCACATGAAGTTGGAGGGGACACAGCTGCAGCTTCATCTAGCCAAATATTGGAAATTTCAAAGGTCGGAGTTTCCAGAACCCCTCTGGGTGACTTATTCCATTGATAAAGTACCCACCTGGCCCACCTGGTGCCTTTTTTTCCTAATGTCCAATCTGAACCTCAGTAATATCACTGGAGTCCTCACACAGGGATTCTCCATCTCAATATCACCCCTCTTTCAGATAGCTCCCATCCTTATCCATCAAACTCCCACACTTACACCACCCTGCCCTTACATTTTCAAAGGTTTATATAGGACATACAGCTGTAAAACTCCTGTTAAATACGACCTAATTTGGTTCCAAGTTTAGCATTACCAGAAGGACAGTTTCATGGATTTGTGACTGTGCAGTCATGTGATTTTAAGAAATAGCATTCAAGTGCAACATTTTCAGTAAGGCACTGAAGAACAGGATGTTTTCAAAGGTGTTTCCAGGGATGTCTGTCTTCTAGTGTTCTAGTGTCCCCAAAGATACCAAGGACCGTTTGGCTGTCCCACATCAACACAAATTTGTGATTCTATTTCAGGCCAGCCTGCTTCACAGAATGCCCATGGAGACTGTCAGACACCTTCCACAACCCAGAGCATTATTTTAAGAGCATCGCAGAGAGACCGTGCAAAAGGTCAAAAGATTTTGTGCCATGAGAATAAAGTGCAATAGCAGCCCTTCCAAACCTGAAAGAAGCAAGCTGGGTAAGTCCTGCCTCTACATTCTCAATGAAAAACAACAATCAAAGGAAGCCTGCAAACTGAGTGAATACAACTGCTCTTGGTCACACTGTGCAGCTCGCCTTGAAGCCAGCAGGACCTGTACCGACAGGGGAATATACCTCTGAGATCATGCAGGGGTGCTTACAGCATAGTTCTACTTTGCTGGGGAAAAAGAAAAAGCAAACAAACAAACAAAAAAAACCAAACCACCCAAACTTGAAAATCCAAGTTAGAAAGACTTGATTATATATTCTGACAGAAGAACCAATGAATGGGCATAAGGAGGCAGGAGATGTAGCGTAGGCGATTCTCAGCAAAGCACTTAATAGTGTCTCAAAAATTATGCTTGAAATATAACTTGGACATAATAAATGGATGGAAAACCAAGTATAATTGCATAAATGAACAGTAGCAATGGGCTGCACTGTATCAGAGAGCACTAACAGCACATTGGAGGTGTAAGAGCTTCTTAATTACCTCAGTGTAAATACCTGGATTTCAAAGGAAGGAAGTAGCTGCAGCTGGACAGCAAGAGAAAACAGGATGGCAGACAGCAGCTATGAAATCCAGCTTGGAAATCCAACAAAGTAATCATGAAGTCTGATTCTTCACTGACCAGTACATCAATAGTAAAGAGGACACACCATTTTCAAAACAATTTGGCGTAATGAGGGGATAAAGAATAGTCCCAGGGGGTGAGGGAAGGATCAGTTTGAATTTAAGAATGCCAGGCTCATACTGTTTCCACAGCAATCAGTGGCAAAACTCAGTCCTTACTGCCCTTGCACTGCTGTGGCCAAGCAGCACGCCCATGCAGATTGAGAGTAAAAATAGTACCCCACCAGCATAGCCATTGGAAACATCTCATGGGGTGGGCATCAAGCAAGAATGCAAAATATAGAGAAATGGTAAACAGAGGCTGAGTTTCAATGGGAGAAGGGTAGAACCGTTAGAAGAAAGTGTCAAGAGATTTGGGATTACCACTATTCTCACAGGCTGTGCATAAACTCTGTTACCTGATATGGCCAAACTGCCTGTATCCTTTGCAGGGCTTGTCGACACAGAGAAATGCGTGAGTGGGCAGAGATACCCACTCCAGAAACAGTTTTACAGCCACATCAGAAGTGAAGTGCCCAGAAGTCAATGTACTAATTTAAGGTACGGCTTCTCTGCAAACATAAGGTCCATGTCTACACAGTGCTGTAAATAGCAACAGGGTATGGATTCTCCAGCTGGCACTGCGTAGACATGCTGCACAGATAGAGACTGTACCTCCAATTACCACATTGATTTCTGGGATCATCTGTATCGAAAGCATAGCAGCATCCTGGAACAATTCCATTCAAGTGTGACAAAAAGACTTCAAGGGCTCTATTTATGAAGAAATAATTTCTACCCATCAGGCTGCCCTAATTTTAACACCCTTTTTGCTTCCAGACCCTTACCCAGTCTCTCCATATGGCAAGTTACACAGAGTCCAGGTAAAAGAACCGAGGGGAGGGACGGACATCTGCCATCTACTTGAAAGAACCAAAGAGCAGGGCGGGGAATTAACTGTCACAAATCACAGGGAAAAGTCACAGTAAAAAGATACTGGGGAAAAGAAAATTTAGGATGTCACACTTCCAATGACTAAACCCTTTCTGAAGATGTGTGAAAGGCAAGGAAGATTGCTGGGGTTTTTTATCTCTCATATAAAACCAACACAACCAGGACCTCAGAAGTCCCATGCTCAAAGGACTGAATTTGGATCTTCTAGATGTATGAATCAGAAGTTACTGTTAGTGAGATTAAAATTCTCTCTAGAATGAGCAAGTGGCAGTTTTGGAGCAGTGAAATTTTTTATGCCTAATCACTGTGCTGATGGGATTCCCATTACTAGAAATTTATGGCTACAAGCCATGTAAACCCTGAAAAACATGAAAGTAATAATCATATAGACTGACTGAAAATTATCCATCAAAGCCTTTTTCAACAGGATAGATGGAATAAAGGTGAGTTAGCTTGTCTATAAAATGTTGAGGTTTACAGACTCGTATTAGAGTCTCTAAAGGCTTTGGGATTTCTGAGTTTAAACGGGAATGAGTATTGCCTCTTACTGCAGCCTGTAATACAAACACAAGGCTTGCATCAACTTCCACCAGTTCTACCATGGAGGGACTACCTTAACTGTTTCGATCACGTATCTATAGAGTCAAGACTTCCTTGTTGACCCTCCAGTAAGTTATCTTCTCTCTACATGACAAGCTTTGCCATCTCCCCACCTAGCTAGCAGAGAAAGATGGAGCTGGAGTGGAGCTGTGAGTGATGGGGTGGGACCAGGGAGCAGTAAATACATTAAGAATTGGTTTCGCAGGTAAGGATTTATATAAATCAGGGTGCCCACTACAATGAAGATTGCTAAATATGTGGGTTTTTTTTCAGTTTTCAGCTTCCTCTCACACTCAAAAAAAAAAGAAAAAAGTAATTGTCAATAAGCCTAGAAGTAAAAATTACTTTTTGTTTGAGGATTACTTTTTTCTTTTTGACAGCCAAATGTTTTCTTCTGGCAACAAAAGAACTCTTGGGTGTTTTGCTGAAAATTTCTGGAGAAAAGAAAAAGCTTCTACTTCAAATCATGTTTTTTGCATTTTTCAAAAAGATTTCCAGCTAGTTTTCTCTAGTTGAGATTTTTACATTGTTGAAAGTAAATAAACTGAGGAAAGTTGAAGCTCCTCTCTCTTCTACTTCAGTTGCTGGTTTGTGAAACCATCAATATTTCAGGAAGGGAAACTTTTAATCTCTTTCTTTAGGCCAAGGATTCATGTCTCTTCCTTTCGTTGATCTGGTAAAGCGGGAAGTGAGCTCCATTTGGTGACACGCTTCAGCCTTCTGTGACTTCAGACCAGTTCAATCCCTTCTTTGTTTTCTCTAACTCTTACACTCCCACCAGAACTTCTGCAACTGGAAGAAAATGAACACCTCTCTTTCCATGCCTTCTGGAAATTTCAGGTCAAAAAAATCCCCTATAGCAGAAGAACCTAAGCATCTTTTTTTTTTTTTTTTTTTCTGATTCTGCAGAGACTGCTAGTCCTAGTTGAGGAAGAAATTCCCAGCCTATAACTCTGTCCATGTTCCCCTTCATAGACAATTATTGACTAAAATGAAGACATGACTGATTTATAACAGCGTGTTTCAATCCAGTTTGTCCTTTGTGCCTGGATTTTTACAGTAGCAGCATCTGCTTCACGCTTCCATCAACTCACAGCAACGCTTCCACCATCTCCTCAGGCTATGGTGAATGTAATTTTTCAGTGTTTGCCTGAATCCCACATAGCAGTAATCAGCAATTATCAAAAACAGCAAACACAAATAATTAAGACATTTCCAGGACATCCAAGCAGAGACCTCCCTAGCATACGTGCCTCTCACTGCCATGGCTAGAAATGTTGTCTGCACCACCCATGTGCTATCATGAGGAAAAGAGCAGCTCTACCTCCATGTCTTGAGCCCAAGTCAAGTTGGACAAAAGAGTGTGGACACAGGCATCCAAGTGATTTGACATTTTCAAAGGAGACTGGGTGCTTAGAAGTGGTTGCCTCTGTGCTGGTTCCGTGATCATGGAAACATGGGGAAGTACAACCAGTGGATTAACTCTGGCTCTGCAACAGCATAACTACCCTTAGCAACTCACGTCATTACATTTACTTCAGTATCTGGCATCATTACATGTCCTATGGCAGATCAGCAAATGTCCTTCACCCCATCACTACCAGTTTCTCCCAAATAAAGTCCAATGCCAAGAGATTTCAATCTTCATTGCGCTGACATGTCTTGACATGTTGTTTATCACTCACACAGTCCTGTTGTCTTCTCTAGTTTGGGCTCCTTGATCAGCCTCCATTACTGTAATGCACTGCAGTCAGGTAGTCAGGTGTTCCTATAAAACTTGACACAGGATATATTTTGCTGATGTGCAATATTTCCTACCCCTTATAATAGCAAAAAAAAAAAAAAGGGAAAAAAAAAGAGTAGGCTTTTTACACACTTTTTTGAATGAAACGCATCTTCTTTTCCAAGCGAAATTGTTGGATGGGGATATAATTAGAGAGACACTAAATAAGTGTGCTTTTATATTAAAGTGCACTTCTTTCAAATTTAAATTCTAATAAATAATTAGTGTATACATGTGTGCATACTGAAGGGGTGGGAATGCCAGCTGAATAACTACACACCCATCTCCTCCCTCCTCTCTCCAACTTATTTTTGCTGCTGAAATCACCGGACCAATTTCCATCTGCTGTAAACTGGCATAACTTAGCGGAAATCAATGGACCTAGAGCAGTTTCCTTTACCTGAGAGCTTTTATGTATACAAGGTACTTACAAATCTAGCAGGTTTGATTAAACCACCGGTCTATCAAAAGTCCGGTCCTGAGAACCTCTACTCCCATCTTTGCTCTTCTATTATTAACATCTCTGCTTTAATCTTTAGGTATGTAAATCTGCACAGAATTGAATCAGCATCAGATCAAACGGGTCTTCCCCATGTTAATAATTCCTTAAGGAACAAGAAACACGAAAGATTTTGCCTCCACATTTTGCATTTTAGTTCTTGCCTAGACCTTCAGAGACAGATATCCAAAAGAATGTGTGTGTGCGTGTATGTATATGTGTATGTATGTATGTCTATGTATCAAGAGTATTTCTCACTACCGTAACTACCTGTTTAACTTTTGAAAGACACTGAAACTCACCTTTTAGGTTTTAAAGCAATCTCTACATACCAGAAATCAGGATGATACTGCATATGAGAATATATATAAGGTGACTTAGATGGTCCTGCATGTACATTCTCTGGCGTACTGTGCATTCCTCTGTAGGAATGGGTGCTGCAGAGGACAAACAACTGGATTACCAGCCATACCAGCCAGAGGCAGACTCCAAGCTACTAATCTGTCATGTATGTGCAGAGATGGGCCTCCAAATGTCTGTGTCTGAATTCACAGTTACTTGTGATCACACTGTCCCACTTGTGATCACACATCCCACAAAGATGATCAAAGGACTGGAGCATCTGTCATATGCTCCAGGAAAGGCTGAGAGAGCTGAGACTGTTCAGCCTGGAGAAGGAAAGGCTCAGGGGTACCTTACCAATGCATATAAATAACTGATGGGGGAGGCTGTGAAGAAGACAGAGCCAGACTCTTCTCAGTGGTTCCCAGTGACAGGACAAGAGGCAATTGGCACAAACTGAACCACAAGAAATTCCACCTAAACATAAGAATTTTTTTTTTTTAATGTGAAGGTGGTTGAGCACTGTAACACCCTTCCTAGAGAGCTTTTGGAGTCTCCATTCTTGAAGTTATTCTAAACATTACTGGACACAGCCCTTCACTACTGTCTCTATGAGACTCTACTTGGAGCACAGGGTTTGGACTAGATGACCGTCAGAGGTCTCTTCCAAACTCAGTATTTCTGTGATTCCGTACTACTGTTCAGCAGAAAATAATGACTTTCAATATCTGTCCCAACACAAATGAAATCAACACTATTCCCCATCCCTGGCTTCCCTGAGAACTACACTTCCTTGCTCTTAATTGAGTGCAAAGAGAATGGTAAATATCCCTTTCTGGCACTTTGTGAGTAGTATATTAATTCCCCCTGTACTTATGACCATGCCCTCGGAAAGCCAATGTGGAGATGCAGAAACAAGTAAACCAGCTTTGTCTTCCCTGCATTATACTTTCCTTCCCTGGTTCCTGCCACGCTACTGACCTGCACCACTCCAGAGTAATGATTCCTCTCCACTGGCCTGGAGTTTGCCATGACCTGAACCACCTGCAGGTAGTTTAATGATAGAGAAAGTATGCAATTAGGGTGGAGCAAGGCCTTGTGGTTGCAGCTGGCAAAAGCATATTGTGCCTGCTGAGAAAGGGTAAGTACCACAGACCACGGAAGTATTCACAGATAACATCCATTCTGAAACTGGGAACACATGGGCAGGTGAGGGCAACAGGAGGCAGGCGAGGCACAGGGAAGGGAGGGCAAGGAACAGGATGCCCTACACAACTGCTCTTTATACCACACCATTTATTTACCCTCCGAAGAGGACAAAACTCTATTGACTCCACGAGCCACACACCAAAATGTCCATGTGACCAAGAGCTATAAGAAAAGTGCCACATTCCTGGGAGAACTGCAAAGAAGGGGAGCACGGGGAGTGGTTTCCAGTCATCTCTCCTCTACAAAATGAGGAACGGCACAGCGCTCAGTTCTGTTGGCAGCCCTTACTGGCTTGCTCATTCTGCCATGGGGAGAGATACAGATTACACAGCCTTGCTACCTGCCATGTGATGCAGTCCCATGACAAGAAGCAGGCCCACACTTCTTGCCAGCTTTATATGATTAAAGAGTCAACTACTTGCACAGCTTTTCATCAGCAGCTGGTGAAGCCTGCTCACTTAAAACTCACGGTGCTTCTGCTGCATAGGGCAGACTGGAGTTCAGGAGCCCACATGGGCCCACAAGAAACTCCTGTGTGCCTTGGAGACCAGTGCATCAGGGATTTTCTCCGTGGGCAAGGACTCTGCAGAGTCAGGTAGTGATGGAGGCAGTAAGCTGTTAGTACCCAAGTTTTCTCAGAGCGTATTGTCACCCTGGTCGTGTGTGTTGGACAGTGTATTTGTAGACGTGGCTTTTTTTTTTTATGTAGCTACGCACCCTAAAGACTGGGAAGGCTAAACAAATTACTTGGTAGACTGTAATTTAGTCACATTATCAATTGATTATAGCGTCTCTGTACAATATTTATAAGCAGAGAGACATTTACCAAATCCATTTCCTAGCAGACCCATAAAAAGACTAGCATCTTACTGCTTCTACTGAGCTTTACTTCATGTTACTCAACAGAAACCCTGAAAGAAAGAGGTCAGCAAAGAGTAATCTAGTCTTCTATACATCCCATAAAAAGTCTAACCCTGGAAAAGTTCAAACAAATGAGAAATAGCAAGACTTTTTGTTATCTCCGTTCCCCTCTCAGTTACAATCCCAGCTTCCACAGAGATGCTATTCACACAGGTTGTAAACAAAATGAGGCAAAGAGATTTTCTCCCATTTATCCATAAAACACCTGCCTCACTCCAGATGTTACTGAATAGAAATAATCAGAGAGGGCTTTATTTCAAACACTAATCACCAAGATTATGAAAAAAAAAAAAAAAAGCCTTGTTTTAACTGATATTTTTAGTGTAGTCACACCCTGGGATCCAGGCCTCCATTTTACTTGGTGCTTCACACCAACAGTCCCTGTGTTGAGTGGGTAACAACCACGCAAGTTTTATCTGAACTAACAGGCAAACATCACCCAAACAACAGCCTCTACTGCTTTTCCACATGTCACCGTTAATATAATTCCTGCTCAGTAACATATTAAGAGGTGCTGAACTCAACAGGAATTTAGGGCACTTGGAAAGATCAGCTGGGAAATGCATGGGTATTCGCAGACAAATGCCCTCAATTGCTCTCGGCTGCTGTAAGCTGCTTTTGTACTACAATTTCGTGGCTGATGCCTGCTCGTTTTCTTCACACTGGTAATCTCATGGGGCCACTGGCTTCCCTGGAACTCAACCCATCTAAACCAGTTGAGCATCTAAGTCTTAGTCTGCGTCCCTGCTACAGAGACGGGGGCTTCATTCCTTCCCTTAGCACCGTCCTGGAAAAGGAGGAAACGCTGGCTCAGCCAATGCCTCATGCTGGGCTCAGCCAATTTCTACAGCAACCTGCCCTGCTACAGAAGACTTAGACCATGGGCCAAGTGGCCCAAAACAGCTATGCTATTCCGTTCAGGAAGGTTTCTGGTTGGTTAATGTGAATTAAGAGTCTTCTGTGACCACAGAATTACCTGGTCAGGTTTTGCGTCTCAAGACAGCTGGCAAAAAGCTCACCCTGAAACCAACCAAAAAATCCCATGAGATGTAAATAACTAATAACTTTCTGTGCGACGTAGAGGAGTCAGTCACATCCTACCAGCCACGACACTCTGAAAGATCCAGCTGTGTCCATTGCTTTATCATCATCACTGCTCATCAGTGTTTCACCATGAAGTATAAGAAGTCTTGAAGCTGTGGGTAGGTTTCAGTACAGTTTAGACTGCATTAGAGAACATTCAGTGATATCACACCAACAAAACCTCCAAAGTGCCCATAGGTTACGATTGTTGAAAAAAAATACTGGTATGGGTTTTTAACAGTGTTCTCCACAAAGTAAGATATACGAGGAGATTCAAAGTATCATAGCAGAGATTTACTGTGAGAGAAATAGTTACTTTCTTGCTCTACACTTCTAGATAATATTTATCTGCAGGAGGTTTTAGGCTTCCTTGTAAAAGCAAATAAATCCTGGAGCACATTAACTTCCACTACAGTAAATCACATCTTTTGATACTGCTACACTAGCTTTATCAGAGGAGTGTTAAGTCTGGAGAAGAGCAGGAATTAACAAGTCAGCTTGCTCTGTAAATGTCTACACGAAATATGACATTTCTCCTGTATCTTAGATAATATGAAATTAATTTTCCAGTAATCATGTTTTCATAAACTCTTCCAAATTAATTTCAAATCTACGCACAGTAAAAGAGAATAATTGAAGTCTTCACTGAAACAACATTGTGGTTATGGGCAAAATAAAGGATGTTCATGCATCTATTTCATTGCCTAATTTTATTATCTTAAAGCATACATTGTGTGTGATCACAGAAGGACTCTGTGACTCTGGACTTTGTCCAGAGTCACAAAACACCAATAGATGAAAATGTATTGAAAATACATTAAAATATTGAAATATTGAAAATAGGTGAAAATAGCGTCACTGTAACACATCTTTCCTTTAAAAGAGGGGATATTTTCCTATTTATAGTACTACAGTGGAACCTGATGGACAAGGTTCTTCCCTGTTGGCCATAAAATAAGAAAAACATTATCAGATAGTAATAGGAAAGAAAGATCCTCAGCTGCTCAGTCCAGAAGAAATAAGTTATGTTGATTCGCACCAGCGAATTTTTCATGTTAATGTAGGAGCAAAGAGCTGCACAAGATGCAGGCAGCGAAGTCTGAGTTCCCATATTCTTCATGTTCATCTTGATATCCAAGTCATAGGAGTAAGAACTTAATGCATTTTACCAAAAAGAGACACAGAAATCAAAAGACCAGCGCCCCTCCACTCTGCTGCCTGTCTCCCAATCACAGATGTCCCAACCTGGGATGTGGGGTTGTGTGGACGTATCGGTCTGTTCGGAAGCAGGACAGAGTTGCTCTTTATGTCGGTGGAATTCAGCAGCCGTTTAAAAATGTTGTAAATGGATGAGATCACAGACATTTGAAGACCAGGAAAAATGCATCACAGCCCTGTCAGAATGTATGTTTTGAATATTCACTAGCAATAGTGGCTGTATACTGTGTGGTGATAGCCAGCTTTCATTTACTACCTTTAATTAGTAATTTAAGATATTGACTACCGTAGTTTCAGATTGCTATTTAGTATCCTCTGATATACACATTGATACCCTATATTAACATAGCATGTGTCGTCCTGAACAGTCCCCAAACCTTTTACCAATTTAACAAACTAACACACAAGCTCCCTTCCCAGATTTGAACCGCAGCTACTTCTGGGACTAAACGCTGCTGCTCTTCAACAGCACACTGGAATGCTACCAGATGACAAGAACAGAATATTTAGAAGGCAAACAGACACAAAGCCAAAGTAGACCAGAGCAGAACTCCAGTTCTGCCCAGACACCAGGAAGGCATCACAGTCCTTAGTGACACCAAGATCTTTTTTTTTTGTATTTTTCATCCCAAGTGCCAACAGGATGCCCCTTACTGCCATGTTGGAGATCAATTCAACATCACCCCAGAAGGCCGGAATCAGTGGCTTCAGATTCTCCACACCAAACATATAGACTTGCTGGAGCATTCAGCAAAACAAATTTCACCTAAGTTAGGGCACCCAATGGTGTTTCTGACAGCCTAGCCACAGCACACAAAACATGGCAGTCTTCAGGTTCAGGCCAGTTTTATGTCTCAAACTCAGGAGCATAAAGGTATAAAACGTTAGAACCAAAGTGACTCAAGCCAAAGTGGCACGTAGGCCACTGGATTAGATGATCTCCAGAGGTCTCTTCCAACCCCATATCATTCTGTGATTCGATGGGCTAACATCAGCCCATCACAATTTTTTGAACAAATTTGTTCAGGACAAGTAAGTTTATGTGAGATCAGTGTTTTTCTCATATGCAAAAAGATTTCTCATTCGGTATTTGGAGCCTTAAAGTTAATTCATTCTTTTGTTGAACAATTGCCTCACTGAAACAGTGACCCAGGGTGACTTTGGGGTCTTAACCAGGCTCTGAGCTCAGTGGCCGACACTCAGTTCCAGCCGCATCCCTACACTCCAGTGACCAGTTGTGGCTGTTACTCCAGACCTGCATAGCCACCATGCTGCAGAGATACTACCCTCTAAACACTGTGCCCTTACTGAACATACCCAGCCGCTGTTCCCGCAATATTCCTATCTTACCCTCTTCAGGATTTAAATATTAAGTATCACAAGAGTTTACATTAAAGCCCCATTAACAGTAAATGCTCTTCTCTTGGAACGCCAGCCGTTTTTATCATCTAAATAATCATAACAAAGGCATGTACCCCAAGTAACAGAGATCCTTTTTTATTTTTTTATTCTTTCCCAACTAAGTAATGCCAAGATAATTCAAGAAAAAAAAAAAAAAGATTAAAAATCCCCCCTCGTTGGAAGGAAGACATTCAAATACATTTGGGGAAACATGCATTTCCCCGTTTATCTTTTCAAATTCCTGAAAAAAACAGTTCACAACAGAAACAACCAAACTTAATGACACTAATTGAAGCTGCAGGTATCAGGGTAGTGGGCGAGTATTTCAGGAGCATTTGCAAGTCATTTATTTGCATCAAAAGCCACAGCAACAGTCAAAGTTCGGCAAACCAGGCTTGTAACAGTATTCGGCTAACTAGAAAAGGGACCAGAGGAAAGCTACCTCCCCTGTAAGCTGGAATTGGCTTTTTTGGGCCGAAGATGAGTACTGCACACTGAAAAAAGAAGGGAAGGGTCAAAGTCACCAGAGGAAGGCAAAGATACATCTAAACACCTACCATTGCCCAAGTGATTCCATTTGGAGGCAGGACTCTGTTGGCAGTCTCAGCTCCCACCATCAGTCCAGAACATGTAGGGAACCAAATACCATAAGAGTCTAGAAGGTCCTCCATTCAGAATTTAGCGCAGAGTTTTCTGTGCAGAATTGTGTTCAGAATAGCCACGCAGCAAAGACCTAAATATTCAATAAATTAAAAACTTTTTTTTTTTCTAACTTGCAAAAATAGTCCAAGTCTATACTGTGTTCTCAGTATTCATGGAAAAATACCTGCTGAATCCTTCCATGGCTTGTCTGGAGAGCCAGGTTTTTGGATGGCTGTTTTTTCTGTCTTGCTCACCACTGGGTTAAGTTTAGACTTATACTGAGCTATGGTGCTCATTCAGGCCCTATGTATCCGTTGTCAAACACAAACAACTCTACCAAAAGTAATTGAGCGACTGTAAAAGTAGAATGTGACTCCATGAATGTGGATATGTGCACCACCAGAGTATCACCGTGGGCTTAGCCCCTTCTCTCCCCAATGAACCTGTCTGAATGTATCAAAATTAAAAATGTGAAGTATTTCTTACAGGGACTGAAATGACAAAGGAAACCCACCACCTATGCCCACTATAGCAGGTGCATTTAGATCGTCAAGCCCTTAGGAGTTCGGTCTCTTGTTATTTGCAGAAATCAAAGATGTTTAACGAAATCTTCTGAAGTGACTGTAGGCTGTACCAATGGTGTCAGCCCAGGCAACTGTGGGACACTAAACCCCACTTCACAACGCACCTGGGTGTCACATGGCAGGCTTCTTACGTGGACTGAATACAGGTCAACCTCCCATTCCTCACACTTTGCTGTTAACCAGGTAGGATGGAAATAGTGACCCATGAAACAGGTTTGTCCTCGACCTGTCCTCCTTTTAAGGATCATCCAGCCTTTTTTATGCAGCTCTCTCTGCCCCAGTCCATGACAACTGCAGGCTCCCCTGCTCAAAAGCCAAATGTGCTAGTGTTCCTACCTAGTGAGAGGAGGTCACCAAATATACCACCTACAATTACATTTTCATCTTCTAGCTGTAAAAGCTTTCTATTCAAGAGTCATAATTGTCTTCTCGTCGGAATAAAATGTGAGGTATTTTAGGAAGCTGTTAGAGAAGCTGAGTGGATTGAAGTATTGTTGCGCTAATTAAAGCTCCTTTGATTTTCAAATGCTTAATCTCAACACTCTATAAAGTGAGCATTTTTATAGAAAGACCAACCATGGGATATAATGCAACTCTAAAAGTACCTGTTAGAAGCCTTGAGTACAGAACGTTTCTCATCTTCTTTTCTTAGCAGATTGAAAGGGAGCATGAAAGCATTGTCTTTCTATAGTCTCCTGAAGTGAAAAGATACGATCCTATTTACTTCTGTGAGCTCTGGTTTACCCCAAGAGCACGACAGCTCCCTGGACCTATGTGCAGAGCTTGGCTGCGGCAGTACATAGCAGCTGCTCTCAGGGACAGCACCGCATCAGACAGTCCGGTTGTCTTTGGCAGTCGGGCCATCTGACTTGGTACTGTGAGCCCTGAAGGCAGTTGCTCCAGATGCTTTAAGGGAAGGATAAAACCTTAACAGAGGGCAACAGCACACGTGTGAGAAAAGTTTCTTTTTGTTTTCATAGGCAAGAGCCGTTTAATGCTGTGAAGTACTAGGATTCTTATTCATTGAAGTATAAATGTCTAGTTTCTGCATGGCAAGGGAGTACATATTCACACCTCATTCCATAAAGCAACTATTTTGTATCCATTAATCAAACAGTACATGTAAGCTGAGTACCTTCCAAGACCAAATGCTAGGTAAATCAAATCCATGTTCAAATCATCAATATTACATAAAGAAGGTAACATATAAAAAGAGCAGCCTGTTACTGAATGGACTCTCTCCCTCTCTGTGTTGAAGGTCTGCTGGATTGCTCCCCTTATAGCCTGAGCGCAGCTGAAGAAGACAGCGGAGCCTATTCCATGGGTTATCAACATGTCTGTTACCTAAATTATATCTGCAGAGCCATAATTTTTTCCTCAGTGTAGGTTGCTTCAGAGAAAACCTACAAGATAAGGAGGCAGCTTAGTGTAACCAAAGGAAGGACTCAATACACAGAATTTTTATAACTGATGAAGCATAAAGGACAAGATAGGAGGATTTGTATTTGGGGGGAAAAAACACCAACACATCTATTTACTTTTGAGATTAAGTAAGAAATTAACTCAGAAAATCAGCTAACCCAGTACACGGTGTTGATTTTTTTTTGGTGGGGGGGAGTTATTTTAGACAGCAAAACATACGTCCTAGGACTTGGTCCTGAGTGCTTGTAGTTTTCCTTGAAAACCTCCTCTTCTCAAAACTGACCACATCACAGTAAGTATCTCAGTACAAGATACACCAAGGAGTACAGTGATTGCACAGGCTCTGAGAAAGATGAGAAATTGTAAAGCATGAGATATTATTTTGTTAGTGGCATGGCCAAAGAAACCTAGCAGGACCATTTTCAACAGAGGAGGTAGCACCGATGGAAAAAGGCAAGTACCTTCTTCAAAAAAATGTGTGTTTGTGATACAAGAATTGTTATTCCCAGTCCTAAGAGAAAAGAGCTTTTTGAGCTAGACCCATAACAGGTATGATGAGACAGACCATGAAGGACCTCAGCAGTGAAGTCACTGGGGGTAGTAGTATTTCACAAGGTGAGGTATGGCCAAGAAGGGAGGAAACCAGTAGAGGGAAACAGAAATGGGTTATACGGCAACTGAATTGCAGAATCAGGAGAACAGCTCATGCAGCAACATTACAATTTGACCCAAACAATGCTACAGGAGCTTTGCTAAGGACAAAAGGGAGAATATTGATACTGTAGAGGTGACTAATGAGCATTTAATTTTTTTTACACAGAAAAGAATAAAAGGAAGAAGCAATGAGACTTCAGACACACCTAGAGTCAACAAAGCTCAATCACAGCGACCACACTCCCGAAGTGGGGCACGGACATGAGTATCTCATTTAATTAAGACCACCACCACAGAGCAGCTAACAGACAAACACCTCGGACTACACCCATTTAAGACTGATAACTGCAGATCCTTACTGTCAGCTCAACAAAACAACTTGTGTCAGTTTGTGAGATTCAATAAGACTGCCTAAATATACTTGATCCTATTCATGAATGAGGATTTCACCGATGAAAGCTTTTTTTAACCAAGAAAGCAAAACAAATGAGCAAAACCACGAGACAGGCCACACAAAATGTTTCTGCTCAGGTGAGGTGAGGGTATTTTCACTTCATTTCACCATATGTAAGCAGCACTCTAGTCGGTATGTAACCCACTGTTACGAACTGCACCTACCTACAGAAAGACCTGGTAGTCTTTATAGATGGCCTTCCAGTACACAGTGCCTTTGGCATAAAATAATTAGCACTTATGTCCTTCCCTTCTTTATATGTAATGCAATATTGAGACACGGCTGTATCAGACCAGTTTGCACGAAATGCACCTTGAAAAAACACACAATTTTCAAACGAAAACAAGACCAAGTTAGACTTGCTTACATTCAACCAAAACCTAAAACCATGCTCAGGCACACAGTGTTTGAAACTTCATTTCAACTCAGCACTTACACGATGAGGCTACAGGCAACGGTTCAGATTCAGCAATGTAGCTGTAACATGCTAATTGATACCCACAAGCCTTTGGAGAACACAATCAGTAGGCTTAATCTTATTTCCACTGGTTTTAGTGGAACTGAGTGCTGTCTCAGCAGCGAAGGCAGCAGAGTTTGGCCCCAGAACGTTACTCACTCAAGGCTAGATCCAAAGCCTCTGGAAGCCAAACCCTTGGATTAATTATACTGTAAAGCTTGAGTTAACATTTACAAGCCTCTCAAAGCCCACAGCCACATTTCCCACTCACTACATTGCCGTTTCTTGTACCATTCAATAGGGAAACCATCAATGAACCAACCACTCATTTCGGATAGAACCGGCCAGTAGTGACCGCAGAGAAACCAGACTCCAGAAAAGAACCAGACAGAATAATCCTGGGTAAGATCCTTAAAAATTATCTTTAATTGATGCCAAGTATGAACAGATGAACAAGTACAGAAGCAGGTAAAATTGCATAGATGAAAACTATGCATTTCAAATAGTTCAAGAACTCATAACATTAGATGTTCTAAAAATGATAAGTCAAACGATTTCACTATCGGAAGTAAACTGAGCTGTAATGTGACAATGAAGTACATACTTGACCCAAAGTGTAAGCGATTTGTAAATGGTGGAAATAAGTACAGCTGTGTCAGCTTAAATGGTTTGTTGCTCTGATAGTGCACTTTCATATAGAGACTATTCAGTTTATATATTTCACATTGGTAATATTTGATCTTTGAAATCAGAGGTATGTCTGAGAGGCCATATACAGTTCCATTGACAGCTGTTATTTATTCATTTCAAACCGACATACTGCAAAAACAATGGTTTACATGTAAAGGAAAGGAAAAAAAGATTTCATCTTAGCAGGTTATAAGTAAGGGTTTGCTAAATTTAGTCATAAAAATATCATTTTTACTTTTGTACAAAAGTAAAATATACATTTGATCCCAATTACATTATAGAAATGTCACTGAAACAATAACATGGATCAAAGACTGATGCACCTAAAAGAACAGAATGCAACGTCTTCATTTTATTGTAGAAACTAGAAATGGAAGATGATTTTTTTTTTTGTATATAACTTGTAGTGACATTTACTAGAGCCTGTGAACAGGTGAAATATACAGAATTACATATTAACAGATACTTTGAGACAGATTTCAGTTAAGACCTCAGTTTCATTTTATTTCCTTTGAAAATACCAAAGCATGGTATGCCTTGACAGCATAAATTATTGACCTCACCGGCGGCAGGTTCACCTGTACTGAGTGAAGCTGTAGAACACCCTGTAGTTCTCATTTTTGCAGATACGAATACTGACACCTTTAAGAATACTTGATCAGCATTTCAGGAAAAATAAATTCTCTACACCTGATTAAGTAAAGCCAGAAAAAACAGAAAACAGAAAACGAAACTTAGCCTGAAATAAGTCCAAAAGAAATTGTAATGTAGGTCCCTGGTTAAAGCATCTCAGAAAAGGAGCCTGTTTCAGACTTGTGGTAGTCAGGTCTGGAACAAACTTGCCATGTTGTGCAATTGCAAGGACAGCTTTCCACTTCCACCCAGCTCTGTGGCTGTGGAGGGTAAATCACACTCGGGAGCTGGTTCTGCATTCCTGCCAGCCTGAAATTACTGTGACGACCAGTGGCATCAGGCTGCTGGAAGCCTACAGGGTCAGACCATTCCTGGAAAAGCTGCAGTACTTCCCTCTTCTTCGTATTAGGGGAAATTAATTAACCCAGAATGGCACCCCTCTAAAAACAGTTATCAAGCTAATGTTTGGAAAGGAATAGATTCCTTCCATATGTTACATATGTATGCAGAAGATCTTATTCTAAAATGCATCTTTCCACCTTTTTCTAACACATTTCAGATGTTCCTGTCCTACTGTTTATTTTATTTCGGTTAACACCTGTGCCTATAAGAAACTGCACTGTCCACGTGTGAACTATGAAAAAGTGAAACTTGCCCTCAGTTCCTTACGCTTGAAAATAAGCAGGTTGTTACGTTACACTTGGGCTTCAGCTCTCTCATAACGGAAACAAACTTTCTGTACTTCTGTCTAATGAAAGCCATTGTCCCTTAGTGAAAAAATGTGTCAATAGAAGTTGCCACTGCTCCAATTGTTGTCTGGGGCCAACGCAGCCTCTAAGGAATGATACGCAGCTGATTTGCTAAGAAGAGTCTGACCCCCGAAATCTCTACTTGGGCAAAATCACTGCTGAGAACAAGAGGACTTCTGCCGAATTTTGTCCTGTCTCTAGTGCTGCGTACCATCTCTCAGGTGCTTGTCCACGTGATCGAGAGGACATCGGGTTAAGCCCGGACACAGCTAGAGGCTTTGTAAGTGGGAATTAATTTCCTTGGGCCGTGATCATTGTCAACTTCCCAGAAGGCAGCGGGATTGATGCTCCTCACACACCTACGAATGCGTAAACCAGGAACAAGGGAAGGAAATCACTAGAACTGTTACCAGGAGCAACATCCTTAGCCCTCAGTAAGCCGGGGTGCGAGTTTCCAGCACTCACGTACTAAGAGTTTTGCAGCACATGGTCACACTGGGACCAGCCACCCCCTGCAAAGTAGGGTCAGTTCCATTACATTTAATGATTATAAAGGCTTATCTATCCAAATGATCTTGTGAGGCAGATGAGGTAAACTGCATTAAGCCCCATTGTGTTCAGAATTAAAGCAGCCTTAATTCAATTCAGCTTACTTTCCTTCCAAAAAGAATGACTCCAAATCAGATTAAGGTTGCTTTTATACTGCAACAGAATGTCCATGCTGGGCTTTAAAGCAGTTTAACAAATCTACTTTAAATGCACACCTTTCATTAATTCGGATTAGCTTTCCAGAAGTCCCCGGTTGGAGATAAGGCTTAAGAGACTCCATGCAGGGAATCTGCACGGCTTTGCTGGGGTGCTGTGAACTCACACCCTGGCTTACTGCACACTAACCTTCTCCTGAAGACAAGTAAATCCAGTTCATTGTCTCTAACGGAGCTGCCACGCAGAGAGGATTTGAGCTCTTGGCAGCCACCTCTCAGTTCTGCGAAGGAAGGGGGGACAGAGCCTTTCATTTTCACTCTCCCCCTTGCTCCTCTGCCTGCTCCCTAGTGCTCCATAGCTAAGTATGGTAGGACCAGATGGGGAATTCTGGCAGTGATACCAGCCCATGGGATGCCTGCCCACTGCCTCTCCATTTCATTCCTGCCTCTGCACTGCAGTGCACTGCTGCCTTGCACACGGCAAATAAGTTCCCTCCTCCCCTTCACTGAGTGGATGAAGAAAAAGTAGTATGAGGGCAACTAAACAGCACAGAGAGGCATAAAGCAATGGCTGGTAAAGGAGGCTTGGGTCGTGACTCGTTATGCTGGAATAGCTGCCTTGCCTCATCATACTACAACCCAACTAAGGCTGCCGTATCTACTGGTATCTCTGCCCAGCATAACATGGGCATCACTTCTGGGAGGTCCCTTCGAAATGAATGAGGGCATCTTGATTCTTTTAGAGATGAACTAAACTGGCCATCAGCTCACTTCCAGTGCTCTTACGCTGACGTAAACAACCCCATAGGGCTCATGTGTGGCAAAAAGAAACATATGTCAAAAGGGGAGAAAAAAAGAAAAAGTGAGAAAGAAAAAAAGGAAGAGAAAGAGAGAGAGAGAGAGAGAGAGAAAGAAAGAAAGAAAGAAAGAAAGAAAGAAAGAAAGAAAGAAAGAAAGAA
>JAOXNO010000001.1:76417115-76431934 GCA_028565335.1 Limnodromus scolopaceus | reverse complement strand
CTCAGCCTTCTCTTCTCCAGGCTAAAGAGTCCCAGCTCTCTCAGCCTTTCTTCATAAGGGAGATGCTCCAATCCTTGGATCATCTTCATTGCCCTATGAATGTTTAAAGGTAAAAATTAATGCACTTACTCTAAAGGCAGAGAAAGAAGTCAAGGAGCTGGCAGCTCAAACACCATTACCTGCTGCTATCTTTGCTGAGTTGTCACAGGCTCTGACAAAGGTCCTTCACATCTGCTTTAGCACATTGTGGAGATACTTAGCTCTTACAAACGTTTAAGAGGAAACTTCTTGAGGATATACGGCTTGCTCTCTGTTCAGACATCTTCACTGCAACACCAATGTCTAACATAGTATTATTTCCCAGGACAATAAAGAATGAATTATTCCTGTCCCTCCTGTCCCAACCCTTTGACTACCACCAAACATTGAGCCTCCTACAAACCACCACTTCAGAAAAGCAGTGCTACAAAATGCTGATACCCAGCTTGCAGTGGAAGTACAGCAGCCACCTGGGACTGCTGAGTGAGCACGGGTCACGAAAGGTATCCAAAAGGACATACCCAAGATGGAGGCTCTGCACCATTTCAGCCCTGTTCCCCTACGAACGCAAGCAGGTTCATCTATTCCTGAAACACCTCCGCTGCTGAGCAGCGCAGACGGAGCCAACAGCCCCGCCGAGCTGGCACAGGCAGTGGGGTAAAACAGCACGGAAGAGTTGGTGTGTGACAGACAGGCTGTCTCCTCCGCTCCTCGGTCACCACGTAGCGCTGGGATGTTAGTGTGCAGATGTGGGTGGGTATGTGAGCATGCTCCTGATTGCCATTCCCTCTGAGGAAAGACAGCCCGGCTTATGAATAGCTCTGAATAAATTCCCTGCTAACCTCACAGCCATCTGCTGTGGCAGTTGTATCTCCAAAACCAGCCAACCAGCTCAGCTGCCAAGAGCATGAACCAGAACTGGTGGCTTCTCGGAGTTCATGGTATGGTGCAGAGGGCTGGTGCCAAGATAAATTGAAGTCAGGCAGTTTCCTTGGGGGCTTCCAAATGATTGTTCTTTGACCAGTGAGATGATAAGAAGAGCATAAGGCATCTGCAATGAAATGCAAACCTAGCCAAAACTCCTTTGGTTGGGTTACAAACGCAAGTCTCAGATTAGGTTCACAAAAGTTCACAGGTATCCTGATAAACTTGAGATGGGCCTTCCATGGTCCAAGACAGAATGCTAGGCAATTTAGAACCTTCAAGAAATTCAGTGAAGTCAAGCTATGAGTGAGGAGGTGATAAATAAAGAGGCAGGTTCGAACAACTCGAGGTGACTCTCCGCATGGGAGACCTGAGTTAAGAGACTCCTTCCTGCAGGATGTTGTGAATTGTAATGATCTGCAAGTGTTCAGGAGGCAGCTGGGTGAATCTGTGGAATAGAATTCCCTTGGAAGTTTACAATTTAAATGGATACCATAGCTCTTACCACCAGCTTGTGAAGCTCCTGGATGGTTCGTGGTTCAGGGAAAGGACTCAGGGCAAGGACTGTGCAAATAGAGCTGTTCTTGTGTACTGTGAATTATTTCCTTGCCCAGCACCCATAGTGCATACCAGGGTTCAAATGTGCAATAGTATTTGTGGTCCCAAATATTAATGAAACAAGGAAGTTTAGGTTTCCAAATGCACTTGTGATTCTGGAGAAGGGTGGCTCATCACCTCCCACGGAGGCATTCCCTCAGTCCTCCCGTGGCATTCACACAAAAAGCTGTGCACACATCCATGGCCTGCAAACTCAGTGCTCAAAGGCACTGCTGAGCTGTTACAGCTGAAGGAATGACTGCACATGGATTGAAGAGCAGGAACTGTCCCCGCGGGCAGTGTTGTCTGTAGCAAGCAGGATGGAGAGACATTAGCTTAAGCATCCACGAAAGAGATTTAATATAGACATTGTCCTTCACATTTTTGAGGGGATCAGAGCATCACATGGCCAGATACTGTGTTAAGATGATGTGTGGTAGCTTATGAAGGCGCTGTAGCTCGCTGGTAAATCTGAGTCCAGCAGCTTCCCTTGCAGACAAATGTTCCCCCACATCAGCTAGTTTGACTGGCATCAGTGGAGCAGCGCCAGCTTACACCAGCAGTGCATCTGCTCCCACATCTTTACATAACTGTTCCTGAATTTTTCCTTTTTTTTTTTTTTTTCCCCTCCCTGCAGGTACAAAGAAGCTGTGATTATCCTGGATTCATTTGAGAAATGCCACTGAAATTGATAATATCATGATGATCATTCCTAATATTTGCTACTCCTCATATTTTAAGCCCTTCAAACTCTTCCTTACATTGCTTTTGGAGCTGGGCTGTTTAACCCATTCCCAGTAAAAAGGCAAGAAAAAGAGCTTTATATAAACATTAAACATGCTGCAAGACTTGGACCAAACCTGATCTACAGTCACTCTAGATGATTTAATAATGTACAGATCAGGTTCATGCAGCAGTGAGCAATGTGACGATCAGACCAATGGTGTTTCAGAAAAGGGGAAAGTCACAAGGCGGGTAAAAGGATGGTCTGTGGAAATAAAGCGCTTCACAGTGGGGCCGTATGTGCAAAAGCATTTTTCACATTCAATAATGTTTTTCTGCTTTAAAACAAGATCTATTGCAAATGCTGAACACATTTACTACAGGCACCGTGTTCACACCACCCCAGAGAAGATAACAATGGTTTGGCAGCCTGTGAACTCTTTTAAAAATAGACTGTGAAGCCCCTGAGAAAACGGCAGCTCTAAAAATAGGACTAGAGCTGAAGGAGGGAAAAAAAAAAAAAAAAGAAGAAAAGAAAAGCTTTCCTGATGCTAAAGCTCAGGGTCAGCTATGAAATGCGGGGTTCCTTCAAGGACATGCAATGAATTCATTGCAGTGCTCTGTAACGAATAAAAGCTTCCTCTCTGATTCCCTCCTGTGCTGCACTGGTCCCTCGATGAGGGGAGAAGAGAGAAAAGGCAAAATGATAACCAATTCAAGCTGATGCAATCTGGGGAATTCCCTTCCTTCCTACCCCTGGCCAGCCCCTGATAAAAGCATCTCACAGAAGAGGCGTCGATCTATCTTTGCTTGTCCCATGGTCCTCTCCCTCCACACACACTGTTCTCCAATGCCAATGCTCCTTCACACAAAAAGGGATTTTATGAGCACATCCTTGTTGCACTGGCACAGAGACAGATCTCAGGAGGCTCAGAAAATCAATGTAATAACCCAAATAATTTTAGGCAAGTGTCCCAGATTCTTGATTGTTCATGGTGCAGGAAGCTGCATATTCCATTTTTAAATTGCATGCCCGGGCATTAGGATAAGGCATGAAGCTTCTGCAGGATTTCAGACCTTCCTTTTGGCCCACTACAGTGGTAATTTTTAGTATCCTTATGTCATATTTATGAAATAAAACTGAAGCCCTCCAGTGGCCAAAACTGCATTGGTAACCTTGCTGGAGGCTAATCAGAGATGGTCTTGGAGTTAGATGACCTACTTTACCTTGGCATCAGCCAATAAACAGTATGAAAAGGGCTCTAAAACTGAATCCAGTGGGATATACCGGGACATATAGGTCAGCACAGACAGGCGTGCAGACTGTGGACTCTCACAGGTTAAAATCCTGGCGCATCTGTCAAATCTGCGATTTGCCCTCAGATTACCCCAGCTAGATTTCATTCTCATCACTAGGTGAGAAGACACCAATAGAAAGGAGGAGCCACTTAAAATGCCCACTTGCTAGAAATAGCCTGATCCACCTCTCAGAGAATTGCAGGGGAAAATCCTAGCCTGACTTCTTGGCAGGACTGCAATAGAAAGGCAAGCCACAGGTACAGGAGAGGTTGAACAGCCCCAAAAATAGCCACTCTGTCACCTCAGAGAATAGTTATGAGCCTCGAGGGAATTATCTTTCTTTCAAGGAGCCACAAAATTCAGCCAAATGAGGTTGCGTCTGTGCTTTTGGCAGTTGCTTTGCAAGTGCTCAGTGTAGATCTTTTGTTTACTTGAGCACTTCCTTAAATATGCTTTTCCTTTCCCAAATACAGTGCGATATCTACCAAGGAGTTGACTCAGCAGAAGCTGAGCCTCACTGTCTGTGCCACTGCAGGTTGCGAGGTCTCCTAATGGTGCCTCCTGAAGGTGCAACAACAGTTCCTTTATGAGAGTACCTTATTCTTGTGACCCTCCTTGCCAGATGCTGCCCAATGCAAAAGAAAGCAAGTTTGTTTGTCTAGGGTTTCCTTCTTTGAACTTTGATTACCTTAGTTCTGAGGTTTTTTTGCCCAGAAGCCCAAAATATCTCTGGATCTATGGAAGGGAAGTGCCATGCAGTCTCCTGACCTCCTGTGATTTTCAGTATTCTCCTCACAGGGTGGGCAGACTGCTCCGAGGTGCTCCAGCCGAAGGATGTCATGGCAGAGTCATCCTTCATATGACTCTGCTTGTCGGCAGCTCCTCATAAACCTTGACCTTGCGCCAACTCTCATTGCTCTTGGGAGAAACACTACAGAAGAGTAAGAAGCTTCACCAAGCCCAGAGCAAGCTCTGCCAGGGGAAACATCAGTTCTTTTCATTCTGTGGTGTTTTGGAACCACCAGTTCTCATCTGTACTGCCAAACCTTGTAGATTGTGGACAACAACAGGGTGTTCCTGGTCACACTGAGTGCCATTTACCAGTTTCTCCTCTTGAGACTTATTGCCTCCAACAAAATTTCATTTCAACAAAAATACCCTAAACTCTTAAGGTTGAAAACCATTTAAGCATTTCACTGGTCACTTGTCTCACCTTGCAGCAGAGTGATCCACCTCCAGAAGGTCCACAGGCACTTGGGGTTTCCCACAGAGCTCCAGCCCACCAATAGGTGCTGATAGCGAAGGAGCGCTCCGTTCTGCAGAGCTTCCAGCCATGAGGATGATATTCCCAGTAAGTGCAGTAGACTGGCACTCTTGGACATCAGGGAGAAAATTAACCTTTCATCTCATGTTAGGCCTTCTTTCTCGGATCTTCAAAATCAAGCTGAATGCATAGATGCAAAAAAACTAACATAAAACATGTGAGCTGAATTATTTCCCAGAAACCTCACTATTCTTAAAAATGGCATATAACCAAGGGAAAAACAATGGAAAATAATGGAAAAGCCTATCAAAATACAGTTTTTCTGAGTTATGAAACCTGCTTTTTGCAGGTGGAATCCTAAACCATAAGAAGGTTGGTAAGAAGAGTCACTTGTCCATTCTTTGTTCTCCCCCACCACAGACATCTCAGTCCTCAGATATTTTCCTAATGCTGCAAAAGCCAAGTGTTAATATTAGATGCTCTGTAAAAGTCCACAGCCCTAAGGACACCAGAAGCAGTGAGCAAAAGAAAGGGGCTTTTCCCCCCAAGAGCCGTAGACACAAATAGCATTATAGTTATCCCTTCTGTTCTGGGAGGGCTAAATTACCACAAAGGACCTTTGACGAGGGAAAAAAATAAGGTCTTTTGCCCTGCCACAAGCAATCACCAGAATGAAAGGGGAGTCTGCATTTAGGAGAACGCAAGAAAGCATTTGGCACAGTTTTTAAGACAAAAGAAGAGGATCAAACAGGTGGGGAAGAAGAGGAAAAGATGGAAGTAATTTTGAAGATTACAAAGGTACAGCTGGAGAAGCTTCCTGTGGGTGGAAAAGCACCTCCACTGGCTAGAAAAAAATGTTCATATGTGTTATATCCTGCTATGAGATCAAGAAGGCAGTGAGGAGAAATGAACATAAATTACCCAAGAAAGCAATTAAAGTGCATTCAGACACCTTAAAACAAACTGTCTCACTGCAAACTGGAGTTAACCCTGATCCATAGGGCAGTATTTACTACAATCTAAGACACTAAATCACTGTTCTAAAAAGAACAGCTTGTTCACTATGCATGGAGCCAAAGTCAGTCCAGTTTAATGACTTGCAGTACATGAGCTCTGGAGACTTCTGGCTGCATTATTCAACACTGATATACAGCCCTTGGACGAGCAGGAACAAGTCCTCATGCCGGCAGCATACAGATGATGTTCAGGTGGGCGGGTATTACAACAACGAGAAAAAGATAAGCAATCACTCAGGAAATCCATGTCAGCAGGACCAAGGTAAAAGGAGCATCTGCCTGACCTTGATTAGGAAGGAAGGTCATGTTATTATCCATTCCAGTGCACAGACTTTTGGCATGGAATCCTCCAGCTACAGCCCTGACCAGTACCTGCAAAAGAAGTTATCTCCAGTCTCCAGAGGAAATTGTTTGGAGACTCTTTTTTTCTGGCACATATCCCATTCACACCACTGCAGTCTTTAAAGGGAAGGCACGTACTGAAAAGACAGCCCCAGAATGAATCCTGGCCGTCAATCCTGCATGTGTTGGATAAGACCATTGGACAGTAACTTTATCAAGACAAAGCTTTGCTATGGATCTTAAGAAGAGGTGTTTCCTGTGCCTTTAAAAATGTTGTTTGATTAGTAGCAAAGAACTTCATTTTGCTCCAAATCAACAGCCTTTGTCAGCTTAACCATCCCAAAAAGATGCAGTTCAGGTAATAACAGGATAGCCATACTCACCACAGTCCTCCTGAGACACTACCCAGCAGGGAATGTTACTGGAGGACAGAGAGGTAATTTTTTCTCCACACCCACTCCAATACAAGGATTTGTGGCGAGGCTGTCAGATTTAGCAGTTAGTGTAGCCTAGTTTGACCAAGGAAAAAAAATTCTTTGATCCCTACTTGGCAAGACTTTTGGACTAAAACAATAGCAATTTCTTGTTAAACAAGAAATCACATCACTAGGCTGTTCCCTGTCTGAAATGGTTTGTCTATGCTGGAGAAGTAAAACAATCCCTAGATCACAACATGAGTCCACCGTTGCTATTAGACATCTTCAGCACAACACCTCTGGTCTGGGTTGGGGAAGAAGTGAGCTCCTCAGCGAGTCTTGTGGGCTGCTTCTCCTGATTCTACAACCTATGCTAACAGTAATCAAGCCTGCTTACCTGGCTTTCATCAGACCCCAGCTCTCCAGCCAGCAGAAAATGTAGAAATATCCAACCAGCCCTCCTCTAAGCCTCTCGCTATGTCCTTCTCTCTCCCATACCACTTTAGCTTTTCCCAGCCTCTCACAATAGGATGCACCTGCTCCAGCAGTGAGAGGTTGGTCCTATCTCACAGGAACCAGCCACCTTCTGACACTGAGAAAGCTACAGCTTTTATATACAGGGAGCTTATCAGCTCAGCTGGCTGTCACTCACTGCTTCAGTTTGTATGCCCATGATTCTATTCATTGAACTCCTACTGTAAGCTGAAGGAAAGATTTTAGATGTACCTAACTATCTATTCCCTCGATTCCCTCCAAATACATTTCCTTCTCCTAGCAATTGATTTCCAAAGAAGACGAGGTTAAGGAGCTGTTTCTTACAGGCTGGCAACAGTTTGGGTATCCCCTAGTGGCACTGAATAGAATTCCAGTCACTAAAACCTGGCTGGCTGTAATAGCACACATCACATCCTTCCCTGACTATTCATAACCTGCTTTGCTGTGGTCCGTAGCATCCCCAGCCATGGGCTACGGTACCAAATGCTGACTAACTTCATGTGCAGCAGCCACAGGAAAAGAAAAGAAGTCTCTCCTGACACCAGACACATTAAGACACAAAGGGCCTGGCTATTCTGTTCTCTATGAGCCTGGGCCACATTTGTGTTTGTGGCTTTTAGTAAGAATATTTGTCTTCAAACAGCTGTGTGACTGTGGGACCAAAGGTTTGACAAATACCATAACAAAGGTACCTGCTGCCACTGTCCTAGACAAAAGATGTAGGCTCACCATAGTAACTTTGATCCATGGAGCCATCCTGCACAGCTGAGAGGAGTAAATAATTCAGTGTCAAAGAAGCACAAGACCACCTGCTGCAAAATCTTTAGGCTACAGATCTTTCTATAAGATGAGACCATATTAAATAATGAAAAAATATTGACGATATCACAATTTTGTAGTTATTTCATGTTCATATATTCCACCTTGATTAACAGTAATAATAATTTAAATATTTTGAAATGCAATATGATAGAATATTTCTGGTTTGAAAAAAAGGATTGTTTTTTCAGAGAAACTTTAAATGCTGCCACTCTGCCATGAGAAGGAGTTTGGTGACAAATCTTGGTGGCACAGTTCTCCGCCCTCTGCAGCATGCCCCAGCTCTGTTCAGTTCACACATGGGGAACAACGTCCCTGCATTTCCTTGTCCATGCAGGGCTTTCTTTCAGCCGTCCAAAAACATATCCCTTAGTGTTGGTGAGGTCAGCTCTATAATTACCCAAGTTCGAGATGCTGAGTGGAAAAGGATAACCTTTCTTTAGCTTTTTTTGCGTCATCCTGTAACCTTTAAATTAGATCAGTACCCCTGCTACCAAATTCAACGGGAGGTTTCATACAATTTTGTATGAGACTCATTATCTGGGGAATACATCTGCCATCAATTTTAAAGCCAGAAAGGATTGCTATGATCATGTAACGTAATGTAATTAGAAAAGGGAAGCGAGGAGTGGAAGCACAACCTGCTGGCAAAACAGCCCTGTATTGCAACTAGCTCTTCTCCCATTGTCACCCTCACACCTTTCCTGTCCTCTAAATCCTGTCCTCTGAAAGGGTAACCTCAGCAGGCATATACCCCACACTTCCACCAGTGGTGGCTTGACACCCCACACGAATGAGGCAGAGGGTCTACCTTTTACCCCTGAAATGCAGTTAGCTAAGGAGGAATGAGTACAGCCCAAGCCTAAAGTCGCCGATAGCATCATATCAACTTACTTGTCCAGCTTGAGGAGGTCTCAAACAGCTGTGACACCTCAAGACGGATGCATGAGCAGCTCCATAGACACTGCCTAATCCATGAACAGAGGGGAAAAACAAAAACAAAAACAAACAAAAAAAAAAAACCCAACCAAAAAAAACCAACTAAAAAAAACCCTAGCTACTTAGAGTGCTAAAAAAGGGAGAGAGAAAATTCTGGAGAGTTTCCTAGAGGCAGAGTCTGTAGGGATAGCTATTTACGCACCTGAAATAGCCCTGCAGAGGAAAAGATGAAAAGAAAAAAAAAAAATAACATCAGGCATTCAAACTTTCTCCAGCTCATCTCTGAATGCATCCTGCGCCCTCTCCTGGAGCGCCGTGTTCATCCCAGCCGAGGCCGGACAGAGGGAATGGGAAATAAAGGTGTGCAGTGGAAAGGATCAGAGACAGGGAAAGGCAGGGGCCATTTAGAAGTGAGAAAGCTCAAGGGATATAATGATAATAAGAGAGAAAAATGAAGCACTATGCGACGGCTGATGTGAGTGAGCTTGCTCCCTACAGGGAGCCTGGAGGGGAAGGGATGGACAAAGGGATTTGGGGTTATCTTAACTTACTCCACAGCAGAGCTAAGAGAACAGGCTCAAAAATTTGAATGCTGCAGTGGAGCAGGCAAGCAGAAGGGGGGGTTCACAATTTCAGATTTACGAAAAACTTGAGCAGAAGTCTCTGGCATCAAGCAGAATTGTGTCATGGCATCAAGCAGAATTGTGTCATCACTACAAGCCAAATCAGTGGTACTGACAAAGGGGGTTGCCAGCACAACCCTTAGCCTCTGGGAAAGGTTCTTCATTGTCAGGTAGGCACCTCTGTTGCTCACCTCACTGAAGCTGCTTTTGCCAGGAAGTTTCATGGACTCCTCTAATGTCCCAACAGCAGCACGGTACACCAGATGTAAGGCAAGCTACCCTTGCAATCTTCTGACTTCAAGGAGACTCAGGAAGAGCAGATGAGCAACTCAAAATATCAGCTCCTGAAGTAGTCCTTCCTGCAGCTCTCTCAGAAGTGTGAAGGACACTCTCTCAGAAGCTGCATCTTGCCTGAGAAATATTTAGTGCCACAGGTGTCCCACCAGCCATTTCCCTTGCAGTCTTGTACACTTCTACAGAACCCGGGGAAGAGCAGCTGAGCAGATCTTTAGTTTTTCTTTCAAGAGGTGGATTTTCCTTTGAAATCATGCTTCTCCAGAGATTTCTACTGAATTAAATTCAAGCCAGTAAGACCAAAAGATCTGAATTCACTGCAAGAAGTTCTCACTGAGTTTTATGAAGCTGCTAAACCCCTTATATTTAAGCTGGTTGGCATAAATTTCATCCCGCAGTATCACAACCAATAACATGGTTTATGCTGGGAAAGTATGAGCCTCAAGCCTGCCAAAACACTCTGGCCTCATGCAAACTGTTCATCCGGGGGTGATCTAACTCCTAGATTCCCAGAACAGCTCCTCACATTGTTAGGGAGAGTGTTAGTTGTCATGGGCAAAATCCACACTGGGGACAGCTGCGGTGAATTGGTTCCAGTATTCAAGACTAGTCAATTTAATTTATTAGCACAGATGTCACCTGAGCATCTCATGTAAATAAGCCTCAGAATTCATCTTTCAATTCACTCCAAGTGCTGTACATTATACCGGTAAATCGTGCTCTCTTCTGTCATTGGGAAGAATGTAGAGCAGATGAAATCGGTGCACCCAGCCCGGAAGGTGAGCCTCTCCTGTGTTGTGCCTTGAACAGTCATCAATGCTCTTGCAGAGAACTGAAAGGTTTCCTGGTGCAGTCACATTTTCCAGGGAAAAGGAACTAAACAGGAATCAAAACTTAAAAAAAAGTAGAAACGATTAATCAAAGACAGGCCACAACAGATGCTGCCAAGGAAAGGGAAGAAGATGTCAGCTTGCTCCCTTCCCTTTCAAATACAGTCATGTTGCTCTTGCCAACGTTACTGCAGTGCTACCCCAGCCACACGCACCAGTGTGGGCACAAGTAGAACCAGTGTGCTTATTTTATCTTTTTCCTTTCCAGGTCTGTATTTCTTTCTGCATCTCCATCCCGTCAGTGTTTAAACTAGACCAGGCTGAGTAGGTTAGTGTGACTGGAATCCAATACACTCTTCTCCCTCTATACTCCAAGAAAGGAGCTCTGAGACATCTGCCTCCACGTGTAAGAGCCATAGTGCATCTCACTCTCATCTGTATGAGCCATGGTCATGGGTGATACAGTCTGGATCTTTCACAACAGTGATGCCAAACAGCATCACAGCACCACCAAGTATCACTAGCAATGATAATTCGCTCCCTCCCCCATCACCAATCCCCAGATCCTTGCTAGTCTCACCCCACGGATGGAGCAGTTTCCCAAGAAAAGGGGAAAGTCATCCCTACTTCTGGAGAAGTATCGCACTTCCATAGTGCAAAGTGTCACCACACTGGGCTCATAATCCACTCCAGGCTTGTTGACTGCAAGCATAATGGAGATAGTGGTTACATGATGCATCATTGACTATTACAAAGTGGCTTGAAATGGTCTTTTTCTGTTCAGCATCAGGACATACTGTAAAGGGTGAATTTTTCTATTAATAAACAAGGAAAGTATTCCCCTGCGAGTATGCAAATTGCTACTCAGGAAATGGCCTGGGTTATTAGGAGCTATTAATGTGCACAAAATCAATACACAGGCAGATTGCCTGCTCCATTCAGAGGTAAACACCAGTCACACTGGCTCAGATTGGTCTGGGGGATGGAATACGATTTCTTCCCTTTTAAAAGAACAAGAGTGTGTTATACAGACTGTGTTTGTTAACTGATGGAATCACCAAGAACATCATCACTTCAATTCAATTCTTTGGACATGGTAATTAATGAAGACACATTTGGCCAAGTCACAAAGACAAATAGAAGTAGAGCTGCCATCTTTCTCAGGTGACCACTTCTCATCTCCCTTCTTCATGAACATCATACTTTCACTGTTGTGTCTACTGACTAGCTAGTTTGGGTGGTTGTCAGCTGCCTACAATAAATTTGGGAAGTAAGGATAAGCTCTACACAGTTCATCTAGTGCTCACTGAGCTAGTGTTCAAGATTCTTTAAGGGTTTGTGGACAAGTTTTAAGGAGTCCATAAAGTCCATTAAGAAAAAATAGCCGGTTGTCAGTAAACTGATATTTACTCTACTGCTACTCTCATCTCCATCATCAATATTTAGAAGATCTGCAAATCAAGAAAGATTGGAACACAACTGTCTAACTCCATCAGAGCTTGGGAAAGATCAGATCTAGATCTTCAAAGGGTTGAAGCTATATAAATCCATTTAATATAATTTACTATTGAAGCTGATCTGATTTTGGTCTAGATCTACGTTTTCTGTTTCTGCCAGTCTTCTGAAACAACTCTGAAGAATGACCACAAGCAGACACTGAAAGAAACATAAAAACAGAACAAACATATACGACACAATTTCTGGCTCTCAGGGTCTACTGAACCTAATGTGTTCTGTTATGGTTTTTTTGACCTGCAATCAATCTCTTTTACTAGTGTTTATCAGATTTCCCCTTATTTCCATATAAAGGTCTTCCCTCCTCACTATCCTTTGTCAGTGAGCTCTCCAGTTCTTCTTGTCTTTGCAGGAAGTACCAGCTCCTTTGTGTTTTGAACCTGGATCTCAACAGCCTAATTTGATTGCTCCAGGTTTAGTTACCCCAGAAGAAACAGGTAACTCTTAATCCCTACTCAAGCTCTCCGTGCCATTCATAAATTAGACCTCTGTCATACATTCCCCACCACCCATAGCCTTTTTTTCAGGTGGAAGAATGCCAGCCCACTCAGTCACTCCTCAAGCAGAGCTGTGGCCCACACTGATGATCCTCCTTTCCTTCTCCAAACATCTTCCACTTACAGTCTGAAGAGGGGGTACCAGGACTGCAGATGGCACTCGAGTTCCTGGCAGAGCCTTGCATTTGATTTGCTATTTGGACTGCTACTTAGTGCTGAGATTATTTTTTATGGAGATATCTATCATAACCACATTGTCTCACTTCTGATCAGCAAGGACCAACTCAGTGCCTGTCACTGAAGCTAGGGTTATTTTTCCCCATAGCCATCACTTTACATTTACCCCCATGGACTTTTGTCTGCCTTTTCATTGCACTGTCACTTAGTCTTGGAAGGTCCTTACAGCCAGCCCTTTTCCCTACTGCCCTGAAGAACTTCCTGTCACCACCAAAGCTGATCAACTCATGGCTCACCCCCTCTGCCAGATCATTTTTGAAAGTGCAGAATAGCACAAGTCTCAGGACAGACCCCATCCAACAGTGACTTCGCTTCATTCTATCAGTTGGCGAGAGACTCTACGCAATGTTTCATATTTTTAACCATGCCAGGGTCTTCCCTCTTACCCCATGTCTGTACAGTTCCCTATGAAGCCTTCTGGAAATTGAACCTAACCCAATAGACTCAGCATTATCATTACTTTTTTAAGGCAAAACCTCCCTTAATAGAAACCATGTTGACTTTTCTTAAGGAAATTTTTTGCATTTATCAGGCATTCATTAATTCAGTTCTTCGTTATATTGTCTATTAATTTGCCTAGCACAGATGTCAGATTTACAAGACCACAGGTCCTTAGACATCCTTATGGCACCATGCTGGCTACTCTCCAGACTCCAGGCTACTCTTCACCAGTGGAAGTTTAAGTGGATTTACCAATGGAAGTTTGAGTGGATTATACAGTGCCATAATTAATGCCACTATTTCTCTTGAAAGCTATGAGTGAAAAACCACTCAGTGTCAGCCGTCATTCTGTATATCTGCAACACAATTTCTGCCACGGTTATTCAATAGGAGAGATGCCAGTCTGTGTTTGATTTAATTTCTTCTAATTCAATGACTCTCCAAACTGTATTCTCTGCTGGGGTTGCTAATTCACTTCTAGGAAAATTATTATAATAAGCCAATTATAATCACAAATATGAATTATGTACACGAAAATAATAAATTTATACTCCTTTCTGCTGGTCCTTCTTCATGCAGTTTCTTTTATACCTATATAATCCAAAAATGCAGTTGTGATCTCATACTCCACAGGGTCTATGGGCCTTTATGGCAGATGTAGGTCAACTGATCAGCTCCTGGGTTAGCCTCGCACAGCTTACACCTTCTTCAATCCTTACTCTGAAAACAAGCTCCCACACTTATCCTAAAACTGACTGGATCAAAACGCTCTTTGGCTCATCCATCATACAACAGTTACACTGCAGTAAGTCGGACTATAACAGTGTCACAGACCTTAAAATCACATTAGTTTCTGGACCTTGTAAACCCCATCCTGGAGTAGCTTTTTTGCCACGACTCTCTGAATCCCAGATTTCAGAAGGAAACCATGTAATAATTTGCTTTGCCCTCGGCATCACTGAAAATGAAAGTGTGTTCTTCTCTTCTTTATGTGCAAATAACCCATTAGCCTCAACTTCTGGCTGCTCAACAGAGTAGCAAAGATCATATTGTGTCCATGAACCAGGCTGCACGTCACACTGTCTTGTTAAAAGAAGACAGCTTGTCCAAATAGATAAAGATGTAGAATTAGGGCTGAGGCCAGCATGCAGGGATAAAATGGCTAAGGGCCTGGAGGCCGGGCTGGATGGAACTTCGAGTCACCTGGTCTAGCAGAACATGTCACTGCCCATGGCAGGGGCTTCAAACTAGATGATTTTTAAGGTCACTTCCAACCCAAACCATTCTATGGTTCTATGAATGTGGAGCGTGCAGGAAATTGTGGTCGTCGATAGCACAGCATCACCACACATCAGTGCAGTGTGGTTCTGTGCAAAAGTTTCTATGGGATTATATTTTTATTCTGTAAGTATTTATGAAAGCGGAGGTCAGGACTAAGTTTACAACCCGACTAGAAATACTTTTATCTCCATCATGCATTTGCCAATGGCATCCTGGCCTGTATCAGGA
>JAOXNO010000001.1:76393431-76404570 GCA_028565335.1 Limnodromus scolopaceus | reverse complement strand
TTTGTTCTCCAGCCCCCTCACCAGCTTCGTTGCCCTCCTCTGCACTCGCTCCAGCACCTCAATATCTCTCTTGTATTTAATTACAAGACCTTCCTTTATTAAGTGGTCTCTTAACTAATGAAAAACCTTACGTAACCTTTTGATGGAACTTACTAATAAGCAGAAATGCCAGGGTGTTTTTACTGCTACGTATGTTACATGATTGGGGGATGGAGGATAGAGAGGAAAGCTGCATCAGCCTCCAAAACCCGTCACCGCTATATCCCAGCTGCAGCTGGCTTGATCAATATGTATTCAGACATCTTCAATGGAAATGTTGATTAACGGTTACTATGCAAAGAGCTCACTACCCATCTTCTCTGAAATCCACTTAGCTAAGTGTTAATGGCAGTCCACAAATCTGCGCAGTATTTTTTAAAGAGCCAGCGAAAAAAGGTAAGTAAGGAGGTGAGCCACAGCACACTGCAGATAACACCTTCCACTTCCATTCTTCCCAATACAACCAGAAAATGATCAATAATAATTTTTTGGGGGGGGGAGGGGAGGGGAGGGTGTTGTTTGTTTGTTTCTCTTCTCCCATTACATAATCTATGAGTAAAAACCTCCTAAAAGATTTCCTGCTGAGTGGAAACAGGAGGAGCTCAGAATTCATACTGGCATGACAGTGGCGATTGCTGCAGTAGGATCCTCACCATTAACACGTTACACGCCTCAGGACCAATGTCACATACACAATGGCAGTGCACATGATATAACAGTAAATTAAGAAGCACATAAACATATGCTGATGGTGGTTTCTTCCATCAATTTCAAAGTGAACTGAGATCAGAAGCAGATGTGCCCATGGTTCAAATGAAACTCGTTGGCTCACTCTATATTTGTTATAATTCCTTTTTTAATTTGGCTTACTGCCATAACTCAAGAAATGATGTCAAGTGCTTGGGACAAGCCCTTAAGACAGCTTACGGCCAACTGGATTTGTGTGCACCATCCTGCTAATATCATTGATAAAGCTCAAGTGGTATCCATATTCACATGCTTTCATAATGTGCATGGCTACTCATAAAATTTCCTTTACTTTGCTTTTTCTTTCCTTCTCCTTAAAGGAGAAAAAGCAGAGCTATTTCAAAGTTAAAGAGCAGAACCAGCTCGCCCAAATATAGAAGATCAGAAGATAACGGTTTCCTCACAGAAGTGAACAAAGAGCAGCAACTAGATAGAAGACTCAAGGACAGATTCTTCTTTGCACTTTTGTGACATGGAGCTGGATGGATGGGTGAAGCTCCCACCTTGGTCAATGTCTATTCTGTCTGCTGAGCTTAAGGGGATATTTTGTGACTTTGCCATAGAACGAAATGAACTGAAAGACGTAAGAGAGGAAACGTGAAACTTTATTCTTTTTCCATCAGAAAAGTGGCTGGAATAGGAAATTATTCTGCTAACCTTTTTAGGCCAGAGTGGTCATTGTTATCAACTGCTCTGACCTTCCACTCAACAACAGTTGTTGAAGATCATGCACTGCTGTTGATTTCTGCATCCAAATCAGATAACCTGGCTGAGTTGCAGCAGAGATGGCTCAAGGATCTTCTCAGAATTAGGTGCAATGCACTGTTCCAATGACTCTAGAGAGCCCACAGTAGTGAGGAACTACCAGAGACCCCGGGAAGGAGGAAGGTCAGCGTAGAGCTGGAGAGCTCTGGAGAGGGAGAAAGGACCAGGCAAGGTCAGCAGAGGTTCCAGGTTAAGAAGAAGAGCAGTGAACAGAGACTGGTGTTTTTTTAAAGAGCATGAACTTCACTTCTCTCTCTGGACTAGCTCCTAGAGTGGTCTGGTACCCCCTGCCCCATCTTACCCCACTCCCAGGACTCCATTCTCTTCCCTCAGTCCCACAAAGAAAAAACATAGTGCAGAATGGCACGTGAGCTGGAGGACACAAGAAATGAGGGAAGATCGTACAATTTCTCATCTATTTGGCATCTCAAATACATCCCAGGTGTAGAAGAGGATTCTAGTAGACAAAGTCACTGAACTTAGGCTATTATGCATGTAACTACTTCCATATTTTCCCTTGACCTCTATTCTCATTTCTTCTTCTTTGTCTGTTATATTAGAAATTACCACCTTCTTTCCAGGATAAACTTATTCATAGCCACTTTATGCTCTGTTGTTCCAACACTGACATTGCCTTTTAGCTTAAATAGCTCTTACCTCTTTTGGCTACTCTGCCCACAGTATTTTTTTAACTATAGGTCTTGCCGATCTTTTGCTGCCTTAGAAAAGTCAGGCTCTTCCAGCTTCCTCTTGCAAAGCAGTTTCTATTCACCCGATCATTCTTGCTGTTCTTCCGTGCATCTTTTCTGACCAAATTTAGGTCACCAAAAAATGCACACAGCATTCCAGATGAGGTCTTTCGGAAATAACATTTCCCAGGTGGTACTGAATGTGCTCCTTCTGACACTTTCACAGATTTGCACCTGCAGTCTTTATGGTTGCATTACTCTGGTGGCTCAGTAAGTGACTCTGGTACTCTGGCTGATCTTAGTACCCCCAATCATTCTTCTTGTCTGTCTTCCCCAATAAATAAGCTTGCCACCAAAATCCCTATTCAAGACTTTAATGTCTGTGCTATTTAATAACTTTCCATTTCTTTAAGTCAATTATTCAGTCATCTAGTTCTGTGTCCTAATCCAGTCTTGACGATGGCACTTAGGTTGCTTCATTGTTGAATTTCATAGTCTCAGCACTACTGCTAATATTTTAATTGAGGAACTCCTTTAAGAACCTTCCTCCTGTCTCACACTGCTTATTTACTGTGTTCTTTACTAACTCTGATTCTTCTATTCACCCTTATCTGCCCCGTCTCAAGTGGTATTTTTCCATACAGCACGCTAACGGCTTTTATATGAAGCTTTTTGTCCAGTTTCAGGGAAGGCAGGAGTGACACCAGCAGAGTTAGAGCAGGAAAGAAGTAGCCCAATTTGTACAAACTTAGTATTCCCTGAAAATGGAGACTGTGAAGCCAGCAGATGTATAGCCAACCTACCAGGGCTGCAACAATTTTCACATAGCCATAAGAGCAAAAAAACTGTAGGAGGCGTAGAGTTTGTCTCCATGTCTACCTCTGCTATCCTTCTGTTATTATATTACTTAAGACTTGCAATCACATTTCTTTAGCTTAAAAATTTCTGTCTCCTTGGAAAACATATCCAGGCAAGACTAAGCCGATGGAAATTGGAATGGGAAAGTGGTCGAGAATCTAGGACCAACAACTGCTCCGTTCAACGTGGGGAATCTGTTGACCAGGCATGCTCCACACCAGCCTGACTTCTGCTCCAGCCAGGCATGTGGGTGTGATGTCAAGGACACAAAAGAGCTGAGCATGGCACAGCAGACAGGCGCTCACCTTCCCCTTATGGTATGGTAATGGTGCACCTTCCAGAGAGCACTGTAGCAGACAAGCAAACAAAAGGACTGTGGTCCAATTCTGCTTTCACCGGGGATAAATTTGGAGTCACTTCACTGACGTCAGTGGAGTTATTCCAGAATTGCACCAGTATAAAAGAGGGCAGCATCTGCTTCCTGAAAATGGATGCCATCAAGCTAATTGAAAATAACAGATGCATCAACAAGCAGCAAGAGGAGACGGTAATGTTCCAGTTTTCTTGTAAAATGCCATTTAATTTCTCTCCAGAGAATGTAAGAGAATAAACCAATATGTACTCTAAAAGCTAAATCTTCAGTTGTATGCAAATTGTATGCAACCTTTAAGGTAAATTGTCCAATGTGTATCTGCGACATCTAAGGAGATCTATTCTAGACATCTGCATTGACAGTCTTCTTCTTTGGGCCTGATTCTTCACTCACAGTTACTTAAATTAGGAGTCACACCGTTCATATCCTCAAGGATGCATTTATCTAGCCTCAGGTAGAAAGCAGAATCTTTTCTGCTTAAAGAAACCCAGTTTTCTTTGACCAAACAATACCTACGATGCCAATTAAATTTGGTAATTTGATTGGTAAACTTGGTTATTAAATTGGTACATTTGTGATTTATAGTACTTTTTGATGAATGGTCTTCCAAAACTTTACACCACTGAGTAAATATCTGTATATACATTTAGTGAAAGTGAAGCCAAAGAAGGACTTACTGAACTTTCAACAATATTTTGTATGAAGACCGAGGTCTCTCATGCATCTCGTCTCTAATGAATAGGCAACAGGGCTTCAGTATTTTAGGGTGACTGTGGAAGCTGATGAGCACTTTCCCTCCTATAAATCTTTTCCCTTCTTCCGCTAAGAAAAAGTCGCACACAGGAAAGTTCAATCTATTGAACTTTAAGCCTCTCTTAATTTGCGCTACAGACAACATGGGTGCTTCCCGCGGCCAATGTTTATCGATGAATGTTTATGCTTTAGGAACGTAAAACCCACACTGATCATAGTTATGTTTTCCAAAGTGTAAAACTATACTATAATATTCAAACTCTAGTGCCAGCCAACAAGTACCAGACAGACTTCCATGCAGCAGGTGAAAACCCAGCCAGTTAGGCAAGGCAACTGTACTGACAACATAAGCCACGTTGGCAATCGGGGTTACTGCAGTCTCCATCAGCTTTCCCCCACAAACATTCTGTCGGGTTTATCTCCCTGACTAGGGTCTTGCCTTACACAGGACCTGACCCTGTACAAGAAGAGCTCCTTCTTGTAATTACCGGGCAATTTCATCACCAACTGTCTTTGGTGGCAGCTAAGGACACTCAGCATTCACTGGCAATTGTTCATTTTCAGAGGATTAAGTCTTTTCATCCTGCAAGCACCTGCTCTCCTCCTTAACTTTATGGGTAAAGCAGATGACTGCAAGTCAGGGATTCGACTGTGAGCCTGCTGATAATACGGCTACAGATGTCTTCGGAATAGGATTTGTCTAGAGTGCGAGCTCCAAAGAGCAGAGATGAAGAGCTGTGACTGTGCTTTTGGTTACAGCAAGGTAAATAGAGCTATCGTGTGCTTACAGGGCTGCAGCCGAGGGCAGAATATCATTTAGTCTTAAACTTCTCTATGAATTCGTCTGCACATTTCTATCATTGAGAAAAACAAAATTAATAAAATGCTGCTGCTCTTATTTTTGTCAATATAAACTTAAAGAGAAGCTTAACTTCGCTGAGTTTGGTAGACTTACTTGGACTGAAGTCAGACGAGAGCTTTTGGGAAAGCTGTGGTAAACTCCTGCTGTAATCTTCAGGTCTTTCCCTGATGTAAACTGGACCTCAAGAAAAGAACAAATAAAAAGAAGCATTTTAGCCAATAGTACATATATTTTGACTTGATGCAGAAGATTGAAGTTGCAGCTCATATAAGTGAAGATAGTTGTATTAAATGGAGATTTGCCAACTTGAATCAGCAGATGGTGAGGATCTGGCTCATACTATATTTTTGTAGTTTATAATTATCTTTCTTTCTTCACCTAGAACCAGATTCTCCCTTTAGGTTGCAAATCTTAATTAGGGAATCCTTCCTCATTAATTACAAGAAACTCTTACTCGTTAATTTCACAGATGAGAAAGAAACCTTACCTACTTCTGCTGTAGCAGCAGACACTGGAGCTGTTTGTTCCTTTGCTTTTAGGGTTGATGCTGTTCTTTCCATCACAGTATGGAAGACACTTCAGTCCTTACCCTGTCTCTTGCTGCCCTGAATCTCCTTTATACTCATTCTTCTTTATCTCCATAGGGATCTCTGTACTCTGAACGAAAGGGCCTAGGAGAAAGCATCAAGTTCAGTCGCCTTCACCTCTACAGCTGCTCTGGCAGTGAATTTTTATCCATGAAAACCGGATCAAAAGGAACAGAGTCAAAACAGAAAACTGCTCAAAAATCCCAAATGGCAACATTTTCCAAACAGGAGCAGAACAGGCATTTCGTCTTGGAGGTAAGTACGGGAATCCACCAGTAACGTAGACTTTGAAATATCACAAAACAGCTCTTCACGGCTTTCACGCTTTTATGTGGTTGATGAGTTGTGGATAAAAAAACGGTGTCCTCAGCAAAATTCTTCCTTTCCTTCCACCCCCAACCTCCAGCATGACGATTTCTGCCCCATCCTGCTTTGGCGCAAAACATCCCGTGGGAAAATTACCCGGGGAACTCATTGTCACAGAACAGCCCAGGGTTTAGGAAAGAGCAATAGTCTCTTCCACCGCAAAACTATTACCTGGTCAGACTGTTGAAAGAGGAGTTTCTGGGTTTTTTTTAATGCGATGCTTTAGCTCATATTCACTGTCACCGAGCACCCAGACGACGAATTCACAGGCCAGTAGCCCCTGAGCTCCTTGACTATAAGCACTCAGATGGTCCTTCACACGCTCCCCACCTCTCTGTGTGCAAGGAGTTACAGATACAAATCCCTTCCCATCTCCTGGTTTGCACTCTCTGCTTTCAAATGCTGATAGCTGTCTGTCTGGAGTCGGACAGGACAGCTGCACAGGATATAAGGTCACGAGATCACCTTCAGTAAGCAAAGAAAACGGCTGTAAAGGTAAGGTGCTAATATCTGAGAACTGAAAATATTCAACGAGTGCTTTTGCTTGTAGCCAAAGTCACAGGGTAGAGAGAAACAGGCTGGGAGGTTGTTATGGAAACAAGTCCCTGGAGGTGCCTACTTTGCTTCACGGGGCGCGTGCTCTGCCTTCAGAAGGAAATAGCTAGACAGACAGACAGACAGATTTGTATTCTGAACATCCAGGAGTGAGTGCTAAGGGCTGAGAACTCGAGGTAACGTTTTTGAAAGCATCTCTGTGACGTGGCGCCACGAGACCTCTGTAAAGTGAATGGCACGGGTGGCACTATGTGACTTCAGTCACTTGAAAAAAAAAAAAAATCTGAAGGCTCTTTAATAAAAATGACAAATTCCAGAAGTTCTATAATATATAGTATTATCGGTGATTCTGGGACTTCGCCGCCTTGCTCTTCAGGAGGTGCTCAGAGAAGGATTTACATGCCCAAATGAAAGCCCCTAGGCTACAGTTTCCAAGCTTCTGTTGGCTTCCTATATTTTCCTGAGCTCCGGCACAGAAAACCCAGGGATCAAACCCCACCCCTGTTTCCCGCATTTCTATTTGCACTTTCTTTTCAGAACTGAAAAACCCGGATGGCAAAGGACTTGCAGGAAGGTCTCTTGCTTGCAACAAGTTCCTTCGCCCCCACAAGAGTGCCTTGTGCACGCGTGTGCCTGCCCGCACGTGTGTGTGCGCACACAACACCCCAGCTAGAAACTCCCTGCTGAATTTCACCCGAGAGCAAGAAATCTCTTGGCAAGGCCATCTCTAGAGGACACATTGGGATTATGCTACCAGTAATTTGCCTCACGTCCCTTTTTGTTGTCGTTGTTGCTGGAGTCTCCACAGCCAGCCATCTGTCACGCCGGTTAGGAGAACAACCTTCTGAGCGGGGAGGGCTCCTGCCTGGCAGGGACAAGGGGGTCAGGCCCAGGGGAAGAAACGGGCACGGGAATTTTTCTGTCGTAGGCTCAGTGCGTCTCATGCCTCCTCCCGAACTTTGTGCTTAACCTGAGTTTTTTATATCTTACTGGAGGGAAACTTTTATCAGCTGGTAGGCTCAGGCATAAAATAACCCCAAACATGGGCATTCTGCTGGGAGACAGCAGCAGCCGGACAACATCCCCCTTAAAGAGCAGGTTCTGCTGCTGCTTTCTAGTGCATCCGCTAGAGCAACACAAAATCTGAAGGAAAGTCACACTCTTGTACTCACAGAAAAGATTTCATTATAGTGGCCCTGAAACACAGCTAAGAACAACAACAACAGCTCTTTACTGAACGAACTCAACGACCAAGACAACTTTTTACACAAAATCAACAGAGGTGCCACCACGCTGATCCCTCCTCAGTCCCACTTATTCGCCAGGATTACTTATCCACCGGCTGGTTACATGCCTCAAGGGATGCAGAATGGCTCCCAAAGCCCAGACCTTCGCCTCAGTCCCGATGAAGCAAAGAGGAATTTGGCACCTACGTATTCAGGTCATCTCCTCTCAGCGGTAGAGCCCTCACCACATCACACTTGTGTCTCCCAGACTGACCGGCAGTAACAGAGACAAGTGGCCTTTTGCTACCGATTTCAGCGAGATAGAGAGAAGAGAGGTCTCAATATAACAGTTGTGCCCTGACCCCCGGGGAGATCCCTGCACATTAAAAACCTTGGAGAAGACAACGGGACTCAGGAGAAATGCAGCAGTTAGGATTCACACAAACAACTTCTACCGTATGATCGGGGCCCAGATGAGGAGAGGCCACAATAAAAGCCCTCTAGGCATGGAGCCAGACCTCAAGACGACAAAAAACAAGCAGGGTAACAAAGATGCAAACAGATCCCATCTCACAACCAGTTGTATAGCCAATTCTGACTATATTACAGTATGTGCCTTTAGCATTCTTAGCCTTATGGTTGAAAAGCATAATATATACATATACATAAAATGTATTCTATATATTTTGCATCATGGTATTATGTCTGGTTTATGTATTACATGTGTCACATGCAATATGTAGTACATTCTAATATGCATATCATACAGTATGATGCAAGGCATTAATGGCTGCCTTTGCTTTCATACACATGCACACATGTGAATGCAGAATATACACTTCAATTTAAAACAAGAAAGATATTTCCTTGCAGGAAAATTTGCCAACAGAATCTGACAGCATCCCTTTCCCCTTCTCACCCACTGGCAGCATTTGAAACATTTGAAAGTTAGGTGTAAGGCAGAGCTGATTTAAAGAAAAAAAATGAAAATAAGTGGGAAGCAAAATGTGCATCTTAAGATGCCAATCTCTGGTCTTTTGGCAAACCCAGCACTGCAGGTCAGGCTATGCATTTCGCATTGCTAGCTGAAGTTGCTCTCACAAAACCTAGTGCACGCAAAAGGCATCGCTGCGCCTTCCGTCCATGAAATACCAAGAACTGGTGAGACCAGTAACACAGCAAAAGCATCTCTCCAAAGCTAGCTGTTCCTCCCCTCATTTGAAAGGTCCAGGGTATGCTGTTGGGTTTTGTGTGGATGGCTTAGGGAAGTTTGTCTCCGTGCCGATCTCAGTCTCAAATGTTGACACACTTACCCCGGGGCAATTTATGCCCGTGACCTGCTAAATCAGTGCAATCTTCAGACAGCACAGGTGCTGCCGTCTGTGGTTGGCGGGGGGGGGGTTCAGCAATGTCAACAAAATACCAACATGCAAACTTCCCTCAGCTATACAAACGCTTCAGTAAAAAGGCAGCGGAGTTCAATTGCTCTCACGTGCCTGCATACAGGACTGGGTGTCTGAAACATAAAGTACATCTCATTAAATGCTATTGTGTGGAGATAAACTGCGGAGAAAACAAACGGATTTACTCAAATGTGCCTTGCATCAGAAGGCACTTACCACTATGAAGATTATGTCGGTACTATAAAAGCCAACTAACATCAGGGCACTGGCATAAATAAGGCTGAAATAATCACAAAACAGAGAATCTTCATCAAGCCTGTTGATTTCTTTAAGCCTGCTTTCGATAAATGGTATATGGTCACACGTAACGACGAGCTTTTCGATCTATGCACCTTTTTTTTTGAAAGACAAACCGAGAGGATCGTTAGCTCGCCAAGGGTTGCAAAGAAGGAAGGCATCTGCTTGCTTGACTTTCCCCTACAGCTGCAGAACTCACTGTGATGCTGGCTACAGCGTTTCCATTATTCAAAGGCAATGGCATGGCAGGCGTGACTGATCCCACAGCCAAGGGCACTGCGCTGGCACAGGAACTAAGGGCACAGCTTGAGCCAGATGTTTGTAGCCCCTTTAACTGTTCACTCCCCGACGGACCCTTCAGCTTGAAGTAGCGGCAAGGGCTTCTCTGCCAGTGGAGTAGAAAGGCTAGGCTTCAGAGCAAATATTGGATTAAAGCAGTCTTCAAAAACAGAGAAAGACATTCACGAGGGAGTGGGGGATGACAGCTAGCACTCCACAGAATAAAGCAAGAACATTTCTGGCTGCACACGGTAATGAGAAACAGCAAATCAGGACAGAAGAGCCCATTATCACAATCATTCTGTTTACGGTATCACAATTCACAGTCTGGCATGTAAATGCTGAATAGATCCAGCTGCTAGCAGGAAGACAACTGTGCAGCAGCTTGCAGCTCCATGTCTGGACCCAGGATAACAAAACTGATCACACCTCTGTCAGCATTTTCTTCTCTTTATAACCCTGGTTGTTGGGAGGAATGAAGTTGGAATATTTCATGGACTCCAGGTCTTCTGCTTCCAGGAATTCGGACTTGCTGAGAGACTGATTACTGTCCCCCTTCTTGGGCTCAGAGAAGGGTGACTGCTGCTGGCCACAGGTGACGTGGGTGTACTGGCACTGCTCTTCATGATCCGTCTCTCGGTGGTAGAAGTAGTTGAAGTTGGACACGATGACAGGGACAGGGAGGGCAATGGTCAGCACGCCCGCGATGGCACACAAGGAGCCCACAATCTTGCCACCAATTGTCATGGGATACATGTCCCCATAGCCCACGGTGGTCATGGACACCACCGCCCACCAAAAAGCATCAGGGATGCTGGTGAAGAGGGAGTCAGGGTCATCGGTCTCTGCAAAGTAGACAGCACTGGAGAAGAGGATCACCCCGATGAAGAGGAAGAAGATGAGGAGGCCCAGCTCCCTCATGCTAGCCTGGAGAGTTTTCCCCAAGATCTGCAGCCCCTTGGAGTGCCTGGAGAGCTTGAAGATCCTGAAGACTCTGACCAGGCGAATGACTCTGAGGATGGCCAGGGACATGGCTTGCTGCTGGCCCCCATTGTTGCTGCTGCTCCCGGGCTGCTGCTTCTGCTGCTGCTGCTGGGCCAGCTCGGTGCCCAGGGTGATGAAGTAGGGGATGATGGCCACGATGTCGATGATGTTCATGATGTTGCGGGAGAACTCGGGCTTGCTGGGGCAGGCGAAGAAGCGGACGAGGAGCTCAAAGGAGAACCAGATGATGCACAGGGTCTCGATGAGGAAGAAGGGGTCGGTGAAGAAGGGGCCGGCGCCGGCGGCGGGGCGCAGGGGCGGCGGAGTCCCGCTGGGCGGCGGCGGCGGCGGCAGCA
>JAOXNO010000001.1:76365908-76381896 GCA_028565335.1 Limnodromus scolopaceus | reverse complement strand
GCCACGTTCTTCTTGATGCACCCCAGGATGCCATTGGCCTTCTTGGCCACAAGGGCACATTGCTGGCTCATGGTCATGGTGACCATGACTCAAAGGTCATGGTGACCAGGGAGAGGTTCCTGTTGTCCGAAAGGCAAATGCAAACCCCATTTTCAAGAAAGGGGATTCAAGTAGCCGCAGGCCAGTCAGCGTCACTGCCGTCCCTGGGAAGGTTACAGAGCAAATCCTGCTTGGAGCTATTTCCAGCCAGACGAAAGATGAGAAGGTGACTGGGAGAAGCCAGAATGAATTTATCAAAGGCAAATTAAATTTATCAAAGGTGTCCCTGCCCATGGTAGGGGGGTTGGAACTAGATGATGTCTAAGGTCCCTTCCAACCCAAACCATTCTATGATTCTATGATTCTATGAAATCATGTCTGACCAACTTCATTCCCTTTTATGATGAAAAGGCTGGTTCACTGGAAGAGGATAAAGCAGTGGATGTTGCCTACCTTCTTTTATCAGCAATACAGTGTTCCTTCATGCTTAAATGTACATTAGGTAGGGACCAATGCCACTATGCTTTCCTTGCTGTATATGCCAGCACAGTGCTACAACTTAATGAATCCTGAAAATTCTATTAAACAGCAAGCAAAGTAGAGAGCTGTACTGCAGATCTTTCTGATAGGGGTCCTCCAATTGTAGGATTTTTTCAAGATTTGGAGCTCGGCAGAATCACTTTAAGTATTAGACGTGCTTTAAAGCATCTGGGAAGCAGATCTGGGATAACTTTGTTACAGAATTTCCTAGAGAGTAGGTAAGAAATTCTAAGGAAAGGATATATTTTCCAAGCTCCAGCTTCCTCTTGCAGAGCACGACTACAGCACTGATATCTAGATAACTGGACTGTGATCAAGATGAGGCATTCAGGAAAGGCTCCTCAAAAGGGGAGGAAGAGTTTCGGGATCAGCAAGAGCAAAGGAAAAAAAGCGACTTCTCCTAGTCCTGGTGTCAAACTATAGATATGTAGTTTGGCACCTAACACCAAATTAAACCAAGTATTTCAGCTCTGTGCACAGCTCAAAGCAATGAATCACACTCTTTCCATGACATCTCTCCTATTAGAGCTGTCTTATCCACTTATATCCAACAGTTTCCTAATGGCTGCCAAACCAAGCTTCAGCTCTTGTGAGGAGGAACAACAACAGCACCATCCTTTTTTTTAAAAACCCTGAACAGGCAAAAGCTGCCTCCAAAATAAAACAGGGACCTTTCTGAATCACCCTTCAGAGTTTAATGAGATATACATACAGTTAACCTTGTATATCCTTGCCGGGTCAGGGCTTGCTGTGAAGATGTCAACACCCAATGGATTATGGTTGTAACTAAGAAATCTTACGCAATCTTGTACTCATGAAAAACCTTATATAGTAACTTAGGTACTGTTGGAGGGACAGGCACGTGAGCAACTTTCCTCAGCTGGTGGAATCCTGCTAACCTATTTGGGATCACTCAGAGGGAGCTCAGCGTGTCAGTGTCCGTGGAGCTAAGCTCGAACTCTGCTGAGGGTTTTTTTGATGAGCGATCTGGCTGCTCCAGCACAGAAGATGTGCCCATAAAGGTGTCAAACAAAACTCCCTAATTATAATGTTGATGCTTGCTTCTTTAGAAGACAGGGGAAAGAAAAGAGGGAGAACATCTTCTTCCAGCCTCTCTTCTCTCTCCCAAGACTGAACAGATTTTAATTTTTTACTCTAATAACCAGAACTATAAAAGTCTTTTTCTTCTCAAAATATCGAACATCTTTTTAATAACATGTAATGAAGAGGCCGTGGTTAAATAATGCATTTCTTTTTGCCCCAGTTCTGATACTTTTTTTATAGTGCTCATCTAAGTCACTAAAAGGAATTAATATTTTATTGCTTTCTATGAAAAATGCATAATGCCTCTCCCATAGCTTTTCAGCAAGGTTTCAAACTCTAGGCACTGCAGTTCAGAACAGGATTTCTTTCTGACTTTTCCTCTCACTGGAGTCAATTAGACCCTGCAGGAAAATCCCTAAATTATTTGTTAAAGAATTAAGAGGAGCCTTAAATTTGTCATGGAAACAGGTTTTGAACTTGCACGATTAAGCTACTGTCATGTTTTAGTTTCATAGCCCTGAAAAAACAGACACTTCAGTTTCTGCTTTTATACATCATCATATACTGACCATTTCCAGAACTCGGGATTGAGTAGCCCCTAATTTTTTGGAAGGAGGCTTTCTTTACAAAAATATACTCTCCTAAACCTTTTCTGTTATATCCTGTCTGTGCAACAGGCCAGCCAAACCCTGAGAACTAAGTAATTGCAAAGAAGAATTCCTCAGACTAACACTGTCAATTAAACAAACATAACCGAACTGACAGGTCTATGTAATCAAAACTGTTGTTGACATCTTGACATTGGGTGAAAAATAAGCAACCTCACTTGATTATACGAAGAGCTTAAGCAGCCGGATTAATTGCCAGACATCTAAAAATAAAGGAAGTATTCCAGGCTTTTAAAAACAAACAAAACCCCTCTCATTTCCAGTAGTTTCTCAGGAGCAGATACTCTAGGATTTTTCCCAAGGGAATCATTTCACATAACGAGAGTGATCCTAATCCTGCAGTTTTTTGCCCAGTTGAGAAGCTCTCCTTTAGACTTTTTTTGCATAAATAGCACCTAGTGTGAGGAATGGTTTGATTAAATGATTGGTAAATGTGGAATTCTGGACATTAGATCTTTTGCAGAGATGTTGCTATTAATATTTAAGAATAATAAAAAAAAGCCCTGCAGATTAACTCAGGACAGAAATAGCATTAACTGTGTTTCATTTTGTAAAGGCATTTTGAGCTGTCATCAGAGCCAGCTATTGGAATGGAGCCTTAGGGATCCAATCTATTTTTGTGAGCCCAAAGTGACCAATAATTCTGCAAAGAAAGACGATGAGGTATTTGCCACACCTGATGCCCAGGCTGTAGGGACCATTGTAGCCCAGTAAAATGTTTGGTGTACGCTCTCCAAACAATGTACAGGAAGGTAAAACAAGAGAACGATTTCCCAAGCCTTCTGAGGAGGGCTTTTGTGCAGATTTGTTTCTCCCGTAGCCAGCCAGTGCTCTCTACCAAGCAGGAGTACCCACGTCCCAAGTGAACGTCGTAAGGATCAGACTGCCTTCCACTCCAACTGGCCTCCTTGGCAGGTGTTTCTGCAAGGTAAGGCAAGTACATGTTCTGAAAGAGGAATCCTCCTCCTCCAGTCTCCTTGACGTCTTCTATGGGCAAAACTGACTTGAGAGTCATTCCTCTGCCTGTAGTATTAGAAGGACAGCAGAGCTACTGAAAACCCATTAAACGCATTTGCTTCCAGCATTCCTTCAGTTACCACGTAAGCCTATCCAGCTTATGCTGATAGAGTCAGAGATATCCGTGGCCATGCTATATACTGCTACGAGGAGATGTCTTATCTGCTCTTCATTTCTGAGTTATGTGGAAAATTGCAGATGGATCTAGCTGAGGCAGAACGCTGTAGCAATAAAGCAGTATCAAGCTGCACAGACTACTCCTGCCTCGTGTCAGATGAATTCACCTGACCTCTTACACCCCACCAAATGATAACCTGAAGGAACACCATGTGCCTCGTCTTCCATTTTTTCTCTGTTCTCTGCATCAGAAATACAAGGATGGAAATTCTAACTTACTAGATGCATGCTGTTAAGGGGTTCAGTGCCTCACCTATGCATTTATTTCTTCCATCATTTCCCCCTGTCTGCTTCTAAGGAGAAAGAGAATTTGACAGCAGTTCTTTATAGGAAACATAAGGCTGAACAACGAAGTCCTGTGCTTTTCTGCTTCTCCCCTTCCCCAGTGCCTGGCTGCCAGAGATGCTGCTGAGTAGGGCAGGCAGGGAGGCTCCTGCTCTGCGTTCCCACTTGAGAAGTGCTCCTGAGTTTCCCTGGTCCTCTGGAGCTGTAACCTTGTGAGCAGACAACCAAGGGCTCCTCCCTCCAGTCATCCCAGGGGAGAGAGAGGGGGAAATAAAAATCTTTCTCCCCATAAACTCTCAATGTCTGACAACACGCAGTTTTCCATTAGAAAACTGTTCTCTCGGAAAATTCCCAGTCATCCCTGGTTTCTGAACCCAGAGTGTTATTTATTATCCCTGGGTAAACATGCAGGAATTTGACTGTTGCCATCAGGATTACTGCGAGTCAACATGAGGGTAACTGAGGCCCAAGAGACCCACAGGGCAGCAGGGAAGACTTCTCAGTCCCTGGATGGTACCCGGCTGCAGAATTTAATCCTCAATCAGAAGTGAAAATGAATAGGCTAGGACCTTTTAGCAGACTCAAATTTAAATTAAAAATATAAACTAGAAAGTAATTTAAAAGCTGGCAGGGGCCTTTCTGCAGACCCCAGCCACAGCAGCTGTTCTTTTCAAGGGTTTTATAATCAGGTAAAATTCATGGTAAGGTTACTGAAAACCTGAACATTTCCGAGGGTTTAGTATTTATATTGCTCCAAAGTCAGAGCGATGGGTGTACTGCACATAAAATCAGGGGCACAGGCCCATACTGCAATTCAGATAAATGTGTGGGGAAGAAAAAGTAGGGATGATTATGAAATGCATTTCTTTCTGTGCTGTTCCCAATTGATCGCCATTAACTGCAAAAGCAGAACCCCACCAGGGAATTCCACGAGGACTCCCAAGCGTTACACATTGCCAAAAACATCTCATTGATATCTTTGGAAGAATACCGATGTCTCCACAGGGGGAACAAAAACAAACAAACAAACAAACAAAAATGCAGAGTCTTGCTTTTTTCCTTCCGTGCTCATTATGGAGGCACTACACTTGGTCCCGAGTTCAAATTCTTACCCTAGACACAAATAATGCTGCTTCCAGAGAAGGCTGAACTTACATGTGAGCTCATTAGTACATTTCCACAGGCAATCGCTGTGTTTGTGTATTCTTGGTAGACGCTGAAAAAAAAGGGAAGCCTGCTTTTTCAAAACAGGTTCTAACCACTTGTCAGGATCACACTTCTCAAGGCGCCTGACTTTAGGTATTCAAAATGAATGCGCTTCTGAATCATTAGTCCTTTTTTTCTTCAAAACTGAGATGCACAAATCATGTCAACCTGACTGGCATTAAAGGGAACGTTCTGCTGAGTACAAAGATCTTCTGATCAAGGTATAAAGGAGGTAAAATGCTTTACCAGTAAAGTGACAGCAGGTGAATAACTTGGGCTTCATGTAAAACAAAAGGCATATTGAGCCTAAATGCTTCAGATGAAAGAATCCTTTCATTTTGGGGTAGTTGGGGAACAAATTAAGTGGGTAGGCTCTTTCTCGGAATATAACCATCTTTTCTCTCTCTGTTGTATTAAGTCAGGTTAGATTTAATATTGAAAGTTTGGCGGAACTGTCTGCAAGTCCCTATTTTGATGGGTCTTTTATGAAATAATTATTCCATGTTTCAGAAATGTCTTCCACCCAAACTTCTTGACTCACCTTTAGAACTGCTGTTGGATTCACCTTTACTCTGTCCAGATACGTGGGTAGTTATTGAAACCAAACAAATGTAGGATTTGTAAAAACCTTCAGGTGTATGTGTGCATGTTTACACGCACCTTTGGTTGCAGGGCTGTGCTTACTTACAGAATTATTCACTGGTCATAGAAATGTATATCCTTGTAAATTTATGGAATAAAAGGATTTTGAACCTTTTAGAGAGTTGTTGCATGATTCATCTGAAAATGCGTGTTAAAAATGTTGTGTTCGCTGTTCTCTTTTCATGGATTACTTTCCCACTTTAGTGGTTTCAGACATTGGAGAGCAAATGACCAACACACAGTAAGAACAGTGAAGGGTGGAAGGCTGACCTTAAAACAAGCAGTTCAGAGACAGTCTGTAAAATAACATGATTTCACATCTGCTTTATACTGTGATGTTTCAAATATTTATTTCAAGAGAAATCAGGACTGGATGACTCCAGAGTAGGAGGAAGACCTGTTCTATAATTTACTCACAGAAACCATCTCAGTGGGCTTTACATCAAGTCTTTGGAAGATGAGCAGTCCTATTTTTGGTGCGGGGATATTCAGCACTATCTGTAAGTCACCCCATTGCTATTTTCTCCAGACGAACTACGAAAAAACAGATGTTTCCCTAAAAATCATACAGGTTTGGAACAGGCCAACCTTAGCGGTAGTCCCATTTTTGTAGATGGGCAAAAGACACATCAAGCTCAGGACCTGAGAACACAAAGCATAACTGAGATTTATCTTTGCCTCAGTCCAATGCTCTAATAAACCCGTACCCTTGTGCGGCAATGTGCCATCACTCTCTTGTCACATGGGGGCACCTCAGCTGGCCATTCATGGATGCTGCATTCAGCTAAGGGACCTCTAGCTAGAGGGGAAGGGGCAGATAGAGATTTGTGCCTTCAAGGTGGATTTGTTTCAGAGAAGAACCTCTCTCGAAAAGCTTACCCCTGACCTCCCCCGAAAACCCTATTCTCCTCCTGGAGATCTCCAACTTGCAGGTGTCTTTCAGGCAGAGAGGATGATAATACTATAAAACCACAGAAATATTTCCCATCCATCAATGCAATCAGAGGGACAGTCAAGAAATTAGATATTGGAAACAAAGTCCTGCCTTCGGAGAAGGATGCAATGTTTTTCCCATATGGCAGAGTACACCTGCCCTGCTCGTACTTATAGCACCATCACTCAGAAGTAATTAATCTGAAACGAGCAGAGTGCTGAACCCCGTGAAAACAGGATCAGGCCCACAGGCTCTTTAAAGGACAAAGGCAACAGTATATTCCAAGGCTCAGCTCCCATTTCACACAACAGCCGGATGGAAAGAAAGCAAAGCCTCCGAGTCTGCCGCACTTCTCAGAGCTTCAGAGACACTAAAGAGAATGTGAGAGCACCAAGTATAGGTTTTGCAATTTAATTTATGTTTATTTTGGTCCAAGGTTGAGGTCAATGCACAATGAGGAGGTTATCAGATGACTCATATTAGCCCGAGCGCTGTGCTGGGATAAAGTTAGTACTGTGCCTACTGGGAAGATGTAAGATTGTCAGATGGCCAGGGTACAGCCTTATATAATTCATTTCTATTCCTGAAGTAATTTTCTTGACCATGTCTGAGAAAGGAAGGAACATTCTTTTGTAGTGGGGTGGGGAAATCTGGGCTTTACACGCAATGTGCTCAGCTGAATTGACGGGAAATCTCATTCAATTGCATTATTAATTTAAATCACTTGCACAGTTTAACACTTACCATGATGACAAGACATAAACAGTGATATCCAGATTTTTTTCTTCTACCTGACCAAACACAGATGTACATTTCTAAGCAGGAGCTCCTTGCTGTTTTGCCTAATTAATAAAATAAGCAGTAGGAGTAGGACAAAGACCCAAAGATCCCAATTTTTTTGCTTTGTTTAGGTCCAAAGCAAAACCTGTGTGTTTTCTCCATGAAAACAGAGTAGGACTCCTGAGTGTCATGGGGGAGACACAAAAATTAAAAGATGACCCAGACAGGATGTCAGGGAAAAGTGAAACAGATGCTGTATTCATATATTTGAACATAGACCTATAGGAAATCCAGTCAAAATATTTTAGCCATAATAATCTATCCTTTTAGATTAAACATAAAAATCACTTAAAAGACAAATAGCTATTTCAGGGACCCTCTTAAAAATAGAGTAATGTTCATCAGGAAGTAATACCTGCAAATATTGGGGGCTTTTTATTAATTGGTCAGAAAGTGTGTTGTTCTGCTGCGCTGTAGAGGGGGTCACCCTACACGGACTGTATTTTTGCTTACAGGTATTACACCAGACTCGTGGGAACAAGAGATTGAAGTCCACAACACGAATTTCTCTTCTGTAACAAACCTGAAACTCCCCAGGTGGGGCTGCTCTTCAGAACTGGAAATGGGACAGGTCTGACATCTCCACAGGATGCTGCTCTCTCCAGAATTCCCTGATGAGACCCACGGAGAATTTTTGAGTATTTGGAGATACTTCATTTTTGAGTATTTGGAGTTACTTCAATGCCATGCCCGAGACTACCACATAAGTGGTCTTTGTGTGTAGTGTGTCCCCTTACAGGCTTGCACTGGTGAGTGCACGTGACTGTATCAGCATGGGGAGATAGCATCTAGGTGTTTCATCCAGCTAATTCTTACAGGATTGACTCTGTTCATGGGGAATGCACCAAAATACATGGTGCGTGGACACGACACTTTCTTTCATTACTTTCCATACCTGTTTCTGACCAGAAGCTTCACAAGTCCTCATTTATGTCTCAACAGGAGCTTTCTGAGGCCTCCACTACACTGGAGCTGCTGTTAATGTGAGAGGATGATATCTTTGGCCCTTTTTTGATGAGTACGTATCACTGCCTATGTCCAGAGCTGGAATATGATTAGCTTCAGTCCAGCTGCAAGGAATGAAATTAAGTCCCTATCCAGAAAATTGCTCTTCTTTGTTTTGCCTATCCTCATCTTCATAATTCCTGGTCCCTCCACCCCAGGTTTCACAGTTGCTGAGATACAGCATGCCTTCTTTGTCTTGGCCCTCACTGACAAGCTCTTTCACACTGCTGTGTCTGAAGCTACAGGTCAGGGAGACACAAGTGATGAATCTTATGAGAAATCTCAAGCCATGGAGCCCCATGGGACGAGACTGTGTGGATCTGAAGGTGCTGAGGAAGATGGATGATATCATAGTGAGAACAGTCTTATCATGTCTGAAAGGAAGATTGAGGGTTTTCCAGGTGACTGGAGAATGGTGAATATTGCACTTACGTTCAAAAAGAGCAAGAAGACCTACCCAGTCACTACAAGTCAGTCAGCCTCACACCAGTCCCTGGAAAAATCTAGGGCCAGGTTCTGTTGGAAGCCATTTCTGAGCTTATGAAGGAGAAAAAGGTGACTGGGAACTAGCAACATGGATTTACCATGGATGAATCAAACCTGAACAACCTGATTAGGTTCTGTGGTGAAAAGACTAGATATACAGTGAGGAGAAGGCTGAGGATGTTGTTTATCTTGACTTCAGCAAACCTTTCAAAGTGTTCTCACACAATATCCTTATATCCAAGTTGGGAAGTTATAGTCTACATGGGCAGACAATTAGCTGGATGAAAGACTGGCTGTACTGTTTGGATCAAAAAGGTATTTGTAAATGGTTTGTACTCTACCTGGAGGCTGGTTACAAGTGGACCGTTGCAGGAATCTATTCTGGTCAATAGCCCTGTCCTGTTGTGTTCAATGTCTTCATCAAAGGTGGGCAAGAGGAGAACGAGTGCATCCTCATAAAGTTTGCAAATGATACCAAACTGGGTATAGAGTTGTTACACAGGGGCACAGCCACCATTCAGAGAGACCTAAACAGGCTAGAAGAAATGACTACAGGAACATCAAGAAATTTGACTTAACAAATGAAAAAATCTTGCATCTGAGATGAAATAACTATGTGCTAAGGTTTGACTGGCTTCGAAAAGCAACTGGAAGTCCTAGTGAACTAAACAGAAATTGGCAGCACACCATGGCTGTGATGAAGGCTAATAGCATGCTATGGTGAATTAACAAGATCATAGCCTATAGACAAAGTAAACTCATTATTTCCTTTACTAGGTGCTCATGAGGCCTCATCTGGAATACCATTCCCAGGTTTGGATCCTTCAGTGCAAGCAAGATACTGACAAACTGGAATAAGTTCAGTGGAGGGACACTAAGATTGTCCATGGGCTAGAGAATTTGTCCTGTGAGGAGAGGCTGGGAGAATGGAGCTTGATTACACAGAATAAGACAAAGCTCTGGAGATACCTTAAAGCTACCTTCTGATTTCTGACAGGCTGTTACTGAGAATAAGGAGCCAGGGTCAGGTTCCCAGCTACAGAACAATAGGTAATAGTCACAAATGGTTCTTATTAGAAGTTAAGGGTGGGGAAAAATTCACAGCAATGTAACAAAACACAGGAAAAAGTTGCCCAGTTGTGTTGTCTCTACCCTTAAAGGTTTACAAGACCCAACTCGACAAGGTTCTGCACAACCTGGTCTGATTTCAGTTGATCTCACTTTGGGCAGCAAGTTGGACTACTGACCCACGGAAATCCCTCCTAACCCAAATGGTTCTGAGATTCTAAGCTACAGCCCTGAATCACGCCATAAAGTGGCAGCTGCTTAGAAGCCTGTGTAGCACTAAATTGCTTTGTGGTCTGTGCAAACACATGGAAACTAATAAAGGACATCATATGACTCCCCTACTTCTGAGGCTTCCCAAATCCATCACTTGGAAACACAGTGGGAACTAAGGCCACAAGTCTTTTTCTTGGAACAGCGCATCCATAGTGAAACGTTCTCATTTTCAGGCATAACATTGGGTTTTAGGGCTTTCAGAAGAGAGAAAAAAAAGTCTGAGCCACTCAGTTTTCAAACAGGCAGTAACTCCCATAACCAATTCTGTGTGTCCTGATCTCCAATTTGAAGCCTTATTATCCTAAGGATCAGTGGAACAAAAGCCTTTTAATCTTTTCTAGAAGCATAGGTGCCAAATATAGATCTGGCTTAAACTATTAAAGTATAATATGCTAATTCATTTTAAAGGCAACAAACCAATTAATCTTTATTTCTGCAGTCATAAGCACATTCTCTTCTTTAGTCATGGATTCCTGCAGCGCTTCTTCATGCTACCTGTTGTGGGATGATGAGTTAACACAGATGACAGGGTATAATTTTCAGAGGCTCCTGTGTCACAGAAACTCCATCTTTGGAGGTCTTCAAGATTCAGACAGGCAAAGCCATGACTGATGTGACCTATTGTTGGCTGGCAGTTTGCTCTTGCAGGAGGACAGACTAGAGACTTCCAGAAGCGCCTTCCAGCCAATACTCCTATGATTTTTCAAAAGCCCCTCAGCCTAACTCTGGTGACTCACGGGTCATATAGAAGTGCTTACAGAAGTCATATAGACTGGATCTTTTAAAAGTCTGCAACCACTCCACTTACCATCCTAATCACAAAAGTCGTTTTCTCCAACACACACATTTTCCAGTAGTAAGATGAGGATTCAAATCTGCACGAGCAAGGGTAAACTCTGGAGTCAAGGGACTGATATTTCCTCATGCTATCTCTGTTAAGGGGTCAGATACAAAAATTGCTGTGCATGTCAGCTTGAGAAAAGGTCTTTTTCTTGCTAATTTTCTTGCTTTCAATGAAAAGAAAAAAAGTAAAAAAGTGCTATTTGAAAAGTCTGCCAGGTACATCTGTATAAAACAGATTATGCTTCTTTGTCATTAATTTCAGATCAAAGCTCTTCATTTTTTAAGTAGGGAACCAAAGGGATCAGGTAGAGTAAATATCCTCGTCTCTCCAATTTCATGTGCAAACAGCTGAGTCTTCAGGCTGAGGAGGCATAAATCATGTAGTTTTACTACAAAAGAAAAATCTGCATTTATATCCTGTTCTTCACATGGATGACTTAGCTCTTTCTCGATATTTTTTCAGTGGGATGATTATATCTAACTAGAGATGGCCTGGCTGGTACTGCCACAGTCCTGGAGATCACTACCATGGACAGACTGAGCAGGAGAGAGGGGAACAGGTTTGTAACATCGGAGTAGGTCTCATGTGATGCGTTGTACTGGTCACTGCTAATGGGGGCATAAAGCCCCATTCCTTGCACGTAGGACATACCTACACCTCCTCCCTCTCCATGTAGTCACATGAATAATGCCTCATTAATTAGAAAAGCATTCCTGGTTCTACTTTTCTATCTACAGTTCCATATCTTTATTTTCTGTTCTGTCTGCTCCATCTCTCCATCCTACAGAAGGCAGCCTGCCTTGCACGTGGTTGATGAAATCAAGTGATGTTAGAGAGTTTAGGAATCGCACAGCCATTTTGTGCTGATAAGCTGTTATGGCCAGCTCAAAGGGGAATATATTGTGCTGTCTGGCAGTGTCCTAACAACTGTTTCTTCATGTCCTAGGAGACCTGGTCACAGCCTCTGTCAGAGCTCTGCTGGGACATTGTGATTCCACATCTATTAATACTCTAAGCTGTTTCTGGAAGACACTATCTTCTTCCAAGTTCTCAGTAACTTCCTAAGTACTCAGATATCCTAGAAAGATTTAGGTTGGAAAGGACCTCTAGAAGTCTCTATTCAAACCCACTGCAATCAGCAGGATCTATTTCAAAGCTAGAGTAGGTTGCTCAGGTCTGTGTCCAGGTGAATTTTTAGTATTTCCCAGCTTGGAGATCCCGTAACATCTCCAGGCACCAGTTCCAGCTCTCCAACAGTCCTGGAGTAGGGGAACAGGTGGAAGGAATGTTCTTCTGTCTGGTGAGAATTTCCTTTATTGCAGCTTGTGCCCATCACTTCTTTCCTTTTCACTGTGCACCTCTGCAGAATCTGTCTGTGTCTTCTCTATAACCCGTCCTCCCTTTCCATTTGGTAGGGGAGAACCGTAATTAGAGCTCACAAAAACCTTCTCTAATTCAGGCTGAACAAACCCAGCACCCTCAGCCTCTCCTGGCACATCACGTGCTCCAGCTCCCAACCATTTTATTTTCTCTCCATTGGGCTCACTCCAGTTAGTTGATACCTCTCCTACCTGGGGAGGCCTAAAACTGAGCGCAGCACTCCAGATGTGACTGAGTGCTGAGTAGAGGAGAACGATCGTTTCCTCTGAGATGCTGGCTATGCTTTCAATAGCACATTTCAACATTCAGCTGTCCCTCCTCACTGCAACTGCTGACATGTTCAACTTGTTTTCCAGCAGGAATCCCAAGCTTTTCCCTGCTGATCTGCTCGCCAACCAGTCAGTGGCCAGCCTTTATAGGCACACGGAGTCATTCCATCCCAGAGCTTCCCATTTGTCTTTGTTGACCTTAATGACGTTGTGGTTGACCCCATCCATCAGCTCATGAAAGTCTACGTTACATTCATGGTTCAATAAGTTCCTAGGCTTAACACAGGAAGAACTAGATGAAGTGTCATACCCACCATCATTAAACATGTTAGGCTGGACATACTATTTATTTTATGACATCTGCAAAAATAAAGTGCATGGATACTTCAAGTCCATATTAAAATATTGCCCAAAGTTCCCAAGCAACATACAGGCTGTATTATGCTCCCCTGCTGTACAAACACTTACAGAGACTGTTCTTGTCCAAACCAGTCATTCAGATTTAGATCCCATGCAGCTGAGGTCTGTCGTACTCTTATTTTGAAGTTTGTCTGCTGATGAGAAGTGCACAACCAGTCAAGTTTTGCTCCCAACAGTTGTATCAAAAATAAAAATTTTGATCATGACATCAGACCAACATTTTTGCACCAGCTGCCAACCTTGACTGAGCTTCCCTAACCAAGGCAGAAAAACTTAAGGCCAAAGATTTATAATAAGAATGCTATTATGAAATTTTACTCCACAAAATCCTGGAGCTCTTCCCACCTAGAAGATGGGAACTATGCAAGCGCACGTTTGGAGACTCAGCTTTAATCTGAGCAGTATCATTATGGAGCTGGATTTATTACTGGGAATAGGGGAGAAATCCATTTCAGACATGTTGTCTGTTATCTATTCCTCAGCTTTTTACTAGTTTGATAATAATCTGCTAACGCTATGCTTTTTTATGTTGGCTTCCAAAGTTGTCAAAAACTATCATTTAACGCACAGATAAGATCATGGCCTTGTACACAAAGTAACGTATTCTGCTGAGAGGCCCTCTGATTTATTTGGTAACTGAAATGTGGTAACCCTGGAAGCTACGCAGCAAGATTAAAGTGAAGATGATCCAATAAACCGCAGATTTGTCAAGTTCATTCTAAATAGCATAGCTTTAGGAGAAGATAGGCCCAACTTTCTATCTGGCATACTTTATGTTAGTATAAACTGTATTTTACAATAATTGAGCCTGTCTACATTCACATTTTTAGAACAGTTTCCCAAACTTAATAGGAGCATATGCAAAGTCACCATTTGTCCAAGAATCTCAAGGCACCGACCACTCACAGCCAAGCTCCAGCAACTTTTCACATCTGTGAGAGGAGAGCGACTCCCCAGGAGCACTGATGCTCCCACGTGGGATGCAAGGGGCTTCGGTAAGATGCTGAACAGCATCTGAACAAAATCAGCCTTAGAAACCTTCACTGGCTCAGTTCCTGGCGGCTCTCATGCCAGCACTTCGACAAACAGGTCATAAAACATGGCCTCAGAGCAGGACCCGTGCTAAAAATATTCCATAACTGTTTTTTGGCTCAAGTGCCACCTGATTTCTCTCTGACCAAATGGCTGCCCTTGTCTCTCTAGCAGCCATCAGTGCCACCACTGGCCAATTTCAACAAAACTTAACTCAAAAACGTAAATCACTGATATAGAAAGTTTCCACATTTTCCACAGAGGAGAGAAAACCTAGAAATTTCCCATCCAAAGGGAAAAAAACCTAAATCCTTATTAACACAGAAGAATGCTTACACAGTTCATCCTTGAATACGTGCATAGGAAAGAAGATTTGGTCAATTCCAGTGCTCAGATTGCTCCTTATGTGTGTAGTGGGGTGTCTGTATATGTGTTCCTTAGGAAAACAGAAGATTTGTTGTGGCTAGATATGTCACTAGTCAGTGTGAAAAGACACACACAGAGCCTGAATTTTGATCTGTACTTAAGAAATTCAGTAAAGGGTTTTTGCTGCTGGATAGCCACTTTTTAAGTCTGCTGTGAGCTTGTCTAAGTCTTACTATTTTTGAAAGCCAGGGAGACACATTTTGGGCTAAAACCCTGGCTGCCTATTTCACTGCATGTTCCTGGCTTTAGTCAGTTGATGAATAAAGACAGAACTGGGGGGGCAGGGAGACACAACTCAACTAGTCGGAAAATAGAATTATTTTTCTGATGAATTATGTAGCTTTCCTGTATAGTTTTCAAAAATTACTTGCAAGGAATGAGTGAAAGTTGTATTTCTCAACCTGAAAAGACCTAAGGCTTTGGGAAAACCTTGTCTCAGAGGGGAACACAAGGTGAAATCACCCTTACACACACACACAGAGGCATAGATTTCAAGGCTGTAGGAATGATTCTTGAAACACAGGGATAATTTAGTTTTTCTGTAGTAGTAGGCTTCTTTTCTTATCTGAAGGGTTGTTCAGGGCTGGGTGGGGCGGGGGGGGTTGGGGATAGAAATAAGAAATCCAACAAAGCACTTTATTTTAGAATTCTCCACATGAGATTTGGAAAAGTTTAACAAAAAAACCCAAAAAACCCAACAACAAAACAACATGAAACTTCATGACAAATTAAAATAAATAAATAGGCACTTCCTCATAGGAAAAGAAAACAACAAAAGCAGCCCTACAACCAATAAATTCTGAAGTTCATTTAGAATTTCTGGAGCAAGCACAACTCTTCAGTATCTACAGTAAGCCACGGTGTTAGAACTAAGGAGATTTGTCAGCAATTTCAGCCAGGTGCACTAAACCACAAGGATTAAAAAGCACTTCAACACTGAGCACTTCTAATACCCAGCTGATCCCTGAGAAATCTGAAGATAAGCAGCAGCTGAGGCAGAGCAGCCTCAGGGTGGTTTAAAGTGATTAAACAAGAGCACAAACATGTAGGGAGAAAAGACAATGCCTTAAATGAAAAGGAAGGCTAGTGAGCTCTTGCTCTTTAGCAGATTTGTTTTTCCTTGGAGGGTGCTGGAGGTATAGAGCATAGTGCCTGTCCTGGCCTCAGGGTGGCACAGCAGGTACAGAAACTCCATCTCCTGGGTGAAGTTCAGCTCCCTGTACATAAAAGCCAGCGGAGAGCTGGCCTTACTACCTCTACCCCACCAGAGAAAGCCTGGAGCTCTCTATCACAACTACCCTGCAGCCAGAGATGGGTAGAATCATAGAATCATATGGGGTTGGAAGGGACCTCTGGAGATCATCTAGTCCAACCCCCCTGCCAGAGCAGGTCT
>JAOXNO010000001.1:76345896-76365808 GCA_028565335.1 Limnodromus scolopaceus | reverse complement strand
TCCTCCTCATGTTTAGGTGGAACTTGTTATACTCAAGTTTGTGCCCATTTCCTCTTGTCCTGTCACTGGGCACCACAAGGGTAGGTTGAGTCTGTCTGGTCTGGGGGTTGAAGAGCACCAGGGGGGGTCTGGGGGTTTGGCAGAAGCCCAAACCTAGGCAGGTGCACAAACAAGCTTCATGAACACTTGCAGAGCGAGAACTCGTAACTAGCTGAGGAAAAGGAACTCACCAAGAGAGGGGAGGCATCTTCCACTTTTTTCCATTTCAGTTCTTTAGGACACTTTAGTTTTCCCTCCATTGCACTGCCTCTTGTAAAGAGGGGCAGCACATATGTTATAATCAGGAACCGAGTGTCTAGCAGATATGTAAACATATAACTAAAGGATTAAGGGCACCTTTCACAAAAACAAGCAAAAACGAACAGTGAAGAATACGGTCAGAAAGAACCTGTTTACAAGTCTGCAAAATAAATGGAGGAGTTGCAAAAGCTTCTGCATTTACCTTCCCCAATCCACCCAGTTATCGGCGCAAACCAGCCCCGCTGATCAAACAGAAGGATGCTCCAAGTCAAGGCCTCAGATGGAAAGAGCCACCAAGAGTGGACCAAGAGTTCCCTCCCAAGCAACCACCGAACACCACTAGGGACCCCCCAAGACCCTCCATGAAGCCCCTAATGGACTTAATGCATGTGTGACAGGGTGGTGTGAATATTATAATGAGTTCTGGGAAATGTAATGACTATGTGTATTCCGGATCGATATAAGTTTCTGTGAATCTGGCATTTGGCAGACATGTTGGGTGGAGAGATCCCCCATGACCCTGGCGCCAAATAAAAGAATGCCTGCTTCTTAAGATCATGTTTGTGATAAGGATTTTATTTCCGATTTTGGTGACACATATGGGCAGAGGTGCTTTGTCATCCAGTAGCAGCCTCCACCTGGAGAGTCTAAGACAAAAAATGGGTTCACAGAGACCAGTTTCCTCTCTCTGCAGCACCAGTGAAGAATTGCATTAGACTGTCCTCCAGTTTAAAGCCTGCCCCAGCTCCTGTCCCCACTTGTTCAGCCATCAGGCTGTCTCACAACTGTATGCTGAAAACATGCAAAAGCTCTCTAAACTGTGATCTAGAAATATCTTCAGGCTCTGTTTAGACTGGTAAGGGCTCTTGAGTGACTACCATCCACTGAAAACACAGATGTAGATGTCATTGTTTGGCACCTAAGTCCTTTTTTTCCCAGCAATCACAGTAACCACCCTGTCACTTAATATGTCACAGTGGTTTGATTTAAATTCAGCTTTTTCAAATGAAGAAAGTAAGCAGGATGGTACTTTTCCTTCCTGTAAGAGCACAGCCTACAAGGCAAATCACAATATTGTCAAGGGAGAGGCCTGAGCAAGAGGCAGCAGCTACTCAACAAAATCAATTAGTACTTCTGTGGAAATTAAGAAAGCAAGGCACTTCTTAAGGTCATCTATGTCAATTCCCTAGGCCATAACTTCAAACTTAGATCAGGTTGCTCAACACTTACCTATTTTTGAAACTCTCTGAGGATGGAGATTTCACTGCCTCTTGGAGCTTTGCTAACATTGAACCACTCTCACAGTGACTATGTTTCATGGTGGATATGATTTTCCTTACATCTTTTCAGAAAAGATACAGGAGTCGTCATTACAAACTTGAAATTGCAGTCTCAGAGCTTTTTGCTTCCCACACAAGAAGATTTAGACTAGAGCTATGCACAGCTGCGTATCTGGACAGAAATCTGAAATTAGTAATATCTTTTCTAGTTTCAAATTTACATTAAGACCCTCTCTTGCTGAAAACGTCTAAAGTACACAGGTTCCTGCCTGAAGACAGGATGCTAGAGTTTGCAGATAAAAAAAAATTTAAAAAACCCAAAATAATCAAAGTTTCCTAATCACAAGCCGTAAGAGAGAGTGAGAAAGTAAATATCCACAGGTAGTTTCCTTTGTTGACTACCTCTTAACATCCCATTCAGACCAAACAAAATCCCATCAGCTGTTCTTGGCCCTTAGGATAAACATGCTACATTATTTCTACAGTTTCCTGTAACTTTAAAGTCCCCAGTGAGAAACATTAACAAAATTTATTTTTGTTTAAACTCTGTATAATGCTGACAATGCTCTCAGGAAAAAAGGCTTTGCACGTTTATAAGCAGGGAATACAAGTATTTACGCTACAAAGCTAGATTGCAAGGAACTGGCAATGTCTCTCTTGAGCCTTCACCAGCAGAAGGATAGAAGTTCCTCTAGAAAAAAAAAAAAAAGAGAGGAAAATGCATATCTAATTTCAGCTGAATGTTAAGACAGCAACAAAGTTCCCCCTACTCAAGTCTGCCTGCTGGTGTGTTAAATAACATTAGTGTGTGTGGTTCTACCACACTTCTAGCCTAAGCATATTCACCAGTCATTTCTATGTTGTTATTGTTGAACGGTATATCAATATCATCTGTCTTAGCCCCATGAACTTGCAGAGAACCTGCCTTACTCATTTTAAGCTTGATTTTTAAAGATGTTTTTCCTCTCTGCAAAGGTCATGACATATTTGCACGCTGAATATATATCTGCACGCTACATCCTAGTTGCGAGGCCGCAAAGGCTCCCTCACACAGAGACTTGGTGCAGTGATGCACCAAGTGCAGGGATCATGACAGTGATGAGATGTTATGGCTTTACCCACAACCTTGAGAAAGTCACTGCGCTTCCTTAGTTTGGATCAGAACCATGCTTCTGAAGCTAGACTCCTGATCATACCCACTTACTGTCCTTTGAGTCATGTCATGGACCAGTCTCATGGAGGGTGAATCCAATAACTTCCAGATGAGACAATCTTAATGAATTCAACTGCTGCCAAGCTGCCTTCAATCTCCACACCCCCAACAAGCTCTTCCATATTTGTGAGCATGAGGTCCAGCGAGCTCCTCTCCTCATTGGCTGCTCTACCACTTGGGTTAGGCAGTTGTCATCAGTGCTCTACAGAAACCTGCTGGATTGCTTATGTCCTGCTACATTACACCTTCAGCAAATATTAGTGTGGTTTAAGTTCTCCATGAGGCCCAGGGCCTGGGAACATGAGGCTGTTCCTATTTGTCTATAGAGGGCCTCATCCAATTGTTCTTCCTGGTCAGGTGGCCTATAGCAGATGCCCACTACAATGTCACTCTTATCTGTGCTCTCTTTAATCCTCACCCATAAGGTCTCAGTTGGCCCCTCATCCATCCCCAGGGTACTCCAGCTGCTCTCTCACATAAAAGGCAACTCCTGGTCCTAAAGAACCTGTGTCCCACCATCACAGCACTCCAGGCTCTGTGATCCCCATGGGGTCATAGGCCTGGAATTGCACATGCATCTCTTAACTCCTCATATTTCAGTTGTCTATTTACAGAATCATCATGGTTGGAAGGGACCTCTGAGATGATCGAGTCCAACCACAAAAAAAAAAACCAACACCCCACCACATCACACCCACCCATAAACCAATAATCATGGGCACTAGAGCATGCCCTGAAGGGCCACGTCTACACGTTTCTTAAATACCTCCAGGAATGGTGATTCCACCACCTCCCTGGGCAGGCTGTTCCACTGCCTGACCACCCTCTCAGTAAAGTAATTCTTCCCAATATCTAATCTAAACCTCCCCTCCCGCAACTTTAGACCATTTCCTCTGCTCCTGTCATTATTCCCTTGGGAGAAGAGGCCAGCCCCCACCTCTCTCCAACCTCCTTTCAGGGAGTTGTAGAGGGCAATGAGGTCCCCCCTCAGCCTCGTCTTCTCCAGACTAAACATGCCCAGTTCCCTCAGCCTCTCCTCATACAACTTGTTCTCTAGATCCCTCACCAGCTTGGTGGCTCTCCGCTGGACACGCTCCAGCACTTCAATGTCCAATTTATTTCCCATGTCACGTGCATTGGTACGCAGGTACTTGAGGGAGGCACCCTGGCATACTCATTTCCCAGAAAAAGTCTGTTTCCCTTCCCTGACCCACTCAGTAGGGCCTTGTGGAAACTTCCTTGCTCATACGCAAATATTGAAGGTGACCCCACTGAAGCCTTGATTTGTTGATTTAGCCTTCCCTTTCATACACATCACATATGCTCGTCAGTCCTGTCCATCACTCCTTCACAGGGCTGCTGTTAACTCTCCCTCCCTCATAATTCCTAATTTAAGACCTGCTTAGCAAGTCAGCCATCCTACTGGCAAAGATGCCTTTGTTCTGCTTAGTGAGGTGGATCCCATCTCTCTCAAGCAGACATTGATCCTCAAACATGGTCCCATTGTCCAAACCAAAATCTTGTTGCTGACACCAGATCCACAACGAGTTGTTGACACACTCATCCCCTTACCAGCAGGCCTGAAGAAAAGACCACCCGGGCCTGATTTCCTCCCATCACTCCTCCACTTGGTGACACAGCTCTTCAACAACAGCAACATCTCCCTCAGGACAGAAGGCCATCTCTTCCAGCCTCAGAGAAGCCACAGACACTCCCTTGCAGCCTGAGACCTACATTCACCATCCAGACCTCCACATGGGTAGAGGTCTCTGACCTACCAGGAAGAGTTGCTCCACCACCTACTGGGGAAAGCACCTTGTGACACACCACCACCACCACACCTGAAAGCATTTAAGCTGACCTGAACTCAGATGAGGACCTCTTATTTGCATCCTTCTCAGCAACCTGCTGTCTCTGTTGGCTGTACTGAAGACCTGGCTCTCGTGTAGGTCTCTCCCACACGAGCTGAAAGGGTGCCTGACCCTCCCTAATGAGGGGGCAGCTACAACAAGGCTCCAGGCATCCTTGGGTCAAGGGTGGCTGATCAAGCTTGTCAGAAGCTGCGAGAACTCCTAACAAAGCTGGTTTTAATTATGTGCCTGCAGAATAGTTTGATGCAATGAAATTTGCATTTTCTGCTGGAAAGCTGTTCTGCAAACGCACGTCATCAGCCAAATATATTGTGAATCACTGATAAAACGTGCAACCTGAGAACTATCTTTTGAGTGGTTTTTTTTTTTTTTTATTTGGATTGTTTCATATGGCTGATAATATCAACTTTAAAGCTGTCAAGAACACAAGGGAACCATTCAGGGAAGAAAAAGACAAATCCCGGGGTTTCCCAAGAATTTAGGCAATGCAAAACTGCCATAAATGCAGAGCACCAAGGCCTCTATTTTCTGATTGTTTCCTTAAATCTTGCAAATATTTAAGTGTTTTTCTTTGCATTTACTCCACCTGGACTGGGATGACCTGTTTGACCTGTTGCCTTGCATTCACTTAAACTTACAGTGACCTCCAAACAATTATGTCCCTTTTGGCAACCGGTGGACTCCACCAGTTAGCTGGTAAGAGTCCCCAGTCTGACAATCCACTATATATGTGCTCCATGTGGCGCCTGTTGGTGCTAAGGAATGGAATTTCCTTCTTTTTCCATGGGATGTTCCTCCAGGGAGAGCTGGCTTGCGGCTGCTCGTTCAGCTGAGCAGCACCCATCCGAAAGCACGCAGCTTTTCACCCTCTCCCTGCGGTGGCAGTGGTAGCTGACCCCACAGCGAGGAGGAGCGGGTGGCAGCAGTACGTTGGGTGGTTGTGTTAATAATGGAAGAAATAAGGCAGAGCTTTTTAAAAGATACACTAAGCGAAATCTCTAGGGAACAGATTTCTTCACTGCAATTTGTCACAACCCAAAATTCCACAGCTGGAAAACGTTCCCATTTTGTGCAGAACTTTTTCTTTCAAAATTAAACATTTCAGTGACACAGTCTGAATCCTGAACATTACCCAGCTCTAAAGTGCCTCACATGTGCAAGCATAGAACAGATTTTCTGTACCATGAAGAACTGCTCCAAAACCTCTCAGGGCTCCTACTGCAGAGAGTTGCCAGTAAGTCATGAAGAACCCCTTTGCCTTTTCCCTTGAGACAGGACACAAAATTTCCCCAAGAGCCATGTACTGCAGGAGCCAGAGGCCGCCAAGCCTTGGGATTGGGTTGAAGTGAAGCCAACCTCTGCTTATGTTTTTACAGGAGTTTTCTGAAAGCAACATGCCATCAGATGCTGCATTTTCGAAGCTAGTATTTTTTTCTGTGAAAGCGTGGTTCATTGGAAAATACTAAGGCAGATTTCTTCTTGCTATTTCTTCTACAGAGAAAGGTCAGCCTTCCACCCCTCAAGAAACTCTAACTAGGCTGGCACAGGACTGACTGACAGGAATGCTGCAGGCTCAAGTGTTTACCTGGGTAAAAACTAATTTTGCAAAAATCGATAATTCCTTCTAAGGTTTCTCAGCCTGTTGACAATCGATTGTAACGTCCTTGCCTGTGGACTCAACAGACATTTCATTCAAACTGGCAGAAACAAACTCTCCTTATACTCCAAAACTAGCTGAGGTAGATGCTAATTTGTACGTTACCCAACCTCCCTGCCCCCATAACCTTATTTTCAAAGCTGATGACCACCCAAATAAAGCCAAACTTTTTCCAAATCTTTTTCTTCTTTAAGGACTTATGTTCAGGTTTTTTACAGACAGTGTCTTGCATAAAACATTGTCTCTTTAGGAGAAGAGGGCGAGGGGATCTGGTTGCTCTGGGGTTTTGTTTGTTTTTATCTCATTGCCAAAAATATCTGGAGTTGAAACAGAAACTGTCACTTCTAGAAGAACTGCTTATTTGATTATGATAATGAAGAGCCATATGATTAGTTCATTAAACAGGCTTCTTCAGAAAGATTGGGAAATAAATCAAAAATTGGGTGAACTGAAGGACCAGAATTATTGAAAGGAGATGGAATAAAGTATAAGTGTGTATATTTAGAGATGAGTAAGAATTTCTCCTCGCTACTATGTATTCATGGACTAGAAAAGAATGATGAGGACTCCATATACTGCTTGATTACAGGATGATTACAAGACATCAATAGGATGAAATTATGAAAGCAGTTAAGAAAATCCGAGAATGCATCAAGAAAGGTATTTGCAGCAAATAGTACAATACAAATTATTTTGCACTAGGTATTGGTAAGTCTTCCTTTGCAATACTGTGTATATGAATCTAATCCCAGTGTTTGAAGAGCATGAATTTTAACTGTAACAGATGCAGAACAAACACAAGTAGGATGATCTGGGAAGGAGATCATACGAAAAGAACCTAAAAAAAACCCTTACTTTATTTAGCCTAAAAAAATTAAATTGAAAAGGGGGTAAGATTGCTTCTTTATTTTCCCAGGAGGAAAAATACAAAGGAGGAGGAACTTCTAAGCTAAAAGACAATGTTGGCAGAACATATGGCCTGTTTATTTATACTCCCAAGGAAGGATGTGGGCTGAAGATTTGGGAGAAGTTTCTAATGATCAGAGCTATGAAGTTCTGGAACAGCCTTCCAGGATTTGGGGGAAAAAGAGCTATTTTTGATATAGAGCTTGATCAGTTCTTAAATTGCAGGATTTAAGAGACAACTTGCAATACTGGGAACACAGATATGATGATTAAAGAAGTCATAGGAGGCCTTCTATTCCTGCTCAGAATCCTGGTCCTCAAGGCTGCATTGAAGTTTTAAAAAGAGGAGGGGACGGGAGAAGGGGACAGGAGAGAAGGGGAGAGAGAATAGTGAATGGGTTAACTTTCAAAAAAATATGCTCTGAACACCACCAACGTTTGGTAGGGGCAGGTCCTTTTTTAAATAACTTTGCGCATTAAGGTAACATGAGTCATAAAGCATAGATCAAGATTTTTTTATTATTGTTAATAATATGGGCCACGTATATTTTCATAAGAGTGTAGCTGAGAAAAAATCAGGCTGGTAAAGAGACAATAAACCAACTAACTAAACCTCTTGAAAATAGAGAAATTTAAGACAACCTGCAAAAACAAATCTCAAGCATAATCTGATTTCTTTTTCTGTAGGCTCCTAAGACTGCAAACACCACCTACCTAGCAGTGGACAGAAAACAGCGAAAGTGGCAAGACAGACTTCAACCAGGCCCCAGTAGAGTTGCTGCCATCTTTCTCTTTCCCCGTGGTCTCCCAGCCTTTTCCATCTGCTGCTTTTTATCTTTTGCTTACACCTTTTTTCTTTATGGGGTTGGCTTTTTGGAGTTTTCTTCTTTTGGTCTTCTCCTGCTGCAAAGCAATTTGGAACAGGGAAAGATGTCAAAACTCATATGGAGGAAAAGATGATCGTGAGACGAGAGCAGATGATCGCAGGCCTACAGGCTGTGTGGACTATGGGTGCATGAGAAAATACCATAAACAATATTATTGGAAGCTTCTGTAGACCAGAGCTGGGAAACACTTGTACAGGTTTTTTCCACATTATGTTTATCAATCAAAGTTCACTGAATTTTTCCTGTTGCTACCAATCTTCTTTAGGTGATGAAGTCACCAGAACTAAATAAAGTTAAGCCAGGCCCTTTGCCAGAACTGCTACATTTTGACTATAAACTTAGTAGGAAGCAAGTGAAGTCTTTATTCTATCTATAATGCAGATTAACATGATTCTGCCTAATGTGCAAATATTTAATATGTGTGTGACATTTAGTTCTCATTCCACATACTACAGCACTTTGAACATGAAAAGGAAGAAATTTTTTATACCACCAGTCTCAATTGACCAAGCACGTGTACACTTTGTGTACATATGTAGTAGTACCTGCAGACAAACACATCCTAGGTCAGCATAGTATTGATATTATCTTACCCATCCTGTTCCAGGGGTATTGAATATGGAATATCAGAGAGGCAGCACAAATATAATAGGAAATTTTTTCCAGAAGCAGGTCTCCTGTGAACTTGAAGACAGAGAACCCAAAGGCACCTCTTCACATGAACTTAAAAAACCCAAAGGACTGAGAAGTAACAACAGTCAAGAAGCAATAGGAGTTCCCCAGGAGGAACTAAGACTCTGCTCATTGCAGAGAGGCTACTAAGGCTTGTCCAGCCCTCAGGCTATTACTCTCACCCTGCTCTTCCATGTGAGCACCAATGATACTGCCAAGGGAGATCTGAAGCATAACAAGCATGACCATGTGGCTCAGGGGGTAATGATCAAGGGCATGGGGACGCAGGTGGTGTTCCCTTGATCCTGCCAGTGAGATGGAAGGGCTTGGGGAGGAAGGGCTTGCAGGTCAGCAACTGTACAGCTGGTGTTGGCAACAAGGTTTTGGCTTTTATGACCATGGGACCCTCTCTGAAGATCAACGACAGCTTGGAAGGGACAAGATCCTTGTGACCAAGTGGGGAAAAAGTATCTTTGCCAACAAAGTCCGACCTGGTAAGAGCTTTAAAGTAAGAACAATGAAGGAGAGAGAGAGAGTGACCAGCAGTCAAGTGAAGGAGTGGATGGGGTGGGCAAGCAAAGAGTCTTGGTTGATATGAACAGAAGGGACCTTGTAATGAACAAAACAGGGCTGAATTGGGGTCACCTTAAGCATATGCACATAAATAAAGAAGTGTCTACAGAATAGAATTATGCAGAAAGCTCTCATACCTTTCTTGGGAAACCAGCATGCCAGGGTGCCTCTCTGATGTGCCAGTACACCACAGGCTACAGCAGGAGGAATTAGAAGTCTGTATGTGGTTACTGGGCTACAGTCTGTTTGGGATCGCTGAGGTAGCTCACACAACTCAAATGCTGCAAAAGAAGGATCCAGGCTCTTTAGGAAAAACAGACCAGGAATGTGAGGAGGAGGTACCCTTTATATGACAGCACCATGGGAATGCGTGGAGCTCTGTTTAAGAAAGGGTGATGAGCCAGCTGAAAGCTTGTGGGTCAGGACTAGTGGGCAGACCAACATGGGTGACATCATTGTGGGTGTCTGCTACAGACTGCCTGACCAAACAGGAGTATTTGATGCTTTCATCAGACAAGTGGAGGTAGCCTCACGTTCACAGCCCTCGTGGGGGCCTTTTACCACCCTGATAGCTTCTGGAAGGACAGCACATCAGGGCATGAGCAGTCCAGGAGGTCTCTGGAATGCATTCATGACATTTTCGTAACCTAGATGACTGAGGAGAGAACAAGGAGTGTCACTCTGCTAGACCAAAAGAAGAAGGATTGATCAGGAATGTGAAGGTTGGGAGCAGTCTTGGCTGCTGTGATCATGGGAAGGTAGAGTTCAGGATTCCAAGAGGAAGGAGCAGGGCAAGAAGCAGGATAACAATCCTGGATTTCAGGAGAGAACACTTTGGCCTCTTCAGGTGTCCACTTGGAAGAACTATGTGGGATACAGCCATGGAGATAAAAGAGGTCCAAGAGATCTGGTTGATATCAAAGGATCACCTACTCTATGCTCAGGAATGGTCCATCCGAACAAGCAGAAAATCAAGCAAAGGCAGCAAAATCCAGACGGAAGCCAGTCGCTAGTGGTGTATCGTAGGGGTCAATGCTAGGTCCAATACTGTTTAACATCTGCATTAATGACTTGGATGATGAGAAAGAGTGCAGCCTCACCAAGTTTGCAGGTGATACAAAACTTAGAGGAGAGGATAATACATTAGATGGTTGGTTGCGCTGCCATTCAGAGGCACATGAAATGGAAACACGAACTGAACATACAGAGGGACACAGAAAACTGGAGAGGAACTTTATGAAGTTGAACAAAGGGAAATGCAAATTCCTGCTCCCTGTGAGGATAACTCCATTCACCAACACACACTGTGGGTGGCCTGGCTGGAAGGCAGATTTTCAAAGAGCGTTCTGTGTTTCTTGGTAGACAGCAAGTTGATCATGAGCCAGCAATGTGCCCTTCCAGCAGAGAAAGCCAACAGCACCCGGGGCTACACTAGGAAGACTGTTGCCAGCAGGTTGAGGTAGGTCATCCTTCCTCTCTACTCACAACTGGTGTAGTGGTCCTGACCAAGAGAGCACTGTACATGGAAGAGTGCCTGATCAACATGTCAGTTAACCTGAGCAGGTGCAGGTCTGTACTGTGCTACACGTGCAGCGTGGCCTTCAGGCTGTGTCATGCTGCACAAACCCCGTGGCTGCAGGATAAGCTCAGCCAGCTTATGGCAACAGAGGACCCTGCAGGCATCTACCACTTGGCACTGGTGATTGCACCTGCCTGGCCTTGCCTTTATCTAAATGGGTGGCAAGAAGTTCTCCTGCAAACATCCCTTTTGTTTGAGGGTAGAAAAGCTGAATAGACCTGTCTGCTTTTAAGAAAATCCTATAGTACCTCAAATGACCAAAATGGGGTAACCTTATTCTATGGATGGGGTCTGCATGGCATGCTGATTGGAAGCCCATTTGATGTTATGCAACTTGGGGTTCCCAGCATCTGAAGGGACCTGAAATTACCTATACTTTCTTCATAGCATTAGCTCTAATAAATAGCATTTTAAATTATGCTTTACAGAGTCCAAGTGCCTTTCTTACAGGAATCACAAAAACCCAGCACCTTCTGTTGCAGAACAACTCGTGAAGACATATCTGCAGTGCTGCACCCCGAGGGCCCCAATACAAGAGATGAATAGAATTACTGGAGCAAGTAGAGTGCAGGACCACAAAGACAGTTAAGGGACAGCAGGACAGCTGAGCCTGGAGAAGTGAAGACTTGGGTTGCAGGATCTCTGGATACAAATATCTGATGGGAGGGTGTAAAGAAGACGGAGCCAGACTCTTCTTAGTGGTAGCATGTGGCTGGACAAGAGGCAATGGGATCAAATTGAAATACAATTCTACCTGAAAGTAAGAAAAAACTTTTTTACTATGAGGGTGAACAAACACTAGAACAGATTGTCCAACAATTTCTGGAGTCTCCATCCTTACGGATATTCAAAACCTAGCTGTATAGGGTCCTGGCCAATCTGCTATAGATGAAGCTTCTTTGAGAAAGAGGATTGGACTGGACAATCTCCAAAGGTCGCTTTCAACCTCAACCATTCTTTTATTCCATGAATTCACTGCTGGCGATGTGGCAGCACAAAGCAGTGCAAGAAAGAAAAAGGTGGGGTCCTATCAAGGCCACAGAGGTTCTGGTGAGGTACAGAGCTCATCTCAACTGCACTGTCCCGTGAGATGTCTGCCAGTGAACTCAGGTCACTCTGGAGACACAACCTGGAAAAGGATGGAAAGGCCAAGCAGTCTCAATGTTTCCTTTCTGGATAGAATCATATGGAAGAGACCTTTAAGATCATTAAGTCCAACTGTTAACCTAACACTGCCAAGTTACCACAAAACCGTGTCCCTCAGCACTACATCTATGTGTCTTTCAAATACCTCCAGGGATGGTGACTCAACCACTTCCCTGGGCAGACTGTTTCAATGCTTAATTCAGTGAAGAAATCTTTCCTAACATCCAATCTAAACCTCCCCTTGTGCAACTTGAGGCCATTTCCTCTTTTGTCCTATCACCTGTTACTTGGGAGAAGAGGTTGACCCCCACCTTGCTACAACCACCTTTCAGGTAGTTGTAGAGAGCAATAAAGTCTCCCTTGATCCTCCTTTTCTCCAGACTAAACAACCCCAGTTCTCTCAGTTGAACCTCAGTTCCCATGTTGAACCTCACCCCATTGGCCTCAGCCCATCCAGCCAGCCTGTCAAGATCCCCCTGTAGAGCTTTTCTACCCTCAAGCAGATCAACACTCCCACCCAACTTGGTGTCATCTGCAAACTTACTGAGGGTGCACTTGATCCCCTCGTCCAGCTCATTGATAAAGATATTAAACAGAACTGGCCCCAGTACTGTTCCCTGGGGAACACCACTTGTGACCGGCTGCCAACTGGATTTAACTCCATTCACCACAACTCTTTGGGCCTGGCCACCCAGCCAGTTTTTCATCCAACAAAGCGTACGCCCATCCAAGCAGCCGGTTTCTCCGGGAGAATGCTGTAGGAAATGGTGTCAAAAGCTTTACTAAAGTCTAGGTAGACAACATCCACAGCCTTTCCCTCATCCACTAAATGGGTCACCTTGTCATAGAAGGAGTTCAGGCTGGTCAAGCAGGACTTGCCTTCTATAAACCCATGCTGACTGAGCCTGACAGGCCACTCTTTAGATGCCCCTAAATTCATCACAAGATCAGGATGTTTTCAACAGTCAGGAAACTGAGGCCTTTAGAAAGCTGCTGGGGATACTGTCACAGCACAATGTAGGAACAAGCCATGGTCCGTTGCTTGATGAGAGCAACATCAAAGCACTTACAGAGATCAAGAACAACAAAAGAAACAAGGTGGTTTTCTGTATCAGCAGGCTAGAGCAGCATGACTTGGGACAGTCTGTCTGGGTAGACAAGTCGGAGACTGAGAGATGAAAAGGAGCACTTGCTGAAACAAACTGATAAAATAAATAGCTACAAGCAGGTATTTAAAGCTCTGAAAGGATTTAAGGATTAAGTGGCTGTGCTTTCAATGAAAGTGGGTAAATCTCATTAAAACTAATGGCGATGCTATAGAACACGGAATATCAAACACCGTACTTAACCTCCTGGCAAGGTGAAACATGCCCTGGACTCCAGTGATTAAGAGTTGCATTTTAACTAGCAATTACAGTGTTAAAGTTTTACCTTGTTTTCCTGGAATAATATTAATAGATCTGGCTAAATAGCCCTTATTTCTTCGGCTGTCTGAACTGAATCGTTTAACTACATCAGGAATAATTGTATGAGTCATGAGAGTAACTGCCCAAAGGCCCAACAAATGTCCAGTAAGTTTTCCAAAGCAAAGGTGTGTCAAGTCACAGAAATACCTTCCGCTTCTTCCTCTCCAGAGCTACACCCATGCTTCTCACACAGTGGAGAGTTGCCACTGCTTCTTTCCCACCCCATGAAAGGCACAACCAACCATCATCTTTTGTGACCTGCAAACTAGCCACGGTTGGCATACTGGCAGAAGATGAAGGGTTGTGGCATTACACCACCGCCAGAGATTGCTTGAAATCCCTGCATTGGTCAAAGACCTGGCTCACGCTGTTTTCCCATCCACAATGCAGCAAAGCCACCCCTTTCCTCTTCACAGGTTTGAACTTGTATGTTGGTGTTTCATGAGTCAAGCCAGAAGAAAGTCAGTAGACCCACCAAGAGCTTTTGGGTTTTTCTCCTCGTACCCCTCATGAGCTGCTCAGATGCTTTTCCTTGCAACGCTGCTGCAAGGTTCCAGCACTGCTCTTTTTCTTGTTTTATACATGGGGACATAAGATGGGGTGATTTGTACAACAGTAAGCTTTGAGGTCCCTTCCAACCCCATATGATTCTATGATTCAAGAAACAAGACTGAGAGAAGCAGTCCACGTGCAGCTTAGTGCAGGCATCTACATGCTCCACCTTTATTTCCAATTACCCATGAACAGTTCTGGCCTAGTCTGATACACATTTAAAGGTTTCAATGCTAATTAAGTTTATGCATCCTTCCTGAAAATAATCAGGAAGAAAAGGGCCTTGTCAAGACATTTGCTGAGAAAACAGACTCTATAATCTGTAAACATTAAAAAAAGGACATTTTCCTTTTCTTTCCTTCAATTTATGCCTCTAAACATAGTGGTTATTTTTGGGAAATGTGTTTACATTGTCCTGAGCCAGACTCATGATAACTATAATTAAGATTGGAAGTCAATGTTAAAATGCATAAAAAAGCACGTAAATATCTTTTTTTATACACAAAATCCTAACTTGAAAGAAACAAGACAATCAACAAATCATCAGTCTGAAGAATCAAGTGGACTCATATCCCCTTTATTAACATGTTTAATACCCCCTTTATTAACATATCATATAATTGTCCTATTTATTCCTTAACAACTTGTGTAGAGTTCTTATAGAGTACCCTCAACTTGGGATATGTTCTTGCAATATATTCTGTTTGGTCTATATAACTTTGTTTCTACTTGCACCACAACACCATTTGTGCTCATGCTTACTCTATTGCTCTAGCAAGTCAAAAGAATTTTCCTCCACAAAATATGATTAGTAGATGATATAAAAATAATGTTAATAGTCTAATATCATCTCAGTTGTGGTGAACGAGCATGACCAGAACTTTGTTGCCTGAGTAGCCACAAAAACATACGCTTTGTATGTCACTGGAATCTCATACCACCCCATCCTAGTCTTATAAAAATTGTCAATGTTTTCAAACTAAATAAAAATCATCACAGCTCTTGAAGCCCTATTTTCCCATTTTTGTATAGCTACATTTTTCTATAGATATGTTCCCATTTATATTTTTTTTTCTATTTTTATATAATAGCAACAGAAAATTAAAGCTCACATCCTTGGAAACTAGAAACAGCTTTTTACATTCTCACAGAATGATTTCTTTTCCTTTTTTAATGTATCTAAGAGTTCTAGGAATAATTATATGGAAAAGAGAATGGGTAAAGAACTGAAGGATTAAGAGAGAGATAAGCAGTCCACTTGATAAAATTAATCTTAAAGGTATTTCTCTAGACATTGGTTGCTGAAGCCAGTAGCTAAAATATTTAACAATTAGCTCAGTGCTGCTGTGGAAGTTGGTGTGACTAATGACTAAAAAGCCTTATTAGGAATAGATTTTTGGTAAAAATGCAAATGTTACACTTTTGTCTGTATAGTAAGATAAGATATGCAATCATACATAGTATTGAAACAATCAGTAATTTATCAGAGAAGATAATGTTTCTGTTGGATTAATCTTACTCAAGGCAGCAGAACTGGAATTCTAGTGAGAATTCAGGAGCGATGAATGATAATAAAAACGTAGAAAATAGAGGTGTCGTAGAAATTGGAGACTACCATTTACTGTACCACACTTAAGCAAGCTTCAGTTATGTTTGCCAAGGTAATATTCCATTCTGCACTACAGCTGGTTGAAAAAACTTTGCTAAAGGTGTTGATTTTGTGAGGGTTTCATAAACAAAAAAGTCAGATCTGAAATTATACTGAAATAAGACTATTTCTTGTAGTAAGCCATTTTTTGTCTGCTTGGGGAGAAAAATAGAAGAGAATTCCAACAAATTGAAAACACCTGGTTTGACATACTAGAACAAAATAGTTCAGTTTTATTCTGAATTAAGTTTTTTGAGTAGTTTTATTTTGGTTTGTGTTAAGTTTAGAGTGAATCTTTCTAAAAATTTTGTTTCATAGAAAATCTTTAAATACCAAGCCTGTAGCTTGGTATACCAACCATTCCTTTTGTCATTTTTACCTTGCAATGCTCCCCTAAAGTTTCTTAAACTGAGGAATAACCATTTTCCACCCACCACCGGTTGTGTCTAAGGCATCTACAATTAATTTGAAGCAGTCTAAATATTTAACAGAGGGGAGTCAATATCCTCCAGTTTTGTCCACTGCATCTCTCTGACAGCATTTCTTGTTTTCACTGTTGTTGAATATTATTTCCTATTTTTCTCTCTCAATATTCTTCCTAGTGGTTTCTAAAAAGAATGGTGTTGTCCAGGATTTAATTAAAAGCATACAAACAGACAGGACCCTCAACTGAAAGCAACCCTTCACTGAGTAATAAAGTTCCACAATTCAAGTGGAACAATTCAAGCATAAAAAGACTGAGAAAGCTTTGCATGGATATGGATCTCAATCTATTCCAGCACAGTGATGTATAAATAAATTGAAAGTGGTCTGAGTTAAAATACAGAAGAGTGTCAAAATAAAAATAAGCAAACTTCAGTACGTTAATATTAGAATGCAAAAATACCAGTTTCCTATGGATTTAAATTTAACACTAAAGTGGCTTTTTATCACTTGAGAGGTGAAATCTAGACCCAAGTTTTCCTTGTAGCACCATCCCTGGAGGTAATCAAAAGACAGGTTGACATAGTGCTTAGAGACATGGTTTAGTGATGGGTTTTTTTTTTATCAGAGTTAGGTTGATGGTTGGACTCGATGATCTTAAAGGTCACCTCCAACCTAGACAATTCTATGATTCTATGATCAATACTTTCATTCCAAAACACACTATTGTTTTAGAAGAACAATCTTAAATTAAGGCTATTTCATATTTGCCTGCACACACAAGCAGCACCCATTGCACATATGGTTTTAAGACAGATTTAAGGTACATAACGAAGATACTTTGAGGTGAGGTATACTGTACAATAGAAAGTAACAGCGTATTGGCCTATGTGAAGTAGGAAACAATTCATCCCTTAAGTGCAGAGATATAAGCTGTCTCAGTGTAGTGCAAAGTCTTGCAACCAGGCAGCTACCCCACAACTCATGTGCTGAACTTTCCCATCTTTTCTTATCCCACAGCAGTAAGTGGGTGTGCTGCCATCGTCTTGTCCTAAGGGTTTTTTCCTTACAAACCCAAAGGCATACTTTTAATTGGGGAGTGTTAACCACAGACACTTAACAAACAGTGATCGCTTCAGTTTTAGAAGAACCTGCAGAACTGATTAAAAGGAACTCACACGTTCAGGGAGAAAAACAAAATCAACCCTCATGATGCTTTTCTAAGTTATAACCAGAAGAATTTTTTTCCCTCCTAAAGAGCAACAAGCCCTGGCACAGTGTGACATAGGTAACAAACTGTGACTCTAATTAAGTGTGTAATTACACAGCAGATTGCAGCACAGTATGCTATTACTTAAATCAACTGACTTGCATGCCAGAAGCATAGCAGTCCCAGAAACTCCGCACTCGATGCAGACTGAGCTGAACAGATTAGGGACCATTTCCAGGGGGCTGTATGGGAGCACCCAGCCAAACCGGTTTCAGAGCACAATAGGTGAGATGCAGGGAGTTGTCATCTGACTCAGCTTCATCTCCTCCTTGCCTTGTCTATGCATTGATAACTTGGGGGGAGCTACAAAAATGGCTCAGCCCGGGGTTGTCTCAAGATTGCATCGCACTAAGAACCCAAACCAAATGGAGCCTTAACAAACTCCCTTAACAAACAACATGCCCCGAGTCCCATCCCACCACTATTCCCGTGACTTTGAGTGCTAGACATGACAATATTGGCAATTTAGGGATTTAGGAGCCATCACACCACCAGGGGTAAATGTCCCAGATAGTGTAATCCACTCAGGCATAATCCTGCACCCACACCAACTCAGGAAATATAAACTGTCAGGTTTGGGGAGAAAAATGGGGAATCTTCCAACGATACAGCTGACCTGTAGGAGATTCATGCCCGCTTTGTCCAGGATGCTGTGCAGGGTAACTTCCCAGGGATTGAGCGACCTTACCTGAGAGAGAGGGTAAGTGATTAAGAAACATATGCATGGTATATGGCATGCTACTAAGATCATGATTGGTGCAGTCTTTTAAGGTATTAATATCTAGTGTGCTGGCGGTTTGAGTTGTTACTTTTCGGGACCACTTGTAGGTTGCAATAGTGTATTCCACAAATTGCTTTTAAATCACCATAGTGTAATCGCCATTGGATGCATAGAATCTGCAATAGTGGTGCGTTGGACCTGTGAGTGAAGTCCAAATAAATTGTTGATTTGAACCTCTCAGTGAAGTCCCTTTTTTCCCGTTGGTCACAAGATGTGAAGAAAGAGGGAGCCTCAGTTCATCCAGGCTAATGGCACCTGCGCACATCCAACAACAAAAAAAACCCAACAGGACAGCAGACACACAGAAATTCAAAATCTGAAGGAGACTCAGAAGCAAACCTGGGCCACCCTGTGCTGTGGCAGCTATCACACAGACTTTCCTTGCATCGTAGATTTGTACATGTCTCAGTTTTTTGGGTTTTTTTTTTTTGGATGTGGCTGTCAGTGTAGAGCTCTAATGTAGCATCTCTTTTCCCTAAAATGCAGTGAATTGACAATACCTTTTGGAAGTTTTCTGTGTAAGACAAGTATTTGTCTTTTATGTAACTCCTCTTACCCACAAAAAGTAGTAGTTTTGGGATGTGTGCCATTACACCAGGCAGTTCCTAGATTTGAATGCTCACACTTGCATAAATAGTGTTTACAGGGAGAATTTCTGTTAAATAATCTGCACAAACCTGACCTACACTTGCAAATCTCCTTTGAACCAGTGTAACAGAAATACACACGGCATTAAAGGCAAACAGCTACCATGATACTGAGTTCGGAGCTCGGTGCGTCCACCACAGTAGGGCTCAAGTAAACATGGTTTTGCTTCTGCAAAAAGCTGCTTCTTCAGCTTTTTAAGAGCTGCTGCCCTTACCATTGCTGCTTTGAACACTTGGCAACAGATGGCACATTTCTGGGGAATTTTGCAGGCAAACACACACGCAGTGTAAGGTACCATTTTGCCTTGTCTGGGAGGGGAGGTTGGGAAGACTAGGGACTGCAAGTAAATTCACACTGAACAGATGGAAAAACATGCTCTGAAGTAATGGTGAGTCTCCCGAAAATCAGCAAAAGCAGCCTGAAAACTATACTGCAATTACAAACATGACTATGATAGCCACCGTATCTGAGTAGACAGATTTTACCAAAGTTGGGGAAGCATAAAACTGCTGAAATCACATTTGCTACAGGCAGTTGAGCTGAACAGAGTGGGACAGTGTATCCTCAGCAAGTTCTCTGATGGTACCAAACTGGGAGGATTGGCTGACACTCCAGAGGGCTGTGCTGCCGTCCAGTGTGACCTGGACAGGCTGAAGAGCTGGGCAGAGAGGAACCTAATGAGGTTCAACAAGGGCAAGTGTAGGGTCCTGCACCTGGGGAGGAAGAACCCCAGACACCATTATAGGTTAGGGATGGACCTGCTGGAAAGCGCTGCTGAGGAGAAGGATCTAGGGGTCCTGGTGGATAGTAGACTATCCATGAGCCAGCAATGTGCCCTTGTGGCCAAGAGAGCCAATGGCATCCTGGGCTGCATAAGGAAGAGTGTGGCCAGTAGGTTGAAGGAGGTCATTCTCCCCCTCTGCTCTGCACCGGTGAGGCCACAACTGGAATACTGGGTCCAGTTCTGGGCTCCCCAGGTCAAGAGAGACAGGGAACTACTGGAGGGAGTCCAGCAAAGGGCAACAAAGATGATTAAGGGA
>JAOXNO010000001.1:76333658-76345796 GCA_028565335.1 Limnodromus scolopaceus | reverse complement strand
GCAGAGCCCTGGAAGAGGCTGCCCAGGGAGGGTGTGGAGTCCCCTTCTCTGGAGATCTTCAAGCCCCGTCTGGATGCCATCCTGAGTGATGTGCTCTGGGCAGCCCTGCTTTGGCAGGTGAGTTGGGCTAGATGATCTCTAGAGGTCCCTTCCAACTCCGACAATTCCGTGATTCCGTGATTCCGTGAATACTGAAGCACCATTAGCACATGGTTTCCAGCACAGAGGTTTATGCCAAACTCCTGTGCCGTACTTTCCAGGCAGGAGGGATGGGACATGACTCTGATCTACCCTGTGTGATCGATGGACCCTCTCTCCCATTGGCAGTCTTCAGGCCTGCATGCTTTACTGAGGATTCTGGGCGTTTGACGGTGAGCAGCTCTACCCTTTGGTCTTCTCACTGCCGGTAATTAATTGTCAAACTGGTGAATGTCCTCACCTCACCTGGATCTCAGCAGAAGGTAAAAAGCCTCTCAGTCTGCTGGAAATTTCAAAAACATGCATTCATAGGTTACGTAGCAGGAAAAAAAAAAAAAGAAAAACACACTGTGCTAGAAGATGTGTTCAGTAAAAGAGGTATATAGCAGATTAAATAGGGTGAATAAAGCCCAGGAATATCAAATCAAACCATAGAACAAAGTGAGCTGCTTTTGTCTTCCGTAGGACTGGAAAAATTGTACTGTAACAGGGATGGGCACAGGGCAAACAAAGGAAGCCAGTAGCAAATCATCTTTCTGAAAATTATAATTTTCCTGCCAAACTTTTCCGTACCTAACAATCTACTCTTGCTTTTGACAGAAGACAGGTAAAATAATTTAAATAATAATTGGGTTAAAGCTTGCCTTCTGATCCTGACTCAGTTGCTCTCAATGCAAGCAGAGCACTATACCCCACTGATAACACATACACTTTATGCTTCAAAAGGGTTAATTTCACAAAGAAGGGGGGAAATAAGGAAGTAAATTAGATGGGTAATAGTCAGGCGAAAAATGTGAATGAAAGTGGTGTGAGTTATTATTATCTTATTATTGATTATCACAGTTCCACCACACATGCTCAGAACTGAACAAATCCCCCAGCAACAGATCCAATAATTCAGTCTGCTCTCTGATTTAGTTTCCCCTTGCAGAGATTGACAATTAATAGTCCTTTAAATAGTTCCTGTCTCCAGACTGGCACTCCTCTCCATTTCACCAAACACTAAAAAAAACCCGACTTTTTTTCTTCTTCTAATTCTTCCTCCCAAGGTGGATTCCTGTTGCACATGCAGTAGAGCCAAGCTTGCTTGAGCACAAAACCAAGGAGGAAAGCTTTACTGTTCTGCGGTGGCCAGCAGCGCCTGCCTGCACAGCGGTATGTGCCTTGGTCGTTTTATTTCTATTTCCCCGGAATTAAGCTGTCCCATTCATTTGCAGACGCACACCCATTAAAAACTCCTGCCTATTACGTTATTATTTATTACCTGTTTTCAGCAGATGGTACTGCAGTACTCTCGCATCATCTTGTAGGAGCTGAGGTGATTTTCTGCATTTCTGAAAGACTAATGACTGGTGTTCAGGTCAAGAAGAGATCCCACTCTTCATGCTGTGCCACGGTATTAGCTGCCGCCTTCTCAGAGTCCTTATCTCTACTGCAGACTTGCTGAGGAATCACACATCAGTTGCTTCATCAGGCAGTGAATTTCCAAGTTCAAAAGTATCACTAGCAAGAGCAAAGTATTACTACTGTAGCACCAAAAATATTAACTTGCTATTTATGTCTCATCAAGCATCACCAGAAAGTGCTAGTCTGAAAATTGAGTCCTTCTCTTATGGTTACTATCTTTCCTCATTACAAAATTAGTCAAAAAGCAATGTCTGTGGAGAGGCTTCAGGAAATTAAAACAGCTCATACCTGAGATAAATCAAAATTTTTTCCCAGCGTTTACTCCCATGTCTAAGCAGAGGCTATGCATTAAGAACAAGAAAATCTAGACTTTCTGGAACATTTTTATGTTTCCCCCTAACTCTAAGTTCATACAAAATTTTCTGAATGTCCACTATCTTTTGATTCTATTGAAGCAGTGTATTAAGATGGAAAAATGATTATGTGAACACTTTTTATTCATGATCACCAGTAGGCCAGATTATCATTTCAGTTGTGCTGGCAAAATTCCCACTGTCTTCATTGTTCTTGCCAAGACACTAATCCCCTGACTTTGGTAAGACACACTGTTGAAGACACATAAAACCACCAGAGCGCATATTCCTCTTTCTTTGGTGTTTTTGGCTTCGACCCAGGACACGGGGATGAAAGTTTGTTTTAGTAGCTTAAATTCAATCTGGTTCAAATGTGGAATTTTTAGGAATCAGTTTTTGGAACAGAAAAATGCAGACCCTAAGAACCAAAGACTGTCCTATAAGAAGAGCCTGTCCAATTCCAGTCCTGAGTATCATGGCTAGATTGTTCACTTCAAGTTTACAGAGAACTTAGAAAGGAAAAAACAAATCGTATTAGATTATATTCAAACAAACCCTGAACACAGTTTCCATTCAGATAAAATGCTTGGCACCCTTTTGATAACAAAATGACCGCAGGCTGAAACTCCGTATAGTGTTAATGAGTTTATTTTATAGGAGTTCCCTTTAACAAATAAGCATAGGTCCTAGGAGTGCTTACTCTAAGAAATAGGACAGCCGGTTCCACCTAAACCTATTTCTACAATAACTCATATCATGTCCACCTGGAAGTTGCCTCCCAGCAGCAACTCATGCCGTATGTTGCTCAGTTTCTTTGGCAGATTTATGCGATTGCATCGGCCTTGCGTTAGTTTGTGGAAACCACTGAGATGAATCTTCTTTGTTTCCAAGGGGACCTTATCCAGGCTGTTGGCTGCCTGGCACAAACCAGCCTCACGTAGGTAAACGTAAAATAGCCTTAGTGTGGCACACTGCTGAATCCAATAAACTTCACCGAGAAACCGAACTATGTCCAGGCAATTTATAGGGACAGAGAAACAAGGATCTATTTCATTTCACCCATTAGGATGAGCACATCTTGACAAGAAGTTTTGCATTATTTATATGACACAAGACAAGAAAAATGGTTCAGTTCAGCCTGAGAGAAACTCTGTGTACAAGAGGAAGTCAGACCCACTTTCTTCTGAATTTTCATATCTAACCGAAATGCTGCAGTCAGAAAGTCAGAGACCTTAAACCAGTCTTTCATAAATGAGCAGAGATAAGCACTTGCAGAAAACAACATAAGGAACTCGGGTGGGTTGAAACACTCTTAGACATAACTGCTTCTCTCCAGTGATGACAAACGAGAGCAAAGACAGTCCATCTCCTAACTGCAGAAACTCGGGGGGTGATGCCCCAAGAATGTGAGGAGATGAACGTTTGTGTGAGTAGCTCACAGCTCCTCCGGTAACTACCCCACTGTAAAATCCCCTGTAAACAAACTCTTGAAATCACCGCTTTCAGTGCTGCTTTATGAATGTAGCAATTTTCAAGGAAAAACCTCCACTAGTCAATGCTTTGAGTGCTGTGTCTTCTCTTCCAGTTGTCTTTCCCCAGTCTTTAACTGCGTGTTGGATACCCCACCCTTGTCCTGTGCAGGTCAGCATTACAAATCTGTACGAAACTGGATGATCTGACGTGATTTTGAGGCACCTTTCAGTGTTCCTGTTGGTTATGGCTGATGCCTACAAAAGGTAAGGAAACAGGAGAGAAGCTGAGGGCTTATAAATTTAATGCTCAGTCAGGAAGCCATTCTCTTGGCCTCTACAAGCGTGTCTGAGAAACACTAGTAGGTCACAGATCTGAAAGTGTTGCATTTTCCTCAGGCTAATGACACATGACAGCTTGCGGAACACTCCAAGGCATATTAAAATATATTTAGAGGTTTATTTTGTGTCCATTTGTTGGATTTGGAGGACGGGAGAGTAGACTTCGGGTTTTGTGTGGCGTTAGGGTTAGTTTTTTTTACAGGTCAAAAAATCATTTTAGTAAATCTTAATACTGCATCCTGTTTTGTAAAAAGAGAACTAACAACAGGTAAGAGAATATTCCTTTCCTATGTCAATATTTCAGTACTAACTATTGTGAACGGGGTGGGGTGTGATAAAGTCAACTCATCACACTGGAAATGAGGATTTTCATAAGAGGTTGAACAAAGAGGGCTCTAGAACAAATAGGATCTTAACCAGCTCCTTCAGGTTACTGTTTTTTTTCACTGATAATGATCGATGCACACAAGGAATTGAAGGCTTACTTTTAAGGTGTGTCTAAATCTTCCAGAAATAAACCTTTCTAAATTTTGTTGTTACAGACTAGACTAAAGATAAAGGAACACACTTCCATGTTAGTGGAAGTTCTGCAGACCATGTGGGTTTATGTTATTTAGTACACATCACTGAACCAATTCTTTCACCACTTCAGCTCCTCTATTCTCTACCACTCTTTCACAAGATTTGCCTTCTGCTTAGTTTTTCACCGAGAGAGGGATACAGTAAGCAAGCCCATACATTACATGTAAAATTAATTAATTATTAGTTACATAAAGATAATAAGTTTTGAATTGCCTGAGAGGGGAGAAGCTGCATGGCTTCCTTTCCTATCTCTCCTTCCATCATTATTGCTGCTGCTGGTTTATCCTGCTCCAGCAACTTGGCAGTATCTGTCTTAGACTATCTGACTAAGCTAATATTATCATATTCTGTATTCAGAGGCACTGAATACAGAATATGAAATTAGCACTTGGGATCTTAAGCATATCAGCATCAGCTGGCATAAATCCTGCACAAATGGAGTCAAGTGAACATGGTGTGAAGTCTCTAATCGCCAGCTCTGAAAGGATGAACCTGGCCTGATGTCCAACAAGGATTTCCATGCTCAGATTCTGGTACAGAAGATAGTACCAGAGAGTGAGCAGGATGAAGCATCAACCCGCTTCTTCCCTAAGACCACAGGTCCCATGAGGAGGCTGGGAAGACAGATGGTGGACAGTGGAGAGTGTTCACAATGTATAGTCAGACCATCAAAAGCAACAGAGGCACCTGGGCTTGCACGTTCCTTGCCCATCAGCTCAACTGTGGTAACTGAGCAAGTGAGTGTTTTCAGTCAGCCCAGCTAAAAATTGAAAGACTTAAACCACTAAGTAAAAGGCTTAAACCAGCTGATTCCACCAAGACTGACAGACAGCTGGAGGACAAGTAAGTGGCTATGGTTCAGACAAAAAGTGAGAACTGGTTCAATTCTGGTAACTTGGTCAGCTTCAGTTGTGTGACCATCCCCTTCTTTTTAAAATCACACACCTCTGCAGACTCAATCAGCTCCATGGTAGCTCTTGCAGTGGCTGGCAGGTCTTGAAATTGAGGCAAAGTTATTTAGAAGCAAACCACTTGGCAAGGAAAATGTTTAAGGATTCATTATAATGGGAATGTTTCTTGAAATGTGGTTATGCAGAAATTCAAATACCTGCTGAAATTCCCAGTGTGAGTTCAGGCCTTTATTCACAGCTGTGTCACATCGCTCTAAAACTGGCAGGTCCCCATTCCCAGGGTCTGTTAGGGATCTGTCAACTGGATTCCATTGGGCACGTAAACCTCCTGTATACATTTCTCCAGTGCTGTGATAAAAGATGTGCTGAAATGTAAGGTGGCACCACTGTCAGTGAATTTAAGATACCGGGGAAATCTCATCAGCAGGTGACAGCAGACAGTTCCAACTGATATTGAAGGGAATCAGCTGTACAGCACCAGTGTTCACTGATCACTCAGTAATTAAAGCAGGATGAATTTGACCCTATACAACATCTTTCTGCTTTCCTTTGAAAAAAAAGCAAGGCGCTTACAACTGAATGGTAACCCTTGGCTTCCCTCCTACTGAGAGGAACAGTGAAGTGTGAGGAAGAGCTCCATCTCTCTTCCATTCATCCCATTGGTCTCCTGTTAATCAACAAGATCAATCAGTATCAACATGAGGTCTGACAATTTTTTGCCATAGCTAAACCAAAAAGCCTCTGTTTAATACACTTAGATCTCCACGGGGACCTGTTCTGCTGCCTGTTGCATTGGGGAGCACAATTTCATGAAATAAAGGTTAATATTCCCCTTTGGGTAGCACAGAGATAATAGACAGCTGTTTCTTCTTGTCTTTTCCTTGCTTTTGCATTAAACACAAGTGATAAGGGTTGGAAAAGGCTGCCCAAGATCCCTGTAATCATATGTCACTTCAACATCTCCAAAAAAAGAACTGGACAACTTGAATCCATGGGAGTCCTCACAGTTCAGACGTGCAGCTCTCCAGCAAAGCTGTGAGATTCACTCCATATTCTTGGGCAAACATGGAGAGGGGCTACAGTTCATCTTGTACAGTCAATAAATATTGCTATCACACTCCTAGCTACAGAACATAAGACACAAAAATCAACAACTTGGGGATCGCCTGAAAATCTGACAGCAGAATCAGCAGAGAGCAGATTCTGTACTGCAGCCCTGCAACTGTTATACTGAGAGTTTCAGGGTTGCTAAAGAACCCATACTTCCAAACCAGCTATCTAGATACAATATGCTTCGTAGGTGGTATCCCACCACCTATGAAACATCTTCTTCTCTCTGCTAGCTCTATATTGGGTATCACGTCTCTTGGCTCACTCTTAAATGCCACTCGTGCTTACTGGACTGGAGCTGTTTCATCTTTAAGAGCATACTCTTCAGCTGATAAAAGTTCATAAAGGCACCAGAGTGCCCAGTAAAATCCATCTGCAGCTACTGAACACTGAAGAAGCTCAAAGTCATCAAAACTAATATTGTGAAATACAGGTGATATTACAACAGTGTGATCTTCTTTTATTCGAGACAAAATAGGTTCAGCCTTACCAAAATTTACAGACAGAGTCTATTCAGCTTGAAAAAGTGAAATTCTGATGAACAATCCTAAACTTTACTACCTGTTTCTGAAACTGGGTTATCTAGTTTCTTTTCTGACTTCATCAACTTTGGCCTGTACAAGAAGTTTAGTCTCGGAGTGCTGGTAACCCAAATTGCTCATGCCATGGCTCAGCTCTCCCTTCCATTAGGCACCTTTTGCACTTTGACCATCAGTAATCATACCAACTGCAAGTTCCATGCTTAACTTGCTGGGTTTATTAGTACCTGAGTCGGCTTCCTACAGGCTCTAGAGAGTCTTCACTATCTGCTTGAAGAGACTAGAATGAAGGGAAAAGGAAGGGAAGGAGACCCTGCTGGATGCTGAGGTTAATTATTCACTCTCTTTCCCCTATGCCTTGATGGCATGGCTGCTGTGTGAGGCAAAGGTTGGGACTGGTCAATGAACCCCTATGATGGAATAAGGCACAATTGGGATGTTGGTCTTAAAACATGTAGTGAAAATCAGCATAAGAGTGGGGAAAAAAAAAAAAAGGAACTCTCAAAGCTTAATTGTTCGTTTGAGTTGTGTTATGTATGTACATAAACCAGTGAGGAAACTTAAAATTGCTGTTAATATAAAAAGAACAATTACTATTTCTCAATCCCAAATGCTTGTAAATATCGAAACTAAAGAATGCATTTAACTCGGCCAGAGATGCTCAGCTTACAAGGCAGTGGACATTTGAATTGAAATTTAGCTTTTTGCATTTACAGAGGGAGATAACAATGGGCAAAACTGACAGCAGACACAAGCAAATTAGATAACCCCTTTTTAAGTGGAATGAAGAAGAACAAGGGTAGGTCAACCTGTATTTATAAACTGACATGGGAGAAGGATTCCCTTGGATTCCCTTGGACAAGGGATCTCTTTAGGAAACTCTTGAAAGAGCTTCAAAAATCCTTACTGGGTAAACCAGGCCGTGTAGAAGTCCATGCTACCCCAGAACAAATTGTTTCCATTACTGAAACAAACTTGTTTTGTGGTATTTGAATACTCTGGACTTCCTGCTAACTGTCAAAAGATATTTTTTTTTAAATTATGTTTTTAAAGTATATATTTGAGATATTTGTCAGCTCTGCTAACATCCCAGCCAACATGCAGATGGTGAGGAGAGGACTGGGTCTTCACAGTGCTAAGCACTAACTCCCTCTAGAGCAGAGAGGAGAGCATAGCTGGATTCTCGGGTTGATCGTCCCCTCCTCTTAGAAACGTGCTCAGGGAAGCGATGTGTGAATTGTGTGGCTGCATAATGCAGCTCTCAGAGCCAGGGTCACACCCCCGCTCTCCTCTTCAGTGGTGATCGTCCACGAATGGAATGCATTTTTATTGGAATTTCTCTCTTAGCTTTATTTTCCATCAGGCAAGAGCCTAGATGAATAATATCTGCAAAAGGCAGTCTCATATAGGTTATAATACGCCGCAAATATGTATTTTTATTTCTTTATGATGCTAAGCAGAAGAGCACCAGGCGCAGCATCCATTCTTTGGGACCGCGCAGACTAATTCCGTGCTTCCTCCAGCCACCTCTGCAGCAGCTGCTCCAGACAGCCCTCCAAAGAGATCCCCCAGAGGAGCGGGGATCATTCAGCCCAGGGCTGCCTCAGGAAGGTCTGTGGCTGGCCCACCAGTGCCCAAGACCTATCTCCCTCAACCTTCTTCTCTGCAACGCTGCCCCCCGCCCCCACAACTCCACACCCTCCGCCTGAGCACCCCGAGACACGCTGCACAGAAAGCACCCCAAAACTCACTCTGGAAGCCACACTACAGCCCTCGCACATGATTAACTGCTTGGTTCCCAGACACAGGCAAACTGTCGTCATGTGCCAGAGTTAAGGTTTGATTCAAGACCCAGGGGACACCCACGGTCAAGGGCAACATCTTATGGTCTGCTCTAAGATGGAACCAGCTCCATCCAAGCAGTACAATGAGGACCCGGTTGCACAACCTGCTCTTCGCATCTTCCAGAAGACAATTCCCTTTTTTCCAAGTGGAACATTGTTATTTCGCACCCAGCTTGTAATCTACTCTGTCCCCCACCTCCTTTCCTGAAACACTCCATCGGATTTAGTACAAGCGACCATAGGTACAAAGGTACAGGCTATGATATTTTTCCACGTTTATACCAGTTAATTCCTGTAAAGGTTACTATTACCTTTCACAATAAATTGTGTATCTTATCAAACTACACAGAAAAAAATACGCTTGTTTTTTTAACAAATACTTGTTCCTAGTGAGGTTTTTCATGGTCACTTATGCCAGCTCCCATAGTACCACTGGTCTGCTTAAAAATATTATCTATTCGCTTCAAGAACAAACTAATTCCTGAAAAAATCCCTTAAGCTTCCTCTTACGAAGCGGACCGCTTACCTACATCTTAATCCTTTAGATGTTTACCCCGCTATATTTTCCACGTAATTAATCCTCAGATTCTTTGATAATTTGAGAGGGAAACAGAGAGAGAAAATAAGGCTACAAGGAAACTCACAAGGTCGCCAGTCCATTATGGCTACGCCTACAATACTAATGATGAGAGCACCAGAGGTTCAGCTCAAGTGCTGAATCTTCCCTCACTCTTCATGGTCAATGGCCCACTGGCCAACAATTATTTTCAGCCACCTCTCCTGTTCAATTTTATTAAGCAGTATAGGTATTCCCCATTTACGGTCTGCAACACAGCTAAGAAAAACAAGCATTTTGTTAAAAAGGACAGAATTTCATAATGTAAGGTTTACTTATTCATTCTCTATATTTTAGGGGCTTTCTGAAGCTGGGGTGGGTGTGGGTGTGTTAAAAAACACCATTTCAGATATCTCAGCATATAGGAGGCTTACATAAGCTGACATAAGAGACAAGAGAAAGCGTGCTTCAGATGTCCTGCCTTTGGGGCTTAAATAGAATGTGAACAGACCAGGAGGTCTCCTATCTTCTGAATACTATGGTTGGTTTTCCCTCTTTTTACCGACAATTAGAAGTTCTATATAAATTATAATGTTAACTTTATATTCTTTTTCCTTAGTGTCTTCTCTACACTGTCACTTCTCTTCTTTGGATTATTACCAAGTCTGAGCAGGATTTGAAAGAAAATGATTGGGAAAAAGGAAAAAAAAACACCTAAGCAAACAGAGCACAAACTGAGATCTGTTAGTAGATTATTTTAACTTAGTCCAAAGCAATGTGGATCCCTTTCCCTTTAATTTTATCTCTCCTTGTGAACACAGAGAGGGCTTATACTGTACACGGGAGATGTGGTGTCTCTGATAGGTCAGTCTAGAGGCAGGTAATCACTGAGATAAACATTATACTCGTAACTCAAGAACAGATTCTGTGCAACAGTTTTCTCCTCTTCCCTTCAGTCTTCACCCCTGTGTTTGAACAAAACTAAGTCTGGATAGAGAAAATGGTGTACAATCATTTTTTCCTCCTTCTCATTATCAGCTTTGTGGACTCCAGTTTTGGAACTATCTTGCAGCTTCAGATCATGTTCTATTTGTTTTATATCTTCACAGAATGCTTCCACTGATTTTGCTGATTGAAAATAAAAGGAGATTGATTAAAACAGCAATTGAGAACACTCTCCATCATCATAATTGAGCCAAATTTTCCTTATACCGCTGTAGGTCAAGAGAGCTGCAAGTTACAGCTAAAGCAATATTCACATGAGAGTAGCATGAGAGAGTACATGAGAACATTTTTAAACATCACATTTCACAATACCCTGCGAGAGATTCTGCACTCAATCATGCAAGAACAGAGCAAGGGATGCTGTGCTGGCATCAGTGGAAGAATCTGGGAATAGAGGCAACACACAAACTGTTAAGTCATTTCCATGATGTTATGCTTGAGTTACATGAATGTATTAACGCTCCATATGGGGATTCCCATCTAAGTCAGGTTGATACCATACTGATCTTGAAGGTGAATACAGTAAATGAGTCCTTTGCCATCCCCTTTAACAAACTTACTGGAATCTTTTGACTTCTGCTTAGAAAGATTTGAACAGGGCAAACCTTAACCTCTCAAGATTTTGTTAGGTTCACATAAAGAAAAGGCACAGATAGCCTGTGTAAGGTCATTTGGGACATACTGTTCTTGAAGGCAAATAAAATAAATGAGCCCTTTGCAGCATCTTTTGAAAAGCTTATTGTCAGTTTTGACTGCTGCTCTATCAGAAAAAAATTGAACAGAATGAATCCTAACCTCTCGAGGTCTTAAGTTTACAATATTGGACTGTGCCATACAAAAAAAAAAAAAAGGCACAGAAAACCTGTGGGAGTTAAAGCTTTTTACAATTAAATTACTCTCTTGGTGAACAGAGAGAAGTGGATGTCAAATTTAAATTCAAGTAAGACATCTGACTCTGCCTCTCATGCACAAGCTGAGGAAGCACGCAAGTGGATAGCAAGGGGAACTGAACTGCCAGGATCAGAAGGTTGTTATCAGTGGCACAAAGCCAGGCCAGTCACTAGTGGTTTTCTCCAGGGGTCAATCCTGGTTCCAATATTGTTTCAATACAGTCATTAATGACCTTGAAAATGGGGCAGAGCGCACCCTCATGGAGTCTGTGTATGATACCAAACCGTAAGGAACAGCTGATATTCCAGAGTCCTCCTGCTTTAGTTCAGAGGGAACTAAAGAGGCTGGAGAAATAGGCCAACAGGAACCTCATGAAGTTCAACACAGGCAAATGCAAAGTCCTGAACCTGTGGAGGAACAACCCCATGGACCAGCACCAGCTGAAAAGCAGCTTTGCAGGAAAGGGACCAGAGGGTCCTGGTGGACACCAAGTTGAACACGAGCCAACAGTGCATCCTTGTGGCAAAGAAGGCCAACAGTACCCTGGGCTGCATTAGGAAGAGCATTCCCAGCAGGTCGAGGGAAGTGATCCTCCCACACACCATCTGGAGTACCGTGGCCAGTGCTGGCCTCCTCAGTACAAGACAGACATGGACATACTGGAGCAAATCCTACAAGGAGCCACCAAGATGATTATGAGATTGGAGCATCTGTTATACAAGGGGAGGTTGAGAGAGCCTGAGAAGGCTTGGGAGCAGGGGGCAGACCTATTGATACATATGCAATGAAGCTGGTGAAGGGCCTGGAAAACAAATCGTACGAAGAGCGGTTGAAGGAGCTGGGACTGTTTAGTTTGAGGAAGAGGAGGCTGAGGGGAGACCTCATCACTCTCCACAACTACTTGAAAGGACACTGTAGAGAGGTTGGTGCT
>JAOXNO010000001.1:76278496-76289044 GCA_028565335.1 Limnodromus scolopaceus | reverse complement strand
CTAGATGATCTCTATGGTCCCTTCCAACTCTAAAAATTCAGTGAAATTCAGTGAAAGCAGAAGCCAGGAAAACAGCACCAAAAGAGACCAGGGAGTGACAGGGAAGATCAAGTGAGATGTGTTTTCAGTACACTATTATACAGCGGCAGAGAGACTATAGGGATATCTGTTAAGACCTGACTGAACAAAGTACAAGGGTACCATAGTTCTCAACTGCACACTCCTGTAAGATTGCTCCTTGAACAATAATTCTAGTCCAAGAAACTGCTTTAACAGAAAAATACTGAAGTAATGGAGCAGATTTAGAAGACAAAAAAAATGGAAAACGGGCGACAAGATGTGATTTTTTGAATAATTAAATATATCCATGTGGGTTACAAGATTTTGTGTCAGTGGACATATAACATGATGTCTGCTTGTGCAAGAGATCTTTAAATCTTAAAGCAAGAAGGGAATTTATTTAGGAAAGTACTAGGCATAACTAAAATAACACAGGTAAAATAAATACCAGTAAGTAATCATTACACTTCATCAAAATTTATAACTGTGTACTTCATAGCTGATCCTGGCCGGTCATTTGTGTTACGTTATGAACACTTACATAGCCAGTAGATATACATCAAGGTTACAAAGAAGGTCAGTGAATTGAGAACTCACAGTTCCTTGCAGCCTATGGAATGCGTTTTAAGCCAAGTTTGATCGCGTTGAGTTCGGTAAACAAACTTACCCTCTGCGCCCTAAAGGGCTCCTGCAGCAAAACTAGGATCATAGTGGGGAGACAGCATGAGTCTTGGGTGAGCTGGGATGTATCTTTGCAGGTGGCTCAGCTCCCTGCATGATTTTTCAATACAGTATTTCTCAGCAGAAAACTGGCATGGCTTGTGTCAGTAGCCACGCTGTGCTTTCCTCCACTGAAGGCTCTCAGAGAGGTTCCTGCACAATGAACTCCCGAAATGATTTTGTCCAACAGAGCTTCTCTGAGCTTAATCTGGTGAAGCCCAACATCTGACCCTTTCCATGTGTTCGTGATACAGTGATAGAAAGACACAGTGATAGAAAGAAAAAAACATCAAATAACAAAATTCCTTTCACAGTGAACAGGAAAAGTTTCATGGAGAAAAGCACTCTGCACAGCTGGAGGACCACACAGATCAACCTCATTTGACAGAGTATCGCAATGATCTCATTTCCATGCATGATGTAGTTAAAACAGGGAGGTCTAATTAAAGCTTGCCTTGAATGGAGAAATAGTATCAGGAGCAGGGAGAAGTGGAAGGATTGGTTTACTCTGTGGCTATCATCTTAACAGAGATAGAAGACAGACTTCTCAGATTTGAAGAGATGTTCCTTTGGAAACATTACCTTCTGTTTCCTTCCAAATGGACAAATAAGGGCTGTCAAAAGCCCATGGGAACATCCAATTGGAGTAGTTAGAAAAGAACACAACAATCACAACATGAGTATTGGAGGACAAGGAAACCAAGCTAATTTTTGTATCTGGTAACGGGACATCTAACGCTGCGTGTAAGAACAAACAGGCTCACTACGGGAGTTCGTAGATCTCACGCAGAGCAAACACAGGCTTTCCCACTGCTGCCATCGGCTGATGTAAGGTCTTTCATGAAGTTGCACTGCACTTGGCCTTGTGCTTATGGCAGGAGCTGCTGAGCGTACCACTGACAGAATGGAAAACTCTGTGTTAAAGAAAACATCTAAAACAAAATTATTGCTCCTGGACTCCGAGGAAATAAAAGTCTGAAATTAATATGTTGTTTTTCTCTGTAACTAGGTAAAAAAGTGCTGCCAACCGTACACCGGGTGGGGTGTAGTATTTCTGTCATCTCTGTCTAGCCACATTTTAAAGTTCCTTGCATAAGCAAGGGTCTGGAGTTCAAATTGATCACTGTTATCAGGTGGAGAGGGAATTTTCCTCAATGGCTTTAGGTCTCCTTGTGAACAGACAGGTAGGGAACAGAGCTGTTAGCCAAGGCAGGTAAAAGAGGCTATGTCTAATAATTTGCAAGAACTGAAAAACAAAAAGATTGTCAATATCAGCTTTCATGGTTTTTTTTACCAGTTCTTCATGCTGCTTTCTATGATTTATCTCATCACCTGAATTCTTCCCCACCTACTTGCCTAGTTTTTTCTTCCAGCTAATCTCAGAAATTTTGAATACCCACTTCTGGAACGACTTGGTGTCAACAGAAGCCAGCAAGAGGATTTATAATGTTTGCTAATGTCAGTGAATCAAGACCTTGCTCAGACTGCCTAACTATACGTAAATTGGGGAGTGGTGGAAGGGTGCCTGTTACCTTACTCACTCTTGGAAAAACAGTGTTCGTCCAGATCGTCGTCAGGCCGTATCTCTAGAGCTGGCTGCTGGTCTCCAACATGAAGCTTCAGGGACGCGACACCAGAGCTATTTCCCAAGGCAGGTGGTCATTTTAATTTTGCGTTGTAAAATATCATGAATTTCTAAAGACTTCCAGCCAAATTTTCAGTGGAGGTATAAATCAGCTGGTAGACTGTTACTGTGAGTGCTGGGGGATTTATTTGTGTGCCTCAGTTGCAGCAGCAGCAAACCTGAATTTGAAAGTCCCAGCTGAGCTCCATCCATTCCAGTGGTGCTTTAAACACATCAATCTAATTCGCTGTCCTCAATCAGCCAGAAGGCTCCTTTGTAACCTAAATGATTTCCAGGTTTCGCTTTCCCACTGAGGATATTATTTCAGATTATATTTCCCCAACTATGTTAGCATGCATTTTCCGAGCTGAATCCTGTTTTATTTTCGGCCCACATTTCAAATGCCTGTGTGTTATTTCGCTGTCATCTTTCATTTGCAGTTCTTCATCTCCTATGTATATTTTCTTAAACTTTAGTTTGTATATAAATGGATTTAAAACATTACTGCACACCTTCCCAAGTTTAGCATGTTCTTGGCTAACACTCCCTTCTGTTTGTAGGCACAAAATCAAAGAAGGTAAATTTACAGGAGACCTGAAGAGGTCTCCTGGTATTCCCCTGCTCCACCATAGCACCAGCACTACCTAGCAGTCATTTGCCTGGTCTCTGCTTAAAAATCTCCAAAATTAAAAATTCCATTATTTTTCTAGGCAATGTATTCTGTCCTGTTCTATTAACCAGCCTTACCAACAGAAAAAGTGTCACAGTGTTTAGTTTACCTTTCTCCTGAAACTCTTGCAATGGCCGAATTATCACCACTTTGACCCTTCGTCTTAACCAGCTTTCATTCGAGTGTCTTCTTTCAGGTTGGCCTGAAATCTGTGCCCCCTTAAAGATATGCTTGTGAGTAATTTTCAGTGAGGGTGAAAGAAAGGAATAGTACTCATTCCCTAACAGTCTCATTATTACTTTTTGTTTGTTTGCTTCTCAGGTTTAGCTTGAGAGTGGTCCATAAGAAAAGAGGATTTCAGAAGAGATCTCAAGGAAATGCTTTGACTTACCACTTTAAAAAGTTTAACAGTGCAGCAACTAGGATAGCTTATAGCCACACAAAGACATCTCCGGAAACATTTTACACAAAAGACGCAGCGAAAGCAGATTCTAAGAAATCTCGGTTGTATTTGGCAGTGTAGTGGTTGTAGGTCAATTCTTCGACTTTTGCTTTAAAGCAGCAGGTCACTGCTGGTGAAGGGAGTCAGCCTGACAGGCGCAGTGACTTCAGCCTGCAACCCTCTGGACCAAATACCTTTCAGAAACCAGAGCGAGGTTTACATTCATCTGACTGTTCCTCCAGACCCCTCGGTGGGGGGCACTCACGGACTGATAAATTCATTATTGTTGCCTTCGTGCCCTTTCCTCCCTGGTCTTCTGACCCCAGACCACTACGAAGAATGAAAAATATTTTGTGTCTGCACAAAATAGCAGCCATTGGTCACTAAGCACGTTACTGCAACCATCTTTTTTGCTTAATGTGACTCACTGAATAGCCATTGGTTGGTAGCAACTTCTGGTAACTATGGGCCTCAATTGGATCTCTTCCAGTCTCTCGCAGACCAATTCAACACTCAGAGAGACAGAGAAATCTTTCCATTGACTTTAAAAAGCGCTAGCTTGGGCTGTCTCCATAGACTTCACCTTCTACTGCAGTATTCTGAGCCACTGTTACTTGTAACATTTTAGAGTCTATCTATCACTTAGCCACAAGTAAAGCTAAAGAATTCCTCTAAAAATGCCTGAAAAAATATTTTAATTTTATCTTAATCCATGAATGTTTCACACCTGTGTGTTGCTGAAGACAGTCAGGCCCCAGACACACCAGAAAGTTTTAGCAGGATTATATAGCTCAGGTCAGAGATGACCCCTGGAGGACTAATAAGCACTGGCATAACGGTGTGCTGGGGATGTAGTTGTGATGGGTCTTTAAAGAGAGATTCCACTGCCTTTTAAGCAAGTGTTTTACAGGTTCAGGTAACTAAATGCTTTTTGGGAGTTCACAAACAGGGAACCAGGGCTGGCAGAGAGCCGGTGAAGGGCAGGAGGGTAATAGCACTAATTCTTTTACTGGGGTCAAGGAAAAGCTTTGCTTAGCCTGTTCACCCCTTTCTCCGAGTTGCTTCCAAATCTCTCTCTGGACAGTGGGAAACCGCATGCATCAGCTGATCTCAGAATGACCAGTGTTTGTCTGTGTTCTGTTTTTCTTCTACAGTTTGCTTGTTCCCTTTTCTCACTTTCTTCCTTTCAGGCCATTCTTTCTCCCTTTTCTGCTCCTTCACATTCTTTCACCCATATCTCTTTTTGCTCCCATCGGCACTCTTCCACCAGTTGATTTGGTGCTTTTTTATGTGTTATTATTCCCATGGCAGTAGCACTAATGGGCCTGAACTAAGACTGAGTTCCCATTGTACAGTTTGAATGTATAGCAAGAGACAGTTCCCACCCTGAAGAGTGAGTTTATACTGTGAGGGGGCAAGAAAAGAGAAGCTAAACAAGTTTCCCAAGGTCCTACAGCAGATCAGTGGCAGAGCAGAAATCAGTGCTGAAGTCTCTCAGACTGGTCTCCTCAGTCTCACACTAGTCCCGTCTATTATATCTGTTACTTTTCTTCCTGATTTTATATGTGAAAGTACGTATTTTGTTCCTGGCAGTCTCAATCATCTGTCCGTGCAGCAGCAACCTAGGGAATGGTAGGCAGAGTTTTTGCATTATTGCTGTATGATGTTGTCTTCCCACACCTTCTCCCAGAACTTTGTCCTCAAAGTGGAGGCACCTCCTGGGATTTGCATGTAAAAGTGCTGTTCCGTGTCTGCTTTTGGTCTAAAGCCTTGATACGCTTGTGCGCTTAAGAGCAAGGCTGAGCCTGTTTTCAAAGCCAAAGGTTTTCGAGCATGCTTATAAGCTTTTAGCACTCGCTGGAGGAGGAGTCTCTGATTGCTTTCTGCTGCTTAAGGTGTGCCACAGCTCCATTACGTAAGGCACATGACACAGGGAAAAGGAGAAACAAACCAGCACAACCTATGCTATTTACCTGCCCTGGGTTCAGCTTGCTTAACCGCAGAGTGGACACTCTGAGCCCTTCTTACAACCAGTCTTGCGGATAGAAGGTCACTGGGGCTGGCCTGCTTAACCCCACTTCCCACCTCACAAAGCAGCTGGATCACCAGCCACTCCTCCGCTTGCTGCAGCAAGTGGGAAAACTCGGGAATTAACACATTCCTAGAATAAATTGCTTCAGAGCTGTGTTTCCCTTTCAGAACGAGGGATGAATTTATCTTCTTAACCTCCTTCACCTTGCCACCTTTGCCACCTTGGCTTTTGATGGAAACTCTGCAGGCGTACTTCCAAGAGCTCGTGTATGAAATAACCAGGGAGGTCCGTGCTAAAAAGCACTTTTACAAGACTAATCCTGAGAGATCTTCCCCTCTCCCTCTTCCTTTTTCCTAAATATTCTCCTCACTGGATCTAAACGTAGGGCACTATCACTTCAGCAGTCACCAGGTAAAAAAAAAGCTTGTATTTTCAGTCACTTGAGCAAGTGCTTGTTTAAAAGGTCCTTTTCCAGCCCTGTGGGAAGAAAGCTGAATTTATAATTAGTAACTTTGTCATCCTGGGCCGTATCTAGCATCTAAGAAAGGAAAACAAAGAAAAAACCCCAAGCCCAGCACACAAGCTTATTGGAGTGGCAAACAGAAGGCATAAAATTAAGAAAGAATCTCCGTGGACCGTTTCCTCTCCAGAGAAAATCCTGAGCTTGGAGACATTTTGACAAGCCAAATGCTGGGGTTGTATGATTATAGGTGCTGCTGTCAGTAGATTTATTTTGTGGGTCTCTTCAGAGATTATCTCCAGTTCCGTGGTTTTGTATTCTGATGCAGGGCGCGTTTTGTATTTCGATTGCGTATGTGTTGGAGATATTCATTAGGCTTTCAGAAGGATATTCCATAGCTGTAAGCCTTTTAAATCGCATACAATGTGTTTCTTATTTCCCTATGGCATTCTGCTTGCATCTGCTTGGTATGTGGAACGTCCAGGCCAGCCGCATTTCACTGGACCGTTTGTCTCCCAGTGATGGAGCACGTGGCTGATAATACAGGGGCATGTAAGCATTCATGGTGCTTTTCTTTTGAAAGCACGTGCCTAGTGTTTAACACAGTCAATACTTTTAGGGACAAAAACAAGACAGAATTGTCTTCTGTACCCAAGAAGAAGGGGAAATATTGGAGCATTTGTGCTTGCGGAAACTTCACATTTAAGGTTCATAGAAAATGGACTTGAAATTCCTCCTCCTAAGGCAACGATGAGGATTCACGAAGAATGTTGATAATGTTTGCTAGTTTATTTGCTAGTGAAAAAGCTGGATCTGTCTCAGTGGCTCCAGAACCAGTGCATTCCTGCCTCACAATGTAATAGTTTACTGAGGGCTGGAGCAGGCAAGCAGGGCAAAGACTAAGGAGAGAAACACTGCAAGAATATCTGAGGGAGAAATCCTCCTCTTCTTCCTTTTTTTTCTTCCTCTTCTGCACTCATCACAAAGGAGAAGGAGAAAAGCCTAAGACCTGGGCTGAGATTCCTTAAATTCCTCAAACACCATGCAGCTGCCTAAATTCCCTTGCCTCTACCAAGTGTTTTCCCACAGGTCACTAAGCATCTGAACATCTGCTGCTGGATAGATGTACTTCACCCCTTTCCCCAACTAGGGTGAGTGCATTCAACCCTCGTTAAGCTCTATTAGTCTCCACAGGAGCTCTCCATGTAGTTCAGCTCCAGAGTTGAGTCTAATCAATGTTTTCAGAGCACACTTCCTAGGTGAGGCTCCAGACACAGAGGCCAAGAAAGAAGTTTCTTTCCTTGCCTTGTGCTGGGCACTTGGATGAAACAGTTAACATCCAGGGTCAGACCTCTCTTCAGCCCAAGCACGTGTGTATTCGTATCTCCAAAGCAGATGGTGAATACTCAGCTCAACAACTTCAGATCAGTAGACTAAGACAGCCTCCCTTCCACAGATAGCTCTGTGGTTGGATGTTCAACTCAAAGGCAGTAATCACAGCACATAGAGCAGGGACTGAACCTGACCCTGGCAGAGGCTGTAGAAGGCTCTGCCTCTCGTAGAAGGCTTTACCTTGCAGGCAGGAGCTTTCTTGGCTCAAACACAAAGCTCGAGACGAGAGCTTATTGGTGGGAAGCCCGAACAGGGACGGACGCTCTCCCACTGACAACTAACTTTATGCCATCTCCCATTCATTGGTGACTACATAGGTGTCTCCCCTAGTTTTTTGGGATGCCGTATTTTGGTATGCTTGAGTTTCCACATGTGTTATTTTCTGGGTGCCATGCTCGATTGAGGGCCCTGAACTTGACCGAATGGGTGTCTATAAGCTATGAATCCTTTCATGTATCTGGCACGGAAAGCTTCCTCATGGGACTGGGCAGACCTGCTAGAAGAACTTCACAGAGTTATCGGGATAGCTGTTCTCCCTGCCTTCCCGTTTCAGCAGTTTCCAGTTTTATGTAACAGGGATGTTGGGTGTATATTCTGCTGTTTCCAAAATGAAGATATTTAACGAGACAGAGACTCAGCTGCATAATGCTTTACAAAATTGTGAATGTCAGTTCGTATTCACTAAGGGACTGCCATGGTTTTAATCTTTTTGCTGCTTATTAATGTTATTCAAAGATTAAAAAATCCCAGTATCGTGCTTTTTAATGGGGAAAACCTGCACTGTTTTAGTAACTCAGAATCTTAACAAGACATAACTGTACCCATTTTGTTTCCCCACTTAAAATTTTGCACGGCATGACGGAGCAGGAGGCGCCATCAAATGGGCTCAGTATCCCCTTTCACAAATAAAGCGTGTACAAAGTGTGTCAGCATTTCAACTGGGGCCCTTCTCCTGAAGGCCGTTAATTAGTGCAGAACGCAGACTTCAGTTCTTTTGCCAGGGTAGATGAAAATGATTTTGGAAGACAGCCCAGACAGAGGAATTTGTCATAGGTTAGAACTGTTCCAACTCTAAGAACCAAGTGTACAGCTTATGCAAATCACTTTGCTAAACACAGATTCTGTGTTAATTTTTTTAAGGCTTTTTCTTTGACTAGCAACAAGAGCTCACTTGCCAGATCTTGTCTGAAATCAAAAAGAAGTGATTCCTTCTCTGCGCCCCAAAAAAGAAAAATGTTTCTAGTCTAAAACATGTCGAGAAGGAGCCGAGATGTAAGAATAAGGCAAATGTTCATAGGAAGTAGAGATGGAAAAGCCCGATGACATCACCACTCCATCTGCCCAGGGCCGTCGGATTCCTCAGTACAATGTGCTCCACAGTACATTGAAGATGAGGCTGGAAGAAGCACTGAGCAGTGTCTCAGACGGCTCTGAAGAAATGGCTCTACCAACTGAATGTCAGACCATTTTCCTGATAACTGGCAGGTGCCGTCACCATTCCCTCCAATAGAGCTATTCATAGCACATAAATCTGAATGCAGGTAGGTCTGGCCTCTCTTTCAAATTATTAATGCTGAATTTTGTCAACTGTTATCAAGTTTTTTGGTGCTTTAAAATCTGCTAAAGTGACATTTGAAATATTGACAAAATCAGACAGAAGGCAAAGCATGAATGTTATTTGCCCAGTTTCACGTTTTAAGTTTTCCAAATGTGAGTACATGCTTAGATCAGAGATTAAACTCTGCTCCAAAAGCAAGACCTCATATACCTTGGTCAACCACGCACCTAGTATGACTCTTTATAAATGTTGCTGAAAACGCCTCAAAATGGCAATATTCTGCAGGGATTGGCAATCTCTAGTGTCAGTACAGAGCATCAGAGGGAGCCATGATGTGATCATTTGCAGTAGAAAGTTTCTGCTCATTTTCTTTAGATAACATGTTAAATCAAAGTTGAGTGACTTTGTCACTCCACAGTACAAAACCTCATTAGATTAACTTTTTTTTGATGTTTCCATCATGCCACCTTTAAAACTGCTTTTGAACCCTAAGGGGCAATAATTTCATTTTGGATCCACACAAAAACTAGATCACCCTGTCCTTGATAAATATGGAGGTTCAAATGGGAAATTGTCCTCAAAATATAACAGGTGTTTTATTTAAGGTTTAATGTATGAGCCACCTATCATAAGGATTTAAATATCTCTAAATTTATTACAAGCCATAAAATACAGGGTAAATATATCTGGTAAGACACTTTCAAATTATTAAAATATCTATCTTACAATCTTTAGGACTCATGGCTTTGACAATTCCATATGAATTATACATACTCTTGCATGGATTCTTTCTAAATAATTATTTGGTTTTTTCCTAAAAATATGGGGGATATGACACAAACATAGATTGTACTTAACACATTCTTCTCCATTCCCTACAAACTTGTGAATGTAATTTCTATAGTAATTTCCAGATCTAATTACTGCTGTAAGTTCCGGTTAGAAGGTTATACTTTAGATTGAAAATGTTAAAAAAGAAAACTTTTCTTTGCCACTATGACTCCCTGTTCCCACAGTTCGTTATTTGTTATAAGCTTGTTCTGAGGTCTACAGGAAAAGAGTTTGGTTATATTGTCACAGACTGATCTCCAAAGCTTATGCAAGCTTAAGGAAACGCTACCATCTTTCATTGCTGCTACTTTTCATCCCAGTCTTTTTCTGCTTTCTCCATTTGAACCCAGTGGTCTCCTGAGCAGATGATAAGATCTCTTTATAGAGGACTTGGACAATAGGATTTAAGTCATATTGACTCTTTGTATGGCCACTGTAAAGCAAATCAATAGAGTCACAGAATCATAGAATGGTTTAGGTTGGAAGGGACCTTTAAAGGTCAGCTAGTCCAACCCCCCTCCAAACAGCAGGGACATCTTCAACCAGATCAGGTTGCTCAGAGCCCCGTCCAACCTGACCTTGAGTGTTTCTGGGGATGGGATGCTCACCTTTCTGGGCAACCTGTTCCAGTGTCTCACCACCTTCATTGTAAAAAACTTCTTTCTATGTCTAGTCTGAATCTACCATTACCCCTTGTCCTGTCGCAAAATAACTTCATTGATCCGTTTAGTTTCAGCACCAGACTGTACAGAAGATTTT
>JAOXNO010000001.1:76211399-76228482 GCA_028565335.1 Limnodromus scolopaceus | reverse complement strand
GGTTTCAGGGGGGGCTGGACTCGATGATCTCAAAGGTCCCTTCCAGCCATGAGGATTCTTTGATTCTGTGATTCTGTGATTCTGAGTGAGGGAGACTGCAGAGTGGGAAGGAGAAGAAAAAGGAAGGAAAAGCCAAGCTATTGCACTCATGGAAGTCCCTGCCCATAACAAGGCTTTTATACCATGGCGTTTGGAGGGTGTAACTCCACAAGGCTCAGGCAAGGTGTTGGGGTTGGCAGATGGGAAATGGCAGAGGGGAGCCATCAGCTCCCTGTGGGAGGATCTTAGTCATGCGTGCCTGAGATACAGAAACACTTTGCTTAGCACATGCCCGTGCCGGAAAACGCGCTACAGTATGTCTTCGGCCTCAGTGCACATGAAAGAAGGATGGATGCACCACGTGCATAACCAGAGAGGTCTCCTGCAAAGCAATGGCAAGTACCCATGGACCTGCATGCAGTTCCCTCTGCGAGGGCTTGCCAGGCAGTGGAACACAGCCCTGCTGGTTTTGGCTGAAGTCCAAACGCCACTTGAAGTTTTTCAAGCAGGTGACTTTGTGCATAGCCAAGCTTTATAGGATTTTGTTGGGTTTTTTTTTTTTGTTTGGTTGGGTTTTTTTGTTTTTTGTTTTTTTTAATCTCTAACATTCTGTTTTAAATCAGACTGACCTCAGTATCACCCTAAAAGGGCACACCGTTTGGTGAGACAGAAAAATGAAAACTTTCCCCTTGGGAAAGGAGAAGAAAACCTCATCTGCAGAGTCAGCTTGTAAAATGCCATGCTTCTCCTCCAAACCTGTGCCAAGACTGAGTAGTCAGCAGCATCCCGCAAACCAGGAACATTGAGCATGGCAAGAGACAAGACCAAGTGCGGATTGGAGAGTAAGTCTTCTCACATCAAGCAGTGGAAGGCAAATAAAGTGCAGACAATGCTTAAAGACTCCTGCACTGTTATTTCTGGTGCTTTCTCAACAAAAATTCAGAAGCTAGACTGCTGTGGTCATTGTCCCTTGTTTAATATTGACCAAGTCAGGACAAGTAGCAAGATGTTACTGGAGATTGAAACACTGTGATTTGGTTTGGAATCTCTGTAAAAAGTAACTACGCTTAATTTGGAGGAGTCCTGATCACAGAATATGTATTACAGCTCCAGAGGCAGTCCTTTCCTTTACAACCCTAGTTTAAGGCTATCAAACTTTCTCTCCACTGGGTTTATTCTGAACAGAGCTTTAATCACTCGCAGGACTTGGCCAGCCAGCCACCGACTTTCACCTCTTGATGTTTTCTTGATCTCCTATAACTCAGTGCTGATGATATTGTTTTGTTTTGTTTTGTTTTGAAGTATGTGTAGGTGCATATTAGCTGCTAAAAAGCAATTTAAATACCGTAGCTGCACTCAGCCAAGACGCAGCCACAGAACCCAACCCAATAAATCACAACAAGGGGAAAACAAAGAGAAAGCAATGGGGAGGTGTGGAGCCAGGGCAGCAGGGCACTCACACTGCCTTCAGGTCACTGGGGGCTGCTACCAGAGCTGCCAGAGCCATCCTTGCCCAGCTTGGGCTCCAGGTGGACATGTCCTCCAGTAAGGGCAGCTGCCACAGCCCTGGTTGAGCATGGCAAACACTTTCAGCCAAAAGGAAGGGGCGGTGAGTGTTTCCAGCAGTTTCTGAAAAATGGTACTGTCCTACTCAAGCACTGCCCCGATTCTGCTCCAGTGTGGTTTCTGTTATCTGGCCAGCTCCCATCAGCAGTTCCTTCTGGACCCATAAAAAACAGGCACATAGAAAGAAAATACTGTCCTGACAGAGGGACCAGCCTCTTAAAAAAAAAAAAAGACAAGAGGAAGACAGAAACTGCTCTTTTGGAGCACGCTTGCCACTAACTCCTCTTTCTCCATCACTTCCTAGGAAACCACGCCTGGTTTCAGGGAAGGCAGGTTTTTCATGGTCTCCCTTATCACAGCTCCACCAACGAAAGCACCATTGAAAAAAAGTCTACCAAAGACTAGAGAATAACTGGGGTGAGCACGACTGCAAGCTCACAGATTTACCACCATATGGGCAAATAGGGCCTTCCACAGAAAAAAACATGGAAAAGTTTTTAACCAGCGTCTACCTTAGGATATAGGAAAGGTCTTAGGTGATTTGAAAGCTCTTCTGCTTTTCCTATGGTACCACGAGGTCTAATAAACGAGACTGTAATCTTGTAAGATGCTTCACTTTTCATCTTTGATGGTCATAACTGTACCTCTGCTAGCTTGGAAATACTAACACATTTTTCCTCTTCCAGCACACCAGGGCAGTGGTCTCCCAGGTGCCATCACCACTCATCCTTCCCAAAGAGTGTCAGAGTGCTTCTCCCTGTTGGTCTGTGCCAGTCAGCCTGCCAGAAAGCAAAGTGCAAGCCAGCCAGCAGGGCAAAATGCAGCACAATCTCCTTCAGTGTTAAAAAAAAAGGCCTGAAAGTCGTGCCTGGAAGTTAAAGTAGATAAATCTTTAAGATCTATGAAGATCTGAAAAGAGGCATATTTTACAGTGGGCTTTATGTAGATTTTGCCTATGCTGTGAGGTTTGATGGTGACCAAAGCCTTGAACTCTGCCTTTAGTTTTAAAAGCATTCTGTGTTGGGCTGATTTTCAGTGATGCAACAAGTCCAGCTCTGGGGCTCCTGGCATGGCATCAAAAACTCCCAAAGAAATGAGACACGAAGCTGCAATCTTATACAAAATTCAGTCTGCCAATTCAATTTTGCCAATAACACTAGATAGTTAGCATTCCAGGGACAGGCTTTGTGCTGGACCAGGGCAGGCCTGGGTGACGGTTGGCATAAGAGCAATGACATCAGCATATCACATACTCCACCTCCTTTGGTCAAAAAGGCACTGGACATCCATGCCTAATTTGGACCTTGCAAGGAGGGTTAGTGAGCTGGGGTGCACACATCCAATGCAAATGATGGTGGAAAGGTGGTCTTGGTTGTGACAGTAATGATGGACAAGTAACTAGGGGCAGACTTATGGTTCCTGGGGTCTGCTCTCGCATGGATGTTTCCCCAGTTAGCAAAACCAACTTGAGGCAGTTTGACCCTTAGCATTTGCCTTGCCCAATCAACTCTTACCTGTGCTGGAGGTCATCACACCAACTTTGCCAGTACAAGTATTCACTACACATTGAAACAAGGTACATGTATAAGAGCACCTCTAACAGAAATGGTCATTTATTCATGTATCCATATCTAACCAAGACCACTTAATTTAAAAACACATAATAAAACATTTTTTTTTTTCATTTTAAAAGCTGAGACATACAGCACCTGGAGCTACTATGTAGGGGAGAGTAGTTGCTGTGGTGTCTTGTTCTTCCTCCTCTCCCCACGTTGCCCAGCCACATGCTCTCCCAGCCTTGGACTCCAGCACTCACCACTTTCACTTCTGCGAGCCGCTGTGACTAACTCAACAGAAAGCTACCCCTCTGGGCTAGCTTTCCACTGCCCTAGCACAGCACAGCATCTCAGACAACCAGGCAGATGAGCAGTGCGTCTTGGGAAGCTGTGTCTTTAGCAAGCAGACTCCTCTTTCAGCCAAACCAGACTGAGACCAAGCTGTTGTCCTGTCCATTCCCTCAGCATTCCCATTCCTCCCACTCATGTTCAATGTAGCCACCAATCCCCCATATAACAAGTCGTTTTGGTTCCCTGGTGTGAAGGAACTCCACGCTTTGCTGTTGCCTGATGGGTTTTTGGTCAGATAAGTCACTGGAGGTGACACACAGTGGCCACGCAACAGCTGCTTTCCATGCAAGGGAAGCAGAGGCAGGTACCTGAAGAAGCTCAGCTCTCCTTAAGCTCCCACCCAGCCCACTCAACCTCATTTTTGGGGCCGCTGTGTTCCCTGGCTCGTTCCTGCCTGTAGCTATGCATCCTCACCCTGTCGGCTGTGCCAGCGCTGGTGCTCATCCCGCACAGAACCCTCCCGGCTCGCTAAGCTGGAAGGAAAACTATTGAGTTTTTCTCAAGTGGGTTTTTGGTGTGTTTTTTTTTTTTAACAAAAACATTTGGGTTTTTTTTTTTGGATGGTTTCGCCGCAGGTTTAGCAGGCTGGACTAGCTTAGCTTGCGGATTGCAGGAGAGGAGTGAGGAGGGGCAGAGCAGCCCTGGTTCAGACCAGTTGCGGCCGCTGGGGACGCCCAGCAAGGACCTGAGCCCGCAGCGAGTGCCAAACGAAGGATGACACTCGGGAATTACCTTCACTGTGTGGAGGGGGACCTTAGCTCTGAAATAGTGGTAATACAGATAAGCTCTCTGGCTGCTGGTAGTTTTATTAGAAACACCCATCTAATGGGATAATCCCTAACTCAAACAGCTCTCCCCAGGGTCAGAAGCCACAACTATGAAGCCCATACAGAAAAAAACCTCAGGTTTTCTCCACAACAGCTTCCTGTAAATGTCAGGCATTTGTCAATACAAAAATCTGCTGGATATTGAAAACAGAGAACGTGGAGACAGCATGGAATGGAATATAATTTAAAACAAATAACACAAGGGCTACCACCAAGTGTACTATTGACTTATACACAACCGAGCAAAACCCACTGGATTTTTCCTGTTTAAATGAAGCTGCCACATAATTTTGAGTCTGCTACCCCCAGTGCCACACATTTTAGGAATGTGGGAAGAGACTTGGGCTCCATCGTGGCACAGATAACATGTGGTCTTACTGAAGAACCCAAATTCAAGCACAGAAATGGACCAAATTAAATACAAACAGAAAACAGCAAATAAATTGGGCCCAAAGATTCTTTAAGAGCAACCAGACTTAAGAAAATGGGAAGTGAGGGACAGATAACCCATGAATAAAATGTTTTCCTGAAATGCTGGAGGTTTTAAAACAAGATTGTTTCAAAGGACTGTTAGAAAGAAAGCAGAAGCAAGTTGGAAAGAGCAAGTGACATTGTCCTGCCTGTTTTATTTTCACTGAGCCAAAGTGCAGAGGGTAAACAAAAAGTGCAGAGAGAGAATGCAAAGGTTAGTTCAAAATGCTTTTAACTTTAAATTACCAGCAGCACATTGGCCAGAAGCTTTAATTCCATATGTGTCTCTCTGATCAAGGGAAGCTTATTTTAATTCCTTTTTTTTTTCTTTTTGTTTTGGGGGGGTGATCCAAAATTCTGTCTCTATTTGCATCGTTGCTTTGTGGGTTATTCTGACGCTTTGCTGAGCATGTGCTTGCCTTTCTACCGCGCCGGGGCAGCCAGAGCGAGGCGCAGCTCAGTGGCATGAAAAGGAGAAGAAAACCCACTCCAGAAACACATGGCAGGGATGAGTAAGCAAGCCTTCCTCGTTGTTGATGCGTGAGATACTCAGCAATTCCGGCAGAGGAAATATTTATCTTAGGAGGGTGCGTGGCTTCCGCTGGGTTTTCGCTCCGGCACTAAAACCCGGCGCTGAAAGCTTTAATGATCGGACGATTTTCTTTCCCCTTTGAGTCACGGCAGTGATTTTTGCTGTGTGCTTTACCTGCCTGAGCAAACAGGGAGTGCGATTTTGGGGCATTTCAGGGGCCGAGCAGGAAGTTTCTCGCAACCCGCAGTGGCAGCCCCAAGCGTTTGTCTCCCTCGCAAGTTAGCAACACGGATAAATAGCGGAGCAGATTGGCTGGGTCACAGGTAGGCGACCTCCCCTCCTCCAATAAAATCTGCCTTCCTAGGCTGGGTCGCTGGAATCCTAACGCTGCTGTTAGGCCAAGAGCAGAGATCCTCATGCCTGTGGTATTTGCTCAGAGGGCATGACCACTTTGGGCAAGTCTTTCATGTGAGTCAGCTTTAGCTGATCCATGGGAAAATTCCTTTGTGTTGTCAGGCAGGGTTTGCTCTCAGTTTCAAAGGATAATCCGACTGAAAGGAAAATGCATCTAAATTTTAGCATATTTGGGTCAGCCCTTCCATTAAACCTGGTGGAAAGCAAAGGGTGCTCGGTTTTCTTTGCAGGTCAATTTTAATAAGGAGAGCCCTCAATAAGGAACCTGCGATTTCCGAAATCCCTCTCACTGGATTCTACTTCACCTCTGACCACATCAAACGTCATGTGTGCAAATACTGTCGAAACACATTCAGAAGAAAAGTGTAAGTTCTAACTATGTCGCGTCGAGAAAGTAAATTAAAGAGCTAACCCTGCAAACATTTATTCATTTGGCTACTCTGTGTGTCCTGTCAGGTTCTTTAGTCACCAGAGAAGAGGCAGCAGAGTCAGGGCAAAATTGGGGCAGAGTACCTTCCACTCCTCTTCTGTTTCCCTGCGTGGGGAGCACTCAGAACCCTCCGCTCCCCCACCTCTGTGGAAGAGCTCTTCATTCAGAACTGGCCAAGGGCACTGGAAATCCTTGTGTCACTTTATTGCCCACTCAACAGCTGTAATAGTCAGGTCACCACCAGTTGAATTCCCTGCTGATATATGTGAGGCCCAAGCACAATGTGCAGCATGAGTAGGAATGGCAGAATACAGATTTACCTTCTTCTTAGAGAGCCCGCAGTAATACACACCTTGTCCATCCTTGGGGTCCTAGTGCCATGCAAAGAGATAGAATCATAGAATCATCTAGGTTGGAAGGCAAGATCAAGATCATCTAGTCCAACCATCAACCTAACTCTGATAAAAAAAAAACATCACTAAACCACGTCCCCCAGCACTATGTCAACCCACCTTTTGAACACCTCCAGAGATGGTGCCTCAACCACTCCCCTGGGCAGCTCATTCCAAGGCTTGATAACCCTTTCAGTGTAAAAATTTTTCCTAATATCCGACCTGAACCTCCCCTGGCACAACTTGAGGCCATTTCCTCTAGTCCTGTCACCTGTGACTTGGGAGAAGAGACCAACCCCTGGCTCTCTACACCCTCCTTTCAGGCAGTTGCAGAGGGCGAGAAGGTCCCCCCTCAGCCTCCTTTTCTGTAGGCTGAACAACCCCAGCTCCCTCAGCGTCTCCTCATAAGACTTGTGCTCCAAGTGATGATGATCACTGCACAATGGTAAACACGTACTGGATGTTTGGAGCCATTCTGCACTATATCCCCATTGAATTCTCTTCTAGTGCAGTTAATGTGTCCCTAAGAAAGCCCCATTCATTTTCCATGATGCCTCACCCAAAGGTCAGGGACTACAAAGGATTTGTACATGTGTCGGCAGAGAAATTCTCTTCTTCTGACATGAAGGAGTTGAGGACATCTGTGGGGAATGAAGAGCTTGCAAACTGGGTGCATGGGCACAGTAGTTGAGTCCCAGACCCTTGGCTGGTATGAATTGTCATAGACTATTTACTTCAGTGGACGGAGCTGTGGTGTTCTGCACCAGCTGAGAAGGGCAATATAATGTATCATAATCACTCAGCCATCAGTCATGTCAAGAAATAAGTTGCTAATCACACTTTTTTTTTCCAGTGTAAGTTGCCAGTATTTTTTTTTTATGAAGATAACCTTCAAAATGCCTTCAAACTCACTACTGCTGAAAGTCTGTCAAGGTGAGCTTTCTTACAGAAAACAGGTGAGTCACAGCTTCTCTTACCTCTTCTCGCAGCAGGCCCTGAATCTTCAGAAGGTCAAAAGCACAAGATCCACAGCCTGAATCACAGTCAAGCCCCTGCACCCTCCTGAAGTGAAGGTGGTTCAGGGATCTGGGCGCTGATCTGAAGACGTGTTGTTCTGTTACCAGACCTCAACCACTGCATTGGACAAGACACTTCAGGCTGGCGCGTGGAAGAAGTTAGCACAGCTCAACAGGTTACTGAACATCCACTGAGCTCTAAGGAAAAGCACGATTTTTAAAACTTTCTCCACTGGAACTTCAACATTTCACCTCATTCTCGCAGGGAGCTCTTCCTGATGTAGTAAGTCACATGTAAGGTGAACCCTGTGGGAAGATTGCTGGTGGCCTGCAAATGCGAAGAGAGTGGAAATCCCACTAGGTGTCCCTCTGCCCCTTCGTGCACTTGCCTAGCCTTAACATGATGAACTGTCGCAGCTGTGTTCAGGTGCTGGACCTGTAAAATGGGATCAGCAGACACTTTCCTGTTACACGGAGCTTAAGGAAGGAGCAATACAGCTCCTGTATCTGCCTGATGTCTGATGGTTGCCCTTGCAAATAACTGCAAATTAATAGATTCTGCCACACTTGTTTCTCAGAAGAGCTTCTCTGCAGTTTCTCTTATCTGATACCAGTATTTCACAGAATCACAGAATGATATGGGGTTGGAAGGGACCTCTGGAGATCATCTAGACCAACCCCCCTGCCAAAGCAGGGCCACCCAGAGCAGGTTGCACAGGAATGTGTCCAGGTGGGTTTGAATGTTTCCAGAGAAGGAGACTCCACCACCTCCCTGGGCAGCCTCTTCCAGGGCTCTGCCACCCTCAAAGGGAAGAAGTTCCTCCTCATGTTTAGGTGGAACTTCCTATGGTCAAGTTTGTGCCTGTTACCTCTTGTCCTATCCCTGGGCAGCAGCGAAAAAAGACTTACCCCACCCTCCTGACAACCACCCTTTAAGTATTTATAGGTGTTGACCTTTGCAAAGAAGGATGAACAGCCTCTAGTGCCATTAGAGGACATCCTGATGGGTGCTGGAACCCAAATACAGCCCTTCTGGGGATATACGCTAAGTATAAAGATTTCAGTGTCTGCTATCATTTTCACTGTTTAACAAAGGCTTTATGAAAATCCACTTCATTTTCTAGGCTGTTTATGAAGAATTTCTTGTGGCTACTATTTGCATACTTGCTGTTCCCACAGATGTTTGCTAAGACTTTGTGTGTGTCTGTCTGTTACTTGCTACAGTGTGAAGACCATGAAAAGTAAATACAGGGAGAAACTCAGGGCATAACTTTCTTCAATACAAAGCACTGGAAAATTGTCTGGAGTTAGTGTCGTACGTACAGAGGTCTTCAGAGGTGCTCTCTATAAACTGGCGAAAGTCCTTACTTGCAGAGGCTCTTATACAACCAGTCTAAAATCCCATATGCTCAGACACTTCTAATTGCATAAAGCTCTTCTGAGGTCAGTCAGGCTATCGTTTCTGTACCACAGCCCATCCCCTCAAATTTCAGAAGATGACTGAGTCAGTCCCAAAGTGTATAGGCATCTAAAATTCATTTAAATAGCTGACAAATAGACACTTATCCACCCTAAAGGATTAGGGGCTTGGAGAGTGGCTCAGGTGGAAGAGGGCACAATATTCACATTCACAGACACAAACAGTAAATGATAAAATGGCAGCTGACTTTGGTATTATCGCAGAATCAGGATCAAAGTGATGCAAACTACAGTTGCACAACAAATGAATTTGCAAATCAGCAGGGGCAAACCCCCTAAACACATCAATGTTTGCTGAACCAGAAACAGCTGTAGAACCAGCACTAGATTCTCATGCACGAGAGTCATGGGACACTCTTTTGTGAGAATCAGACTCAATTTTCTTATTCATAGCACCTTTCTGAGTTGCTGGTAGAGTAGGCAGGGTCTCTGGAAGCTATCATGAATCCTACCACTGTTCATCAAAAAAAGGATATTGATAAACTGGAGAACATTTGCCTTGTCTCACAGAAACTAAGCTCATCTCTTCTGAGATAGTATCTCCCACAAGAAGCATTTCTGCAGGGACCGACATGTGCTTCAAGACCATGTGTTCTGGGTTCTAATGCTGATCTATACACCTTTGAACTTTTGGTTTTCCACTACGTATGTCCTCCTTTGAGAGTCATCCTTGGCCATCTTAGGTGGCCAGCTCTCTGACTTTATCCAACAGTCTCCCAAGCCCTGTTCTGTAACTGAAGGGAGCAGCCAAAATCAAATTTTCCTCCCTCTACCACTGGAGTCCAGCACCCAACTATTTGGCATCTTTGGCTCCTCCGGAAGTGAATGTAGACATCCTATAAAGGTAGAGGTATTAGAGGATTAAAGGACAGGTGATTAAATACCTAGTCATCTAACTGTCTTGCATTCTTAATAAGTTAATTGTTTCTTGGAAAGATAACGTGGTCATACCACTGCATTGTAATGCACATTCACAGAGACGGGGTGAGAAAGAAACAGAATTAGGCTGATGTCTGTAACCTTGACTCTAACGTTTCCCATTTTTTCAATGGAGGCACTCTTTAGGCAAGAAGTTTTTTGTGGTAACTATTATTTGCTTACTTAATTCCTCATTGAAGAGACCCATCTCTTTTTGGTGACTTTACGTCACCTATTGCACTTCCAATGACTGTTGAAAATTATTTGGATGTGACTGTAGCATCATTATGAAAACATGATAGCTTGCCTACCAGCACTGCAAACAAGGTCATATTAAATGTACTATTCATCTATTTCATCTGTGATACTTGTAATAATTTCTGTGCGATTTTTTCAGGCTTACAAACTGTTAGTAGCACACTTTCCTCAGTAAATAAATCAGGTAAGCCAACCCACCCTCAGAAACATTTTAGGTGTAATTAAAGCTGAAGGGTGTTTACAGATATTTGCTTCCTAGTATTTCTGATACCAGGGCTAAGAATAATTTGCATATGAGATAGGATCCAGTGCTCAAGTGTGGGCCTGTAGAGCACATGACTTTTGCCTTTAGTTTTGAAAGCAGGGTTTGCTTTCTGGGGTACTGGGATTACTTTCACAGAGGCTGGGGGTGTTCTTGAAAGCGAAAAACCTGCCCGTTGGCCAACGCCCAGCTTCTTTTTGAGACACATGCACCACAGCACTGCCCAAAAGCTCCACTAAAAGGCAGACCCATTAATGAAAACGAGACCTGGAAGGCAGGGCAGGTAGCTGGAACGACAGGGATTCAGAAGGTGGATTAAAGGGCACTATCTTAGTATCTGTGAGGGAGACAGAGGGGAACGAAGAAGTGGGACTGGGAGTCTCCATTGTGCAGCGCCCTCCAATGAAGGGCTTTAGCCAGAGTCCTGATCTTGCCACCGGGTTTTCGGCATAGCCTTCTTTTCCTCAAAAACTCCCCAGAACGGTTAAATCAAGTCATCGCAGCACCTGCATACAGATCACTGTGGCTTCTGCAAGGTACTCGACATCACAACTGTCATCTGTGATGATAGTTGAAAAGAGTGGCCAGCTGACCTGAGTAGAGGGATATAGAGCAGAAGACTTTACCCCAGCAAGCTTCTGGTAAAGAGCTTTCTGAAAATCTGGAGCATTTTTCTTTCCCCATCGCTTTTCCCTTAGATTACAGCTTGGGCTTTTCTAGCGATGGCTGGGAGCCAAATTCCCTAAAACTGCTAGAAAGGCAGTTCTCATACTATTTACAGCATAACCGGAAGCCAGAATTAGGAGATATCTCATGAGTAAGCTCATTCTCATGGGATTTCTGGTCCAACTTTGCACACTGGAGGAGATACAAGTGTTATGGCAGGACCATGTTAAGCTCCATACAAATATTACGTGCCTGGACCAGTGTACTGCTTTAGACTGAAATATTTTGATAAAAGGTGTGCCAGCATCCAAGAAATAGAAGTGAGGGAGTTCCCTAACAACTTGGTTATCTCATGTTCTGGCGGGGAGAGCCTTTCAAAGACACTTGGCTGTGTACTACTCACAGGTGGGGCCAGAAAACAAAATGTTTACAGACTGATTTTGGTGAGGTGGTCTTCTCCCAGGAGATGGGAGATGTGGCTTTGATTTCTCCCAGTTTTTCCTAAAGAGACCTCTTTCTTTCCTTAGATGAATATTTAATTATTGGGCTATGAGGAACAAAGAAGGAATGCACCAGAAAGCTCAGTCCATTGGGCTTCTACTGCATGGCAGCTTTCCTGAGGATCCCCCAAGTTTGGAATCAGAGGTGAGACAGGTTGGGACGAGAAGCAGCAGGCATGCTGACAGCTTCAGGATGTGCTGCATTCCCCCCACTACGAAAACTTCAGTGCCAAGGGGACTTCAACCCAGCAACGCACCTGAAGACCTAAGGTGCAGTAAGAATGAGTATTTCAGAGGCTCAGGGTGCCCAGCATTGGATTTGAGGATCAAATAAACACCAAATGTTTTTGGACCACTCTGTGCTTCCCTTTTCCAGTTTCTGGATTTGCAGACTGGTATCTGTGTTTTGTCCCAATTTATTTCCAGGTAGCAAAAGTGAATACCACACAATTTTTCTAGGTGAACTCCCAAGCTAAATTATCACTTTCTTTAACCTGAAAACACAAGATAAACCTATCTTCTTGCTGAATAGATACTTCTTGCTGAATAGATACTTATTTGATGATTCACCAGCACTTAAGGTTCTCACGTCAAATTTTAAAGCAATTTGAAATGATGAGTTATGAACTAAAATGGTATGGAAAAGTCAAGACACAGAGAACTTAATGGGCCTTTCTCAACAGCAGCAGCAGCACTTCCATTTCAGTGTGTTTAGACCTAAGTTTTAAACTGTGTTCAATGAAGATGGCTGTTTTATTACTTTTTTTGTTAGAAAGAAAGATGTGTTCTTATGCCTACTAGAGGCAAGGGCAAAATTCCTTTTTTTTTTTTTTAATATGTTTAAGAACAGGATCAAACCTCTATTTATTTATATACCAATTAAAAAGTTCCATCCTTCCAGCTGGGAAAATGCTGTCAGACCAAATTTGTTACGTACTGTACATTTTATTTTTGGATCAGGGAGCTAACAGTAAGTTGGGAGATTTTTTTCCCAGCAGAAAAGATATAGCGAATGTTTTCGGACATTCCTGGAATTAGATCAAGTTTTGAACTGGAGGCAAAATACAGTGGCTTACATCATGGAAAAAAAAAAAAGGAAAAAAGAAAAGCAAAACCTGTGCAATGATGTTAGGTACGCTAGTAGTAACAGCAATTATTGTTACTGTTATTTATTGACTGATATCTACCTCAACTGGCATTCATGATATAAGACTGATTTATATCTACTTGAAAACCAAACGTCCGTGTTTTCAGCAAAAATGAGGCAATTTTTCAGCAAATTCTCACTGAATGTTTCCTGCATGTCAGTTTGAACTCTGCATCTCCTTCATGCTTGGTCTTCATAGTAATCAATGCTGTGAACTTTTTACGCAAAAGCTTTTCTGTTGCAAGGTAAATTCTAAGCAAATTCTGCAGAATAGTTCCGTGAACAGGCTGGAATGCACATTTGTGATTTGCTTTAGAAACCTAACTGCAGAATTTACATTCCTTAGGGAATGGGAACATTATCTCTGATGACATTTTTCCAGTAAAACAGCTTGAAGTTCAAATGTTTGCAGCAAAATGTTTCTGTAGACCACTGGAATATGTGATATCACAACACTGATGCAAATAAATTATAAATAAGTAACTGAGATAATTTCTAGAGCTAGTCAGAAAAGAAGAATTCCATTCCACACCGAAGACAAAACTGGCACCATCGAGAAAAATGCTTTACACGTAAGTGAACCTGCATTTTTCAACAGGAGCTGAAATTCAGCAAAAATAGATGATCACTATTTGCAAGCCAAAGATATACAAGTTCATCAATTCAATTATATCTTTCACCTTAGTCAGTCTTACGTTACTGGACGTAACACTCAAATAATGTTTTTTGAATCATTCTTGAGGGAGTTTTCTCAATCTGAAATAGCTGTCTGATGAGTCTCTTTTGAACTTGGGATGTGAAGGGAAATGAGATAGCTAGAAAAAGTATTCTTACAGTATGTCCCTTTGGAAAAAGCAAAGAGTTATTTAATTTTCTAGGTTGCACTAATTAAAAAAGGAAATTGTAAAGGCAGCTTGATCCTGAAACTCCACAAACTTTGTGTGCTCTGGGGTCAACACAGCATCAAAAGGGATATGGCAGCAAGGGCATCACATGGTGTGGGAGTACCTGATGTATGAGCGAAGGATGCCCAAAGATTACACCTACAGTAAACCCATGTAAACTCATGCCTCTGGCTGGTACTTCATTAAACTTGATACAATGGACCATCACATATGGAGCTTGATGTAGTAAAATTCTGATGAACTCCCCAACTACTAGTCGGGGAATGTTAGGACTAGTGAAACTTGACAAAAATAAGAGCAGCTTTCATTTTCCTCAGTGAACGATGCTGAGAAGTGAAAACTTCCAGCCAAAGGAAAGACAACAGGAGTCTTCAAAAGCAATTCGTGTTCGACCAAAACAAAGTTTTGAAGGAAGATTTTGGGCATGCAACCAGGGCATGTATTTGTGTGTATTACAGCTGTGCTAGTAGCGCAGCCGAAATGTGATGGGTTCATTCTGCTCCCCCCGCCCAGTAGAATTGCCAGCCCACCTCCAGCGTTCCATTGGGATGAAAGCAGAATCCAGCCTTGCAGGTGTGGTCTGTGCAGGAGATGGTACTACTCCACCCCCAGGATTTTAGCAGGTTAGCAGAAAGAAGGCAATACACCCAAGAGTGTATTTATTATGACAAATTATAAATCTTGGTTAGTTTTTATTATTCCAAAAGAAAAAGCAGGTCACCTTTTCTGTTTTAATGCAAGAAGCATTTTTTCATTCAAAAACTTTCAACAAAATTACAAGTTTGGGATTCTAAACTTCTATGAAAATTCGTCTTTTCCCAGGCTGAGACAGGAAAATAGCCTCCTCAAAAAAGAGATTTGGAAAGCTGTAAACGTCTGAAATCAACATGTTTTAACAGATCACTGCAATTCTTAGTGACAGCAGACCCAAAAGATGTTTGCTACACTCAGGATGAAAAACCAACCCCATCTCAGTTCAGTATACCAGATATTTTTCTTTTTTTTTTTTAAAAATCTCCATGGGTTGCTTGCTTTGGCAACCTGAGAAAGTCTATATAGGATACATACCCTGGCCCCTGCTATTTTTTCTAAAAATCTTAAATTTCTTTTGTAGGAAGCATGAACTGCTGGCATAAGGAGGAGGAAGAGGAGCAGGTTCGCTTGGATTCTGTCCATGTCACTTGGTCTCTGAAGTTCTAATAAGTAAGTTCTTGATATTGTCTGGTTTTGTCAATGCCCAACATCTCAGCTGACTGATTTTACTAAAGCTAACCTAACTGTGTGGTCTGTAACTGACCAAATACCCTTGTGTTGGATCACTGGGACTGCGTTAAGAAAAAGAAAAAAAAAAGAAAAAGAGAAAGAAAAGGAAAAAGAAAAAGAAAAAGGAAAAGAAAAAGAAAAAGTTAAAAAAAAAAAAAAAAGAGGCAGGCAATGGAAAAGTTGCTTAAATATCCCGGCCTGCTAATGTGTTGATCCTGCATGGCGCTGTGCTCTCCCCCTGCCATCTGTTCGGTGAGGAGTCAGAGCACCGTAAGAGTTCTTGGTTTCAGCCTGCCAGATCGAAAGACACTTTCATCTGGGAGAAACGTGCCCTCAGGGGGGAAACGCTAAGAGATAAGCCTTCTGCTAAGACGGTGCTTGCTCACACTCTGGCACTGCAGACAACATTCAGGAGTGCTGAAGAAAAGTGGGATTAGCATAAAACTGCTGACACATGTTTGAATGAGACCCATACAGGACTGTTGGTCAAATAGCACATTGCCTAAATTTGCATCTATTCCAGGTGCATGCCACGGTCGGTCTCCACAGGGGGTAGGAGCGAGCCAAAGGGAAGCAGATCACAGAATTCGCTTCTGATATCCATGGATTTGGTTGCACAGCCCCACACGAGCACAACCTGAGGTTACCATATGGATGGGGCATCTCTATGAGGGGGATGCATCTTCACAGCCTGGGTGAGCAAAGGGAGCACCAGGGCCACTGCAGGAAGCCAAAGGCTTCCTCAACAGAGAGTGTTTAACAGGGGTGGCTGCTTCCATCATCCAGCCTCAGCTTGAAAGGACAAATTTTGGGCAAGGATAGCTATTGCTAGCGCTGTAGCAAAGCTGGTTGAGAGCCAGAGAGGGTTCCTTGTCTCCATCCCACCCTTTCCCATGCAGGTGTGTGGAGGTAGTAAAGACAGGTGTTACCTTTGCACCCATCCAACCCCTTGCTAGGCCCCAGTGCACACCCCTTGGGGTTCAGCTGCCTGCGCTCAAGGACATCTCAGCTGTGGTGCAGCTGTGTGACCTTGGCTCTGACTGTAGGGAAAGACCTGTGTGGGAAAAAGCTGGGAGAAACCTCACTGGGAGCCTCTCCTCTTCCCTTGGGAGCAGTCTTTAAGCTCAGGCCCTCAGTCTTGGTCTTTGCCTGAGCTACAGCAGCTGTGCCTGTGCCTGGCTGGGCACCTCAATGACCTGGACCACGTCTGGATCCCACCTCATCACTCCAGATTTGTCTGGCCGTCACCGAGCTGCTGGCTGCTGCTGTTCACTGCGTTAGGTCCTGTGACCCTTTGCTCTCAGGTGCTGCAGGACTGCGCCCCGATCAGCGACACACTGCCCTGCCTCCTTTGGGGTCACCACCAGCTCTCAGATCACTTTCCCGAAGGGAGAAGTCCTCTCCTGCTGCTCCCTGACACCCCTAAGCCCTCTGCTCTAGTCGCTTGCTTCACTGCACCAGCCAATGGCAGGGACTCAGGACAGAGAATTAGCTAAGAAAGGTTTATTTTTCACTGATTTAGATCCACTGGATTTAGGGACCTGTTTCTGATGTGTGCTAAGCAGAAGAGAACCACTGCATGTACATCAAGGGTGGGAAAGGCGTGCTCATTTGTTTTCTCTGTCAGTATTGTTCCCTGCAGTGTATTCTCCAGAGATGTGTCCCGCTCATCTTCACATGACCGAGGGACTGGAAATTTTGTCATTTCCTATGAAGACTATCATACAGCCTAAAAAAATCTTAGCATTAGGAAATACAAAGAAAGAAAGAAAGCATCTTCTGGGGAAAAAAAATCAAATGTAATCAGCAGCCTGTGAATTGAGCTGCTGACCCAGCAATGGTTTCAGCATTAAGCTGAAAGTTTGCTAACTTTGTGACACATGGTCCACTGGAAGTGTGTCCCACAAAAACCCCAGAAAAAACAACCAACATGTTCCAGGGACCAGCATAAGAGCCCAGCTCTTGCATTGCTCTCTTCTCCCAAGTCACAGGTGATAGGACAAGGGGTAATGGGTTCAAGTTGCACCAGGGGAGGTTCAGGTTAGATATTAGGAAATATTTCTTTACTGAAAGGGTTGTCAGACATTGGAA
>JAOXNO010000001.1:76196411-76211299 GCA_028565335.1 Limnodromus scolopaceus | reverse complement strand
CAGGGGAGGTTCAGGTTAGATATTAGGAAATATTTCTTTACTGAAAGGGTTGTCAGACATTGGAATGGGCTGCCCAGTGAGGTGGTTGAGGCACCATCCCTGGAGGTATTCAAGAGACGAGTTGACATGGTGCTCGGGGATATGGACTAGTGTTGGGTTGGTGGTGTTTTGGGTGTGGTGTGTGGTTGTTTGTGTGGTGGTTGGGGTTTTTTTGTTGGTTTTTTTGTTTGTTTGTTTGGTTGGTTGGTTTTTTCATTGGTTGGACTAGATGATCTTAGAAGGTCCCTTCCAACCTAGGTGGTTCTGTGATTCTGTGATTGCTGAACACACAAAGACCACCAAAAACCCTAGGAAATCTGAGCTGATATGTCTATGTATTCCCATCCATTTGAAGACTCAACTTGAGCTCCTAAGCAGCTTGGAGACCTCCACAGAGCTACCCGTTGCCTTGTGGTTTGTTGAAATTGTGGTAAAGGCACATTTCAGGCAAGATTTCATGGATGTTTATACAGACAGGTTCCTGTTTTGGGAGAACTATCTTCATGAAGTTTATGAAGACCTGATCTTCAATTAATTTTTCTGTGGTTTGACCTGTATAAAAGCTTACTATAACAAAAAAATGAAGTCCCGTGCAACCACTTGTTTTCTTGTTTCAGGGACTAACCCACTATTGTCATCTAATATCCTTCCCCTTTTGAGGTTATACACTTATTATTTACTACCAGCACAGTGGTTTTTTTAAGCATTATTGCTGAAAGAAGGAGAGAGAAAAGAGCTTTCTTTTAAAAGCAAAGTAGTGCTTGCCTGGAAGCCCCTCACCCACTTCCCGTCCAAGCGTTGGAGGTTGTGTTCCTTTAAGGCCGGTTACGTGTTCATGTAACAGGGCAAGTGCATACGTGAAACAAGCTTCTGCTGAAGCTTTAAGTCTGCGGGGGAATTTTCTAATGATCGTTTTTAGTTAATAGGCACAAGTTGTTAGCCTGAGCTGGGAAAGCCTTTTTTTGTGTGTGCCAATTCCACCCCCTCTTTTTTTTTTTTTTTGGCTTTTTTTTTTGTGTCATGGATTTAGTTCCCACAGCTAATGCACCTAATAATGAGACTGGGCAAGCGAATGCCAGTGTAATGATATGGAGCTTGTTTGGCCCTGACAAAGAACACAGAGAGCGGCTGGATGTCCTAAACGACAGGCCAAGGGCTCTATTCATCCCAAATGGTCTCTTGCCTTCCATGCCACCGAATCCCGCGGGAGGAAGGCTGCACGGCCAAGGTGCACCTCAGGACGGGAGAGGTGTCCAGCAGGGACTCAGCTGTGCCCCACAATACCCCCCCCCAAGCCCCCGTCACGGGGCTTTTCACCAAATGGAGGTCGAAGCAGAGAAACAATCAAGGGTTAAGCCCTCGGCTGAATATTTTAATCACTGTTTCCTGACACGCGTACACACCAACTGGTTACAGAGAGGGAAAACATCCTTTAAAACTTACCAGACAGGTTACAAGGACCTCGCTCAGCCCCAGCTCCCCCAGCTTTGGTGGAAAGCAGGGGGTGGTATTCTGTTCTTTTTAACTAGCATTTTCCCTTCAGTGTTTTTGCTCTCCCCTTCCCCTCCTTTTTCAGGCCGAGTTAATAAACACCTAGCAACTTCCTCCGTGGCGTCTGTGTGCAAACAGCTCCCACTGAGCCAGTGAAAACTGCTCCTGCAAGAATTCACCGAGAGCCTTTTCCACCTCGGCCTCCCAGAGCACTCCACAAAGGCAGGTGGTGCTCCAGCGTACAGCCCGTTCCACGGACCAGGCCACCCCAAATCCCTTCCCAGGGTTCGTGTTCCACCAGTTCAGTCGCTGATGGGACAAGAACCAAGCCTCCAAACTGCCAGCTTGTCCTCCATTTCTGTGGCTTGCCTTTGGTTTCGCATTCACTGCAGCCCACCAGATCCTCCTGAACTCAAGGAGCTCCACACGTGCAAGGAGAGCAAGTTAAAATCACCGTGGGCACAAAAGACGCTGGGGTTGGGTTGGGTTGGGCTGGTAACAAGCAAAAACTTAGTTGTGTCCTAGAAGACCCCGTTAGGACTCCTTTTCTTTAACTGAGATCAAAACAGAAGAGATTATTACGGGTTAAGCCTTGAGGTGATAATCAGAAATATTTTGTAATACATAAAGTATTTTCTAAATTGTACATTTTCCCATAGATAACATTTTTTCTGAAAAAAAAATCTAGAAAAAAAATTTAAGAATAAAGAAAACACCAAAATTCGTTTCATCATCTGCAGATCTTCTTTCAAGAAAGAGAATTAACAGAAAAAAAAATCCATCTAATACTCTCATTTTTGTTCTATCAACATTTTTTTGTAAAGCCAAACAATATCTTTTTGAAGTTGCTTTGTGAATAAGTAATTTGAGAGAAACCGTTTACTTTGGTGCATTTTTCTGCTTAGAGAATATCTGCCAGCAAATGGTCATATTCCCCATACTGTACAAAAAATATTCCGCACCGAGAAGATTTTTGAATAATTTACGTGCTATTGCATCATTTTAAACAAATTTTTCTCTTTGCTAGAGGAAATAAGTTGCTTTGGTGTCATTGGTCAGCTGAGTCTATGGCATATGTTTCTTGTCCCCAGCTGGATGACCACGTTTCCCCTATGAACATAAATGTTCTTATGTGGAAATACTGACCTATCCAAGGTTCAAATCTGCATAGACTGGTTGTTTGTGATAAATAAACTTGACTGTATGAATGCTCCCAGAAAGCTGAAACGGGTGGAATATTATTATGGCTGAAGGAAATTAATGGATGGATTTTAATGAGCACTCATGGAGACATGTTCGCAGAACCAGTTTGATCTGAAAGTATCTGGTGAGATCCTTCTATGTACAATCAGCACTTGACACATCAACAGGACCTCTGTAAAACTGCCTTGCACACTAATAATGATTTTGTTATCAGGCACAGGCTAAATGCCATTACACAGACCCATTAAGTTTTTTGCTTCTCTGTGACGAAAAATACTAATTCAAGCATTGTCTGTGGTTATGACAGGCAGGTGGATTGAGGTTATGGATTCTACTTTGCTACTACATGCTTTAGAAGGAAGCTCTCAAGAAACAATAGTCTGGGTTAGAGGTAGTATTTGAGGTGTAGCATTATTATTTTTTTAATCAGAGCCTTTTACTGTACACTATAAAAAACCCCTATTAGCATTTTCTTTTCAGATGCTTTTCTGCACCACAGCTGCTATGACTCTGCAGTCAGGAAAGCAGAACTGGTGTGACTGCAATTCAGGAAAGAAGCTGAAAAGAGAGAAGAAAAAAAAATAAGGCTTTCTAAGACAGCTAGAAGAAAGCATGCCAATTAAATTTTTAAAGAGAGACAGAGGGTGGGAAGGAAAAAAGAGCTAAAAAGCTGGAGGAACCTGGGGAAAGTTGGGGAGGGGAGAGGGGAAGGAGCACAAGAGAACCATAGAAATAAGAAATGGGATGAAGGATGAAGTAAGGAAAGTAAGGCACTGTACAGCAGCAGTGCACACATTGAATCCAAGAACTGAGGGCAAAGACAGAAAGGATGGCCAGAAGAAGACATGTGATGAAACAAGGAAGGAAAGGTCCGTGCAAGGAAAGAAAGAAGAAGAGGCAGAGAGGAATGTGATCAGGACAAGGAACTTTTCTTATAGCAGTGCTGTCTTACTGAGCAGGGGGGCAGGGAACACATGAGAAGTGATATGCAATATGTGTTAATAATGAAGTGGGTTCCATACTTGTCTCAGCCTATGTACTTCATTCCGAACTTAAGTGACCAGAAGTTTTTTAAGATGCGTTTCTTGGATTTGGTAACGTGCTTCTGAAAAGCCAATCTGATATTAAGAGCACTTTACTGAAGCGACCACCAGAAAACTCATCCTTCATCATAGTCACATTAGAGTGAATACTATGGCATATGCCAAGAACACACCAATGTTAATATTATTTCAGAAAATGCTAAATAATTTGCCACAATCTATTAGGCTGGTGCAATGAAGAAACATTGCTCGTTCTCTCCTTAGGACAAGCCTCATATATCATTCAACACAGTTAGATGCTTAACTTTACTCACAAATAATTTAATCGAAGGCAATGTGATTTCTTGTGCTCATAAGGCTAAGCACATAGAGAAAGCTTTGCCAAGTCAGAACTTAGACTTCCTGCCACCAAATCAGCCACTTTTGATTAAAACCTTCAGAACTGCAGATTAACTCTCATGCATTAAATGATGGATCACATACAAATAGTAATTTTCTTAACTATATGCTGTTACTTGTGTAAGAAAGTCTCGGAAGTTGCAGCTGATAAAAATAAGACCGGGAGCTTATTGATGTTGGCAAGCTTCACAGTTTTACTCAAAGCCAGGGAAGGATGGAGCTTTTCTTCATCTCCTGGTGATTAAGAAGCAATATCAGAAGCTAGAGAATAAATACATTCCAGGAACCATCCCCTACAGACACACAAATTTCCAACGACTGCTGAATGAGAATATAAAGTCCCAGTTTCAAAATTCTCTAATGTACTACAGATTTTAAATTTTAATAAAATCAGAGATTTGGTCCTTTTCCTCTACTTTCTTTTCAGGAATATAACTGATACCCAGAAATTCTGTTCTCCATGTATACTGTCTGTTTTACTCAATCATTACCTTGGTGCTACAAAGTAGCTTGATATCAAGCCCTTATTTGTGACTGTTTAAGCTAAATTTTTCAGATGTGTAGGTGCTTAAAAGCAAAGACGTGCATTAGTAGGATCTAGAAAACCCTGTCAAGGAGGGATGATCAAAAAATTATATTCCTTCCCCTCAAAAGAACTCAAAGGCAGATGTGTGAAGAAGTGTGTGCAGATGGACTTGTACACATGGCCAAATGCATGGTTTGTTTGTGGCAGAAGAACTTTGATTGCTTTTCCTATCCTGGCAACCATAAATTCAGACTTCCCAAGAGAGGTGGCTCTCAGTCACACATGTAGAAGATATAATGTGAGACTTTTCCCTCTTTGAGGAAAATATTCATAGAATTTCATAGAATTTCCTTTGCTTTCTAAGGATTTCACAGTTGCTCAAAGGCATTCTTCACAGGACAACAAAACAGCGAAAGAAAATCAACCATCATCGGATTGTAGTGTCATACATTTTGAAGAAGGATGAGAACACCAGTCCATCTAAGTTGGCCCTATTACAAGCCCCAAAATTTCACCCATTCCTTAACCCTGACTTGTCCGAGAAGAATGAAGTTTAATTGCAGTACCAACGCCTTTGAACACAACCCCCCAACACCTTACTTAAATCTCCAAGGAACCACAAGTTTTTATAAGCAGCACCTTATTTGGTCTAGCCCTTTTCACCCAGAACTCTCAGCTTCTACCAGTAAAGTCAGTGCCTTCTCCAGTGCACAGACAAGAAAGTAGAGGGATGGGGAGGTGTACAGCCTGATTAACCCAAGAATGATACTAAGCTCCTGTCCTCCCCTTTTTGCAATCTTCCTATTCTCTGTTGTCTATATGGAGCACACATACATATCTATTTCACTACTGTGGCACTAGAAGATCTGAAAGATTATTATTTTTTTTACCTGTCTCCTACGTTCAGTGTCCCTTTTCTTACTCTCTTAGTTCTTCTCTGACTGTACATCTTTACCTTTGTCATATAAGTTCAGGATTTGTGTTAAAAGACCTGTACTACACAGGCAGCCCTGTGACTGCAGATATCAGCTGGACTGTAAATTTACAGCATACTGTATATTAGTATGTATCTGCTAACTATTAGGACAGTTCAAACAATTTGGGCTCCCCAGTTCAAGAAGTACAGGGCACTGCTGGAGAGGGTACAGCAGAGGGCTACAGAGATGATTAGGGGCCTGGAGGGACTTGGGTCTCTATAGTCAAGAGAAGAGAAGGCTGAGGGGCGATCTGATCAATGCTCGTAAATACTTAAAGGGTGGGTGGCAAGAGGATGGGGCCAGTCTTTTTTCAGTGGTGCCCAGGGACAGGACAAGAGGAAATGGGTGCAAACTTGAACATAAGAAGTTCCACCTAAACATGAGGAGGAACATCTTTACTTTGAGGGAGGCAGATCCCTGGAAGAGGCTGCCCAGGGAGAGTGGTGGAGTCTCCTTCTCTGGAGACATTCAAAACCCACCTGGATATGTTACTGTGCAACCTGCTCTGGGTGGACCTGCTTTGGCAGGGGGGTTGGACTAGGTGATCTCTGGGGGTCCCTTCCAACCCCGTGTGATTCTGTGATTCTGTGATTCTGTAATTTGAAGATCCTCTTGACTTACCACCAAGTTCCTTTGCAGTAGGAGGATCATAATTACTGAGTATAATAAGTGGTATGCATGGAGCACAGAATTTCCAGGCATTAATGTTTCTTGGAGGATGCTGAAGCACTCAAATGAAAATGATTCATTACTTTAGAACAGTATTATGGAAAGAGCTACTTCTGCTGGTTTGAGGTTTGTTAAACTGAAGCACACGTTGAATGGAAGCAGTAGCTCTGAAGGGGACGTCTCAAACATAGCTGGAATCACAGCTGATTTGAACGCTGGTACCAAGAATAAATGTTTATTAAGCCTTCCTTAAGAAATGTAACAATTGTTTTGCTTATCACTATTGTAGATTGCAGGATGTCGTGTATAAACATTTACATTTTCTCATTGTTCTCACCAGTGGGCATTTGAATTTCACTGTAAACAACGACTTTGCATTTGGTGGGGAAAGTCAAGTTTCACATCCCACCAGTGGTGGTAGACACAGCCGCTCACATTGCAAACTCAGGTGCGGGGAGCCAGCCTGCAGGCAACCTCATGGCTCAGGTGAGGAACCTCTCCAAGGAAAGGTGTTTGCAGGTGGAGCAGGGCATCAGTCTCATTGCATGTTCCTTGTGATGCTCATTGCAATGCTGTCTGTACCACGGGGGTGGGATACCCTACAGCCCCTCACAGAGTAACGCCATTTAAAGTAGCCATTGGGACATGAGGAGATTCAAGTTGCGCTGCCTACAGATGGTATTTGTGGGGCTCCCTCAGATTTCCCACCCAGCTCAGTTTACCCACATCCTGGGATCACAAGAAGGGAAAGTGAGGGCAGCTTCTGTGCTTCCCGTGACTGCCTCAGGGAGCCTCCGAGTTACAGCTGCTCTGGAGACCTCTCCTTTGGCCACAGAAAAAAAAAATCTTAGGAACAGACTCTCAAAGGTACATGGGCACCTAAAGCCATAGCCAAACACCCACAGGATTTTTCAAGAACACCTCAGCTGCCTTGGCACTTTCAGAAAACCTTCCTAGTTCCTATCTGCATCTTTAGGCGCCTACATGCCTTTGAAAAGTTGGCCTTTAGCCCCTTATCCTTACAGAAGTATTTCACCTGGAATAAATGACTGGCAATTAGTTTAAGAACTAGGCGCTCCCTTTTAAATCCAGTACAAATAGCTAGAGTAGATAAATCACCACAGGACCAGTGACTCCAGATAGACATTTTGCCAAAGTAGCTCAAAGAATATAATTTTTAAGCTGCCTGACTATGTTAATGCATGGATAAAGTGTTTAAGTCCTGTTATAAAAGGATTTAAAATATAGTTCTCACTTAGCAACTGTTTTCCAAAATTAAGGTACTAATGTCAGAATTATGGAGTGTTAAAAAGAGGCTTCCTGAAAACTGATTTCCACAATGGTTTACTGAGTGGCAGAAGTGAATGAATAATTAGATGTTTTAAATAATAAAAATCTGATAAAATAGAAAAAAACAGGCACAAGATCCATTAACTAGCTGGGGCAAGTAAGAAACTTCAGTCCCAAGTACAGTGGTGCAACGTTCTCCATGATAATGTATGTTACCAACTCCTTTCAAAGATACCAAACCAGACAGATACCTGATTAGATGCAATGTGATAATCCCCACAGAGATGTTTTTCACATGTATTTGTGTAGTACCCGTGTGTTCTCTTTGCTGAGCTGCTGTAATTCTCCAAAGCAATTAGGTATTGAAGTCTGGAGACCTTTCCACATGTTTTTCCTTCTACAAGTTTTCTGCAGATAAATGAACAGCCTAAAGTTCGTACCGGACTTTTAATCCCTTTTGGTGTTACGAGAAGAAACAGAGATAGTCCATAAACCAGGCAGAGAAAAGGTATGTGCATCTTCACTAAGACATCATCATTACAACCACAGCAGAATACAGTTATTTCCTGCCAGAAATACGCAGAGAAATGGAAAATCACTTCTCAAAAATTCCATCACGTTTTTGGACCTGACGTTAATAACAAACACACAAAGAGAAAGCAGATATAGTGCACCCTTTCTGCATCAGCTCTGTACGCAGGGCAGAAAGGGTGCTCCTTTTATGTATCAGGGCAATGATGCTCATCCTGCTCATCTGGAAGGGAAGAGAGGGGGATATCTCACACTTGCCTGATCACAATGAACACAAAAGGGCAAGGAGACCCCTGGACTTCCTGAGAGTGGTTGACTCTTTTCCAAGATGGATGTCTAAGACATGAATACACAGTGTATGATTATATACAGTTCAAGTTAGGTGATGAACTGGAGAACTTTGCAAACAAGCAGGATGGGATGATGTAAAGAATTCACCATAGTAATGCCCATACTTACAGAATTGTAGAATTATTTACGTTGGAAAAGACCTTTAAGATCATCGAGTCCAACCATAAACCTAGTACTGCCAAGTCCACCACTAAACCATGCTCTTAAGTGCTACATCTACAAGTCTTTTAAATATCTCCAGGGATGGTGACTCACCCATTTCACTGGGCAGCCTGTTCCAATGCTTAATAACCCCTTCAGTGAAGAAATTTTTCCTAATATCCAATTTAAACCTCCCCTGGTGCAACTTGAGGCCGTTCTTTCTCATCCTAAAGTACACCTCACATCTTGTGCTACATTTGACTACTACAGGCACATTGATATTCTATGGATTCTTAAAAGATGCTCTAGTGAAGGCAGAAGTGAGTTCATCTCCAAAGCAGACCAAAAAAAAAAACAACAAGAAGAGACCAATATGGCTTTGTGATTGCTTGTGCCAAAGTCTCCAAAACAGAAGAAAACCACTAGCAGGGAAGAAGTAAATCAACAAAGAGTGACTAATTTGAACACCATTTAGCTGGACATCATAGCAATAGTATCCATTAAGACAAAGATTGTCCCTCCTTTCATTAGCAAGTCATTGTGTTGCTTAACCAGTCCCATTTTCTACAATTTTCAGCTGACTCACTGTTGCTGAACAAGTTCATTCAAATAGGCAATATTCGCATTTTCATGGAGTGGCTACCGCTGGCCACCGCTGGCCATCTGCAACATTTGGGATCATTTCCATGCTGTGACTAGATAACTGGGAATATAAATGGCAAAAGTCGTTTAGAGGCTTCTGGACAAATAGTTGTTTGTGCTAAGGAATGAGAAAATCTGTGATTGACAGTGACATTGCAAAGCCATTTGAATTAGCAAATGTTTCCTTAGTCAGAAATCATATGTATTTTCAAAAAGTTACTTCTGGATCAATTGGTGTCATACCAGTTCTGGCTCACAGGTATGTAAAGGGAAAAAGGACACATACATGTCAACAAGTTAATCCTGACAAAGAGATGGGGGGAATACAGAAGGTATTGAAATACACTCAATAAACCAAACTATCTTGATATTTTTGTGACCTATCATTACCTCCCAGCCAAGTACTCATTCCTCTTGTGCATTTAGTGCTTCTTTCCTTAAAGGTTCTAAGATCTTTGAAACAGTAGGTACCAGCTCTGTAGAGTGCACCCTGACCCAGGTGCGCTCCCTTGGCATTGCTGCAGTACAAACATGATTAATGATAATAGCAACAAAAATACAGAAGTTTGCTTTAATCTGTGTTAATGCTTATTGTCAAATATTCCCAATTGCCACCAGTTATAAGAAAAAACCTTCCACCTAATTCAGATATTCACAGATGGCCAACTGCTAGGGAGGAATGAAATTCATTAACAAATGAGGACAAGGAGGGGGAAGGTTATTGTTGAGTTAAAATGTACAACAGTGACCTCCTTTTCAAAACTCATCATCAGCTCCAGAAGACAGACAATATGTCTGAGTTCTCTGTAAAGGAATGATTATCCTGTGAGTATAAACTGTTGGTAAATGGCAGGAAAGAGAGCTCCTGGCATCTGTGAACATGCATAAAACATCTGGCGCTGGCGACAGGCATGACATACAGTGCATAGTGACAACATAGACTTCAGATGGCAAGTAGTCTGATGAAATTACAAAATCAGTGGACAAGAGGGTGTGTGAGAAATATTTGGATTTTAGTCCATCATGTGTTTGTCTCGTGAAATAAAATGAAAAGTAATCAAAAGTTCTTCAGGTTTGCTGGAAACTGAATGGTCTTGCAGAGACAGACAACTCACTGAAACCCACTGAGAATGTATTTATCTTGCTATAATTTTAAACTTTTTGGCTGAAAAAACCTGATACTGATTTACGTCTTCTGAGGTACCAGCCCCATTTCTAGAAAGCGTTCAAAAAAGTATAAAAATGCTGGGTGTGGGAGAAGTCTAATGGGTTGGTTTGGATTTGGTTGCATTTCAAGAGTTCCCAGAGGAGGAAAAAATGCTGTAGTGTGAGTTGTGAGTCTCTCCACATTAAGAGATGGAGGCACAAACTGGGAGAGAGTGAAATAGTCAAATGAGACAGTGCCATTAAAAACAGAGATAGAAAATTAAATAACTTGGTTTAGAAACATGTTTTCTTTAATTAAGAACTTTCCATGTTTTATTTTGACTGATTACACTACTGAGGAAAATAGTTTAGGGTATTTAGAAGAGATGGTGGGAAAACAACATGAAGACAAAGACCTTGGGAGAACGAAAGAGAGATGAGAATAAAAAACATTGCGGAAAAGAGTTGTGACAGGAAACTTTGTTTTACTCAACCATAATTGTAATGAGATCCAATGGCTGGAACAGGAAACAAGGGCAGCTTAACAAATAAGGCATAACATCAAGGCTAGTAATGGCAACCACTTGCCAAGGGAACTGTTAGAGACTCCGACATCGTAAGCATTTAGGTCACGACTGAATGTTTTTCAAAGACCTTTGCTTTCAGTTGTCTGAAGCATAAAAGCTCTAAAGCCTGCACCACGCAGATGATCACAATAGTCCTTTCTGGCCTTCTACCATGACCACAAGAATTTTAGCCCTGTTGCTGGGAACGGCATCCTCAGGTGGGTCCCTCACAGCCATCAGTCACACCTCCCAGACCCCTTCACTGGCTGCCGAGAACTCTTTTGAAGTAACTGAAGCCCAGGTCTCCCAGAGAAGACCTCATTTGAGAAGAATGCTTACACCATAAGCTTCTTGGTGGGTGCAGAGTACCCAGAGGCAATGCCTGAAAGACACCATGATGAAATTGCAGCTCCTTGGTGGCTGGCACAGCTTCCAGCTCCCCGTAGTGGCTCCAGGACTCAACCTTTAGAAATAACTGCAATTTGAGCAATTATGACTGTTTTTGCAGAAAGTTGTAAGGTTCCTCAAAAAAGCACTCCTCTCCTCATTTCTCAAGTTGTGGACAGAGTTTTCTTCCTATTACTGGAGCTATTCATCACAACTCCGTAGAAAGACATGGAGCGACGCCGGTGTAAACCATGTGCAAGTGAGAGAGAAACCACCCCTCTTACATTGAGTCTTCCCCACTCAGAAAATAGGAGAGCAGCAGAGGCCCAGAGTGAAGATGTGGTGTGTGCAGTGGCAGCCTCAAGCCACAGAGTCTGGCCGTGGGTGCAGACTTCAATGCAGAACAAACCACGGTTGAAGTAGTTTTGTGCTGGAAATGTCAGTCAACCTCATACCAAGACGATAATCTTCTGTAAAGCCCAGATATAGATTTGTTCCTCCAAAGCATAGGTGTGTTCACTGAGCTCCATATTTCATTTTGGTATCTTTTTCTAGACCCGGCACTGAAAAGGAATATATGTTTATGTAAATACCTTGGCCACATCTGTGATCTTACCTCAGGGGAGAGTTTTCATTTTATTTATTTTGTGTGTGTGTGAGAAGGTGTCACCCCAGGCATATTTGTATTCTTTAGGCACTAGTTCTGTCCTTCCTCACCTGCCAGCAAGGAAATTTGTCAAATTTGTCTCCTGAAAGCTGCACTATTTGTTCTTACCTTGTGTAACCTGTGTAACCAATTTAGCCAAAAGCATGATATTCCCTCTGCATTTTGTACTACACTTCTGGTCACTTAAACACTGTGGCCACCAGGAGAGCTAACATCCAGAGCTCTGGAGACACAGATCCTCATCAGTCAGGTTGGGGAATAATGAGTGGAGGGTTTGTATCTGCGTACACTCCTCACACATAGCTGTTGTGTAACCAATTTTCAGACCAGGAGGCTTCATTATGACCATCTAAGACTACGGAATCCAGGCAATAACGTCGGTATTAAGGCCAGAGCTTCTGGCAGAGTTAGATCAAGTCATTTACCGTAATCCAAGGAGGCAACGAAGACCCCCTCAGCCCTCCCCTGAGAAGCTGTGCCAACAGTTCATGCCCCTCCATGTTAAAAATGTGCCTCTCATTTCAGATGCGAGCTATCCGGGGAGCTTTGCAACGACTGGATTTTGTTGTGCTACGTAGTGTCTACGTAGTTAAATGGTCCTCTACAGCTGCAATGGTACCCACTCATGGAGGTGCTCTCAGCCACAGCCAAACCACCACTTCACCTGCGGTGGGAGGCTTGTGGGTTTCGCCGCTCCAGGTCACGAGCTGGCCCTAGCACCTGTGACTGTAAGTATCACACCCAAAACTTCTTCTTCCTGGGCTTCTCCTTGCCCACCCAACCTCCAGCTCCCTGGTGGCAGCCACAGCAGACCGAGCAGTGCCACACTCCGGCCACCGCTGGGGCTTAATGGGGAAAAAGAGGCATGTGTGTGTCTGTCTGTGTGTGTGCGTATGTGTGTGTGCCCATGGGATCTGCTGGTTAAATGTTTTCCTTTCCCAGGGGATATATTTGACATCAAGATAAAGGGGCAGCGTGGAAAACAAACTTACTTTTTCCCCCCTCCCTCTCCTTGGAGTTTGGTATTGTAAAACAAGCCGCGCTGGCCGAGATTCTTTTTGAAAGCTCCTGGTTATCTTAGCAGCTGTAATATAAACCACAATCTCCTTGAAGTATCTCCCTGCCACAGCTCCCTTCCTAGTAGGGGGTGGAGGGGCAACGCACAGCATAGTATTCATGGGGAATAACATATTTTTCTGGAAGCTCAGGCATTTTTTTTTAAGCCGGCTAATGTAATGCCGTATGTTTTCTTTCGGAGTTCTGCTAAACCCGCTAGTTACATATGTGCAAAACGTGATAGCGTTCATCTCTCTGCACCTCATTAGCCATATCTCCCTTGCCTTTTGTTTTGGTCATGATGAACTACAGTGGGAAGTAAAAAGGGTGATGGTTATGAAGTGTGTGGGTGAAGGGCATAATGGGAGTGATTCTGCATGAGTGTTGCTGGGTTTGATGTTACGGCTGTTTGAGGTACCTCCTGATGAACCATGTCCCATGCAAACCAGCTCATGTCTGTGTGCTGCGGAGGAAACATACCTGTAATTTTGACACCCTGCAAGGACAATGCCCGGAGAACAAGCACCTGTGTGTCAGGTAGTCCCTAGAATTTCAGCTGGTACCTCTTGTGGTTGCCCAAGGGAGCTTTCCTCCTCTTGCAACCTCTGACCTTTGAAGGCGAGTGACCTGGCCCTGTGGGGAGGCTCAGGGAGGTGTTTGGGATGTCTGGCCAGCAGTGACCTCCACACCCATGTTACTTAACCCACTCCAATTTTTTTCCTCTTTCTCACTTTCCTCCTCTGCAGGCGTGAAAATGACTGGGGAAGAAAGAGGAAAGTGGAGATGCCAGGCTGGAGAAGACATTGGCTCCCTCTTCTGCAGCTCATTTGCCACTACAAGCCGTAGCCAAAACCTTCCCCCTCCTCTGAAAGCCCCGGGCCCCCTGCCAGGCTGGGTATGAGGTTCCCAGCCATGCGCCGGGTCAAGCCGAAGGCGCAGCAATAAAGAAGGAGCAGGCCATGGAAACCTGTTTCCATTATGGTGCTTGTAAATAGCCTTCCAGATTATCTTCTTGATTATCCCTACCCGACCTGTGCTGTTTCCACCTCTGAGGAGCTGAGCGCTTTTTAAACCTTGCAGCAGCACTGCCGTGGCAGAAAAGTACCTGCAGGGGCAGGGGGCCAGCGGGAAGCCCAGCTCAAGGGTTTTGGTGTCTCTGGCAGAGGGTTTCTCCTCATTCTGAGGCAAGTTCCCTCTTGACTTCCTAAGAGCAGTAGGTGAAGGAGGGGTGGCAGATCTGGAGACTACCCTTCAACCAAGTGCATCACCAATTATGCTCTTAAAAGCTACTTCTGCCTTACAGCATCTTATTCTATAACCTGTACCTTAAGCCATGTCCTGCAATTGAAACTCATTTTCTCTGGAAAACAAATTTGTCACTCTTTCAACTCCTTCAAAGAAGGAAATAAATGAATAATGCTTTCGAAGCCACCTGAGTAACTCAGGAGCTTGTATCCCATTGTTTTTCATGCCAAGCGATTCTGATATGTTTTTTTTCTTCAAAAACTTGGCCCAAAATCTAATTTCCCAAAATAATTAAAGCAGGTAGGAGCCAAAAAATCTAACTGTAAATTGAATTTGGTCTCATAAGTAAGTCACTTGCATGCTCTGGGAATGCTAACCTTGATGTGGTAGACACAGCGTAACTGGTCTTGTTACAGGTCATTGGTTTTTTTTTACATAATTCAGTGAGAGGACAAGAGGGCTCAAACAACACCAGTCACCACCGCAGCCTGGCAGATTAAAGCACCCCAGCTGAGCCAA
>JAOXNO010000001.1:76048063-76065106 GCA_028565335.1 Limnodromus scolopaceus | reverse complement strand
GGCCAGGCTGGATGGGGCTTTGAGCAACCTGGTCTGGTGGGAGGTGTCCCTGCCCATGGCAGAGGGGTTGGAACTAGATGGTCTTTAAGGTCCCTTCCAACTCTAACCATTCTGTGATTCTATGACAAAGATTCATTGTTAACTAGATTACCTGGATGCAGCTTCCGGCGGTTGACAGTAGGTAACTTTAATTTTTATCAAAGCTAAAATTCTTTTCCCTCTTTAGCATAGCATTGCAACTGGAGCAATGACTTTTTTTTTTCCTGATTTTCCTTCTGTTAAGAATTAATCTTGACTTCCCTTAAAGACCTGGATGTGCTCCAGTTGCAGCCTTGCTTTTGCATCAGCTGGAAAACGTGAGCCTGAAACAATTTGTTGAATTTGAAATCTTCAGGTGGTGCTGTTGCAGACACTCGGGAAGGTCCCAGATCGTTCACCAGCTAATGGATGGGAGTTCATTCCTTAGACTGTGCTTGCGTAAGCTGTGCTATCTTAGCACAACTCGGATTCTGCTCTCCCCCCACCTCCCACTGATGACCAGCAGGATGGACTTCATCCAGCCTGCTTCATTTTCCTCGGGAGGCTGGAAGGAGCTGTCAGGAAGCGGGTAGAACTTGAAGAATTAAATTGTTGCACCCTCTGCAGGAGGAAGGTCAAAGCATACTACAGTACAGTGCTTTCTCTTAAAAGTACTGACCACCTGCGATCAGGGGCTCGTCATAAGGATGTCCGCCCAGCAGTTTTGATAGCACTCTCTACAAAAACTAAGTGGCACACTAAGCAACACACCATAGTACTACAAAAAACTAAGCACGGGGCATTTTAGTCAGTTGAGGAGTCTCAACAAAGTCACTGCTTAACTTTGTTCGTGTCAAGTTTAGTTGTTAGATTTTTCCCTCCTGAATAAATCTGTGCAGGGTATCAGTTGCTCGTCTCTTGATGTACTGTCAAGTACAATTTTCAAGATAGGATATTCCAATTCCCGGAGAAGGTGATGTTCATTCTCCTAGTTTTTCTACAGCTCTAGCTTTTTAATGCTGTGTTACTTCAAGGTGCACAGCCTGCTCTGCTGACATCTTTGATAATCTCTTGAATTGGCTTCCCTTTAAAGCACAGAGGTCCAGTTGGCTAGCACATGCGTTTCCTAGGAGGACTCCAGAGTCTTCCTATCTCTTCTCTCTCTCCAGCATGGAGGTGGTGTTGTAATAGATAAATTATAATGCACTTACCATGAATTTAAGAAATTACTTCCTCTTGTTCCACATAGGTTTGTCCTAATAAATATTGACTGTGTTTGACCCACTGAAATTGGTTTTGGTTTATTATAAAGTCTTCAAATACATCTTTTTGAAAAGAGGCTGTGCTGTACTCTTATCTCATTTTTCATATTCAGACTCTGCTGTCTCCTATTGGTATCTAATATAATACTGTTTTTGAACATTCACTAAAACTGTTACGAGTCAAGAATATTTTTTTTTGTTTATAATATCTTTCAGTGGAGAAACAAGATACAACAAAGACAAGATACTGCAAGGTTAGTATCAGTTATTCTACTAGCTTGTTAGAGATGAAAAATTATTCTTCCCTGTGCAACAAGAAATCCTGTAACTAACAGTAACCAACTGTTGAATTGTGCAGTATTATTACAGAATAATATTGTAACCCTTAAGAGACTTTATTTGTAAGCCAGGATGTTGGCTTGATAGCTTTTAGAGAACTATGAAGATTCCAAGTCGGTCTCCACAAATAGTCATGGATTTCTGGTATCAACAGGAGTATTAGAATAGTTCCTTTTTTTAAACCGGGGGGAAAAAGTTACGTGTAACCAAATAAAGTGATAGCAGCACCTATTATTAAGGATGTGAGAGTGTCCCATAGCACCGTGTTACATCTCAGTAGGGTGAAGTATGGGAAAAGATGAGAAGTGGGAGCTGCAGCTCTCGTGAAGAACCAGCCAGGTGTGCATTTGTACAACGGAACTGGTAAGGAGCTGCAGATGAATGAATAAAGTTCGTGTCTTAAAGTAGGCTATTGTCTTAGGAAGGTAATATGCCACTTGCTAAAAAAGCTGCCGGCAGAGCAAGGAAGAGTGAAAAATAAAGATTGTTTAAAAGCTGGTTGTTCAATCCCAGCTCTTTCTAAAGAGGCAGTCTTTAGCCAAAACATTTAAAACCAGACTTCTCCTTAGTGGCTGCTGACTTGTATGCCTAGAACTGAAAATGCTGAGCTGCTTGGGTGTCTGTTGTCAGAAGGCTGAGGCTCACCGCTGGAAGGAACCTAGTGGGGTGGTACTCTTGAGTAAATAAACTTTAGACGATTCTATGTGCTGTGAGAAAGCATTGTACTTCCAGATTTTCCTACCTCTGTTTTGACATTGCAGTTTACAGTTCTTGCAACGTGGCTTTGTGTTCATAACAAAGTGAATAAAGAATATTCCCCTGCTTTATGTTCTTAAAAGTACCAACGATGTCTTTTAAATTCCTCACCCTGTATGTCAAATGACATGCAGTAGGTTCCTCTCCCCTCTCCAGTGTAGAAAGTGAACATTGCCTTGTGTTTCGAGAGGTGTAAAACCTATAAGAGCATGGTGGGGCCTGACGTCTCACGTGGCTGAATTATAGACGAGGTGCTTAGAACTCAAGTTCTGGACTATTTTTCTGTCTTTTGCAATTGGAAGCATATGTTGATTGTGTATTTGCTTGGTGAAGGTTGTTTTTTTCCTTGTTCTGGATCTGATTAGAATTGCACGCTGTCTGCTTTGACTTCCTACAAAAGTGAAATAGGCGATACGAGTAGGGACATAGCAATTTGTTACAGGTTTGTCCCTCTGCCACAGTTCTTGGTTCTCCTAATAGACTCTTGGAGCTGTGATGGGAGCACACCTACTTCATTTGAGTTGGGTTACCAAAGTGGTGGTTCTCCCAACGCTGTCCTAGAGCTCTGTGGCCAGTTAGTTTCACAGGCTACTCTGTCTGAAAACAATTTTTGGAAGGGTTGCTGCTTTTCAGCTAGGTTTGTTCCATCAGCATGCTCGCTGTGCAGCTGCATGAGCATTAGCGTCAATGTGCAAGGTGGAGTAGGGGAGAGGAAAGGATGACAACAGATTGTTGTTTACATCAACTGTAAAATTCTTGTGAAACTGTGTCTTTGGCAAAGAGTGTGTGCTGCTTTCTGCATTACATAGAATCTCCTCTTGTTGCCTCATTTCTTCAAGGCATTGTCAACATTAGGGAATGGGGAGGAGCAGGTGTTTTGATAGTTGTCAGGACTTGACTCTCCCGATGTGCATGTTTTTGCCATACATGTATTTTAGTATCAACAACAGTATCTTAGTTGTATTGTCTTTTTCCTTATTTGCAATCAACAACATTGTTTATAGAGTTTCTGTTGTGAGGTTCCTCTTGCAGGAAACCTACCAGTGACCATTCTAAAAAGGACAAGTGATTTGAAATGACTACTCACGTTTAGAAAATGTAGACCTCTTTTTTATGTTTAAATGTGTCATAGGTATACATTACTATAAATATAATCAATAATGATCCTTCTGTCTTCCTAGCCTGTACTCCCTTGTTCCATACAATTTGTGTGACTGACTTTAGGGAAGATCAGAAGAACAGTAGATTTTACTAAGGGTTGACTTTACTGAAGGAGAAGCATTTTATTATGACTGAGCAGGTTCTTCATTGCTGCCATAATTGTTCTGCTGCTTAATGATCTAAAATTCGCATGTCTTAATGTTGATGGGTTTTTATTTTGTAGGTCAAGGAGTGGATGAGCCGCTCTCGGCAACTGGTTTCAGACAAGCAGATGCTGCTGGTTTATTTCTCAGTAATGTGAAGTTTACTCATGTCTTTTCAAGCGACCTTCTTCGAGCAAAGCAGGCAAGTGCTTCTTGAGGCAACTGAATGTAAATATTAGCTTCAGAATTCAGCATTTAATTGCTATTGATGGTGCAAAAATAATACAGTGATGGAGAGCCAAAATTTATTTTGATGGGCTTGGAACTGCAGTTTGAGTTGTGTAGAATTCAAGAAGGTCTCTGAGTAAGGAAATTTCAATGAAAACAGCTCAGTTAAGCGGTGAAGGCCACCTTGCTTTGCAGGATGTCATGCGGTGTTGTTCTAATGGTTTTGCTATTATTTTATATGTGCATAGGTTCCTGTTACAGGACTAATTGGGACTTAGCAGTAACACTGGCTGAAGTCAGTGTTTCTTTGAAGAAACAAAACAAATTTGCTGTGATACTGTTGTACTGTCGTATGCATTGTGGCAATGTGCTGTGTTTTTCTGAGGAATGCAAATCATACCCATCCCTGGAGGGGTTCAAGGCCGGGCTAGGTGAGGCTTTGAGCAACCTGGTCTGATGGGAGGTGTCCCTGCCCAGGGCAGGCGGGTTGGAACTTGATGATCCTTAAGGTCCCTTCCAGCTCTAACCATTCTATGATTCTCTGATACAGGCAGGATCAAGTTGTGCTGTGAAGTCAGTACAAGGATCATTAAATGTGGAGAGAGGTTGGATTTTGGCAGGAGCATAATATCATATCTCTCACTTTGATGCATTATTTTAATAAGCTAATTAAAGAGGAAAAACATTATTTACTGAGTAGGGTTACATGTGATTTTGGGTGCAAGATTACAAAATACTCAAAAAACTGGAACTTTTAAAGGAAGAGACATAGATTACCTGTTCTAGGAAGGTCATGTCTCCTGTGGAAGCCCTGCCTTTAATTTTTTCTTCTGTTACTGATGCTGTGATTTCAGGAGATACGTAGACTTCCTGTGATTGAAACTACTAAGCAATTCTTGATAGCCCTGGTGGTTGCTTGCTTTTTGCTCTGCTGTCCTGCTACAAAAGTCTGTGAAGCCTTGCTTTTTGTTCTATTGTCCTCCTACAAAAGTCTGTGAAGCCTTGCTGTAAACCAGATCAACAAAACCTAGCAGAAATCCCCTTTTTCTCTTCAAACATAAGTCATCAACATTGCTCATCAGTTTTGCAGGACATTTCCATAAACTGCTTTAGCACCACCACTTAGGCAGAAAACAAACTTAAGAGAGGGGAGGGAGGAGTGTAATAATTAGATGGTTTTTAAATGTATAGTAACTGCCTGACAAGTCACTTCCTTTAAGTGTATGAGTGGCGGTGATTACATTTAAAAACAATAGTGCTTTATAATGTTCATAAAACTGTCTGGGTTCTGTGCCTGCCTTAGGGGAATTGTTTTTGAATCCTCAACCACTTGAGAGTGAGGTTGGTAATTTTTTTCCTTATATTAGAGACGATCTTTTCCATGAGAAGCATTTGCACTCTCATAATGTAGAAGACAGACTTGAATTTGTCCTTTGCATAAAGGAAATCTATTTTGCCATTTGTTTGACAAGCTATCCAGACTTTGTGGAAGCATTTCCAAAGGTGTAAAGCTGCAGTTTCCATTTGCTTGGAACTCCCTTTTTTTTTGACAGCTGCAAATCTATGAAGAAGTGTCCTTTACTGTGCTATCACTTCATAGCTCAAGTATGAGAGGAATGTACAAGTTCCCTTGCAAAAGAGGAAAAAATGGGTTTTAGAGAAACTGTTAATGGACTAGCCCCAGAAAGTAGCAGTGTAGAGAGCAGGCAGGCCTGCAATGTGAAAATAAAAAAAAGACTAGTTCAGCAGACTGGGATGGGGCGCGAACAGTGCATAACTTCATAAGGCTTGTAAGTTTAACAGAGCATAACACCAAAGTCTGCAGGGGACTGTGGAGCCCACTGTGAGATGCTTATGTCATTGGGACAAGAACTCTGCAGTAGTGAAGATGGATTCACAACTGGGACAGGCTGGGCCCTGAGAAGAATGAGGAAAAAAAATCTTAGAGTCTTTTCCGTGTATAAAGTGGTAACGTTTCTGAAGCACCCTGGTGTTCTAGTCGTGGATGATGTAGGAATGGTGTGAGGAAGTTAATCTCAGCCAGAACAGATTTTGGTTTCAGCACAGTAAGTGAAGCTTTGTTTTTTTTCTTACGCTTCAGAGTAGGAATTAGTGCTTTGTTGTCTGTTCTATGTACTGAACGAGATATCAGTCCTGGAGAAATTTCAGGATATAATCATACTATGCTCCTCATATATACAGGGAAATTGATTCAACCCTGTCTGAATTTTTATATTACTCTGACAGAAATTTAAAGTTGCCTTTCCTAAGCAACACATTAAGTAGGTCATAAAATCTTGTTAATGCAACAAGACTGCTTATTATTTGCCAGAATCCAAGGAGCCTTTTCAAAATGAGTTCTCTGAATGTCAATTCAATTGGATGTGGACATTTGCACAAGACTGGTATTACCAGTCAAAACCGTACGTGAACCTGGTACAGCCTGCACACTTTGGTGTGTATAAGAGCAGGAGCAGGTTAGGTGTCCTTTAGTTCCTATTAGGGGCTGTAGTAGCCAGACAGCTCTATAATATCCAACACACTACAGTCTGTGTTAGGCAATACTTTTTTTCCAAAGTGGTATCAGAATTTCCTCTTGATCAGTTCTCTTGCCCTCCCTGCACCCCCAAAATCACATGCTTCCTTGGAAGAAAAAAAAGATACATAGCACAAAACTCAAGACATACAGACTGTTGTTAAAAGCAAACTAAGCCCTTTGGATTTTCCCTGTCTTTTGGCCATGCTGTCAAAAGGCAGGTGTATACAATAAGCTAGATTTTCCCCCTGCCCCCCAAGTGTATTGTCCAGTGCGTTTCTCCCTTTCAACATCGAGGCTGACACTTCAGTATGTTGCCAGCAAAGACCTTCCTGCCTCTTAACTGCTTCAAGAATATTTGATTTCTGAGGTGTGCATTAAGTAGCCACTTGCCAAAAGGTAATTTTGTTTGTTAGGTGCCATGTTTTTGCAGTTGGATTAATTGATCAGTTTTTAGGTACGTACTGCTTGTGAGTCTGACCCATGTACTACATGTAAAGAATGCGTCGGCATGATTAGAGTTGGGAGCGGTGGTGTACTTAAGATGTGACTTTTACCCTGCTGCATCTTGCTGCCCGCCTTTCATGGTCGCTAAGTGTCTTCAACTGTTCTGGACTTAGAATTGTGAAAGAACTTTCAGAAGATAGCAGCTTATCTGCCTTTTATGGCCTGGCAAAGGCCATATATCAAATTCGGATAGACGCTATTAGCTGAAAGACTTTATCTTCTTTGTTTAGGCTGTTGGGTACTCCTAATGCAATTCACATTGGCTGTGGTGTTGTGAGTTGGTCTAGCCATCCCATGAGAGAACAGCTCATTGATGTTACTGTGTATTCACTTTTTAGACTGCTGCCACAATTCTAGAAAAAAATAAGTTTTGCAAAGATTTGGAAATCAAGTATGATGCAAGACTTCGAGAGAGAGTAAGTGCTGAAAGAGTTTGTTTTAATATTGAACACTGAACATTTTGGAAATGTAACCTACTGCTGATGGATATCTTGGCTTATTAAATGGTAGATCTGAGAGTGAAGAGCACTGTTTGATGTGTTTTCAATTGCTGAAAACTGAACTCTTCACATCAGGTACTGTAAATTGTTTGCAGAACTGTGAAGCAAAGCCAAAATGTAGTGAGTAGTGCTGTAACTGTGATGCTGTAATGATTTAAGTGAGGTAAGATTTACACGTAGAGGGAATTATCTTAAATGTAATAAAAAGCTTAGCTCTGTTTTCTAACCCCATATGTAAAGTATTAAAGATACTCCCTCTGCCTACCTTCTCTAGCCTGATGGCACAACTCCATGTTGGCATTTTTAGCTTTTTGCACCTTTTCGTTTGCACAAAGGCTACAGGAAAGCTTTCTGCTGCCTATGGAACAATCTGCTTTCCTGATTAGCCTCTCTGCCTGACAACTGGAATAATTGTAGCTCCTGTCTGTTTTTAAGTGTGTCTTGATCAGAGTAAACTCGGATACTGGCTGTTCCTGCCAATATGAATCTCCCTTCAGATGCTGTCACTAAGAGTGTCAGCTGAATCGTAAATAAGGAAATGCTACAAAACCAAAAGTGGGATGGCATACTGCCAGCAGACAAATAAGTGTTTAAGGAGCGGAACGTGATTGTAGCACTTCCTACTTGGATTGCCTTTTTCTGTGAGAAATTCCAGTTCTTCCCGTGAAACCAGCAAGTTAAATACCTCCCAGTTTCCTTAGTTGCTTTACCACCCAATGTTTTTGAAAATATTATGGGTTGTCATACAGAATTTTAGAATGGATACTCTCAAGATTCTGTTACATTTTTTTTTTCCCCTTTCATGGCATTTGTATGGATGTACAGAAATGCCAGTACAGTGCCTGCAGTCCACATGTTGTAAGTCACTACTCTGGACAATTGGAGCTAAGTTTGAATTGCATGAAAACAAACAAAGTCCTATAAAAGAACATATGTTGTTGACTCTATTAAGAAAGTTTTATTTTCTCATATCTTGCTTTCGTGACAGAAGTTTGGAAAAATATTTAAGATTAGGATTTCATTTTCAGCAGCTTCAGAGTACTTATTTCTTCATGTCTTTCTTACTGTTCTTAAATAGCCAATATTTTGCTTTAGAGAAAGAGATCGGGAGGCTGAAATAAATGTGTTTCAGTACATTTAAATTCTGAAGACTGTAATTAATTAATTATTGTGGCAGCTAATTGCATATCCACAGCAAGTGGATAGTGACACAGAAGTCAAAAAAGCCTCAGTAATGAGTATGTGTCTCTATCCTAGTTGTCAACATCTGGATTTCTCAGTGTGACTGAGTGTTTGACAGTATAGCATCAGCTGTTACTTTCTCAAAATACTCATCATAGCTGCAGCATTTTCACTGTCTTCAAACATTTTAAGGAAAGACCAAAGCTTTCCACTTGAATATATTTTTCATCTGTTAGTGGTAGCAAAGTATTAATCTTCAAAGGGAGAAGCATTAATCTGTTTTACCGTTGTTGAAGTTGTGCTTTGGAAAGATCTTCAAGGTCAGAAGTGGTAATGCACATCCAACTATACATATCTTGTAAAATACATTACAGATAATAAATACTATGTTTTATAGTGGGACTTCTAGTGATCCAGAATAACTAGCTGGTATGTATGCGCTCTGACTACTGTTTCCCATATGGGCTTTGCATTTGGAGGTCTCGGGAATAAGCATGTAATTGGAGATAATTGCATGTTCTCTGAGTCCATTAGCATATGTTTTCAAGATCTTTTTTGCTTGCTTTGTTTTCTGAAAACACTGTCCACATCAGTAATGTATGTCCTGAAAAAATGGGGGGAAGCCTTACTGTTTATTTTTAATAGGTTGACTATTTTTTGTCTATTTCTTTTGGTCTTTTTCAAAAATTCTGGTTTTTAAAATGGACAACTCCTCTGTTGTGGAGATTTTGGAGGTCTGTAGAGAAAGTATTTGTTTCTCACTTGTGAAAGATAATTCCCTGTAGTCTTTCTGCAAATGAAAAATAAGTGGAGTTTATCCTTGTGTGAACAGCTACATACAGAGGTGTTTGCAATGTAACCTCGGTTACAAAGACACTTGAATTTTTTATGCTGATAATGAGTGTCATAATGTAGAAAAAAAAACCTCAAGGCAATTATCAGGCTGAAGGTAAAGTTTTGAATGTCAGTACTTTAAATGAGATGCTGCTCTTAATGTATTTCTCTACCCAGCGCGCATATATGTGTACTTAAATAGCAGATATAAAGATACCTCCTCCCCCAGCATTGGGATAAAATGTCAAAGGTGTTTATGCCTGCATGTTACGTTTGCAAATGAAAGAAAACAAAGCTGTTAAGAGATGTCTGCATTGGAAGCGATACTGGAGACATGATATGTCTTGCTAAAAAGCCACTTTTTGTAACTCACCTCTTACAGAAATACGGTGTTGCAGAAGGAAGGCCCTTGACTGACCTCAAGGCCATGGCGAAGGCTGCTGGAGAGCAGTGTCCTTCATTCACGCCTTCTGGAGGAGAAACACTGGATGAAGTATGGTATTTATTTCTTTTGCTCTAGTTTCCAGGCTGTTTCATGAGAGCAGACGCAGCATTTGCGTACTTAGGAATGTCTTATTGAGAGCTTAGTCCAAGCAAAGGTAGTTACTTTCCAAGCTGAAAACACTACTTGACCTGATGGCAGTGGCTGCCAAGTAGGGAGTCTCTTCAGAACTGAAATATAGATTCCCTGTCCATGGCAGGGGGGTTGGAACTCAATGATCTTTAAGGTCCCTTCCAGCTCTAACCATTCTATGATTCTGAGATTGACTCCTCATGAAGCTCTGGTTTGCAGAAGAATGATGGCAGTTACTCTCAACCTTGGCTTTAGAAGGCAGAGGAGTTTTTACAGCGCTTGGTAACTTTACCATTGATTTCTGAGACTTGGCTGTGATAAAAGTTTGTCTTTGAAGTGAAGTAATTATATCACAGATTTCTGAAAGCCAAAGTCTCTCGCGTTCTTCACAATGTACCCTTCTGACCTTTCTCTCCAGGTAAGAGAACGTGCAAAGGATTTTTTTGAATTTCTGTGTCAGCTAGCTGTTGAACTGGAACAGAAAGAAGACGGGCATGGTGCGGCAAGCAGAAGCTCAGGAACATCCGCAGAACAGTTAGTTTTTCCTTGGACAAACCACTGCAGTGGAGCAGAACTTAGCTCTGATAACAGTGGAGCATCTGAAATATTAGATGCCCATATATTAGTGGTGAGTCACGGAGCCTACATGAGGAACTGGATTGGTTATTTTGTTTCAGATCTCAACTGTACTTTACCAACAAATTTAACAAAGTCTCAGTTGTCTTCTGTCAGTCCCAATACAGGAGTTAGTCACTTCACTGTAACACTTCAAAATGGAAATTTGTTAAAACCTGAAATCACATGTGTTTGTCTTAATCAGGACTCTCACTTAGTGGATGTGGGAGCTGAATGTGTAGCTTCAAAAGTGTTTTAAGAGTCTTTGTAGGGGAAGTGGTTTTAGGTCACCATTATACTAAGCTTGGGAAGGGTACCTGTAGTAATTACTGAGATTGACTAGAGTTACAGACACTGAACTGCAAAACTGAAGGCATGCAACTGCTTACCGTCTTAAAATAACACAATTTGCATGGGCCTAGTGCCCACTATAAGTTGGCACTGGAGAAATAACACAAATGTTCTTTATGAACAGAAACATGATACTTCCAGTCACTTGCATACCTGCTGCTAGACTGCGTATTTTTAAAAACTTCTTTTCATTAGCCCATAATTATTTTGGTTATGTCCAGGTGAAAGAGTTGGAGAAGGGAGAGGAATGGTACCTCAAAGATGAGCTATACTGTATTCTTGTTTTATTACAAAATGCTATATTGTAATATTAAATATATATGTTGTTTTAAAATAACGTTTTTGAATGCAATAGTTTAACCTAAAAAGGAGCCTTGCCTAGTGGAAAAGGTTTGGTACAGAGTCAGGGGACCTGGCTCTGATACTAAATAGCTGTGAGACGCTGGGCAAATCTCTTTTCCATTTGTAAAAGGGGGATGATGATAAACCTACCTCGCAGGAATGTTTTGTAAGAAACTTCGTGTTGTTGAGACCCCTGTTGAAGAGCGCTGTACACAAACATAAAGTATTTATTTTTAACTGTAAGCAGGATGAGGAACTTTGTGTGAACATAGTTAAAATAATGGTCTCCCTTCTGTAAAGGAACTTTATCGATAGGGTGAGCCGTACCCGACTTGAACCCTTTTCATCGATTGCAGTCCTACGCTTGATGGATGAGTATTTTTGCCTATAATTAGGCAGGTTTGATTGCTTGATGATTGCTTATAGTCGCTGTTAATACTGCATTCTTACCCCACTGGGGTGTTTGTAGTGTTACTGTGTAAGCATATCTGATTTGCGTTATTTATAATAGTCACATACTTTTTCTTCATTTGCATATTTTAAGCCTGTTTAAAAAAAATAAATAAATAAAAATTGAAGGCTTCTGAGTAGAACTCCATTTCATCTGCATTTCTTTTGAGGTAAAAATCTTTGTTAATATTACCCTATGAAGCTTTGCTCAGATCATATAACGTCCTTTTTTTTTTTTTCCTGAAGTACTCCAGGGTGTTCTTTTACTGTGAAAAAGAGCCTTTTTAAGGTCTGTTGGATCAGTGCTATCCTGACTCTTACCTGGAAGAACCACTGATGTTAAATGGCTTGCAACTGCACAAAATTAACTGCTTGACTGAAGTTTTCATTCTTTGTAATTTTTAAAAATACACCGCCCTATGTACTTTAAACTACTGGGCTTCTTTACCTTGAAGAAGCAGAGACTTGAATTGTGAGGAGGAAGTAGAGATTGCTGTTGGTTCCTTGAAGAGGTGGGTACCTCTACGCAACTGCAGCCCTACTGAAAAAACAGCAACAGAATAATTTAAGCTGACTTCGGTGACTGTACTTTGCCTCTTCCATTCCCGTGACTGTCATTCAGTGGGAAAGTTCTCTCCATTCCTACCTGAACACAATGGGGGTTTGCTCCCGTTCCCCGTGCCGCTCGTCCAATACTAATACTGCTAAAGCACAGAGGATGAAGTGGGAGTGTTCAGCCCTGTGGTGGCCAGATAGTGTTCTCCAGAACCTGGAAACGAACCTGGGGCTTGTTTATCTAGCAAATACGAAATCTTCATAATATAGAATCCTGGGAAACTTAAGATCTCTCAGTAACATAAAACCAAGCTTTGGTCAAAATGGCTCTATTTCAAGGTTAATTTTATATAAGCAGCCTTTGTTCAAAACAAAGGTATTCTGAAGCAAAGTGTTTTCAGTGTTAATGAGAAGTAAAAATTTCTGAATTCAAATAGTCACATTAAAATGTTTAGAAAATTAACAAATTGATTTTTTTTGGAGGAAGCCAGCCAAGTGGAAAAATCCTTGGTAGCCAACCGTTATTAACATTATGCATGATCACCACCCAACAGTAAGTTTGGGTTTGTGAAATTTAAAAGGGTCTGTTTCAGATGAAAAGTACAGAGATGACAGTGGTAGCTTGAGGGGCTGCTCAGGACTTTAATTTAAAAGTGCCCATAGTTTTTTGCGTTTTTTTTTCACAAATACAAGAATTCATTCTTAACATACTAAAGGAACTAAGGTGTCTACATGGGAATGTGGACTTTTGATCAGACTCCTCGAGCCTCCTGTGAAATGCATCTTCCTGGAGGGCTCCTGAATACTGGATTGATGATCAGCCAAAGAAGGTAGAAAAGTTTTAATTATGACTACTAACAGAGCTGATGGCAGAGGATGCAACGGGAGTTCATTCCTAATTTGCCTGTCTCTGGTAGTCCCTGTTTATTTCAGAAAGACTAATTACATAGCAGGAGACTATCCTGTTGGTGCTTTAAATAGCTTCAACTTCTCTGTATTTGCTGTGTCCTGAATTTTGTCAGTCGTTCCATTAATGCTTCTCGGAGCCAGAGTGACCAAGCTGAAAACGTGCATCGTTTGTCAGCTAGAAAGTGAGTTGAGAAGTAATATGTTTTCCTCCCGAAGTCACTAACTTCTGTCAAATATTTCAAAATATAGTAGTGATTTGTGTGTTTCCCTTAGTTTAAAAGGCTTCTCTTTCTTTCGTGCAGATTTCTTCTTCTTTCTTTTCTTCAAGCAGGTTAATTTACATTTTGTTCTTGCTGATGAAGTAAATAACCTTATGGGACCATCTACTTATTTGTTAAATGCTTTGCCATTTCTTGGGTAATACTCTTTCCATAGGGATTTTTGACTCTTCCATCATAATTTGATTTACCTTCTTTAGTGTATTTGTAGCTGGTTAAAATTTAGACCCATCCTAAGAAACCTGTCTTTATGATCTTTAAGTTCCTGTTCACAAATCTTTTCATCTTGTGTTTACTCTTACGCAGGGCAAGCAGCAGGGACAGTAGTGTCTAACCGTGAAAAATACCCAAGGGTGAAACCATTCGAGTTTTCTGAACAGCTCCCATGTTAATGAAGTAACTTAGGAGCTGGAATCTCCTAATTAAGACTCTGTAAAACACACTAAATGGGTGCAAACGCATCTGCCGGTGGCCGGGGAGGTGTAAGCAGTTGCGCGTGTTCTGTAGTTGCCCTGTTGTATTTTTTCCGTTGTTGGAGACAGGATACTGGCCTAGGTGATTTTATAGCCTGCCCTAATACAGGTACAGTTTTTATTTCACTTTTTTTTTTTATTTTTATCTATGATTCTCTATGCATTAAAAAGTAAATCATCAGTAATTTTGGAAACTTCTGAAGTTAATCGAAGGCCTTTTTTCCTTTAGGTCTGCGTATAGTACTGGTCTTCTTACATCTTTGAATCGACATTGAGATTAATTCTTTCTTCTTCCTCTTTTGATAAAGTGACTCTTGTACATTTGTCCAGCAGTTGGGATCATGGGAAAGGAGAGCTGCAGTTATAGATGGTTCTGTTAGGAATAGTAGCAGAACATAAATATTTGAGGGATTACTCAGTAGTGGGCAATGAATGGTTTGTCCTTCTGAAATGCCAGTCTCTAATTAGCAGCGGGAGACAAGGCCTTAACTACAGGGTGGATTTTCAGCAGTAGCTGCCAAGAGAGGCTGTGAAAGCAGATCGAGCTGTTAAACACGTTACCAGGATGATAAGAATTTCAAGCGATAAGAAAAAGGTACCTTCCCTTTGAATGCCTTTGTAGGAAAATAGAGCTGAAATAGATGTTAGAAACAGGTCAGCTTGCCCATGCAGTGGTCTGTGGGCAGATCTGAAACAACCAAGCCTACTTTAAAATTATCTTTTAAACCGGTGAAGGTTAAAACAAAAGCTCTCTTGGCAGACTTCTTCAGCTGAACAACAGGAGAAGAAAAGGTGATTGTGGATCAAGATCAAGAGGAAACTCAGTCCCCTCCTTTCTCAGCTAATGTGTTCTTTTGCCGAGGAGTCCGGTGCTATTCTGCTCCCCCAAAAAGTGACTCTTCAAAAAGTAGGGGAGTTGTGACCTCTTTTGATAAAGTTGTGTTCAAACAGTGCTTTGCCAGGCTGGGCTCGATTTGGAAAAGGTGACAGGAGAGACAAAGAGGAATTGGAAGTTCCCAGCGTGGTAGCACGCTTGTTCCTCAGTTTTGGCTCCACCAACATCATCTCCTGGCAGGTCTGCTAAATGTCTCGCAGTCATCAGGCATGTGCTTTGCCAGAGCACTCCGGTAGTATCACAGTTTCCATCCTCTATAAAGTATCAGCCCTTTTTCAAGATCTTTGCTCTATTCCCACAGTTCTCTGGTGGGTTTATGTTTTCCAGACAGAGCCCTGTCTTTGCAACAGGAGGAGGGGTTTTTTTCCTTTGTTTTTTTTTTCCCCCTTTTTTTTTTTTTCAAGTAAGTACAGAATTTAGATCAGATGCATTCTCTATCCAAGCGTTTGGTATTTCATGAGACCGCCTCAGATCCGCAGCCCACATGCCTGGCCCTAAAATATGTCAGATTTTCCCCAGATGTGTCCCTCTTGTGAGGGCTTTGGCCGTGAGCCTGAGGTTTTTTGGATAGAGAGTAATCCCAGGCAAATGGCAGCCGCGTGAGCAGAAATCAACTGTTCTGCCCCTCTGACGCCCAGCCGCTTGGTCAAGCCGTAGCTAAACTGAAGAGGCATCACACGCTAGACCTGGCCGTGATGGGTCACGAGTACATTCTGGAAGAGCAAACTATTGAAAAGTGGATTTGCTTTCAAGTTAAAAGTTGAGGTAAGAAAGAAGGTTTTATTTCAGAAAGGCAAGAATCACAAAATTAGTTTTAATAAGGTCAGCTATACTTAAGAATTACAAAATTAGTTTAATAAGGTCAGCTATACTTAAGAATCACAAAATTAGTTTAATAAGGTCAGCTGTACTTAAATGGAGCCTAGTGGGAAGTGTCCCTGCCATGGGTTGGAACTAGATGGACTTTAAGGTCCCTTTCAACCCAAACCATTCTATGTTTCTGTGACTTAAAATGGAAGAAAAAGGGGAAAGCTTTGCTTGCTTAAATCAGAGAGGTAAAAATTGTCTAGAAGTTACATCCCAAATAGGCAAAAATTACTGGGAGGGTCTCTAGGGCCAATTAGATCAATAATCATCTCAGAACAAGTTACTGACTCGGGGAAGAGAGCCTATAGGGAATAGAAAGTTGTATCATATAGAACATGGTTACCTGAAGTATGAAATGCTGAGAATTTGCAAAATGCATTAGAACAAGTAGCAAAAATGTGTATATCAAAACAGAGAGCAAGGAAAGGAGTATGAGCACTGTCGCGGTGTGCGGATGGAATAGAGATTAGACAGTCTTAAGTTATATCCCCAAAAGGAATGAATTAATTTACAGCAGTACTGAACACAAGGGTAAAAGAAGATGGCTAATGGGAATGAGGATAGGGAAAATACCATACTCAAAGCCAAGAATTAAATAATGTAATATGCTCCTGTCAGGGGAAATGACTAAGCTTTATCCCAGAATTCTGACAGTACATCTAAAATTACACATCCGTAAGCAAGTATTTTAAATAGATCTGTCAAGTTGGGTGTGGAACTGAATGACTAGAGAATAGGAAATAAAATATTTTTTATTTGAGAACAGTAATTTACAGAACTGTTAGTTTGACCATAGTAACATTCAGGACTTTAGAACAAATTCTGAAGGAGAATGTAATTACAGACAAGAGGTAAATGAAACCTGGAATATAATTAAATGGATTTTTACCACAAGTAGTTCACACTAGACTAAATTGATAGTTCTGTGATGAAATAACTGGTGTCTAGGCAAGGGAAAAATGATGGAATATGATCTAGGTGAATTTTAATTGAACACTTGACACGATTCAACGATGGAAACCATCAGCTCAACAGGAAAAGATAAATTTTACTAGAAAAAAAAGAACAAGTGAAGTAAGTATGCAAGCAATTTATGGGCATATCACTAAGTAGTTATGTCCGAGGTCAAACACTGAGCTGGAGTAAAGTTAATATTTAAGTTCCTCGTGAGGCGTTTTTTTTTTGTAATGACTGTCCAGTTCTGGGCTCCCCAGTTCCAGAAGGACAGGGAACTGCTGGAGAGGGTACAGCAGAGGGCTACAAAGATG
>JAOXNO010000001.1:76008237-76018675 GCA_028565335.1 Limnodromus scolopaceus | reverse complement strand
CTTCCTGTGTTGAGGACTCCAAAGCTGGACACAGTACTCCAGGTGGGGTCTCACAAGTGCAGAGTAGAGGGGTAGAAATGATGTTCTTATGCTCCTGAGATGGGCCACCAGCAACCAGAGCTTTGAAGACTTGTCCACCCTGCGATACCATGCTGGTATGGATTAAACAGCTCACTTGAACCAAAAAACCAGGGGCAGATTCCCCGCTTTTGGCTTCTAATACCTTAGCCCATGTCCTCAGACTGGGAGAGGTCTGTAATCGTTCAACTAGCTGAAGGACTGATTGAATGAGAACTTGGGAGTGGAGGAAGGGAGAGCAAGACTTAATAAATCACTGAAATTCAGAGTGTTTCCAAAATAGCCAACTTAGAGGCATAGTGAGGCAAAAACCTTCAGAGATGGTTGCAGGAAGCTGCCCTCCCAAGTTAGTCCCAAACAAGAAGAAAATGCCATTTTAAAAAAGAGCCTTTCTTATTTAATGAATTAAGGTATATGTGTGGACAGTTACACACTGAAGCACAAGTCTTATGAGGAGAGGCTGAGGGAGCTTGGGGTGTTCAGCCTGGAGAAAAGGAGGCTGAGGGGAGACCTTGTCACTCTCTACAACTCCCTGAATGGAGGGTGTAGAGAGGTGGGGGTCAAGCTCTTCTCCCAAGTCACAGGCAATGGGACAAGAGGAAATGGCCTCAAGTTGCACCAGGGGAGGTTCAGATCGGATATTTGGAAAAATGTTTACACAGAAAGGGTTATGAGGCCTTGGAATGGGCTGCCCAGGGAAGTGGTTGAGGCACCATCCCTGAAGGTTTTCAAAAGTCGGGTTGACATAGTGCTGGGGGACGTGGTTTAGTGATTGGGTTTTTTTGTCAGAGTTAGGTTGATGGTTGGACTAGATGATCTTGAAGGTCCCTTCCAACCTAGATGGTTCTATGATTCTGTGAAGAGCACTAGCGGTGGGAGAGCAGCACCAGAACCTCCCCAGGTAAAAAGCATTGGAATTTAAGCAGGTGACTATGACGGCTCATCTTTAATCATATTGCACTTTTATTTTCCTTCTCTTCTGTGAAACTCACAGATTATCTACAGCAAGCATGACTCCTTCATGACTTCCCAGGCAAGAAGTCTGAAGAACACAAAAGTCTATCACAATTTTAAGTGTACCAATGCGTCCTCTGGTTCTAGAGGTGAATAAAAAGTCTATGTGTGTATAGGGTTAATATAGCAGCTCTGAAGCAAGGAGGAAAACAATGTTAAGAGTGATTTGGAGTCAACACACTACCAAAAATGTATAAAAGTTTATTTCATGAATACATTAAACTATTGTGCACAGCACTTACATATAAAAATAGAAGCAATTTCACAAACAATTGATTGGATAGTTTTGTGTTTCTTGCAAATTTACAGTCTCAGTTGTGAGTCCATATTGAGTCAGAATATGAGGTATATTTTAGTGAAAAAAAAAAGTGAGAACTTTGGCACCATTTTACTGTGCAAAATAAAATCTTGGAATCGAAATACTTAGTGAGGTATAAAAAAATTACTCTGCTTTTCCATTGTGTGTGTCTGCATCCCTGCATGTTTGGGGAAAATTTGATTATTTGAGAGCATTATTTAATTCCAGTCAAGACTTTTTTCTGACGGAGGTGGATTAGGTCTTAAATTATTATGAGATTTGCCTATGAAAGAAGAAACCTTGAAAATAAGTATCAACTCCACAGGAGAATCCCATGTGCAAAATATGGGCAAGACAGGCTGGTGCGTGGCATTCACAGCAATGCTATCCAAGCTTGTAGCCCATTTCATGAGATACACTTCAAAAGGGACCACTGCAAGAACTGTCAATAATAAGTTCCTAATTTGCCCCTGATTTGGGAAACTTCTTTACTTTTGTGAGTTTTCTTTACGTAGTCACATAACCTACGGAACTATTCTTTTGAAGAAAGTTTTGCTTGAGAGTTTGCCAGACTTGGCCCATATTCTCTCCATTGCCTCCGTATCATGTATCTTCAGTTTACAAGTGGTTTTGGTTTTGTTTTGGGGTTTGGTTTTTTTCCCCTCTGTGCCAGCTCAACAAATTTATCCTGAGGTGCGTAAAACGAGTAGTGGTCTTCCTAAGTCCTCCTTCTCCCATGCAGGTGATAACAGCCTGAGAAGTAGGAGGTGGAACTCAGCTAATCAGACATGAGGCAGAACAGGGTCAGGCCATTTCCCAGGCAAGTTGTGTCACTTCTTGAACACTGCCCACAGTTCGTTCTGCTACCGTGAGCTGCCCCTGGGCTCCTTGCACATCCGCAGCAATGTGTCAACGCGTGCCTTAACTCCTCTCTTGAATGTAGCCATGCATTCACTTAAGCAGCACGTCTGTCAAAGTACTGGATCCAACTAGTCCAAGACTCCACCAAGCCACGGTGCTTCACTGGTTGCGCTGGAGGGGTTTCCTGCCAAAGATGTCGCTCCTGACAATGGCGTCTTTCAATGTCACTTTTGAAAATGACATCATTCACTCCTGTATGAGTCAGGACTCCTGGCACTCAGAGACCTTTTTTGATGTGAGCGTTGACTTCGGTGTTGAGCTGGCTGATGTTGGTATGTAATATGGAAAAAGCAGCAGTATAAAGAGTAGCTCAGCAGAGTGACTGGTGGGGCTTTCCATATGCCCACCAAAACTGCATCCACAGGCGTCTGCAGTTCTTAAGAACAAGCTCAGCCCAGCTGGCTGCATCCAAACAGACTCCTTGTGACCTGGTCTACGATTTGTTCTTGCTGTTGACCAATATGTGCAAAATGGAGTCAGGGAGTCTGATTCTCACCTTTTATGCCAGCTGTCCCATTATTTACCAGTACTGGCAACAATAATTCACTCTAGACTGGACTGGTTTAAGAGGGAACAGACTTCCTCCTGTCCTAAGGACACTGGTCTAAGCTGTAATCAGAAACAAACTTGTGTGTCAGCATTCAAACTATGATTTCTTCTCCATCCATGTACTCTTCCATCCTTCTTCAAACTTTATTCCGAAGACAATTAGGAATATAATGCAAGTATACAGGTTGCCAGCTAATGTATTTCAGCACAGCTGTAGTCTTCCTATCTGTACCTCTTGGGACTCTAGGTCAACGTAACTCTCTGATATCCTCCAAACTTTTCTCTGACCAACTCAAAACATCCTGCTTTTTCTCTTAAAATGCACATTTTTTCCAAAGCAAACTGCTGCACACATTGTGGATGAACACAGTGTGCCAACTTGGCTTCTCTTTGCATGCTGCAAGACCAGAAAATGAAGACTAGCTCCTTTCCTTTGCCATTTCCAAAGTGTTCTGTCCGTGTACTCTGAGCAGTATTCCATTCTTTTTTTCCTCTTCTTTCACACTGTGATCACCCCTTACCTTTGAGCAAAATAAATTCAAGTATAAATCACACAAAAGTAGCTGGAAAACTGTGTCTTGCTCACAGAACAGTTGTCTTGAAAACTTTTCAGAAAGCGTGGCTGTAGATACATTGTTGTAGGTGGGCTTTCTGGGCCAAATCTTCTGCAGCTACAAAATAATGGTTTTACTAAGCTGGTGTACTCCAACAGACGGTCTGGCCCTGACGGTGTTTCTCATGCATGTCAGAAGGCTCAAATTCATCATGAATAGACACCCCCTGCAAATAGAATGGCATGTCAAGGCTGGACATGGCCACATTTTGGCTGGACGTGGGAGATTATCTTGCACTCAGATGTTCACTTCTGCAGCAGCATGGTCCATCTATGCTGAAAATGCTCATGCTCTGACATTGCATTGAATCTAGTTTCAAATTTAGGAGCACGACATCGATGCAGGAATCCCAAGGCTTCTGGTAACTGACATTTATAGTGACTATTGACTTAGGGCCTCTTAAAATACTCTTTCAAAGGCACAGAGAATGTAGCTTCATTGGTGATCTGAAAAAAGGTTGTCGGAATAGTTAGGCAAGGTTATGCACTAATTTGTATGGATTCTAGGAGAGCTTTGGAGAGTATTTCACGCGGCTTGCTGTGTTGTCCTTGAAACTGATGCTTTGCAACTCACAGAAATTGGAATTATGGCACAAATTCCTCTGCTCCAACCTAGGAAGTCATGCTTGTATAACCTCCTTCTTCCTCTCTCCTTCCTACCTCAGTGACAGAGAAGAACCAAATGTACTTAAAGAAGTAGATAAAAGAGAATTCAAATTTTCAAAAAAAGAGAAGTTTTCTAAAATAACCCTTTGCTGGAAGCTTTCATGGATTTTGTAAATTCTATAAAATGCATCCTGCAGACCAGTTCTAGCTCTTAGAGATTAACAAGGTTCAGCCTAAATGAAATACAGTGCCTTTAAGTAGTTATATTCTTTTACATGTGTATACGTGAAAAGGCACCTGGACATCTGGACACTGGGATGATTGATTCATTAGAAGTATGCAATTACATAGATACACACTCACACATCCCATGTCTATATATATATACACATGCATTTATATTAAAGATGTACACGTCTATATTTGAGGTGGGTCTAAACTAAGCTCAAAAAACGCCAAGGGGGCGGCATTCAAAATCCTCAGCTCCAAATATATTTTGTATTTGGGACCCGTCTGTGATTTATCCTGTGGTCTTTCCTAAGGGAAACAGATCGTAGGTCTTCATTTTGCCAACAAGTCCATGTGAGGAGACCCTGGAGAATCCCTTCAGAGACAGAGAGTCTCTGGGGGTGTACAGTTTGCACGTGTAGAAACAGTTGTGGAATTGGCACCCTAACGATCAAAATAGATTGAGGACTTCACGGCACAGGGCACAGCGTGCAGAGGAGGAGGTGCAGGCAGATACTCAGATGGAGTGAACCGCTTGAAGCTCTGGTGAAGAAAAGTCATCTGATGATTTGGCCCATGATAAGTAAACAGCTCATTATGAAAGGTTATTGTCTGAGGTAATTAATATTAATTAGTAAATAGCCTATGATTGATTAGGTTGTTATCTACAGCCGTTCTGTATCTTCAAAATGCTTTTTTTCCTTTGCTCTCCAGCTTGCATTTTTCTCTGTTCAGCACCAAAGGAGGCACACAGCCATGTAAAATTCATACAGAGTAGAAGAGAAGCAGCATCATATAACATACGCTACATGATGAATCTAGTACAAATATTTTTATCCAAATATACACATACATCTATAGATATCTTTTTTTTTTTTCAATGAACAGTATAAATACTTTACCTGGGAGATTATTCCCGTGTGCAAAATGAAACAGTTTTTTCTTTTTCCTGGGATTTAATCTTCTGCTTTGCTCATGTTCATATTCTCGGTAAAAAGTGGGTGACTGTCATAGCAGGAGAAACCTTGGTTCCCCTCTTGACTCGTCCGTGTTTGCTCAGCGCTACGTATGCACCACAGTGAGCATCCGATTCGTATGCGTTGTAGTTATTGGGCAGCAAGATTTCCTTGAATTTGCACTCATCTTGGAAAACAGCCTAAGGAATAGGAAGGGGGGGGGGGGGGTTGGACAGGGACACGGGGGAAGAACAAAGCAGTACGATAAATATTTCGCAGAGGCTCAAGCCATTTCTCTTACTAGCGTTTTTACAGGAGGACTTGCTGCAGTGTGCAACAGGTGGTGCCGGGGTGATTGCATCCAACAATAAATCTCCCTCCTCAGTGCTAATTTGGTGTCAGATGGACTCAGATGCCACCTGTCCAGATAACGGACTGCTCACTTCCTCAAGTTAATTCATCAGAAGTCATGGATTTCTTCATTTTGTTTGCAAGCAATTGTTTGTGCCACAACCATGCACTTTTGCCCAAATGGTGCAGCTTCATTTCACACCCCTCCTCTGCAAAAGGTCCTGTAACTTATAGGAGAATGATATGCTGGCCATCAAAATCTTCAGTCCTCTTAAAAACAACCATGTCCAGGGAGAGCTATTTGCTTAAATAAGGCATTTGAATAAGACCTCAGGTTAGCACTAAATCTTTTCTTTTATTAAATCATTGGTTGCATTTAACCGGTAGTGAGACACGCAGCAGGTTCTAAGCTGGGAAAACAGTTTTATTTTGCTTCATGTTACGACACGTAAATCCAAGGAGAGGGGGTTATCTGGGAGAGGAGGTGCAAGCACAAACAGGAGACAACGCTGAGCACGGAGGAAATGAAAAGATAAAGCAGAGTAATTCCCTGACATCAAATGTCTGGCACATGAGATCCCACCAGTGCCGTTCTCTTTGGACATTTTTTGTAATAACACCATTCAAAGCTTGTAAGAATTTAACCTAGGGCACTACATTGTGAAAAAGAAAATGCACATCTCTTACAGCTTTTAAAAATGTCTTTGAAAATAAATAAGACTGAATTGAAACTGGGGAAAAAAATCTCAAAGGGAGCTCTGAAGCCAGACCCTGCATTTCTTTAGAAAGACCTGGTCAAGCAGAGCATTTGGGCTTGTGGCACTTCTTGGGTGCTTGAAATAAGACATGAACCTTAAACTGTCCCGTTCATTACCCATGTGAGAAGGAGTCTGTCAGATTAGTAATGGCTATGGGTCCTTCACAGCATTCAGTATTTTATTAAGCAACTGAAATGCTTTGTTGAAATCACAGCTGTTTCAAAGGAAATTACTTTGTTGTTTCTTGACAGAAAGATGAATGCAATCAGTACCATTCATTACTGCGAGAGGGACTGCTTTTCCCTATTTGCCTATTGCCTAGAGCCAGCCTTTTTCAAACGTGCTTCCTAACGAGCGCCTTTTCTACTGAAGGCTGAGACTGGAGACTCCTCGCTCAGCCCTCAGAGGTTAAATCGCATTTAGACAGCGTAGCTAGCACTTTCTAGATGAGGATGGTGGTGGTGATGTTACAGTATGACTTGCATACCACTGTTAATAGCTATTATATTTTTTTGGGGGGGGGACTGATCTCACAAAACTAGTCCTTAAAATAACCCCAGGCGCATATGTTGACTTTGTAGGGTAGACTTCCTATTTATTCAGCACGGTGAGGTTGTTTTTGGTAGGGGGAGGTGTGTGGTCGTGGCTTTACTCCCGGCAGCTGGCACGGATAGCTCTAATTGTACCTCTCCTGCACGCACTCGTCAGCACGCACACGCAATCACAGGCACACACACACGCTCGTGGACTCACACGAACGTTGCACCTCGTGGGGTTTTTCCCAGAGCCCACGTTTTTGCTTTACACACAATGCAATGCAAAAGGCCATCGACAGGGTTCGGTCTTACTACTAGAAGGTGTTTGCAGCGCTGAGCCCTTAGGAGAAGCCATCTGATTAAGCCACACTAATTGTAGAACACATTAATTTTCTGAGGGTGGTCCCTGTACAATCTTATCTTTAAAAACTTTAAAACAACAGACCTCTAATAGCCATGGTGCTTGTTGCACTAAATAACACTGATGACAGTGGGCTGGGCAGGCTCCCTGTAAATGAAATGCTGTTTTCTTTGGTTCCAATCAGAGATTTCCAGGATGAAAAAAATAACCACAACCTTTGCAGCCTTTGCTTAAGCCTTGAAAATCTATTTGCATTGGTACTCACTGTTCCATATAGCTTCCCCTTGCTGTTCATTGCGATGAAGAGAGCGCTTTTCACACCAAACAGGCTAACGACACCTCTCTCTACAGTGGATATTTCAAAGAGACCTGAAAAAACAAGGAGTTCAATAGAAGTGTTATCATGGAATTCATAGCTAATCAAAGGCAATTCAGATATAATTGATTTATTTTAAAACATTAATGAACTTCTTATATTTTCATCATTAAAATTCTCTCCCTAGTCCAGCATAATAAAAACACACAGAGAAGATCTTGGGGTTTACTACATTCCATAGGGTTTTAAAATAATTATTCTGGAATCGGTCACATGCTGTAGAATCTTTTTGCTCTGTCAGACTCTTTTGATCTGTCAAACTCTTGGCCTTTCTAATAAGTAAATTATTTTTATCTGATATGCTATAATTACAGAGTGTTTGTTATTCAGCCGTAGAGCAGTGTGGCTTACATTTTGAAGCCCCCCCCGCCCCCGATATCTTAGCTGCAAAAGATTTTAGCACCTGCCAATTACAAGAAATTCAAATCCATAGGGCTAATGCTTTTCTTTTAATCTTACAGTTACGGAACGGCACCCATAGGAACAAGCAAAGCAGCAACACCAAACCCCCTTCCATGACTGAGTGTCCCAAAAGTGCTGGTCGGCTAGGACTCAAAAATCACGCTTTGGCACTCAGAGCTGAGCAACAACCTCCCAAACTCAAAAGGCAAACGAGAAGGTGAGGGGTGAGCAAATGCAGCAGAGAGTTTTTCAACCTGGTTTGTCATTTCTCATCTGTGCAGTAAAGCAGTAAGGAGTAAAAATAAATTGCATCTAAATTAGTCTAAGCATTTGTGACATGTTTCAGCCTGGAGGGTTCCAATGTTTATTGATCCCAGAGACTTTTAAAAGGCAACAAATGTAGCGCAGATTAATAATATATCAAGTAATAACATTTGCATTCTATGAAGGGTAATTACTAGAGTTCACAGCAATTAAGTGACATCTATTCTATTTCATTTCTGGATGCAACTCACTGTATTGGTTTTCATTGTGAACTCCGCTTATCCTTCCGTCTGGGAGGATTTGAAGGTGGAACCCGATGCCCACGTTGCAGTAAAGCCTCCGCTGCCTCTTGATTCCTAGCAAATAGTCACTCTCCCAGTTCACATCTGACTTCTCCCCTGACATCCCAGCCATGGACCTGGACAACAGAGATTGCCATCCTCTTTCCAGCAATGTGCCATTAGTTCTGCTTACAACTGGATGCGCTGAAGCAATCCCAGCTAGAAAACCCAGGAGAACAAAAGCAGGCAACGTCCGGTGAACGCTGGCTTCGCAGGACATAGTGATGAGAAGTCTTTGCGCAGTGGCCATCCGGTTCATCTCCTGGGCACGTGGTCAGAATTAATGGCCCTAAAAATACCGCCCTTCTTGTTTTTCTCCCTTCAGCATGGTGGCAGAGGCTTATTTTTGGAAAGCAAATAGAGATTGCTGACATGAAACTAAAGCCCGATAGCAGTTGGGTTGGAAGCAGAGACAGGCCAGCAGGACTCAAACTGGTGGGGACCATGTTTCGCAGATCCTGCTCTCCCGGTGGGCAGCCCCGGTTATATTTGATTGAGCCATCTTTATAGCGCAGAGGCTGTCCCTCCCCACATCATCACTCTGACATCAACAGCTTGCCAGAGGTAAAGCCTTGCCACGGCTGTAACACTAACCTGCCCGTCCCCCCGGGGCTGGCTGGGGTGTGACGAATGCTGTCACCCAGGGCCGGGGGCAGGAGTGGGGTTTCACTGGCTGTTAAATCGGTCGGGCGGTCGGAGGCCTCACAGGCGGCTGCCTTATTTAGAGAAGAGGGTGTAAAAACAGTTGCGGACCTCATCAGCCAGCAATGAAAACTTTGCAGTCACTTCCTTGGTGGCACGGTCGCCGGGGTGTACGTCAGGGCAGCTCCATATCTGGGGGGAATTGGCTTGGCTTGAGGTGACCACTGCCCTTTTTTTTTTTTTTCTGTACCTACCTGGCAAATCCAAGGCACCTCTTGACCACAGCGGCCCGTGCGCCTACGACCTGTCTGTGCCTCTGGAGGGAGAGGGCTCCTGGCTTGGTTTAACGCAGAGGTAAGCCATGCTGAAGGGAGAGGAAGCCCCCCGGGGCTTGCTCCTACTGGTTTTTGTGCAAACACGTTTCTGCTGCTTGCAAGCAGTGGTTCTGCTGAGCGGGGCCTGCAGGGTGGAGCGTTGGTTGGTCCTGCAGTGACAAGTAAGCTGGGGGAACATGGATGTGTTCTTCAGCGTTCATGTTCGCCACCGAGGTGGCTTCCAAATGGTCACAGAGATGTGGGGGGAAGGTGTCCCTCCCACAGTGATCCCTGCTGTTTTAGGGTCCTGGTCTTCTGAATGCTCTTGCTGGCGTGCCACTGTGTGTTTGTGTTTGCAAGACAAAGGCTTAGGTAATGCATTAAAGAAAAGGGAAAGGGAAATGGCCACACCTCCCCACTGGTTTCAATATCTCTTTTCCTCCTTTTCTGTGTGTGCTAATGCACGAGCATCTTCATTTTCCTCTCCTTCCCTTTGCTCAGACTGTCTTACTTGTATCCCTCATTTTGCACTGGTGCCGTTTCAGCTCCTTTGGAGCTGGACAGATTAGAGCATCATCTTAATTAGTTTCACGGGACTTATTAACGCACCGGTGGTAGGAAAACAGCTGGAGATTGTTGCAAATATTTTTTGCCAAGGTGGCCTGTCGGCTCTTTGCAGCACAGAACCTGCCTCATCTATGTCATTTGAGATGCCGGTGTGTTAATGAGGAGAGTACCTGGAAGTGTAATCACAGAATCATAGAATCGTCTAGGTTGGAAGAGACCCTTGGGATCATCGAGTCCAACCACCTACCCTACTCTACAAAGTT
>JAOXNO010000001.1:75965399-75987738 GCA_028565335.1 Limnodromus scolopaceus | reverse complement strand
TTGTAGCCCTCTGCTGTACCCTCTCCAGCAGTTCCCTGTCCTTCTTGAACTGGGGAGCCCAGAACTGGACACAGTACGCCAGATGGGAGGCCCCATCTGCTGACCACACGACCTGGAACTGCTGGACTTCTTTGCTTCCTGAGGTTAGTCCAGCTTTCCAAAGTAATTTCCCTAACAAATAGCTAAAGCTCTTCTAAGGGCTCCTTCACGTACAGAATACCTGCCTGGTGCTGGAGGTAGCCTCTTACTTCTCTCAAGCAGGACGAGTTTCACCAGGAGACTCAGCTCATCACCATCTTCCTTCTGATGACTGTTGTGGCCGGTCTCTTAAGTGCTGATCCTTGTGATGTGCGTTTGCTTTGCGCCACTTGCTTCTGCACTTTGGGGTTAGATTAAAACTTAAGTGTTTAAACACTATTACAGTATAAAGTCAAGCTTTTGAACTCGAATGACCAGAAATAAGGTTGTTTGTACTTGTGCATAATAATATATTCTTTTAATTCTGTGGTCCCGTGGGACCATAATTCTGTGGTTGCTACTGACTTCTACCACATCCAGTATACAGTATGAAGTAATAGTTATTTTTATGCAGCGCTGATGGTCTGCCCTGATACCTCAGTGAGGCAAAGATACAAGAAGAGGATAGGCATCTCTTTACACTTCTGACCTGGTGTGAATACCAGGGAAGAGCAACGTATTTTTGGATACAGTACAGGCAAGAAATAAAGAGTAAAAGCAGCATGCAAGACTAATGCTCAAAATACTACACAAGCACAAATTAAACTTTCCTCTAATGAGGAGAAAATGAGGTACAGATCAAATGAACCGATCAACTTTTAAGCTCCCAGCAATAACAGAAACTGGTTAGAACTCATAAACTTAGGAATAATTTCCCCCTTTAAATGATATCCCCTCTCCATCATCACCTTCAGCGGCTTCACTCATCTCTCACACAACGGGAAGAGTTGTAAAATACCATCTTTCAGCTATGCTTTGTTAACTTAGATTTCGCTGTCCAGAGTGTACTCTTGCAGAGGGAGAGACCTGAGATGCGACTCTTATCTCTCCGGGCAGTGAAATTTCTGGAATTACAAGAGGGTAAAAGCAGCCCGGTCAGGACGAGGGCTGCAAATCTGTTTTCTTGACTGCCTGTATTCTCTCTCCTCCCCAGTTCAGATTCGGTAAAGGGCACCTGCAGTTTACACTGCTCACCACAAGCAGGTTAAAAAAGCTAAACAGTGACATTCACTCCTCATTTCTTAGTGGTAATAACAATTTATTCCATATAAACCGCGCATACAATTTCACGCAACGTTTTCAAGGCATTAAATACCATCATCCTTCCAAGGAACGCTGCACTGTACATACAAATAGGAAAACCTCATGCCTATTGAGTCATTTTCCTCTTAATCTCAAATAGCTTCTCATGACCCAAACAAGATTTCTCACGTGGCTTTAGTCCATAAATTGCAGCCTGTAGGCTACCGTTCTGTACGCTTGCCAGGTACAGATCAAACAGAAAGTACAGTCGAGGTCATCCCATCTCTATAGTCTGTTTTTCCACAAAGATGGCTAAAAATCTGCCGTGAGCACTACTTCCTCGGGACTAGGTATGAAAAATGGGGAATGATAGATGTTGTGTTGTCTTCTCTTTTAGACAATGGTTGAGTTTGGCAGGGCTTTTACAAGGGCCAGGCTTCAGTACAATTTTAAGCTGAAATAATAGTCTTCCCGTACCATTCCTACCATTTTGACTTTCCAAAACCTCACCCCTAGAGCTTGCTTGTTCTTTTTAGTATCCAAGACCGATCGGTTATTATGCTGAGAGGTTCATATGCGATCCACTGAGGACTGAAAACACACATTCAAAAAATGAATCATCATTTCCCTTAGAAATTTCTATCAGTTTTACACAGGCAGTACTTAATTAAATCATGTCTTTGTGTTTTGGCAAAATAACAGGTGAATTTGGGCGTTATTTTTATTAAGAAAGAGTCTAAAAGTGTAAGCCAGGTGATTTGCCCAAGATCTTTTGGTATTTCACAGGCTACTTGTTGGTAGATGTCCTGACTGAAGAAAAAAAAAACAACCCAACCCCAAAAAAACCAAATATGTAATACAGACTTCTTTTGTAACACAGATAAGTCTTCAGCCTTATAAAAAGGAATACTTCTGCTGCCGCACCTTTCACAAACTGAATAGTGGTTAGAGCACTTGCTTTTCTGGGACCAGAGTTTGATTTCAGCTTAAGGCCAGCAATGTAAAATGAGCTCTAACAAGATTAATCCAGCTCCTTCTAGAGGAATTTACATCCTTCTTTTCTAGAACACCAAATTAGGTCACATTACTTGCATGATTCTTCTTTAGAAGTTGCTGGCAGAGGAAAAGAAAAGCATTTGACAGTTCAGCAATAGATGCTTGCTGGGTCACTTACATAGCTTCTGTACAGCATGCAGGACTTGATAAAAATACTAGGCTAGGAGGTGGTAATTACATAGTGACTTTATAAACACCATGAACTGGTTAACATTCCTTTGATTCTTTGTGAGAATTTTGAATTGTGCAGTTTCCCCTGAATAAAGAATTGCAATTTTCACGTTTATCAAACTAAATGATAATATTAAAAAAAAAACCCACACTCAAAACAGAAAATAATTTGATTTTTAGTTGGCTTCCAAGATCTCTAGTTTTCAAGTGCAGAATTTCAGCAATACACAGAAAGAGATTTCAGATTCAGGGCCAGCTCTGCCAGGATCCGAGCTATTCCAGAAAGCTACCCAGGACCTTCAGCACCCCAGCTGCTTTCCTGTGAGCCCGACTCTTCCGGCAGCCCTGAGAATCCCAGTTTCAGACAGGGCTTTCCCCACGGCCAGCCTCTGCACTGAAGAATTGCTCCCAGTCTCCTGCTGGGTCCACAGCTGAGTTTAAAAAGCCTGACTGTCCAACATGGAAAAGTAGATCCCAATCCCCCCCCCTACCCACCATCATGGGGAGACAGAGGCTTTTTCAGTTTTTTTGGACTGGATTTAAGTTTGTCCCAAGAAATTTCAAAGCTGCATCTTGAGCTGTCTCCCCAGCATTTCTGGTTACATTGTTTAGTAAAAAACCAATATTAAACAGCAAAATACACCTGTACAAGAGTCCAGAACACTCTAGTGTTCCTATTAAACTGTTCATGTGGCAGACTTGTCCAGTGAAACCTTGAAATAAAGCAAGAAGTTAACATACTATAAAAAATGGATTAAATAAAAAATAAGGAAAAAAAATTAAATTTTAACACTTCCATGATTTACAAAGTGCAGCATGATTTACAAAGAAGTGCTTGCTTCATGTCTTTCATTGTGTATCAATAAAATGTGGCAGTAATAAATTCTGTTTTGTGGTCACTGTGACCCTGGAAAGACAACTGTGACAAATTACGTCAATGTTATTCTAAGGAGACACCTGACATTGTTTGTATTTTTTTAAATGTCACCAAGTAAATTCAGAAAATGTTTTTAAAACCCAACAACCTGAAGCCCACCCAGAAGATACTACTCCTACCATAAGCTTTTATTCCTACTACTGAAGCATGGTAATCACTTATATTTCTGTAGATCACATACAATAAGTTACATTGAATGTCTTTCAGATAAAGGTGAGGTATTCAACATAAATACTCTGCTGAAACAGAAAGCAAGAGACAAAAATTAACTCCTAACGCCCAACCCCAGCCAGCTTTTATGTTTTGTTATGACGACATGATTCTTGAAGTTGCACCAAATACCAATTCAGGGTCATCATCCCTCAGAAAAGAGACATGCCAATCCAGAATCTCTGTAACTTCATCCTTTGTCAACAGGATACATCTTACTTATGCACAAAATTCAGTGCTTAGAGGTCAAAGTCAATGTAGAGGACACTCTGAAGATTTGTGGAAGCATATTACTCAGTTGGTAAAACATTTCCTCAGAAATTGTCTGGAAAAAAAGAAATTTAAAAAAAATTACACCAGTAAACCTTGGCTTTTTGCTGCAGTTTGGAAGAATTAAGTCTCTCTCAATTTTTGTTTCTTGACATTTAAGAGAATTGCGGTTTTTCAGAAGACCACAAAGACCATTTTCAAACTATGTGTCATAATTGTACTTAGTTCAATCAAAAGAAAAAGACTGGCCTAAAAATACTGTTTGGGTATTTGTGTGACATACCTGTTTGCAGTGGATTTCTCGCTCCAGTAATTGGTTATTTCTGCCTAGCTCAAGCAGGACAGTGCTCTTTGTTATCTACAGGACTCCTGCTCTCCGAATTCCAGAATTAAATTCAACTTCAGTACTTGGTTTATTCTTGGCTTCCTCCTTGCTCAACGCTTTACTATTTTGTCAAGAAATGCATGTTATTTCTTTCCTAACATAACTCTGATTTTTATATTACTTTCACTACCACTCTTTTAGAATAAATAAAACTTAGTACTGGCCACCTTTGGAAAACTTTCTGTTTCTCAAGATCAGCTAGAACTCCAAATTAAATTATTTCAGAATCTTAATTTCAATTAACTTCAAATACCTAGAGTCATCAATGAGTTTGTGGAAGCATGACTAAACTTAGCGCATCACAACTTTCCAAATTGTTAGACAATATAACTAATAAATGCCTAAACTTAGATAATGCAAGGTTAGCCCATCTCTTCAGAGTAAATAATAGCAAAAAAGTATCTCTTTTTCAAAGGTGATGTATTCACCATTTGTAAAGGTGAACTCCCTTGTTTGAAATTTTAGCAGCCTCAGAAGATACTACAGGATATTCAAAAATATAAACCCCTTGTATTCCTATTCTATAGGCAAGGGACCCAAACCACAGTGACTACTTAAGATCACACAAGAAGAGCAGGGCATAGCAAAGGGTCAAAACTGTGGACATTTAACTTCTTGTTCCAGTAATCTCCTAGGTTGGATATGAACTTGGTTTAAACCTACCTGTGGTACCAAAAATTGTACAGTTCGAGAAACTCCTCCATCCCACGAGGCCATTTCCATCATGAAACCTAAAAAACAGCATTCATACCATATGCATTACCTGTGCAGTCTTCCCCATCTATCACACCATTATCAAGCAGTGAGGAAGTTTTCACATACAACTTGGATTTTAACTGCCTTAGGTAGGGATGTCATTAATCGCATTTAAGTCAGACTTGGCCAATCTCCTGACTGAAGTCTGCTTTAACTGGGAAGTCTTATGATTTATGGAGAAAATCAATATAACCATTCCTACCGCATAACACAGTGCTAGCCAGCAGAAGAGAGAGGTTTCTCCAAATATGACTGTTATGAGCTCTTTCAGTGGCTTACTTTCATTGAGAAATAGCTCTTTCCTGTAGCTCTCACGTGATCACATCCACATGAATGAGTACAAGCCACCTGCCAGAAGTACACTGACAATCTGGCAGCAACAGAAAGTACCTGAACTTACTTGTATAGAAAAAACTCAGCATTCACTTATTGCTCAAGTTACCATACAGCGTTTTTATGCTAGCATTTCCTTACTGTAACAAATGAACTACAAGGTCCACAGGAACACACTCATGGCAAATAAAGATACTCAGAAAAATAAAAAATACTTGTTTAATAAAAGTGCCTATGTGGATGATATGCCATCGTGAGTTACCAGAGGTCACAATACAAAGAGGTTCCTTGAGTAGGTTGTAGAAAGAACTTTAATACTAACATTCTAAATACCTGACTGGTTCAAGTATTTAAGCACAGCACACAAGAACACAGTAAGTAATAACACCACTTGGAAAGACAGAAAACCAAGTTGAGTCATGGGGACTTTCCAACGAAGAGATTAATTAGCATATAAACTTGTCTTTGAAAAGTGTGGGGAGTCCTCATTTTTTGAGGTAATCAAAATACAAGACATTGCAAATTATATTGTAGAGAGCCACCGGCTTTTGCCCTCCTTGAGATTGCTCAAAGCAGCAGTAAGGGCTTTTCTTCCTATTGTCTATGTTTAAGTTGCAAGGATACTTTTAAAACATTTTTAGTCTCCAGTCTAAGTGTCTGAGACTATTTCCTGGTAGGACAGTTATTAATTTTAAAGAGAAAATCAAAGTGTATACTTTAATAAATCATAAATTGTTGAGAAACACCTTTTTGGGGAGGGAAATATACAGCCTGAGCAAGGCTGGGTGCCATCAGATGCAACACAAACAGCTGAAGAATTCACAAACATACCTTTGACGCACTTGAACACAAGCTCTGCCCTCTTCAAGCACCATGGAATGGTCATTTCCTAAAAATAAAAATAAAAAGCCTCAATGCCCAACGGATCTAACCAACAAGAGTAGCAGAGATATTATTAAAAATAATACTCTTTTGCCATAGAACCACATTTTCCCATCAGGTATTCAAGCAGCATTACAGGCCATGAAAAGGGATTCAGTTTTCCAGAGTATTCTAGGCAGGTGGTATATACCTTACAGGTTACCATAAAAGCACTGCCACTAATTATTGGTAGGAGAGCCCGGTATCAGAACAGACTATATCTTTTTAAGCTGAGATCTTGAATAAAAATATTGTTGACACCCCTATTAAATAGACCCATTTCCAGTGGCATTAACTCCCCTGGGGATCTTCAGAAAAACGTGCAATATTCAATGGATAACTGTCAGATTCATGCTTCAGCTAGCCAAAGGTAGGCTCCTGACCACATCTCAACAGGAGTATCTGATGATTCTAGTTAAGGTTTATTGGCACACCCACCGCCTTCAGTAAAAACATTCTCTCTACTGAAACTGGAGGAGGCCCTTCTGCCTTAAAGATGCATTTAGGTTAGGAGTTAAAACAAACAAAATCTATCTTCATCTGATGGAGGAATTTCAGATAAAAACAGACAACAAATTCTTACTTAAATACCAAGATAGGGTACAAAACCCACACTGGTTTAAGACATATTAAGATGTGGCTACAAGCACTGGTCTAAATAATTTAAGTAACAGTTTAAATGCTTCAGAGCATCAAGCATTCTTTGGTTGTACGCTACAAAGTGAATATTCCTAGTCAGAGACAGAATGACTGTCACTGTAAACACTTCTCAGAAAGAAAATAGTACCTATTTGTAGTCTTCAAAGTGAGAAATTTCTAGTCTGAATACAGGAATATAGATGTGGAAACAAGTTTATCATTCTACGTACCTTTTCAAATTTACACTTTACGTAATTTTATATTCAGCCTTTACTGTGCAACCTAACATTTGCAAAGAGCTTAATTTCCTGATTAAAAAAAAAAAGTTATTTGAGAAGCAAAGTTATCTAAGAATGCCCACTGTTAACACTGAAACAGTATACTGTTAAAACAACTGCATTTAGCATTAAACAACTGCTGAAAGCCAAAGTTCCTACTTAGGAAGGAGTATTTCCTGCCATGCCCAAAATATGTAATACGTTAAAAACAGCATAAGCTAGAAATTACTTTCCAGAAAACTTTCCTTTACGATGTAAAACACTGCATAAACAGATGCTGCTTTTAGGGTATACAACACAGTAATCAGACAGAACAATGGGGGACTTTTTTTTTTTTTCTTCTTCATTTCTAAGCTTTCTGGAAGAAATATTTGGTCTTTGTTATAATGTATTTGCCTAGGCATGCTTTCTGTCACAAGTAATGTAGGCATTAGTTTTGATCACTGCTGTGGCTTCGGTAAAAAACAAGTGTCTAGAAAGAAACCTCCTGTTGCTCTGAAGGCAACTCAGGAGTACCTTGCGTAATCAATAAAGGGAACTGAGCCTTAAAAGGACTGATTGAAACAGCAGGATATGACACTATTCCTTGGACTATTTCAGAGAAACATAGATGTTAAATCTTGTGGGCACTCAGGGAAATAACAGGTTGGATCCAAAATGTCACTGCGTGCAAGCCACAAGAACTGAAAAAATGACGCAGTAGTGATTCGATTATAATCCGTCTTTAAAAATGTAAGTTCTCACAATTTTGCCATGTTATCAGGATTTTTCTCCATACGCAAACTAAGCAACAGTTGTGGAAATGATGAAGAATTGGCTAAGTACCAATTCAAAATACAGTGCCAGGGAACAGGAAAAAACCCCCCAAAACTCCCTCTCCTATAGTGAGTTTTGGTTAATAGCATCCCAGCAAGTCACAAAACACCTGGGACTTCTGGTTTTGTTCACTAGCAGAGACGACACCTCACTCCTTTTTAGGATGTAAACTGTTGTCAAATTAAGATTTCTTTTGCTTATTAAAAAGAAAAAAAAAAGGCCAACTTCACTGATTAGAAAGAAACACTGCAAACCCTTTTGTTCAAAAAAATTTGTGACAGACTCACTACGTGGGGCTTCCACTTTTATAAAGCTCAGGACTCATGTCTTTCCAGAACCATGTCATAATCAGGTAATGAAAACACTAAAGTTCATAAATGCCTTGCAGGAAACAGATTCCAAAACAAATTTCAATGGTTAATTTTACTAAGTTAAGGATTAGCAAGATGTTTACTCAAAGTATATCTATGCAAAACCTAAACACTATATGAGCAGGAAACTCAGATGAGAAATATTTGAGGTTAATACACCCATCAATAGTCTCTCTATATAAACCATGTTCACAAACATTTGGTACAAAGTTTATACTCCCTTCATTTCTACTATTTTTACAAACATTTTTGTCTTAACTTATGGTGATGGAGACAGCTGACTCAGATCCCTGCAGAGTCAAATTTTTCTCATTGTTGCTGTGTGGACAGCAGCAACGGCTCCTATGCTGCAACTACCAAGGCAGTGGGCCAGCTCTAGCACTGTTGGCGATGCCATGCTGTTTGAGCCATTTCGATATGTCAGTTTATATTAGGTTGAGAAGAGCGATCAGACAGCAGTGCTTCAGTTGTCCTGAATTTGAACGCGCCTGTTTTTGCCTTTCCCAAGTATCAAGCTCAGCTTCTTTTGTTCATTTAACTTAACAATCAGAACAGAGAACTGTGGTTTTGCTGTTCTTGTTGTAAGAAAAACAGAATTCCTTTTTTTTTTTTCCCCTAGGAAAAAAAAATAATTAGCTTTATACAAAGGTCCAATAACAATGAAATGTAATGGCTTCACTGAGATTGACACACTTGTTACTTCTGTAAGGTTATAAACACCACTCTTCCATCCATAAAAGAAAACCTTTGGGAAAAGCACAGAGAAAACTCATGATGAATGCCTGTCACAGTGCAGCATGCAATCCTCTCTGCAGCTGCGCCCCTGGTTAACCACTTTACAAAAATGTTTTTATGTAGGTGGTAAACGCAGATTCAAAACCGGGGCTGCTGAAGGCACCAAGTTCAGGTTGACTTTCAGAAATCTGTTATTATTCACTTTTCCCTCAACAACACGTTACATATTTGTGTGTTTCAAATGAGGTCAGCCAGCTGCAAAGCACTGTAATAAGCAATGCTGTTAAGGCAATTCACACAACACAGTTTTGGCTAAACATACACCTATCATACAGGTCACTTTCTGCTTACTCTGCAAAGACTTAAAACTTAATATAAAAAGTAAATTGTTTTACCACAAGCTTTTAAGAATCCAGCACTAATCAAAAAGATAATTCTTCAGTTTCACACATCCAAGCAACAACACACTCTCAAAGCACATTGAACACTTGGTCTTGTGCTTTATTTGTATTTTAATATACAGATATGCAAATGAAAGCCAAAAACCATCAATGTTTAAGAGGGAAAAAAAAAGAAAAAGAATATAGTCAGATGGCAACTTGATTAAGGAAAAAATGTCAATAAATTTATGACACACAGTAACTGGGTCCCATCAGTAACCCAGGCTGCTGTTCTGCAAGTCCATTACTTGCATTTGTGCCCAAAAAAACCCCAAAACCAGAGATGAAAAAATTCTGAAATAGTATAATCTGTTCCTAAAAGTTTACTTTTATGTATGGAAGTATATCCTTTAGAAGTTTCATTATTGGACATTTTTAACTTTTACACTGCTTGCACTTTCACAGTAATAGACCCTGATCTTGCCAAAGGGGGCCACTTCTACACTGTGTTCCAATCAAATTCTGTTAAAAAAAAAAAAAGTCACTTTTAAAGTTAATCTGCTGGTGAGCCTTTATCTTGCTATGAGTCAGGCATTTTCAAAGAAGGAAAGGCAGCACTGAAATTTACAACTGAAAAATCAAAGAGTTACTTAACCCTCCACCCTCCCCCGATAGACTGTACCTGTCTGTGCAAGGGTATCAATAATGGCAGCATTATCTTATTTTTCTCATTTTTTTAAGTTTACGGACTTCTCACCTCCTAAAGAGCTGAGGCATATAGATGCACTGCCTGTACACTGCACCCCTTTCTGCCTCCCCACCCCTTTTTTCTTCTCTGCTAGTATCTTGTAAACCAGATGTGATGGAGGAAAAGAGGTTCTCAGTGCTATTAAATGACTATGCTCGGCAAAAAGTTACAGTTGAGTAAGAGACAAGCTCTACATTAGTGTCCCACTGAAGAAAACAATACAAAAGCTCAGAACAATAAGTAAGCCCACCCGTATCTACAGAAAGCCTCAGCAATATGCTACTTCTTTCCCAGCTAGTATTTGGGGAACTTAGAGAGGAAAAAGGACAGATATTAAGGATGCAAGTGATTAGGTAGTGAAGGAGACAGTTCAGAGCAAAGGTGAAATCTGGTTGCTGCTGTGTAGGGCTGAGGTAGCATTTAGGGATACAGAACTCTAAGCCAAGCTTTGCTAGGTCTGCCATAAATCTTAGTTTTAAGGTATTCTAAATAGCAACAATTAAAACTGGGAATCTAGTATCACTATCACATCAGTGACTCTGAAGGTAGAGTTTCTAAGCAAGAGCTGTTGCTGGAAGACTTCCAGGCACGTAGACCCATCTTTCATTAACACTTAGGCAACTGTGCAATGAGCTGGATCAAGGAAGTGAAGTGTCCAAATGAGAGGTGGGAATAAAAAACTAAAGTGATTCAGCTGGCTGCAACGTTTTAAACTGGTTCATTTCCTTCATTTGGGTCACCATATGGATGATTGCCAGCACAACGGTGTGTCAGGAGCATGTGACTGGGATAAACTGTCCCATTTGGCTTAAACATACCCATTGCAAAAATCACTTTTGTTTCATTCGAGAAAATAAAACCAAACCAAATGTTTACATTTACTTACTTCCGACATATCATGCACCAGTAAGAGAGGAATACTAATGGTAGTAATGTCGTGTGTGCAGCAAACTTTGAGAATGTTTCTGAGTCCCATGATTGCAGGATCCCGAGCAGTTATGTTACCAGATCTTACATTATCGTCCACACAGAGGTGAAAAGCGACGTGAATTTCAGAAAGATTTGAATGGCGCGTGATGTAGAATTCTCCTACAGAATAATATAAACCAAGAAGGCAAGATATCACGGTAGTGATCTGTACTGAAACACAATTGTTACGCTGTGTAAGGACAGGGTTAGTTAAGACAAAAGGGAAATACAAATACACACCAGAGATCAGAACACATACATAACAAGATGAAAAAAAATAGTTAGAAACCAACTAATTTAAAATCTCTTGGAATATCATTGTGTTACGTTCATCCTACACTCACTTCCCTGCTTTGATGGGTTTCACTGGGATCACGGACACCTGGTGTAATAAGACGTAACAGTGCCAGTACAGGCGGATATGATCTATATATAGCACGAAACAGAAAAACAAACACAGAGGAGGTGAAATACTCAAAATATACAATGTAAGCACTGAATTGCAGACAGATGTGGGAGGCGGAAATACCAAAAATGGATAGGTTAAAATAAAGGATGCGAAAAGTCTGTGGAAAAAGATACTGGGTTACGTAACAACTGAGATATGTACTGGAAGACAAGGGTATCAGTGATCATTAGAATTTAACATAATTCACAGTAATGGGAAGGCCAGTTAAAGAGTTGTTTTCAAAAAGTTACCAAGACATCTTACTGGAATTATTTTTAGACTTGGTATTCATTTATCAATAGTAAAGAAAGGAAGATGAGGGGCATTAAATGCAGGTCTCTCCATTTTACCTTTCTGCTTGAAATAAAAAGTCTATACTGGAGTCAACAGAAAGTATGCATTATTCTTACTGTTTCAGTCAACAGATAAACATCTTTCCTCAAACCTATTGTTGCTGGTCATTTCAGTTAAGATACTACCTTTGTACTGGGATGGCTGAAGAACAGGTATGTACTCCTTTCTGATGACTGCTAAGAAGGGAGCAATCCCCAGCAATGATCATGTAGGAGTAATAATACACAAGCCACTGCAGCAAGACTCACCCAGATTTAACTGTTAAGGACCCGAGTTAATTTATAATCCACTTATACTAACAAGATCTAAGACAATCATTAAAGCAATTTTAAGAAGCCCTCTTATTCAACCACAGGTTGTACAAATTTAACTCCTCCCTCCTCCAACTGTGTATTCACCTTCAAATTCCACAGAAGCTTTCCTTCCTAAAATTCATAATACATACAGAAGATACTTCCTCTGGAAATAGGATTTATGTATTCTTAAAGCTAAAAAATACATTCTAAAATGCTTTACTGTATTACAACGGTGACATATATATAATTATTTTCAAAAAGAAAATTAGTTGCTAGTATTGAAGTTTCAACTTTTCCCCAAGATGCTCAGAGATCTTTTTTTCACCCTCAAATTCTGAAAAGAAGTTTTAGGCCTAGAGAAGTTAAGTGATTTGCCCCAAGTCACATGATGCAGTGGCAAAGCTGGGAATAGAAACCAGATGTCCTGACACCCAGTTCTCTGCCTTAGCCACAAGAACATCCTTCTCCTCTGATTGAGGTCAACTGGGTTTAGTTTATAATTTATGTTCTGACTTTCGAGCTAAAAATGTGCATCTATATAACACAAATTGCTTTAAGAGGAGGGGGAGAATAGAGCAGAACTCACCCGGCAAAATATTTGACTGGTTTCGTTCAATATTCTTTAATTTATCTTCATTTCCACTAATTTTGTTTTCTGTATATAAATACATAGCACAAATATTAAACATATCATCTATTAATTATACTTCAGTATGAAAGAAGTTTGATGTACTAAGATGATATCTGGCTTGAATTTTTACCATAAAGTCCCCCAAATGCAGGGGGATGGACAGGAAGTGGTTTTGCCATCTTCAACAGACACTGAACTGAATCCTATCACAAATCATCAGCTTTCTGGTTTAATCATCTTATAATACCTCTACTATATTTTCTTTTGTCCAAATGAATTCTCAAACATAATAATAAACCTTCCAAATTGCCCCCACACCTACACATAGTACCTTGCTATTTCTTTTTAAATAATGTAACTATTTAATATGAATTTGTTTCTAGTATTGCAAGAAAAGAGATTTACATAAATCAGCAGTAGAAAACCAGCTTTCATTATTTTTCTCAAGACTACAGCAATATGCAGGTTTCTATGAAAACATGTTTCTCTATGTACTGTTATGTATCTATTCATGTTACTGACATATAAACCAGATAAGTAGTTCTCTGGAAGAAAAACAGTTTCATGACGTACAAGTACTGCCTTAACACCATGTGGTCAGAAAATTTTACAGTCATTTGTAAATAAAACTGCAAAGTAAACCATTCGCAAGAATTTGGTCAGCACGAAAAAGTATACACTTTCAGTCAATTTATTATTCAGCTTTTAGCGTTCACTTTCAAGGAAAGGAAAAAGTTGTAACTCCTCTTATGAAATTTTTAAAGCTTTACATTTAAATAGAAATTTAAAAAAGTCAAGTAAGACAAAGTCTTTATAGCAGCAGCAGTTTCAAAATGCAGAGGAAAGCACAATGACACTACACACTTCTCATGCTGTTGAAGAGTGATCAGAACCCAAGGACTCATACATTTTTTTTTTTGTAAGGTATGTCTGTTACAGCAGCAAAGACATCACATGAACATGCTGTCTGTGGGGAGAGAATTTCATGCAAACTTCTCAGTTTATCGACAAACTCAAACATTCCGTTTTATAGATCAGGTAACTGAAGAAGAGTGAAATCAACTTTCCCGTAACCATAAACATTCAGCTGACCACTATTCTATTTCAAGGAAAGTAATTTTGGTTGCCACTGACCATGATGTCTTTTCGACTTACTGCTACGCTGTGCTCTGGCTTTAAGTACAACCTTCTGGACAATTTCAAGCTGTTCTTGAATTCCAGGAAAATGGAAATCCGTGCATTCTTGGCAAACAGTTGCAAAATCTAGGAAAAAAATAAGATTAAAATCCACATCATAAGGCTGTGCTTAGTAACATTACATAATTCTGCTCTGCCATTCAAGCAAGGCCAGTTATAAAGGCAACTTGCCCTAAAACCAGACAAAAGCCCTGCTGTACTTTAAATTCTAAAAGATTTATGGCAGAGACAAAACATTTTTTGAAAGAAATTAATTACCCAGGGAAAAAAAAAATAATCCTTGAGTGCTGTTGCTCTCCAAACAAAACCACCCACACCAAAAAAACCCAAAATAATGGCAATAATACATGTGCATTAAATTTATTTGTGCTTTCCAAATGATGTCTTATTACTAACAGACCTTCAATCTGTGGTACTTTATTAAAACATACATAATAGATACTACCAACAGCAACAACTGCATTCCAATTTGCTTTGAAAAATGAAAATAATTAATGAAATTCATCAACAGTGTATCTGGAAAGCTGGAATTACGGTTCTTTCCTTTTAGTTCTCAAAACACTGATCTGAAATCTAAAGAAAAGCATCATCTTTTTCAGCTGTAAAAGTGCAGCTGAAAAGAGCTGCAAGTTCCTTTTACTGATAAGTATTACGTCAAACTTGGAAATATTATGCTGATAATTAAGATCATAACATACTGCCCCTGTGACTGGTATTCTAAGCTCCTTAGCCTAATGTCCAGACATCTCTCCAAGCAAGTCAATGGGAGCCAAAACAAGGTATTAGCAAGCTGGACTATACTAAGCAATTGCTACTTACTTCCCATTTTGAGGTACCTGCTCTAATCCTCCTTAAAGTTCTTAATGTACTCTGACTGCCTATCTGCAAGGCACCATATACTCCTGTGAACAAGCTGCAACAGGAACAGTCAGGGAAGAGAGAAAAATCTTAATGTATTTTATCTTTTTACATGAAGTCTCGTCTCCATCATAAAATCTATTTTCAAAAGGCTTTATTAAATTCTCGTGCCCAAAACCAAGGGAGGAAGCAGCTCATATTCCAAAATATTGTGTCTTCTGTGTATATCAAGACAAAATACGGTCACAAGAAACAAACAAACGAAAAATCTCTTGTATTTACATTACAATTAACTTCAATTTTAGTTTATCGTTTGTCTAAGTGGCTACACCTACTAAAACCTGAGCCACATTAGCCCACAAAGTCCTAATATAAGAGACTTCAGCTAGACAATGCATAAGGTAAATAAAGAAACTGTTTATCTAGCTTAGAAAAATAGTCTGAATGAAATGAGCATGTTGAAAGTTCATACATAAGTTTAAATTTCTGTTCAAGGCTGTTTTCTAAAGAGGTGTCCAGATGTGATTGCAAACGTATTTTTTTGCTAGCTGCCGTTTATACATTGCAAGAAATACAGAAACCACTGCAGTTGTGGTTTCCAGTCTTGCAAATACCTCACATACATCCTGAATTTTGAGACAAATGGAACCATTTTTGGATAACGGATTTACCGAAGATGCAACATCAAAATCTTCGCTAGACAAAACAGAACTAACAAAATATACTAAAAGAAGCACGTTCTTAAGCTTCCTCAGCATTACAGCTACTCGGTCCTGCAACCAAGTCAGTTGCAGGACTTCATACCCCTGGAAGCCCTCTCTGTTTAGTACTGGCCAAGTGACTGGTGTTCTCAAAGCAATGTAAAACGCTTGGGTAAACAGCGTGCTTACATGAAGCTCCTTTGAAAACTCCAGCTACCTTTGAAAATCTCAGAGGTTTGAAGGAGCTTCTAGCCCATCAAAAAACATCGGCTATTAGGTTTATATTTTTACCCAGCTTTAAAAGGGAAGCAGAAAAATGTTCCCGCACTTTTGTAACCCAGAAATTTAGACTTCACAAGTCATTGCTGCCCTATTTAAACAATAGCATCAATGAATTATTTAAGGTCTTCTAAATAGCAATTTTATGAACCTTTGAATCCCATGGCATATTTATTTCTTAAAGAGCCTTTTAGGAAGGAGAATTGGTTCTGGCTAGCGCTCTTGCAACGAGCAACTTTAACAGCTGAAGAGCAAAGTCTCCTCTCAAAGGTGCTTATTGCTGTTCTTCCACCAGAAGCTACCCCTCACACCACAGAGTGAATTTAAAGTGGTATTCCCAAACCTTAGTTGCTGCCAGTAGTGGTTTGGGGTCTCAGTAAAACCAGACATTCACTGATGGCTTAAAGCAATCTATCCAACCAGGTCAGAGGAGCTGAAACATGAGACACGTTCATCCCTGCAACACTTTTTAAAAGAATGGTGATGCAGACAGCTATGGAACGTGCCCACAGTTAAGTTCGCCAAAGCCCGTTCAGAACTCAAAGAAATAAAAATTTATTGAGGATTATACTTACAGACTGTGATACAGTCCTTTATTTTCCCCTCTACTGTGGCTGCAAGATTTAATTAGTGGCTAGAAGATGCAATTTTGTGTTTGAGAGTATTATTGAAATGTTTGTCTTATCACCAAATCTTCTCTATTTGCTATTAAGTATTTAAGCAGTAAAAAAAAAAGTAACTGAAAATGAGTACAAGTATGAAATAGAACTGTCAGAATGAAGCAACTTGGAAACCATCTAAAGCACAAACACAACTGCAATTTTTACTGGTAGACTTCTCTTTCCTGCTTGCTACAAGCCGAATTCCACACTGGTTTCAGAGAATATCAAGCACCAAAGTCTATTTTCTTTATGGCATTCTAGAATAATGATGAGTAACTGTGGCTCCAGTCAAAAGGACATTTCAAGTGTACGTATTTTGGTATTAAACTTCAAGAAGAAGATGGGAAAGTCAATCATGGTTGAGAGAAAGCCTCAGTGACTAAAATTGAAACAGGAATGAACATGTTTCATTTGTTAACCTTGATACAAAACACCATGGTAGTGTCCAGTTACTCAAAAGACATGCACTGAAAACAGCTACTAATCAAGTTTTCCAGGAGTAGGTGATTAATCGTTCATTTTCAAGGGAATTCATAGTGCTGCAGATATCTAAAACACATGGTATTTTTATATATTTACTCATCAATTTAAAATCTTAGTCTATTTCATTTTCAGCTTCACAAACAGGTTTCAGTATGCTAATCTGATGTTAGAGAGTTACAAGTCCCTATAATAAGGCAGGGAAATCAACACGGAAATGTTTACTCCACCATGTTCCTTACAAAAACACGAAACCTAGGAAGGAGGTGAGAGAGGTAACAGTGTATCACAGCATAATTGTCCCCCATCCTTATCCGCATCCCTTTTTGCATTTTTTGTTAGTCTTTTGTAATACCATGTTTAAAATTTACTGGAGACCCTCATATTTTGATTTCACAGGGAATATTTTTTTGTGAAAGAGAGTAAGTTTTAAAGTGACATTCATTTTCATTTGACACAACATACCCCACTGGAGAGGGCTCACCTCTTTTGATGCCGCTATATGAACTGATACGGTTATCTACCAATAAAACCAGGCCACAGAGAGAAGTTGAATAGAGAGACATTGCAGTTTGAAGCCTGTGAAGTTTTACTCCGCTTCGATGATTGCGCTTATGTTTACAGAAATCCAGCATATCGGCTCTCAGTAATCTCAAGTTATGCATGGTCTTCAACTGAGCTCCTGTATGGAATATAAATTTTAATACTTACAGTAAAAGAAGAAACTCAAAATTGTTATTAAAATACAAGGGATCAAAGTGCTACCCTAAGTTTTGTGAAAAAGATCTATACAGGAAATATAATCATTAATACTCAAAGAAAGTTCTTAACATTTCAGTTGAACATACACGTCAGCAATTTACAAGATAAGAGTAAAAATGCAGTATTTTCCACAATGCTTATCTATATGTGAAATGAGCCTTGTTCCTTATTATAAGGCCATGAATGGAATACTAATGCAGTCAAAAGAGACTTTTCAAAGTGTAACAAATTTCTGTTGCTTAAACCAGAAGTAAAAGTTTTAAGCATCTATTTTTCTATTAATTTATTGTGGGAATGGAATTTAATACCGACATTTTCTTACCAAACATAAGAAAAGTAAAATGTGATCTTTAACTGCTATGCTTTGACGTTAGCGCGCTTTTCTACACTAGTCACCACACTACAGTGGATAAAAACTTGTTTCTATAATGTTTTCCATTAAGTATATTTCAGGTAGCTAGATACTGTTTGATACAGTTTATATTGTACTGTACTTCAATTACAAACTGTATATATTATAGACATTGACAGTTAAATACTGTAAATAATAGATGGCTTAGATACATTATTTATTAGCATCTGTTATTATGTTTGGTTTTGGTGTCAGTTTACTTTACTTACCCAAGTGAATAGTGAAACTTTCTTCTAACAGCCTTTGCTCTTCGTAAATTCTTCCATTTCCTTCTACAGATTCTCTCAGTTGACTAGGCTGAACACTGATTTCATCACTAAAATAATGAGAAACGTACTGAAAAGTTTATCGTCATTTTTGTTCAAGACCAGCAATATTTCTGAAAGCTATCCAAAGTATTCTCAGATACTTTGTGGAAATCAAGAGACTGAGTCTATTTGAACGAACTCCACTCATCTGAGGTTTTGCCTTTCCGGCATGCAATACTCCAGGTGCATACCAGCAGAAGAGTATACTCTGCTGTTAGATTTACATTACCTAGCTCATTTGTAAAGCATTCTGAGATTGAGAAATAAGAATAAATCACAATACCTAGTTATAACATAATAAGAACATAGGAATAAAAGGGGGAAAAAAATAGAATTATTTTCAGCCTGTTTATAATAGCCAAAACCTTACTTATGAAGTTACTAAATAAAACATTTCTTCCCACACACACAAAATGGGAGATTAAAAAAAGCCAAATCAAACGCTTCACAGTGTTCAAACTAGAAAGAAAGATTTCAGATATCAGGTTTTTTTCCTAAATTCAACTGTCTGGTAATAATTGATGTAAGTAGTATTGTTTCTGCTTCATGAAAGAACATGACCATCTCTCCAATTTGTTTCCGCATTAATGAAAAATTACTCTTTGTTTTCAAAATGCCTAATCTTCAAAGGTGTTTCACAAAGGATTGTTTTACAAACTTGCAAGCAATTCCACTAATTGCAAATGCCTAGTGATGAGGTAGAACTGAGATACTCTGTTAGTAAATACACATACACAAGCAACTAGGTGGACATAGACATGTGCATGTATATGTATGTATACTGTATGTATATCTTTTATGTCTATGTATGTGTGTAACACACACATATTCCTCTCTCTCAATAAGCTTCCAGTTGCCCTACTGTAGAATTCCCGTGTGTTATTTTCAAAAGCATTAGGGACCTACAGTTTTCAGGACTGAACACAAGCAGAGAGATCACATTTTCTACTACTGTATATGAGTGCAGTGATTCAAATAGTATCACTTCACATGTTATAACCATCCAAGATTATGAATGTCCCTGCCCATGGCAAGGGGCCTGGAACTAGATGATCTTCCAACCTAAACCATTCTATGATTCTGTGAAGCCAAAACATCCTCACTCTCTCTCAGAGAATTTGCCTCTGGACCTCTAGCAGTCCATTTCTCCTAGCTTTCAGCTCTAAGTAACTTCAACTTGATCTTATTTTACAGCAGTAGAAGGCAAGAGGTTCACACTGATAAGTATGAAAATCCTTTTCAATTTCTTTATCTTTAAAGCCTCATGGAAATAATCTACAAAGCTAACATGAAAATTCTGTGGAAAAATATTTTAGGATTGGGCTTAGAGCTTGAATAGACTGTCGCTACTGCAGTGATGTTCTACCTGGTCACTAGTTTAGAAAGAGGCTGGCTTGCCTGTGAGCTATACAGACCTATATTCCCAGACTAACTGGAGAACTCTAAAAGACTCCCAAAACACACATTCACAGACAACAAAACCCTGAGGAAAGTAGTGATAAATCTAAACATACAGCATCATCCTCCAATATATTTCCCCTCCTCTCTCTCTTCCCTCACGTTCCATACGTTTCCTTATCCCAAACGGAAATGAGAAAACGATGAAGTATTTCATGCAGTATGATCCATCCCTGTCTTCTCTTATTGGCATCCACTTTGTTCAAAGGTGCTGTGTTTCCCATAAATTCCTTGCTGCATCCACCTAAATCTACTCAGGCTGGCTCTTCTACTAACATGAGACATGAGAAAGCATCAAGTTTTACTCCTTCTATTTTCCTATTAGTAACAAAGGTGGCAGTTACTCATGATGAAGAATAAGGACATCCCTAAGTTACAAATTCTGACTTCCCTATTTCCTCAATCAGAAAGCTGTTCATTCAACTCTCACCACAAGCGTTCACACTAAAAAATTCCATTTTTTTTAGCTGTCCAGTGATGTATACATAAAAAAAAAAAAATTGAAAGATATTTATTAATTCAAGCTGTGTGATACTGTTACCATTTATTAAGCTACAATTATGCAGAACATCCTTAAGTGGTAACAGAAAGCCTTGTGAAATAGTGTTAAAGACAGACACTGTTAAAAATAGACACTGTAAATAAAGGCAAAATCAGAGAAAACCCCATTCGGCTCGAATTGTAGTTTAGTGCATTGCAACAGCTTTCTAGTACAGAAAGGTTATAACTTTACACAATGAAGAAACTCCTAAAAATATAAATATTTTATTATGATGTTTTATTTGCCTTTGATTTACTTTGATTATCCTATTTAAATGGCTAATCTAAAATAAAGATTATATAAAAGCAAGTCCTTTGAACTATTACAAATAGAAGTAAACATCATAGAGGAATTAAATACCTGATTGAGCTGTTGTTTGGATTCTTTAGGTCCTGATGAAGCTTTATCACCCATTCCTGATATTCTTGCTTCTGGATAGCAGTAGACTGTTTTAATTCATTGGTCCATTTGTTCTCCAAATCCTAACAAGATGACAGTTATGATTTGGGTGTTTCGACATATTTTTTTTTTTTAAGACAACTATTTGCATGACATATTCTAGTTCATTGAACTTGGTATACCTGCTGAGATTCAAAATGCTGAGCTGCTAATGAATTTACGTCTTGGTCTGTTAGTGATTTCCCTAGCTCCTGCATCACCTTATCCATTTCTGCTCCTTGTCTGAAAGAGAAGCACAAGGTAGATTTAGAAAAAGCAACACTTTCCAAAAATTGGCAGAATATCCATTACTGTTGATACAATTACTGATAAAATGATCAGTTCTATCAGCTGGCTGGTCAATGCTCATCACAAGCAGAGATACAACTGAACAGATAGCTGAAAGACACGTCACGTTAGGCAGTAATTTATCCATCTGCTCATTTTGGAATTTGAATTAATACACTTAAAGTATACACTCACAGATATTCAAAGAAGGTATGACAGCATCTTCAGATATGCTAATATAGCCCTTCACTATCCTTATCATTAGAAGAGTTTTTGAAATGGACGTACTCAGTCCCTTGCTTCCCTCCCGCCCTATCCACAGTTGATCCAGGCAGATAAACACCAGGAAGCAGGCTAAATACACCCGTTTTTAACAGTCAGATGAGCTTCCAGCTCAAACTACAGTCAAGAAGGAGACCTAGAGCTAAAGGGCAGATCCTTCAATACCTTGTCCCATCTTAGTCTTCTTAACCCCTGGCTTCACTTAGTCTTTCAACTTCAGCCCTTTCTTCAGCAAGGAATCAATTTACCCTAGCACAGATTTAGCAACAAATATCCACAAATTTGAATGGAGGGTCAGGTATTCCAAGTCAGCTCCTGTGTAAACAGAACACCACCTACGCTCATCTGGGATAGTCTCAGCTGCCACCAACATATAGAGTTTCTTGATTATGACAAACAGATATGGTAAATTCCACCAGAGTCAATACACAGTTATGTCACACTAGAGCTCTACAACATTACTGCTCTTCGGATAAAGGGCCCTTTCTTCTAGATGCATACTTGAGAAGAGTCCATAAGCAGCAAAATGTTTTGCTAGCACGTTATGGGCAACATTTATCCCCAAATTAGAGATACATACAGTTCAGTCTAGAAGAAACTATATGAACAGGTATGCATTGTATAACATGAGCTTACTGAATTTCACTGATTTTTAGAGTTGGAAGGGACCATAGAGATCATCTAGTCCAACTCTCCTGCCAAAGCAGGA
>JAOXNO010000001.1:75938399-75954387 GCA_028565335.1 Limnodromus scolopaceus | reverse complement strand
GAACTTCTTTACTTTGAGGGTGGCAGAGCCCTGGAAGAGGCTGCCCAGGGAGGTGGTGGAGTCTCCTTCTCTGGAGAAACTCAAACCCTGCCTGGACACGTTCCTGTGCAACCTGCTCTGGGTGGATCTACTTTGGCAGGGAGGTTGGACTAGATGATCTCCAGAGGTCCCTTCCAACCCTAAGTGATTCTGTGATTTACTCACGGGCTCAGTACCTCTTAATATGTATTATTTATATGTATTATATATATGTATTTATTAATATATATTATTATTGCCATGCACCGGCACTCGAGGTCTAAAAGGAGCTGGTGCAGATTCATTTATCTGTCTCTCCTCTCCTCCCAAATCAATTTAACTCCTCCAAGTAGCTGAAACCAGAGTCGATTTTCCCCCTCCTGACACCTCCAAATTAATTTGGCAGGTATTATAACCTACACTGGAATGATCAGAATTATTCGGCACCTTTGGATTGTCAGGGTCTTATTGTTTTTGTAAAAACTACGGGAGTCATGGCAGGCTTCTCAGTGCTTGAATGAAAGCTCACATTTCTCTTGTTGATCTGCTCTGTTCATAGAAACTGTGGTTTGAGATCTGGGGAATGATCCATCTTCACTAGGCTTCACAAAAAAACTATTTGATTTAATCCGGTTTCTCCATTTTCCATCACTTCCCTTGTCTCCTTTCAAGCTCTAAATTTGACTCCTGGAAAGAGAAGAACACTCCACTGATGTGAATTGAAGCAGGATATGAAGGCAAAGGCAGATTTTGTTCATTAGAGGCTTTACAGTGCAAGCCCTTCCATTTATTATTTTTATTGCTGTGTCTGCTGCCATGTGGAACAAACTCTTTGCTGATTCTCTGAAATCTTTCTCAAGCCTTGAGATTCTATTTGTTTTGTGAGAAAAGTTATGGCCTTCAGATTTTATAGGTTGTTTGGTTTGGGGGTTTTTTAATTAAAGTAGTTTTGAGTTTTGACTTCTTGGCATTTCTGTTTTGTCATCCGATTGTATTTTTCCTCATCCTTCTCTTTCCTTCCCTCCTATATTTTTTTTTCAAGTTTCCAAAGGAAATAAAAGTCAAATAAGGTGAGAATTTCAATGTCTCTAGTCCTGAATCTTTTTTGCATTAAAACATTTTGAAATAAGGATCAAATAATATTAGTGTTTGTAAAATGATCTTTTGATATTAAAAGTATAAGAAATTTAACTGGTATTAATTTCAGCCTTTTCCAAAAAGCAGATTTGGAGATTTCTTTTCTCTTCTTTATTCCAAACACACTATGGCTTTATTGTCAAAAGGTTTGTGTTGCTCTTCTGCTTTTTTAAATCTTTCTTTCACTTTGACAAAGATTTTGTCTGCATTTTTTCTGCTGGCTGTGAAACATGAATTGCTTTATTGTTCTCAGAAGAAAAGTAAAGAAAATAATGAATTGAGACTAGGTGTTAGCTATTCCCCCATGGAGCCTGACGGTTACAAAAATAGATTACAGCATGCTGAATAAAAGATCACTGAAGTCTGTTCCCTTAATATTCCACGCTAAAGCTGCTGCTCCTGCAAGCATTTGTTTTGCTGATGGAATATTTAAAAGGCTGTCAGGTCACAAAGAGGAGTAAAATTTAAGCAGAGAGGGGACTACCTAGAAACATTCATTCCACGACTGCAAGTAGTTTTGAGGGCTAAGAGGAAGCTATGAGTGAAATGCTTGGAGGCACTCTTTGGATTCTCACTAAAAGTCTGAATTACCTTTGAATTACCTTCATTAGACAGTTTATGTTTATAGCAGGAGAGCAAAAGCTACGGCTGTGTCTTTGAAAAAGGGGGGGGGGCGGGGAGAAGAAGAAAGGAAAGCAAATGATGCACCTTGTGGTGCCTCAAGGGATAGTTTTGCAATCATGCTGAGCCTAATTGACGAACATGTTGTGCTTACGCTAAGTCCTCAAAGGTTTCATAGCACGTCAGCCAATATGCTGCTATTCGCGGCTCGGTTTGGTATTATTTGGTTTGTGTCAGTGCTGTGGAAGTGTTGTAAAACAAGGTGTGATTTGATTCAAGCCAGCTCACCCATAAAAATCGTCAATCAGCCCGTGCTGTTATTCATGGAGGAGCCCCTGTGTGGCCGTGTTGGATTAGATGAACAGTAGCATCAGGTTTAAATTGCAAGGAGAACAATTTAATGGAGGCAGATTTCAAACATGGAGCTTTGTCATTATGGGGAAAGAAAGAAGCAGCGCGAGCTGCTGCGATTTCAGCTTCTTCAGTAACTCTTGCTTACAAATGAGAAGAAATAGAAGAATCCAGCCTAAGGTAATAGTGGTTAGCATTTGTTTTTATTGTTTGATGTACAAATGTTGATATTAGGTGATGGCACACCTATTGTGAGCACTGAAAAATGACTATTAGAAAACAGAAGGAAGACAGTTTGATCAGTCGTACCATCTACCATCAATTCCAGATGACATTTTTATTGGATTAATCATTATTTAAATTTGTTTGGAGAAAAGGAATTGGGATGAAAAATTTTAATTAAAACATCAGCATTACTAATGCCGCAAATAACTGTTAACATTTTTAAGTCACAGGAGTATCTTACAGGTTTCTGCCCAAGTGGTGAGCAAATGATTAATTTGTAGAATCCCTTAGTACCTAGGGTTCTGCAAAAGATTTCAGATTGACCTTTTGGTTTATGTGAGAGGGTTTTTGGTTTATTAAAAATATAAGTATTTTGTAGACAGCCAGTCTATTTTTTATTTTAGAGAAAAAAGATACTCTATAGAAACCCCAGTGAGTTGTATTAATCTGAAATCAAAGGTTCTGCCTTTTAAAACACGCGCGTTTCTAATTTTAAACCTCACATTTGATCATTTTGTTTAAGCTGACCTACAGGAAAATCAATGTGAGGGGTCATTCATTGATGTGCTACTAATTTTATACTAGTACAACCACTCTGAAGTAACGAAGTTGAGAAATGATGCCCCCGGTTTTCCTTCCCAGATGGCACTATTTAGCAAGTCGGGTGAATGTATAGCTGAATGTCTGATGTCAGTAGTATTTGGGAAAGTGGTTAGTAAGTGTGGTTATGAACTGTACAAGGAGTGAGAGGTCTTGATTCTTCTGGATTAGCCATTCCAGATTCCACTTCCATTCATCACAGGGTGACACAGGTGTTTCCCAAGTTTGACCTGCAGATTGGCAGAAACAGCTCGAACTCTTTCATGGAAGATCTTGCAAGTCTTTCAGGGCTTGATAGAAAAGTTAAAAATTCTTTTCCATCCTGATAATGATCTCATTTGCCTATCATCCTTTTTTTTTTTTTTCCTATGACTTTTCAACATATCTAGAGCTACATTTCATCTGTGCACCCGACTCAATTTAAATCAGCTTATCTGGTCCATATCCAACTCCTGCTTCTCATGTGATTCCTCTTCAGTTTGTGAGTCCAGGAATAGCCATATTTTCTGTTCTTGGAATAGTCCTAAGAACAGATTGATGCTTTAGAAAAACCTGTTTGAGCAGCGATTTCTAGGCTCTGTCCTTTGTTTGCCCAGTCTGTTTCCTAGAAATGATGATGTTGCTAGGGTCCTGATGGCTTCGTACAGTCAATCAGCTCTTTGGAAAATCCCCATGTACCCAAATTGTATTTGAGTTCAGTCGTGGATCCTTGTTCAGACATTAGGAATTATCTCCCAAGGTTATGATAATTATGTCCTTAGCTAGACAATGCCTTAGTTTCCTCCTATGTAAAACTGCGTTCATGATTCTTATCTAGCCCTTTTAGAACTGAACAGCATTATTAATTTGTTTTTCTTGTTTGCCAGGAGAAAGAACAGATCCTAACCATGATAGGAATTGTTAATAAACTAAAGAGCCAACTTCCTTCCTGTATCTTTTGTCCCCACTCAAATCAGTGGGATGACTTTGTAGGGGGCGTAAAATATTTTCAAATCAAATTCAGCGTTTGAAATCCATTTTGCATTAGAGGAAGTGGGTCTCTAAGGTGCATTGCAGTGCGGAAGGAGCACAGTAAAGGGTATAAAGAGTAGAATTAATTTAATCTAATTTTAGGGATATAAAAATTCGGGATAGCTAGTCTACATTATTTGCATAGTCTCCTCCTCAAGCCAAGCCAATTCACTTCTACAGGGACATTTGTTTACCTTGAACATTTAGTCCAAGATGGAATGAATCCTCTTCCCACTCCAGAATGCCGGTTCCTTTGCAGGAGAGAAGTTCTTGAATGCCCTTTACCTCTAATACTATTCTACTTCACAGAGAAGTTACCAAACTTAGTAAATTTGTAGTTAAGGTTTTTGTCTATGTGATGATCACAGCTAATGATTGCATGCGCAGGAACTTACCTACCATTGCACTTAACTCCTGTAATTAGATATCTTTCAGAAACAGGTTTTGTTTTGTTTTGTTTTTTTTTTTTTAATGAGTGACAATGACCATAAATATTTCTTTCAAACTTAACAAAACTGCTTTGCAATTTATAGCTGAAGGATTTTATGCACCACTTTTTACTTCAGTGTATAACGACTAAGATTTAATTGTAATCCTGGCAGGTTTCTCTTGCTTTGAGAATATTGTTGAGGAATGTAGGAAAAAACTTTATACAGTTACTTGTATTGTCAAAAATTCATTGCTCCTCTTCAAGTATGAGAAAAGAATCATCCTAAAGATTGTTTTTCCTCCTGCATGACTTAGCAAATTTGAGTATGCTTACAAGAATGTAATAAAATGAGAAGAGAAAGCATTACAAAGAACAAAGATAAATAAAAGAAAATAGAGGACATGCTTCTTGATGGGAGACAGTTGAATGCATGGTCTGATCAGTCCTTCACTCCTGTCTATGTAGGCTGTCCTGAGAATGTTAATAGTTTCTCAACAAGAGTCAAAACCTAACATGGAAAGGTACGGTCCAGAGGCTTTAGGAGCTACATAAAGCTTTATTATAAATCTTCTCATTAAAAGAATGGCTGTGCTGCAACAGGCCGGAGGGAATGGAGTGCACAGCTTTCTGCCAGGTATCCCCACCTCATCTTCCCAGCAGAGCTGGAGGAAAGAAGAACACTGAGTGCTGTGATCACAGTACTTCATCATCTATGTAGTACCTAAACGTGATATCAACAGTGGGCTGCACTGATCATTTCCAGTATCACAAATCTATATTTTCATAGTTAGAATATATGGCACACGCTACATTGGTTAAATCCCTTCTTGTGCACCTTGGTGAAAATTGCTCAGAAATGCTTAATATGCCTGTGGGATGGAAGAGTTGGAGTGTAACGGGCTGTGTGTGCTCACAAATGCTTGTTTGTCTGTATTTATTTGTGTGTGTCCCGGTTTGAAGTAAAACCGAACCAATTTTGTGTTCTGTACTTTTACGTGTTAGCCAGGCCTCTTCTAACACTCTGAAATTAATGGGATATTGTGGAGAAAACTGCTCGTTCTCACAATGGTAAGACCAATGTTTGTGCTCCATGCCAAGGAATGGGGTGCAGAGAGGCCCTTGCTTATACTTACTGCTGTAACAACCAAGGGCAGCCAATTTTTGTTATTTGCCCCTTAGAGGGTCGAAACGAAAAAATGTAGAGGGATCACATCTGTGGGGAGGAGGGGACAGGAGAAGTGACCCAAACCTGACCAACTGGGGTATTCCATCCCATCTGCCCCATGCTCAGTACAAAAGCTGAGGGATCAAAGGGTCAACTCTCTTCCTGCGATGGCCGACGTCCCAAGAGGACCCTGTCTGTTCATCTGCCTTTGGTCCCCATCCATGTGTTCCTGACTCCAGATCTGGAACCCAGTTCCCATCTATCGCTGAGTCCAGTCTGGGACTTCCCCAGTGCCTGCTGGTGATGGGACTGTCATCCTGGGAGCTTGATACGGTCGTATATATTGTATCTATTTCATTATTTTCTTCTTTTTTTTTTATTTTAATATTAATTCTTCATTAAAGTAGTTTAGTTCATTCTAAACTTCTAAATCTCTTTATCTCTTCCTCTCCTCTCTTTTTTTTTGGGGGGGAGGAGAGGGGAAGAGCCATCTGTCAGTCTGGTTCTGGTAAATTCAGCCGAAACCACGACAGTGCAGGAGTGATTTAACTTAGATAAAAGTGATGTGTGTTTGTGCTGCTTAATTAGTATTCCAGCATGCGACAGCTCCATTCATTCCCAGGGCTGAACCGGTGCTGCTGGTGTGACAGTCTGTGTGGTTATTTGGCTAGAGAACAAAAAGCTGCTCGTGTATGTGAGGGGTGACACCGGGGAGGATTGGTTGACTAGAGAGGTGCCGAGCTTGGGAGAATGGAAAAGTGGGAGCGATGGCGGTGGGAGTGGTGTGCCTTGCAGGATGCTCTACCTCGGCAGTTACACAAGGCAAGGGCATCATCGCGTGGACCGCCGTGCAAAAGAGCAGCCGTTTGTCCTTTGACCACGCAGTGAAAAGTGCTGCTGATTCCATGAACATCAGTGGAAGTGGCAGCCTTCTAGAATAGCTTCCCTGGGTGAGCATGTATTTCTTCTTTGAAAACTCTGGTTCCTGAGTGAAAGTAGAACTGTTCTGGGTTGTCGACAGATTTAAGACCAGCAGGGAACATGCCATTGCTTGGCTACGTGAAGGAGGAGAGCACATATTGTATTTTCAGGCTTAGATAACCCCCTAAGATGGTGGGGGGATAGGGATGCCTCCGTCAGTGCCCCGTCACACACGCCCAACACCCAAAAGAGGAAAAGGAAAGACAGGATGGCAGCTCAGCTCTGTCTCACTATCCACACCAAAATGAGAGCCTCATTTTCTCACAGGGCAGAGCAGCTCTGTGCTGATGCCAAGAAGAACCATAGACCAAGGTGCCACAGTTTGGTCCTCAGTAAATGGCACATACCGTCCAATGAGAAATTAACCCTTGAGCTATTAATTTATTTTCATTTTCCAGTCTGGCAGTCTCGGTGAATAGATTTTACTCGCTGTATAGCAAGGTCGCTGTGACAAATTTTGAAAAAAATACAAGTTCAAGTGTTTTTTGGTTTCACAAGCACATGAGCTCAGTGAGAAAGAACAGACTGAGACGGCAAGGAGAACAGCCAATCCTGTTATATTTGTCTTTCTTATTACCAACTTGCCATGATAAATATGGAAAATTATATTTGGCTAGAAGGAGGCTGAGAAAAGGAACAGATGGCCACCAAAAGAATACTAGAGCAGCTAATAGTCACTGGCATATTTCCGGGATAAAAATTTAAATCTGAAGCCAAGCAGAGGGTTATCCATTTTTTTCTGATCAGGGTACTGTGCATGAAACTGATCCTGCTATGCTCTGACTACATGAAGGTGGGCTTTCTGAAATGCATTCGCCGAATGGAATAAACAACCTCTATCCTGCGGTTGCCGACTCTTGCCGTTATGCTGACCGAAATAGTTGACAAGGTGGGGAAAATGTTTGCGTTCCTACTGTATTTTGAGTGAGTGAGACTGCATTTGCTGTGGCTTTTTAATGTATTGCATGATTTAACACTTGCATTGCATGCTTTCTATGTATTCTACAGGCTTTATTCGGTTTTGATAGAGGACAGAGAGAATAAAGTGCCAATTTAAATAAGGAGACAATGGAGTCTATATTTTATATAGCTGTGTTTTTTATCATTTCTAAAATTCTCATACATTTCTGAGTTCTGTGGTCGACTAGGTACTGAAAAAAATAAGCAAACCTTCGGGGGATTATGAACAAGTGTCACAATTTCTGATTTTGCAGAATGCTGTACCTCAACTTCCTTATGACTGCAGAACTAGATAGTGAATGGGGACACTGTTCTGTTTCTTGAGCAATGATTGGAATTAGCAAGGTAATGGCCAGTAATAAATGATCTGAAGGGCTGGAATAGCAGGAGATGATAGTTTGGGATTGAGGTGCAATTTGAAGTGCAAAATCGTAGGACAGGCCAAGTGCTATAGGAGCAGGACAGTTAGGGGTGAAACGGAGCGAAATAGTAGCAGTTGCTGCAGTTTCTCTTTAGAGTGCATCTGCCAGAGTTAAACGGGTCTCAACAGCTCAGCTGTAGATCCCGTATGAGATGCACAGGGTTTTGTTAGAGCAGCAGGTGATGGGTCACCTGGATCAAGACCATCAAATAAATCCCTGTTGTGGACTAACTGATCAATCCACCCGCTCCCCATCCAGCCACTGGCATTAGCCTTGCAGGCACAGATCAGTTTTTTCTACTGGTAAAAGATTATACTATTTACCTTTTCAGGGGGAACGTTATGTGGGTTGATCTGTTATTGATTTTAAGGTGTTTTCAATAAATTGCTGAAAGAGTGCTGAAGAACTATAAACTCTTAATAAGTAGGTTTTGAGAAAAAAAGAGATAAAGAGAATCACAAATACCCATGATTTAAAAAAGGCACAGCCATGGGCTGATGGACTGATTTTGCTTTTGCCATGTAAAAGGAGAAATGTACATCTCAAACCCTTGTCAATCTTTCCCCAGTGAATGGAAATGCTGGCAGCATATTCTGGTGCTTGCTCACCTGCTTCTTTAGCTCTTGCTGAGTTTTAAAGTCCTTTTGTGAATTGTTCATGCTCTATTACTGACTACAATATATTTTGAACTCTATATTAGTAAAATAGACATCACTGCATAGCCTTTTAAAGGTATTACTAAGAAATAAAATGCCAGTTTGGAGTGAAGAGTCTGCAATCTGTACAGCTATGGAAAGTCCACGGTTTGGTTTTCAGTGATAGGTGTTTCTCTCTAATATCCTGGCTTGATATTGACTTGTAGTTAGAAAAGCACAAAGTGGGTAAGAAACTGTCTCAAAATGAAGTGTAACGTTTTCATCAGCTCCAGAAACTGAAAAATAAAACTAGCCGGGAGTAAAGTATGGATGAGGTGTGGGGAGAAGTATAATATGCACTAAAATTAATAGTCTTATTAAGACCTGGATTGATGTATCTAGTAGAGTTATGACTGTGGATCCCAGACTCATCTTCATAACAAATGTGATTCTCCCTTGAGAAGCAGGATATGTAGTTTGCATATGAAGTGTTTGTCTGTAAAAATATTCTGGCACTGGATTTTCCACAGATTGTCTACGTAAATTCACAGGGGAGGGTAGTGACCACAAGGAGATTGGGTGTACAGGGAAAAGTATACAATGCTCTAGGACATTCATGTGTAGGATGCAATAATCCAGTGGTTCCCTTCTGGGGGCATTTGTTATGGTGGCTCTGGGGATGTTTTGGATTTATAGCAAATAATCCCTTACCCCTGGTCAGCTGATCTCCAATTCTGAAGATGGGAATTACTATGTCAAGTCTTAGTAACTTTCCCTTTCCTAATATTCTCCTCTGCATCACAGATATCCATGACCTTTCCTCTCAAACTGTACCCAATTAGCATAATCAGGCTAAACCCAGAGCTGTTCTTAGCGTGTTCTGAATCTGAAGTTTACCCTTTAAGCTTGCAGAAGGACTTATTTATTTGTGAGATTTTTTTTCCTCCCCTGACTTTTCAAATGAAAAGAAAGAGAAAATACGTGCCATGGACACTAACAGCGCAGTTGTCCAAAGGGCAGTTTCTAGCTGGTCTGCCCAGCTTTAGTAGTGTCTTCTAGAGGTCTCTAATCTAACCTCCTCTCCAAGGATGGAGATTCCACGGCCTCTCTGAGCACCTATCCCATGCTTACAGAGCAGGATGCGTCAGGGCCATTGTACATCTATCTTTAGCTTGATCTGCACCTTTGTAGCGACGCCGATGTGCCCTGGATATAATGGGGTCACTGTATGTGTGTGGACTGGTTTGTACACGAGCACCCATCACCCACTACCGCTCCTGTACACGTGCGGTGTATTGGCACAGGTGCAGCAGTCTAATCTCAGTTGTCCCTTCTTCTTTCAGGCTCAGACAGAAGCCCTCTCAGCACCATGGCAGAGGTTTTATGGCACTAGCCAGTACAAAACACATTAAGCATACTCCAGCACTATGAAGACATATTTTCATAGGGACTAACTGGAGTCCTCAGCAAAAGCCTTCAGAAAGTGATCCCCTGGCGCTGATACTGGCACCAAATAGGCTAGAAGTCATTTTAAAGAGCAATGACTTTATCGTTATCAAGTGTTCTGCTCACTGCAGCCTGTGTGACAGGTACAGGCCACCGAAGCCCTGGCTGCAAAACAGATAAAAAAGAATACCATCCTGCTTTATTTGAGTATTTTTTTAATCTGTAGCTCAAATCTGTATGATAATTTTGGCTGCAAATTTGTTATTTTGGAACTCCACATTAAAGTTCCCCTCTTGTGCCTCCAAGTTCCTCTGCCTCTAGAGCAAATATTGCTGTTCAACCACTTCCCAACTTCTCTAGTGGAACTGATGTATCCACTTGGATAAAGATGATTTTTTTGACTGTGAGTGGAATGACATTGTGTCTCACAGCCCGGGGACAAGGCAGCACGTTTGACTAAACCCAGTGGAGTTGAGGTTCACTCCAGCCTATGGAGTAGAGCTCCAAGCTGCTGTAGCCACAGAATTTTCGGTATCTAAATTATTGTAAGGATTTCTGCAATTCACTATAGTCTGTTGTTGGATGGAAACATACAGTGCTACTTATCATGTTTGCCTTCATGAAAAATCTGCTGAAAGTGCTCGTAGAATCTTAAAAATGATGAGCTGCTTAGCACTTTCCTTACGTTTCTTTTTTATTTTTTAATTTGTTGCTAATATTATCTGCCCGGTGGATTGTTTTCTACATCTCAGTAAATACAAACGTTGATTCGTTTTTCTTATAAAAGCTGCACCACGAGTCGAATCCGTTTGGCGCTGCTGTTTAACACTGGGTGGGCTCACACTCTACCCTCGTGGGGCAGTTTAAAGGCTGTCCTTCCAAAGCTCGCTATCTGCTTTCCAGCGCACGTTTAGGGGTGGCAAACCCCCCCCCCTCTGTTTCCCCTCCGCTGACCACATGGGCATATCGAGCGCGCTGAGAGGCACAACGGGCAAAGCAAGCTGTCCCCGCACCTGCCCGCCAAACAGCTGTTCCCCTGCCAGAGGAGCTGCCGGAGCGCAGCACGTTTTCGGCAGCTTTTGTGGTCCTCTCCCCTCCGCCGTGTCGGCGCAGACGTTACCACAAAGGAAAGAAAGAAGCACAGAAACCGTACGGAGATTTCAGCACTGGGGTTGGTTTTTTGGTTGTTTTTTTTTTCCAGAATCATTTTTATTAAAGCATCGTTTCATGTTGGCAGACTTCCCACGTGGACGCATTTTCTCAGCCTCAGCTGACGGTTCCAGAGAGAGATCATCTAGGATCTAACAGGGTCTTCCATCAGGTAGGTGACTCTTCAGCTGACTTTAAAAATATCTCACTCCTTGTTTTCTAAGAGACCCCTTACAATAAATGAATCTGAGCAGAGGCAGCCCTTTATTCCCTGCCCTCTTCCATTTCCCCTGTAGCTGTATGGCTATCCCAAATGCCTGCGAGTGTTTTGCTCTGGCTGGCTGTTCAGTAGCATTGGAGGCATTTCTTCTGCCCAGCCCCTTTTTGTTTCTTGAAGCTTTCAAGAAAAGCCCACTGGAATCTCAGTTCTGAGGTTTGAAAGACTTTTCCGTCGTATTGGAAAACTTACTCAGGTTGGTTGGATTGAGAGCTTTGTTTCTTTGCTTTTTGAAAAACATACCAAACCTCTCCTTTGTTGTCAAATGCTTGACAAAAACGTTTCTATCTTTCCCCAGTGAAAGACGAGCTCATATGGGGAGTAGCCTTCACTCTCTGGGCCTTGTTTGGCATTTGAGAGCGCACAGTCAGACTATTTCAGATCTATTTCAAATCCATTTTTTATTATTTGCCAAAGAAATAGCCTACCTCGAAAATTTTCTTTGCTGCTAAGAGCATGATTTCCCTCACTTTAGGTATCCAAAAATATCAGAGGTCCTAACATTCATAAAAACACATGCTTGAGTGACTCACATTCAAGAATGGGTGGTATAGAAATGTTTTGCAAATAACAAATGGGAGAAGTCTAAAGGAAGGACTAATAATCCTGGAGCTTTCAAACGAGTATAAATGTTTACTTTTCAATGAAGTTTGCACAGAGCTTGCCTTTTCCTCACCCACGAGGGGGGCAACAAAGGGGTCAAGTCAAAGTGAACTCGATGGGAAATGAGGGGAGATGAATATTGAGAAACCAGTGCAGGGAAGACCTTCCCACTGTCTCCACCCTGGCGTTTGGCAGCGGCCCAGTCCCAGTTTCTCTTCTGCCACTGGGAATAGCGTGTGATGTTTCCCCATCAGAGGAGTCCTGCTGCCTGTTCACTTTCCAAGCCCAACCGCCTTTTCCAGCTGAAGCAGTCCGTGCTCTGGTGCTGGATGGAGATGCTCTTGTGGGGAAACACTCATGACTTAAAATGTGCCGGGCTGCCAGATTGCCTGGGCAGCTTACTCCTGCCCGTCAGTAAAACTGGGAGCTGCCGGAGAGTACCTGCTCTTTTCCCCTTTGCCATTAGGTGTCAGAAGTGAACTATACGCGTAATGTAACGGCACACTAATAATGTTCTGTAATACTTATGCTTTCTATTTAGAAAGTCAGTCGTGGTGTTCTTTCCCTCCCACATCTGGAAGGTCAAGCCAAGCATGGTTTGGTTGCAGACACTGCAAACCCTCCTCCCCTGGAAAGCAGCCTGCCTCAGATAACAAACAAGAGCTTGCAGAATGTCCTCCCCTCTCTTCAGGTGAGCGAGTTACAAAACTCTGAGGCATCTTGTGCTTGAGTGGTTAATCAGCTTCTCTCTAGTACTGCGAAGAGAGTGTCAGTGGCACAGTGTCACAAGCGTGTTTGTGTGTGGGAAGAGAGAAATAGTTTAGTGTCATCACTTGCATCAATTTCCATTTTCAGCCATAGTTAAAGAGAAATAAAAAAGGAAGAACTATAAACAGTCAGACATAAATCACTTACCAGCACGGCTGTGTGGATCTCCAGCTATTTTAATGGACACCCAACATCACAGGAAGTTTTTGAAGTCATCTTCACATTTGGCATTCCTTCTTTCTTACTTTTTCGGAAGTCCTACATCCATCCCCTGTCTGAACTCTCTTCTTATCCTCCTTTTCTCCCCAACAAAACAGGGACCTGCATTACTCACCATCACTACTCTGATCACTCCTTTCACCTTCCTTCTGCTTCAATACAGTCTCTTTATTGAGAGATTTGTCAGGTTCTATAGGGGTCTGATATGAAGTCTTTTCCGATTTATTGCAGTGGAGGTCCCCACATAATGCATTTTATTTGGGAAGTTAAGAGTCTTCTCAAATACTTTGAATTTGGCAGCTTGCTACTGCTACAAATTATTTAATTTAGTTAGGAGGGGGGCAAAGCTACAAAACGCAAAATAGCATTAATGATGAGGTGGAATGGCTTAGTCTCCAAAATAATTATTTTCTTTAAAGCTTAGCTCTGTGGCCTTTTTAAGTCAAACCTGCACTCAGTTCCTACAGAAGCCAATGATTAAGCTTTGCGTCAGAAAATGAACCATCCTCCCAGTTTATTTTCTGTGAAAAGATTGAACCCAAGTGCTTTACAGAGATGGGGTTCTATTTTATTTTATTTTAAAATGGAACTTACAGACTTCTTTAAGAAGCTCTGTAAACACCAATAAGTGAGCCTTTTTGCTTGGCTTAGAAGTGTCTATGGAAGTACACAAGCCTACGCATACGTAGACACGTATGCCAAGGGGACAATAAGCATTTCAATCTAGAAAGCATGATTATGTGCTGTCATTTTTGGAGATCTTCTTTGTTTACTCTTCCTTAGCAATAACAGACCATTGCTGAATTGAGGGAGTGAGTACTGGAATGGGGGAAGAGTGGAGTTCTCAGGCTGGGGCTCAGCAGGACAGCAGTAGGACCCACCTGCAGCAGCACAGACCTGTGCTTGAGCTGTTCAAGTGGTGCCGCTCATACCTGGCTGCCCTGCTTTTGTGGCAGTTAATATTGCAAAAAAATAATTATCAAGGTTAGATGCGAGTATGGGAAGTGATTTTATTTTAAAACAAGGCATTTTCACTTGCACTAATGCATTCTTAACCCAAAACTCACAACCACCGAGATGCATGTATCCGAGTGGTACCAGCCATGACTTCTTGCGACGACGTGGTGGACTTGTGTTGCCCACTGGTTGCTCCATATCACCACGTGCTGGTTTTTGAATATAGCTTTTGTGCCCTTCTGACACTGAGAGAGACTGATATTTTGTGTTTCCCTCCTGTCCCACTCCTATGAGTCCTCAGGACTTTCTCAAAGGATAGGGAATTATAAATAAATGAAGGAATGATTTAGGTTGGATGGGACATCCAGAGGACACCTATCCCAACCTCCTACCCCAAGCTGAGCAAACTTGGAGAAGGTTGCTCAGTGCCTTGTCCAGTTGGGTCCCAAATATCTCAAATGATGGAGAGTCCACAGCTTCTTAGGGAAACCTGTTGCAATAGTGAACCACAATCATGATAAAAAAAAGTTTCTCCTAATATCTACTCAGCATTTCCTGGGTTGCAACTAGTATCCATTAGCGACATACCCATCTTGTCCTAGGACCACGCACCTCTGAGAAATCTGACTTTGCTTTCTCTGTATCATCCTGTCAAGTAACTGCAGACAGCAGTAAGATCACTCCTGAAGCTTCCTCTTCTGCAGGCGGAAAAAATATATTTCCTGCAGCCTCTCCTTGTACATCATGTCCTCCAGGCTCCTGACCATCCCCCGAATTCACTCCAGTTGGTCCCTGTCTTTCTTGTCCTGGGAAACCTTAGACTAGACACTGTACTCCCAGCATGGTCTCACAAAGTGACCTCAGGGGGAGATGTCTTCTCCCCCTCTACTGTCTATCCTCTTACTAGTACAGCCCGGGATGCCTTTGGCATTCTTTGCTACAAGAGCACGGTTGTTGTCAGGTTGCTGTCAGGCCCTTCCCTGCAAAGCTACATCATTTTGGTTGTCCCCCAGCCTGTCCTGTTGCTCGGGTATATTCTGTTCCGGGTGCAGGACTTAGCATTTGTGTTTGTTCAACTTTAGAAGATACCCTTAGCCCATTTTTCCAGCCTGCTGAAGTCCCTTTGGATATCAGCCCCGCCGTGTCCACAGATTTGAGAGGGTGAACTCATGCATTGTTTGGGTCATTAATAAAGACACTAAACTGTACTGGCTTTAGGATCGATCCCTGAAGGATGCCACCAGTAACCAACTGCAGTCCTTGGAACCTGACCATCCATCCGATTTTCCACTCATATTCCATTTATCCAGTTCCATGTATCTCACTCTTTGGGCTTCAAGCATCCTGTAGGAGACAGTGTCACAGGTCTTGCTGAAGTCAAAGTATACAGCACCCACTGCTTTTCTCCCATTGGCCAAGCCTATGACATCACCAGAGAAGGCAATCAAGTTGTTTAGACACCATTTGATCACAACTTATGTTGGCAAATCCATACTGACTGTTCCAAATAATTTTCTTGTCTTTCATTTGGTTGGAAGTGGCTTCCAAGAGGAATTGTTCTGTAGCCCTCCCAGGGACTGAGTTAAGGCTGACCAGCCCATAGTTCCCTGAAGCCTTTTTCTTGCCCTTTTTGAAGATAAGTGTGATGTTTGCCTTTCCCAAATGGTCAGGAGCTGCTCCTGATTGCCATTGACTTTCAAAGATAACAGCCAACTGCCTTGCAATGACATTGGCCAGTTCTTTCCACACCCTCAGGTGCATCCTGCAGACTTTGGTATGTCCAGCTACTTCAGTGGTCCCGATCTGTCTTCCTCTGCTGCAGGTAATGCTTCTTTACACAAGTGCTGCTTCTAGACTCAGGGACATGGAAGGGCTGAGGGCAAAACTTATCAGTTAAAAGTATTGAGTACCTTGGTCTTTTCCAAATCCTTGGTCCATAGGTGCCAAATTCCACTGGGAAGTGGGTTGATATTCCTCTTAGCCTTCCTTTTTTTGCTGGTGATGTACTTACAG
>JAOXNO010000001.1:75914780-75932061 GCA_028565335.1 Limnodromus scolopaceus | reverse complement strand
CCCTGCCCCAACTTCAGACTATTTCCTCTGGTCCTGTCATTATTCCCTTGGGAGAAGAGGCCAACCCCCACCTCTCTCCACCCTCCTTTCAGGGACCTGTAGAGGGCAATGAGGTCTCCCCTCAGCCTCCTCTTCTCCAAACTAAACATGCCCAGTTCCCTCAGCCTCTCCTCGGATGACTTATTCTCTAGACCCCTCACCAGCTTGGTGGCTCTCGACACACTCCAGCACTTCAATATTCTTCTTGTAGTGATGGGCCCAGAACTGCTGAGGACAAGCTTGCACATCCCTTCAGTAGTCACCATCCCTGTGGCCATTTCCTCCTCCAAAGAATGACCAAACGTTGAGCACTCTGTACTTGTCAGGGCGCACCCCAGGCTGGGGGCTCCCTGGGACTCTGGCGTGGGGAGCTATGGGAGCTCCATCAGGACAGCACCTGACAGCCAGGAGCAGGGCAGCTGGAGGGCAACATTCAGATGTTTCGCTCACTTGGCAGAAGTTAGCAACTTCTAGAAGGAGCTAAGATATGATGATGACAGGAGAGATATAAAAAACCTAACGAGACCTGGATTTATGGGGGTGTTTATCTAGAAAGATCTACTGCTCATTAAAGACTCTTTAGACACAAAGGGTTTACACAAGGTGCCAAAGGAAAGACAAATGAGAGAGGAAGGGATTGAAGAAAATTTGTTTCTCAGTTCCTAAATGATAGTTGTACTTGGTGATCAACAGCACAGCTGCATAATACAGGACTGAGTTTAGCAAGCAAACAAGTCCTCTGACATGTCCTCTTTAGATCTGGAGGCACAGGGAGGTGTTTGTGCATATTACGTGCAGAACAGCATTCTCAAGGAGGAAAATAGCTAAATCATTTTCTTCTGCGTGAGTCCTCCATCATGTAGGAAGATATAAATACTCTCTTCCTGCTGTAGGAAGGCTAAATACTCCTTAATCTACTGTAAACTAATCATGCCTTTAAAAATAAGTTCCTAAATCTTTTTTTCTGCTTTCTGTCTTCTTCTTCTTCCACCTCCACAACCCCCGCAGAATAAATTTGTATGAGTTGATCAAAAAGAACAATTTCCAAGGTTTCAGTTTGCCTTTAATTCGACACTTCACTCAGTGTGTGCTGAGATGTTTACAAGTGCTCTACCAGGAAAGAATCATTCACTGTGATCTGAAGCCTGTAAGTACAGTCATTTTGTAACCTGTTAGTCTGTAAAGAGTACATAACCTTCATCCTATTTTTTATTGATCGAGAGGAGGAATCCTTAAAGCTCAGTAGGGTATTTGCACAGAAGCTATAGTTTATTTCAGTCTGTATTAGTAGTAGAGTCAAGTGATTCTTTCCATTGATTCAGTTCATTCACTGCAGTATTATACATGATTATCTGGTTGCCAAAATGTATGCAAATGAGAATCAAATTACTTTTTGCTTAGAGAAGGAAAAACGTACTTGTGAAATTAAATATTTCAATATGAGGAGCGTTATAATGCAAGGACACATTCACAAGGCAGCCTGTTCCAGGTTATCCTGTTACATCTATTTAATTTCATATGCAGAACTGTAAAATTAGGCAGCCTAATAAATGATAAAGCACTTCTATATTACAGTATTTAGGGTGCTGACCTGTTTCTGGAGGAATACCTGTGATCCAATTCCTGCTGCTAGATCTGCTAAGCATTCATGCTGGGTGAAACGTTTCCATTCTCCTAATGCCCCAATCTTAAATTTTTGCAATTTTCTGAGGTTTCTATTTAATTCTATTTTCATTTCAGGAAAACGTTTGTCTTGATTTATTTTTCAAAACCGCAAATGAACCAATAAATTAATATATAAATTTGCTCTCAAGTAAAAATGCTAAGCCTGATAATCTGCTTTCACTTTGCTTAATATATCTTGACTCGGAAGTCTGTAGAGTCACATACTATCTGTACCCATTGTCTTGCCAACATCTTTGCCAGAGCAGTTTGCAATAAGAAGTGAAGGCTTGCAAGATAATCTGAATATCTTAATGAGAAACAATTGGCCCAAGAGGAAATCTGTTTCCAGGCACTCACTGACAGGGAATGAGGTTGGCAAGATCAATGAGTGTAGTATGTATTTAAATAGAGTAACATATTAATGAACATTTAGTTAATTAACTAAAGGAGAAGTTTGTTCTCATTCTACAATTGTACACCTTTGTGAATTTAATTTATGTTTCCTGAAACCCACATCTGTTATTCCATCTGCCTCCTATGATATTTCTCAACATAAGGTAGAGCATGGAGCTTCTCTGCACCACATGCTAGGTAATCACTGTCCTCCAAAACCTGGTTTTGTATTTAATCAGCTCCCTTGCGTTGTGAGAGATTCATCATTAGAGAGAGAGTCCTACCATGAGCATGAAGGAAGAGCTAGCTGCAGGGAGAGGATGTTCCCATAACAGAACCCAAGAACACCTGGGCGGTGGAAGTCAGTCCTTGCCTTGACTTTGATCAGTAGCCGCAGCTTCTCCCTCCCGTCACGCACAGAATTTCCTTACGAGTCAACTAATTACACAAGAAACTGCTTTATCAGTTTGGCACGGGAACTGCTCAGTCCTTCAAAGCTTTGATGTATGATCACTTTAAAACTGGTTGATAAAGGTAGCCATCTCATTGCTGAGAAGTGGAGAAGACTGTATGGTTAGAAATGAAATCACAGGAAATCCTTGATTTACGTAGATTTTTAATAATAAAATTCAACTCTCCAGAAGAGAGCTAAGAGGCTGTGTCTACTCACCAGTGCAAATATTCCTGAGCTGGCTGTTTAATATATATATATATTCCACTTCTCAGGCTGGAATTGTCGGCACACAGTGCTGCACCCAGCCAATAATCCACAGGGCCCCAGCATTTCTGTTCATCACGACCTTGGGATCTCTGCATCCTGCTGTTGTGAGGTGGGGAGAAGCGTGCTCGCAGCGAGTCCCGAGAAGGTTGAAAGCAAACAGGGGAAGAATTGTGAAGTACAACTCATTCACGGGACGGGGGCTTTCTGTGGTTACGAAAGGATGATTCTGGTTAATTTAGCATAGCGTGCAACCAGATGCAGTCTGCCTTTTACTGGGTTAATGACAATGAGTTTTGGGGAGCTCGCTCTGCTCACACAGCATTCTCACGGGCTGGTGCCTTGATAGCACCACACACTGCACAGTGCAGTGGCTTGGATTGTATGTAAGGGACTAGCATCCCAGTCTAGCTAACCTTCAAACTGGGTACCTTTACAGATCTCCCCTCTGCTTAAGTTAATTGCGTATTATTGGATGCCTACACAACAGCAAATGCATTCCCAAGGAAGTCAAAGTTCTACGCTTTTATTATGTGAATAAGTGTAAACTCATTGTGTTATGCATTGCTTCTTTTCCACAGTATTCACTAACCTAATGTGATGTTAAACCCCTTTTTTCCCTGTGATTTTTTTTTTCCTCTTTAGGAGAACATATTATTGTACCACAAAGGCCAAGGTTCAGTTAAAGTTATTGATTTTGGATCAAGCTGCTATGAACACCAAAGAGGTTTGCAGAAAAGTCAAGTTGATGTAATTTTCTTAATAACCTTTCTTAATTTTTAAAAAAAGTGGCAAAACTATTTCTTTGATTGAGCTAATCATAGCATCGTTTAGGTTGGAAAAGACCTTCAAGATTATTGAATCCAACCATAAACTTAACATTGCCAAGTCTACCACTAAACCATGTCCCTAAGCACCACATCTACATGGCTTTGAAATATCTCCAGGGATGGTGACTCAACCACTTCCCTGGGCAGCCTGTTCCAATGCATGACAACTCTTTCGGTTAAGAAATTTTTCCTAATATCCAATTTAAACCTCACCTGACACAACTTGAGGCCATTTCCTCTTGTCCTGTCACTTGTTACTTGGGCAAAGAGACCCAAACGTACCTCACTCAACCTCCCTTCTGGTAGTTGTAAAGAGCAATAAGGTCTCCCCTCACCTTCCTTTTCTCCAGACTAAACAACCTCAGTTCCCTAAGACTTGTTCTCTAGACCCTTCACCAGCTTTGTTGGTCTTCTTCGGATGCCCTCCAGCACCTCAATGTCTTTCTTGCAGTGAAAAGCCCAAAACTGAACACAGGATTTGAGGTGTGGCCTCACCAGTGCTGAGTACAGGGGAAAGATCACTTCCCTGGTCCTGTTGGCCACACTATTTATGATACAGGCCAGGATGCTGTTGGCCTTCTTGGCCACCTGGGCACACTGCTGGCTTATATTCAGCTGGCTGTCAATCAGTACCATCCAGGTCCTTTTCCACTGGGTGGCTTTCCAGCCACTCTTCCCCAAGCCTGTAGCACTGCATGGGGTTGTTGTGAACCAAGTGCAGGACCCGACACTTGGCCTCATTGAACCTCATACTGTTGGCCTTGGCCCATCGATCCAACCTGTCCAGATCCCTCTGTAGAGCCTTCCTACCCTCAAGCAGATCAACACTCCTGCCCAACTTGGTGGCATCTGCAAACTTACTGAGGGTGCGCTCAATCCCCTTGTCCAGATCGTTGATAAAGATATTAAAGAGAACTGGCCTGATACCAAGCCCTGGGGAACACCACTCATGACCGGCCGCCAACTGGATTTAACTCCATTCACCACAACTCTCTGGGCCCGGTCCTCCAGCCAGCTTTTTACCCAGAGAAGAGTACTCCTGTCCATGCCATGGACAGCCAGTTTCTCCAGGAGAATGCTGTGGGAAACCATATCAAAGGCCTTACTAAAGTCCAGGTAAACAATATCCACAGCCTTTCCCTCATCCACTAAGTGCACCAAGGAGGTTAGGTTAGTCAAGCAGGACCTGCCTTTCATAACCCCATGCTAACTGGGCCTGATTGCCTGGTTGTCTTGTACATGACATGTGATGGCACTCAAGATAATCTGCTCCATGACCTTCCCCAGCACTGAGATCAGACTGACAGACCTGTAGTTCCCTAGAACAATAAAGTGGCCTATGCTCCTAATCAAAATCTGATGAATCTTTCAGCCATTGGTGGTGGAACAAATACTGGTAGGAGATAAGAAACTATTACTATGCTTTTTTTTTTGTCCCAAGTCTGATCAGCCCTCCGACTGCTGTTGAAATCAGAATTGCATTTGCAAGAGTGGTTTGCTGAAATGGGCCTATGAGGATAATCCCAATACTTCACTTAACAAAGAGTTTATAAGATACAAAGATCCTTTCCCACCAGGATGGTTAAATCAGCACTTTTTGGATTAATACAATGGGAGTAATGGGAACTATTCTACAAGTTTAGAAAGTCTGAGTTTTGGGAGGGGGGGTGTCTGTCAAAGATTTAAGCAGAATGTGCAGAAGATAAGAAAAAAGTGTAAGGGGGAAAGTAATGTATGGCATCTGTTAAAAACAAACAAGTAAATAACCAAACAAATAAACAAACAACCCCCCAAACAAACAAACAAGAAATCTGTGCTACATTCAATTAATTTAGAAAAACAAAACTAGTCTTAAATGGCTTGAGTTTTCCTGCAAAAGACTGATATACAAGCTGAGCCAAAACTGTTTATCTATATTTTGGGGTTCAGCCTATTAGATTTACAGGAGCCCAGGTTTACAGGAGCAGGTAGTAATTTTTGGTTTGCCCATGTTTGAGTAATTTTTGGTTTGGTTGCAATCTGAGACACAGCCTGAAATATTTGAGGAGAGTATCAAACTGAAACAGAAAACAGGTGAAAGGAAAGATGCAGCATATCTGAGAAGACTCTTGCCAGCTGAAACAAGAATTGGTGCAGCCCTCAAAGTGGTAGAGGATAGGAGATTGGAAAACAAAAAGTCAGCTATTTATTTGTGACGAAAATGACAAAAAGCAGACAACAGTTATGCAGTTGGTCAAACGCACAAGGGCACAGATTGCCACCGTGTTACTCCCCACCTGCACAGATTTAGTGAAATCACATATTGCCAGAACTTACTTTTCAGGGCACTTTCCTTCCAGAAAGATGTTGAATATGTGGGAATGCAAAGAAGTGCAGGAATATAAACAAAATGACCAGCAGAGTGATAGGAATAAGAAAATAAGAGAGTTTGCATCCTGTAAGCACGTTCAGATGTCTGACTGGCAAGAGGTAAAAGAATTAGTCTATTCACTATGATGAGTCCCCAATCTTGGAATGAGATCTTTTGACATCTGCTGTGGGGCTATAATGCATTAATGGGGAAATCAGAAGGCAGTAGGAGATGTTCCCTAGGTGTCAGTGAAACCAGTATTTCCTACAGTGCAAGCCTGTGGTAATGCAGAACTGTTGATTGATGCGAGGGGAAGACCTCCAAATAGGAAAATGAACATGGAGTTAGCTGGATCACAGCATTAGTAGAATAATTTCTTCCAGTAAAACTTGCTGAAGAACAATTCCCACATAGAATAGCGGAACCCACTGATTTTAGGATAGAATTAGAAAAGGTTTTCAGAGCCTACGTGAGCAAGCCCTTAATGGCAGGTAATGGATAGAGTAGATACCTGATAAACATGTATTTCACTTTTCTGTGAAATCTGGAACCATCACTTCTGTCCCATTTCTGATATTTTGCTTCTTGTGTAATTTTCTGTTTTGATATAGTGTACACCTATGTTCAGAGCCGGTTTTATCGCTCGCCTGAAGTGATTCTTGGTCATCCTTATGCTATGGCTGTTGATATGTGGAGCTTAGGCTGTATCATAGCTGAGCTTCACACAGGCTACCCGCTGTTTCCAGGGGAAAATGAAGTTGACCAACTTGCCTGCATCATGGAGGTAAGTTTTGGGATTGTCTTTTGAATTGCATACTCATTTGATAAACTACACTGCCAGCAACAAAGAGAAATGACAAGAGATGATGAAGTATATTTGTCTATGGGCTGGCCTTCTGGAGGGAAGCTTATTACAGCTGAAGGGCTCTTTGAAAGGGTGGGCTCTAATGCAAAACTGTTATTTCCATTTCATGTGCCAAACACTGCTTTGTACACTCACTGTCTTCCTTCTGAAGGACACATATTATAAACTGGTCAAAATTTGTATGGACAAGTTAGAACAGAAGAAGCATATCTAAGGGAAAGGAAAAGCAATTATAACAAACTCATCTTCTCCAATATATGTAGGTTAAATTGGATTTCCTTAGTCCAAACTCCTGCTGAGAGAGATATTTTTGCTAGCATTTGGTTAGTCAGCTGTGTCTAGCAAATTTTGAAAACCTCAAAAGCTTGAGTAGGAACTCTCTGGGTGACCTGCTCAACTCCTGCTCTACTCTCCCAGTGAAAAAGTTTTTCCTAACAGTCACCCTGAACTTCTCAAGCCACAGTTTGTGGATATTGCCCCTTCTTACACTGTCTGCCCCTACAGAGAAGTTTGGCTCTGTCAGCTTTGTAACTGTTCCTCAAAGAGCTTTATGAACGTACAGTGGCATCTTATACCTCAGATCGCCTACCCACTGCAAATGTTAGAATAGGTGCAAAACTGACCCATGAAAGCAAATTATTTAGATAGTCTATACCAATCACTAAACTGCAACCTGGTGTTGAACTCAGCCCTAAATTCTGATCCTTACAGTGCTGCGTTAGTTTGTACAAGATTTTTCAAAGACGGCATCTCTCCATGTGGCCTCCTACATGTGTCATTGACAGAGACGCTTGTCCTAAGGGTCATCTGTGGTAGTGAGGATCTCAGTGTCATCCCTTATAAGATCACTTTTTCTATGTAAGAGACCTCTAAGGAATGCCTTAATTCCTTCCACAATGAATGGCACAAAAGGAAATGGTTTGTAGACATTTCTCAGTAAACTCCTACATCCAGCTTCTTTCTGTATGGAAAAGGGTGAAATACCTCATCTCTCCTGACAGTCACTATGTATGTTTGTGAAATGAAGAGTAACTTCATGAATTCATGTTCTGTGTTGAAGGTATTGGGTCTTCCACCAGCTGATTTTATCCAGGCTGCATCAAGAAAGCGAACGTTCTTTGGTAACTGCTTCTGATTGTTTGTCCTTGTGGGATTCCTCCCTGCTAGTTAATCCCTAGTTAATATTACTGGTAGAGAATAGGGTAAGAGAACCTTAGCTGCTTCTTAGCTGACAAAACTTCTCTCAGGAAGAGGTATTAAAAAGAAGCAAATAGGGAACATGAAGCTACGAATGAACCTGGTGCTGCATTTTTCATGCTTTATGGACCCCTCATTGCCAAAGTGATAGGGAAGGGGTTGGGAAATCCGTTCCGCTGCTACACCTTAAAAATATTATTGCTAAAAGTAATGCAGTGGGCTTTGGGAACTAATTTAGATTAAGTTAATTTCTCTGGGTATAATTTGGTTTTGGAAATTACATAAAACAAGCGAAAAACCGTGGTGTAGGGTGCAGTCTCTAGGATGCAACCAATATTGTTTGCCACAGTGCTGGGAGACTATCAAGCCAACAGGGCAAAACCGGAGTTAACGGGATGGATATGGGTACTGTTTTTTGCGACTCTCTTAAAGATTTGGTGAGGATTTGAAATGTATTTTTTGAGCATGTCTTTGTTTTTTTAAGATTCCAACGGCTTTCCTAAATCCATAACTAACAGCAAGGGAAAAACGAGATGCCCAGACTCCAAGGATCTAAGCACAGTACTGAAAACTCATGATGCTGGTTTCTTGGACTTTCTGAAAGGGTGTCTGATGTGAGTTCATAATTTTGACTTATATGCGGCATGCTAGTTTTGACTTTGCTTTCGTTCTTTCATGCCTTTAAAATCTTTCTTGGGGCTTTTTGGTGTGGTGTTTTGAGTTTCTTGTTTTCTGTTTTCCCTGCGGTAGCATTTGGATAACTATTATTATTCACAGCTTATTGCAGGGAGAAATCATTGTACAGAAAGACTCTATGGGATTAGTCCAAGGTACAAAAGAAAGCTGACATCATCACATCTAAAAGCAGATCTTCATCTTCTGGTGCTGGAGACTAAACTCTAAAAGCAATTGTTTTTACCCATTGAGGCCTTTGTATTAAATCCTTTCTGTTTTATCTGAGATAAAGGTTCATTCAGATAACACAGATAACGGTAATGCTATGTCCCAAAGCAGTGTATATCTGGATGAAAGTTTGGTTTTGTACTTAAACCTAACTCCTGCTCCAGTGGAAAGGAAGTAATTCCATTTCCTCCAGGAAGAGTTATACTGGGAGCTGATGTAGCTGGCTTGAACGTCTTTACTATATTTTCTATGCTAGGTCTTGGGAATGGCAATCAGGTGATATGTTGTGGTATATGTATGAAAACAATTCTGCTTTTTTGAGTCCCTGCTCACAAAGATCTTGCTCTCTGCGTGCATGTTCCCTTGGGTGTGAGATTAGACTCTTTTTACTTCCAACACGCTATATGCCTCGCCCGTAGCAGAGGATAAAAATGCATAGTACATTCAGCCATGTCTCCACCCCAGAATCAATGGTATTGTTTGCTTGCTTCTTCTTGACTGTGGTAGTTAGTATGGAGAATTGTTTAGCACAGTTCCCAAAGTGCTACCTTATAGTTTACGTGCTGATTTAAGCCTATTTTTTTATTTATCATAGTTATACTTGGTTTTCTTGCACGTTTGAAGAATTATTTGATTGACTGTATTTTTCCATTCTCTTCATTGGAATAGATTTTTATAAATCCCTGGAGCTCAGAATGTGAGAAGAGTCTAATATGTCTCAGGTCCTGTCATTCTAGGATAAACTGTTGACGTTACTCCAGTCAAGGATTTTGCTAATGAATACCTAGTATGACAAGTGGTCCATGGCTGTTTTCTTAAAGGAAATTGGTGATATGCACATTTTTGTGAACTGCTAAATGCAAATAACATGTAATAATTAACTGTCTTGACAGAAGGCAGAAATCCCACAGATTCTCTATGCCAGGAACTTTTTATCTAGTGTCACAGAATAATTTAGGTTGGAGGGGACCTCTGGAAGTCGTCCAGCCCACACTCCCACTCAAACTTGGAGCAGGTTCCTCAGGACCTTGTCTGGTCAGGTTCTGAGTATCTCCAAAGAGGGAGATCCACAGTGTCTTGGGGCAACCTGTTCTAATAGTGAAACACACTGGCGGTGAGAGTGTCAGTGGTAAAGTGGGGGAAGAGAGATGTGATTTGGGAAATGGTTGCTAATGAGGTTTTATTCATCCAGCAAACTAAAAGACTAAGAATGCAGGAACAAACTTTTGTCTGTTTGCCTTAAATACTGACCTCTTGCATAGGTGCAGTAAGGTTTTCCCAGTGAGCTTGGATCCTGATTTGTACTGTGTAACGGTAGCAGAAGCTGGTCCCATACCTTTTCCAGTGTTACCTATATCTTATGCAAGGCTAATATTTTGTGTCTTCTTTAGCACTGACTGTAAGTTTCTTCTAGCAGTGCCATTTCCTAAAGAAATCCATGCTAAGACCAGGCTGGATGGGGCTTTGAGCAACCTGGTGTGGTGGGAGGTGTCCCTGCCCAGGGCAGGGGGGTTGGAAGTCGATGATCTTTAAGGTCCTGTCCAACTCTAACCATTCTATGATGCTGTGATTCTAACTTCTGGTTAGATGAAAAAAAAACCAAACCATCTCTCTCTGTTTCACAAAAAGGTTGCTTTTAATGTTCTCTGCTTGCTAAAGCTGTATGAGTCATTGATCCATTTTGGTTTGCTGGCTGAATTAGAACATTTAGGAAACAATTTCAGTGAAGTAAAAGAGCCTGTAAACGAGCCATTTCAGGTCACACAGAAAAAAAAATGTTGTATGTTTAGATTGTTGAAATTTTCAAAGGAATGAAGTAAGGTTTGAAAAGGAAACTCTTTTTGAGACAAAGAATTGAACTATTTTCAGTTTCAGTTGTCAATCTGTGTCTGTCAAAAGCAGCTTGGTATGTTTGGCATGACTTCACAAATAGTTTTGTTCAACTTGTATGCACCTGTTTTATGGATGAAAACATCAGACCAAAAAAAAATAAAAATTCAATCAGCTCTTGTGATGACAAGAATATCTTTTTTTCCTATATTATTTCTGTACAGTTCTGGACAGCACTGAGATTAGACAAAATAGAATTAAATAATCTGCAACACATGTAGAGATTATTAACAGAAATCTTAGGACTGATATGAATCAACTGAAGGACTGATATGAAGCGACTGCTGGAGAGGGTACAGCAGAGGGCTACAAAGATGATCAAGGGACTAGAACATCTCTCTTACAAGGAAAGGCCTGGGTCTTTTTAGACATTCAGAACCCACCTGGACACATTCCTGTGCAACCTGCTCTGGGTGGACCTGCTTTGGCAGGGGGGTTGGACTAGATGATCTCCAGAGGTCCCTTCCAACCCCATGTGATTCTGTGATTCTGTAATGCAGTACGGATGAAAATATAGGTTGTTTAAGCACTGGAAGAAACAGTAGAACAAGGATTGAAAGAATGGTGTGTATTGGTAACAAAGGACAGTGCTCCCACCTGTAGAACCGGGGAGTGTGTTGTCTGTGTCACAGCCAGAAAGCCTGCACGCTGGTGAGACCACAGCACAGGTGACCAGCAGTGAAAAATCTCAAAGCTCACAGCAATTGCGTGGTGCCAAGGGCGCAGAATATCACATATGCTGTTCATTTTCCTGTTAGCCCAAAAGAAAAACAAAGATATATTCCAAAATACACAGAAAAATAGACATGAGTAAATATCTTACCTAGCAGTTATGGAGACTGAAGTCAGGAAGGTTCTGATCCGAAGGACCATGCCCAATCAGCAAGTGTCTCCTAAAGGACATAAAAGATCTGTCTAAAGACGAGTACATCATCACCAATCAAGAAAAACTCCCAGACATGGAATGAGGACTCAGTAGCTAACGACCCTCATCCTCTGAGTGACAGAAAAGTGGTCTTGTCCAGAACACTTGGTGTTTGTGACTACGTGGGTGTGAGAACAGAATGAATGAAGTCAGTGCACAGATTTTGCAAAAAAAAAAAATCACCTTTCATTTCCATAATAAGATCTTACATGAGTTTTCATGGATTCACGGATTCATTTTGTTACATTAAGTCTCTACAGTAGTTTCAGGTGCAGTTAAATTAGGGAAGACATATCTTTTAAAGAATTACCCTGCGTCTCATTTATTTTCCCTTTCTCGGAGCTTGCATTGACAGAATGTGAAAACCTTGAAGCTGTTATTGAGTAGAGTCCCACGCCTTGTAACACTGTGAACTGCGTATTAAAATTGGTTTGATGCCGCAGAGGGTTTGATCAGCAAAGCACACAGTGCTGGAGTAAATAAAAAGTTTAGAAGGATGGAGATCGCATATGATTTTTCCTTGTTTTCAGTTAAAATTCTTTTGTTGTAAAAAATGTCCTCATTAAATGACTTTCAGAAGACAATACCGAATCTTATGGCTTAAACTGACTTTCAGTCAGAGCCTACTGTTAAATAACTATTTGTCTACCATGGATTTAAGGTGGGAACCTGCCCTGCGCATGACTCCCGATGAAGCAATGAAGCATGCATGGATCCAGGAGCCAAAAACATACAGAGCGAAACAGAAAACACAGACTTCAAGGAACCTGAGTGACAGCGCTCTCTCTACACCAGAAAAGAAAAAAGTGGATATTCGTAAGCATGTGCTACCTGGAGAACTGAGTGCATTTATATCAGTGTTTGGTATTTCTTTATATTTAATATCATCTGTCTGAAGTAAGGTGAGGGGATAGTACACAGTGTGCAGGTAATGGATGGGGTGGATAGAGCCACTATTTCTCACTTCTGTAGAAACCCATTACTTATGTTTTATAGCGGCTTCCAGCAAGGAGACTGGCAGTACTAAAGCTTCACATAGAAAGGTCTTTTCCCTACCAACAGCAAAATAATTATGGTATCTGTCACCACACCATAGTGCTCTTCACTTTCAGCGCAAACGAATGCATCAATTGTGGTTGTAAGACCCCGGAGAAAATTTTCAATTGATTTTTTGTGAATTTGTGGCGATCGTGTGTTTATCTGTTGTGAAGTCTGCAGTCTTACCCTCCCATTTTGTTTATTTATTTTTTCAGAAAATATCTGGAAAGATACGGCTGACAAAGTGAAAAGTGAACTGGCTGAAAGACTGAGTCCCCCTGTGCCCTCCACAGGCACAACAGAAAACGATGTGCAGAACACACGGAAACACGCTATTCCAGAGAAACACCTGGAGACCCAAATGGAAAAGCCTATAAAAAATGATCAAGCAGAACACAGTGGTGACACAGCTCTTCCAAAAAATTCTCTTTTTTTCCCTCCAATTAAGTAATACACAGCACAAATGATGATTGCTTCAGTTGCATACTTGGTATATTTTGTAGGTATTTTTTGTACTCAGGAATATAAGCTGTATCTGTCTGTACATGGGCTGTGCACATTATAAGTACGTTTAATGTTTGTTTTACCTTGAAATAGTCCAGACAACCAAAACAGAATTTCAAATTAATTCCTTTTCCTCATCTACATCCTTGTCACGATCAGAGATCCTTCACAACCAGCAGCAATAAAATGGAGACTGTAGAGGTGGAGAGTGGCTTATTCTTGATGTTGTAATAGACTTTTGAATTTTACATTTTCCTGGAGCTAAAAGAACAAATGCATTGATTGAAGAATCTGAATCCTTTCATTTACATCAGCATAAATCGGGGATAATTAACGGATAGGATTACTGGATTTACTTCTGTGTAAAAAATACGAGAAGGCAAACCCAGCACCTGCACTTTCCTCCTTCTCTATCTCCCACTTTTTTATAGTGAAGCATTAGATGTCATACTTTCTTGGTACACTTAGAAATGTAAATTATGTTCTTTAGCCCTTTAGCAGCAACAAAGAAGAGCTGTATTCTGGCCCCACTTCTGCAGAGACTCCACTCAGTATTCATATCAACAGGGCAGATGTATTAAAGCAAGCTGTTTTGATTGAGAGAAATTGTCCTCTGCAGGTAGTTTAACTTAATACTCTGTGAAAAAACCCAGATTTCTATGACCCCTATCATTTCTATGTTTAATTAACTTAAACATTAAGCTCTTGGACAGTAGTCTTTTCATTGCATCTTTAAAGCACCCACCTCAGTACGACTTTTACACTTTACTGTGACTTTTAGATAGTAAAGCAATTTAAACGGAACTAGCGAGGAAGTTGTCCTGCAAATTGCAGCCGCTACTGTAGCAGTACTGTACTGTAGCAGCAGCAGCCTCCAGAGAAATAGGTGTTTGTAGGTGTTAAAAGAGTCACCATAACAGCAAACTCCCGCAGGCTCTTTGTGCAAAAGAAAAACCCAAAGGATATGAAGAGGGTCCTAACACAGTTCTAATGTAACAGAGGGTAAACAAGCCACCGGACAGGGTACGGAGGTGCCTGCATGGCAAAAGGTGTGCTCTCCTGCTGAATAGAAAGTTAATGGTAACAGTCATCTCGGGGAAAATGGACTGCACGATGCACTGTGACTATTCTCTTGGCTTCGGGCAAATCCTGGGGCTCATGAAGAAACACCTGGAAGATGAGGGATGAGTGAGCCAAGCAGGGCAATAGCCCATTATTGTGTGTAATCGAGCAGTTAATTAGAAGGGTATTTTGGCAGACAAATATCATCCCGCTGTGATGCAGACATTTCTGACAAGCAGGCCAGCGTGTAGTACCAGAATTGTCTATCTCTGGCTTCAGAGGGACTCCTTTGCAGCTGAACCCTCCTGGAGGCTATAAAACACTCTCATTCATCACCAGAATGATGCACCGGAAAATTCTGATTGCACAGAATACCCAGGCTGGGTGACCATCTTGTAGAATGCAGGCAGAGCCTTTACCACCTTTCACAGAGGACTCCTACTCCTAGTGGGAGCTGGATGAAGGAGTTAGACGCATAATCAGTTTTAGGGAATATTCAGATACGTTTTTACAGATATTTGGAAAATATTTTTTGGCTGATTGTCTGCAAGTAATAGAGAAGCTAAGAAGCAAATGGGTTTATGTTTAAGTGTAAGGGTTCAATGTGGACAAAGAACAGCAAAATTTCTTAACACCAAAGGTCAGATCCTTACGTCCTTGGAACTATAATTTGTACTGTTTTGATTCAGTTGCTGTTCATTCTCCATCTCTGTTGTGGTGCATTCACTTGACTGCTTAGGCTGCTCGAAGTTAAAATATCTGTCTTATAATTGTACGCTTGTGTATTTGTTTGCTGTACCTCAGAGGCAAAGTTTGGGGTTGATTATACCAAGTTGCTCTTGACAGTATTGCTTCCTAGCTTCTAGGATTCCTAGCTTCTTTTATTGCTTACAGCTTCCTAGCGAAGCTGTAAACCTCATTTGACGTATGGGCTTGTGTGCTGGAGCTGCATTTTCTTCACAGTTAATGCATTTCAATAGCTTTTTGTACTAAGCAGCACCACATTACTTCTCATGGCATATGCTGATGGGTTTTTCAAGGCATTCGTAGAGTTGAAGAAAAAGTAACAAAGCCACCTGAGACTGCAATTCAGTTTGATTATCCTTCTGTTCACAGAAGGCAGAGGGATGGCATTTCACTGTAGCTAGCTGGCTGCCATGTATTTCCTGTCTTCCCTTTCTTGCTGACCTGCTGTTCTTTTTTTAATTCATTCCTTCAGCCTCCACAGTGATTTCCATATTTCCGTCTTCAAAATCTTTCCTAATAAGGGCTCTGGGAGATAACTGTGGGATTTTTTTTATTTTTTTTTTTTTTAGAGATGACAGAAATAAACAGAAATTACTTGGCAGAAAGATCTGGCCCTCAGATATCATCACTGCTTTCACATGCCTCTACAGAAAAAAAAGCAGACCCAATAGATACAGATAGCATCCTCTTTTCTGTGCTGTAAAAGGACAACCTTCAACAAGTTGAGAAGATTCCTGACTCCTGCTCTTGTAGACTGGTAATGGCGTAGACTCATAGAGAAAAGAATCACTAAGTGATCAATTTACTTAATCAAAAAGCCCAAACCATGCAACATGTTTTGTTTCTGTGTGATATAGTGAAATTTTTAGCTACATTTCCTGCAAAAATGAGGTGGCTGCTTTCTTGTCTCTCTCTGCTCATTGATCTGCCGATCTTCTGGCTGGTGTCCTCTTCCCCTGAGCTCTTCAGCTTATTAACAGATATTATCTGAGGTAGACAGAGGAGAGAGAGCATTCTCAAAAGCAGTTTGCTTTTGTATGCTACAGTTGTCAGAGGAGTGAGACCCTATTAGTGTTACCAGTGAGGGAAAGGCAGGAGAATATGGTTATGGTTGGTTCTGCAGCCCCCCTGAGAAACATGAGAGTGCTGGCCGCCCAGGGACCACATGCATGATTCTACATCACTGTAAGGGTATGCTGCCCCTTGACCAGGAGCTGGGCCAAACAAAAGCCATTAGGGAATGTGGGATGGAGAAAGAACTGGGCATTTTACAGCAGAGATAACTGATTTGGGGTGTAAGGCCAGAAGGGGCATCATGGTATGGGGAAGTGCTGGGAAATTGTGTCATTGTGTTGAAGAGAAGTTGCAGGAACCAGCACTGTTGAAAAAGTGGGTATTTACAGGATGTAGGACACAAAATCAAGCTGTGAGAACACAAAGGCTCCATGAGCAAGCTGTTATACCTCTTCTGTCTTTGAAACCACATTAAGGAAATGTCTGTAAAGAAATAATGATAATGCATGCTCCTAATGCATTCCCTTCTGCCTTTCTGGAATTAAATGCATTTTGTAATAATTGCACTTCATCACCCCTTCTAGGAGGCAGCCAAAGTATCATTTCTATAAGTCAAATGCACAGTCACTGCTGAAGCCCAGACCAGACCATGGAAATCCTAACAGTCGTGCCATGCTCTTCTTTGTGCTGGATCCTGAAGTTAGTTCTTTTATTCGGGGTAAATAAAGATATCTGCAACCATCTTGAAACACCATAGCCGCAATTGGCGTGATGCAGAGGTGCAGCTGGTCGTGAGGTGTTGCCTGTAGTGTTTTTTGGATCCTTCGCTAGTATTCCAGTGCCATCTAGTGTCACTATAGGTTGCCTGTATTCCATTTTGAATCCATTTCTGGTGGCTTTTCTTTAACACACCCCCTTCACCAGTGGTGTCCCTCAGGGCTCAGTTTTGGGGTCAGTCTTGTTTAATATCTTTATCAATGATCTGGATGAGGGGATTGGGTGCACCCTCAGTAAGTTTGTAGATGACACCAAACTAGGTGGAAGTGTTGATCTGCTTGAGGGTAGGAAGGCTCTACAGAGGGATCTGGACAGGTTGGATCAATGGGCCAAGGCCAATGGGATGAGGTTCAATAAGGCCAAG
>JAOXNO010000001.1:75896783-75907340 GCA_028565335.1 Limnodromus scolopaceus | reverse complement strand
TTCCCTTCCCTTCCCTTCCCTTCCCTTCCCTTCCCTTCCCTTCCCTTCCCTTCCCTTCCCTTCCCTTCCCTTCTTTCTCTTGGTTTCGCTGCTGTTCCTTTTCCAGGATTATCATCTGGTAGATGAGGAAACCCTTGAGGAAGACAACAGCCAGGACTACCAACTGCTGTCAGTGACAGAGAATGAGACCTCCACCACCATGCTGTTCAAACGACACCTCCGGACGTGTGACCCAAATGACCTGGATATCACAGTAAGAAAGGGAGCTGCTCAAGCAATGTCCCAAACAAACCTGCTCTCATATTCTCAGATCCCCAGGATCAGATGTGAGTGACAGGTTTTTCTCACAATAGTACAAGAACTATTTATTGGAACTAGAAGGAATATACAGAAAAATATGGGGGCATACAGCCACATTTATAATGCCCATTTCAAAGGCACTATATTGGTATATTTGATGTTTTTACAATGTTTTCCATCAAAGAATAGGCAAGATATAAATCTCAGCATTTTCTTAAATTTGAACACAGGTCTTAAAAATTTTTCTCATTTTTCTGTCTCTGTCTTGTTTGCGACATAAAAAGCCACTATAGTATGGGAGATACAGGTTTTATTTGTCTAATGTAAGGCAGTATTTTGAGAATAATTATGTTTAGAAAATTCAGAACACTTTGATAATCACAGTCCTTCTCTCTTGAAAGAGCTTCATACTGGTACTGACTGACATTAAAAACTTGGCAAACCCAAATTGGTATTTTAAGTCAGAGTTTTTTAAAAAATATGCTTTGCCGAAGTACACACGCATGCTAATGCACACGATTTCAGAACTCTGCACATATAGACACTGTTTACACCATTTCACCTTTACTTGAGGGACCTCTGGGTAAATCACCATTATCCAAGGCTTAGCCCACTCAAAAATGTTTGTCCCGAATTAGGTGTACATTCACCATTTTTCCAGAGTTCAAATTCATGTGCAAATGACTGGATAGATCCCTTTGTATTTACAAACCTTCTTGATGACCTTTATTAATGGAAAGAAATATAACCCCATTCTGAATGGGAAGAGCCCTCAGAGTTTCATGGCTACTGTTGTCTTTACATGATGGGGCAGATCATTGACTACATCCATGCTCAACAGTAGCTGTTAATGGGGAATCAGGGACTACAGTTCTCTTAGCTTTTTGTGTAAGTCTCCTAGTAATTCTTTGTAAAAATTGCCCAAAGTGCATAAATAGTGTATACAGATAAATGAACTGCCTCTGCTTGCTCTAGGATATGCAAATATCTGAAAATCTGGTATCTAGTGCTATTGTACAGCTCCCACAGCTAGAACAGAATCCAGACACTCTGTATCTAAATATTTAAGCACAAAATGGTGCAGGTATCAAATCCCTTCTCGTTTATCAAATCCCTTACAGCTTTTTTTTCCAGCTTTCTTTCATTTCACATATACCAGCACTTTAAATCCATGCACATTCCAATAATGTGAGTGAAATGACAGTGGGTACAGTTTTCCTAGTACCTTTTCTAGCCAGCACCATCTCTTGAGGAAGGAACCGATCACGTTTGTGTCTTCACAAGGCAAACCCTGTGTGTTAAACTGCTTACTTTGTGTTGTGTGTTACTGATGTATTGTCTGAGTGTCTGGGTACATACCAAATACACGCAGTTACATTATTTTAGATTACTTTTAATTGCGTGTGGTTAGTATGTGGATTGCACTTTAATACATGTGTAGGGGTATAAGGCATGTGATTATGGAGAGAACACCGGTGTGTGTGATTGATGGGAAGGAATGAAGGAGAGTTTCCAATGAAACACTGCCGTTACAGGTGGACACAGCACGCCTCATTACTGCCTTTGGTCCTGATGACACAGTCCAATTCTTTAAAGGACAAAGATTTTCCAAGTCTCTTTTCTTGATGAGATACAGAGCCCCATCTGACTCAACCGGTCCCAAAACATTCTTCACTTATGACTTGAGGCTAGACAATGTAAGTATTGGACAAGAGCTTTACTTGGTGTGTTAAAAATTTTTCCCTTCCTCTGTCTTTCTTTGCAAAGTTATCATTCCCATGCTGGAGGTTTGGATGGCACAGATCAAGAAATGGACAGGACTGATCTTGAGCTGGCAAGAGTAGGAATTAAGTGAGAAGGGAAGGGTTGCTGTGTGGAGGGTAAAGGGCTTACGTGTTAGGAAAATGCTATAAAGTGTAGCCCGTTCTCTTGACTCTAGCTTAAGGAGCCAAACAGAAATCGTGGCTACCGAATTGCAATATAATTATTAACTCAGGCATGTATATATGCAGGTCTACTGTCCGATCCATGTAGGAAAATATCTACAATACACTGAAGATATTACTGATTCCCATTTTTGTTTTGTGGGAGCTACATAATGTCACAGAGAAGACAAATAATGGGAATACACTCAAATGCTCAGTGACAAGTCTGGCTAAGAGCTCAGAAAACTCAAAGCACACTATTGTGTGTGCTGCCTCCAGTATTAACTTGTACTGCAGCTCAGTGTCAGATGTAAGGATGTACCAGGAGAGCTGGAGCCCCCCATTAGCATCACCTCGTGGTACATGAGCCATCCTTGTCAAATGGAGTCCAAAAGTACCAGCTCATCATGGTATTGCATTAACACCTTCCTTCTTTAAACAGTATCAGCCCCCACAGTCAGCACTCACTCAAGACACAGCAGCATCTGCTGATCAGCGTGGGCAATATTCCACAGTGAAGAGGGGCACTATTTTTATGTAAAGAATTGTGGGATTAGTGCTATCATGTGTTGTGCTTGTGACTCCGGAAAGCTGGCAATTAAAAATGTTGATCGAACCAAATGGACATTTCCTATGCTCAGTTCATATTAGAATAGGTAAATTAGCAATACAATTCCCTTTTGGAAAAATACAGAAAAGAAAAAAATCTGAAAGAAAAATAATTTAAAACCTGGTAGAGCTGACAAGTGTGTTTTCACTTCAACAGAATACAGTTTCATCTTCTTGACCTCACTCATTGCACCAAAAAACCAATCAGACGCTGACTAAATGCGTCATCCCTCCAGCCCCCTTCCCTTCTGGGTCTCATTCTCCTTGCACTGCCTCCCAGCGCCTTCTCCAATTCCCTGTGCACATGACTGAGTTGCCAGGGGGACCTTCAGGTGATTCGAGTGTCTGTTTTCTTTTCCAGTTTGCTGTTCCGGTTGAAGAAACCAAGTATGCCTGCACCTTTATCCCACTGCCCATGGTCAAGCAGAAACACCATATCTACAAGGTAAGCTTGCCGGATGTATTAGCAGGGAAAAAACAGGAGAGAACAGACTTACTTCTTCTATCATGCATACAAGGCTGTCTTCTACAGCATTTTAGTATAAATTTGGGAGCATTCCATCTGTCCTTCACTGCAGTTGGGATGAGCCAGCTAATTTGTTTGGCTTGTGTGAAAATAAGCTCTGTCTTGTTTCTAGCTTTGGAAGTACCTTTGTCTTAATGTACATCTCTCCTGAAGAAACCTTGCTACAAGTCTGATGTCTCAGTCTAGTGACCTCAGGCCACTGTTGGTATCTTTGAGAGCAAAGGGAGCCTCCAGAATATTCTATATATTTGAAAGGACTTTTGCTTTTGCTCTTGGAAATTGCTAAGAGTATTTGTATAAAAACCAAAAATAACGTTTTTGCAGTTGAGTTCTCAAGATTCAATACACAAAAAGGAAGAACAAAAAAAGAAAGGGGAACTTTCCTAAGCAAGCCTAGCTTATTTCCCAAGTTAAGATAACTTTAATTCAAGGTCAAGTAACCCTTCTTAGTTTTGAGGGTTTAAAAAGAGATGTTCCACTGCAGTGACATAAGGCAAACCTTCATGAGGAAGAATTTCCACAGACTGGAAAAAAGAAGAATGCGACAGGCAAACCTACAGAACAAACTCGGGAACTTTAGTCAGCTCTTGGGGTGACATCAGGATTTTGAGGCTCAATCTCATCAGTGCTAGTAAAAAGTTCAGTGCTGAATGAACCAGGTTATTTGCGGGATTTATTTAAATTATCTTGATTATTCACTTTTGGCACAACTGAGGGAGCAGTGAATTATGGTGAACCTGAGATCAAGGTCCCTTGTGTTGCTTTGCCGCCAAGAAAATGGTGTATGAAGCAAGGTATTTACATTTCTAGTCTGGAACCACACTGCCCAGCATAACAGGTCAAATAGACACCCCCATGATTCTGATTAAGGGGAGGTCTTTAGAGGAAGATGCAAATCGTTTCTGGACAAATGGACTCTGCTGGGTGCATAACAGAATGAATCGATATACCACCATCCAGTTTACCATCCATTTTGCAAATCAGATTGTATCTGTTTGCCTAAGCTCTGCTTAGCTGCTCTTTCTGGTTGCCTGAGAAAGAAATAGTTTTGGGTCAACAATAACTTTTTTCACTCTTTCTCTTGGTTACAGTTCGAACCTGTAATAACACCAACGTTTCCTTGGTGCATCATATTCTTGTTTATGCCTGTGGCAATGCCAGTGTGTTACCCACTGGCATAGACGATTGCTATGGAGCCAATCCAGATTTTGCCCTGTGCTCTCAGGTGCTTGTGGGCTGGGCTGTTGGAGGAGAGGTGAGTCTGCAGGGTTGCCATTCCCTTCCCCATTTCTTGTTATGAACAGTAGCACCCCTGTAGTCAGCTTGTCCAGTAAGACCCCACAGTCCTGCTTGTGATGGTCACTTTGCCTTTCAGAGCAAAATGTATTTTGTATTTCTACAGTATGCACGTACAGGGGGAGAAGAGAGGAAGGAGACAAGTTTTAGACAAAACCTTTACGCTAATTTTATTCAGATTTTCTATTACACCAATACTGTCATGAAGTTTGCTGCAAGAGTGTACACTTTCTATAACTATCTCCTACTAAATCTAGTATAACAATAAAAATAAAACCAATCAAAAGGGTCAATGAAAAATAAATTTTGAAAATTCTTCCTTGTTCCTATTCAGAAGGAAAAGAAATGGAACTGGAAGAATTTCCCACAACATTTTGATTTCTATCTATGTCTAAATAAATATTCAGAGATGGAAGAAAATAAAAAAACTTTCTTTTTTGTAACTTTCCAATCAAGACACGACAGAGAAGAGTTAAAAACTAACAACTTCATATAACTTTATTGCTCCTCTTCCTCTTTCCAAAAGTCTTATCAATTTCCAGATGAAGCTTCAATTTCTATAGGGACACCTTGGGATCCTCAGTACATCCGACTAGAAATCCATTACAGCAATTTTGACTTGTTACCAGGTGGGTAATGCTGGACAAACAACAGCCTCAGGATGGAAGCCTCAGACCTCACCTACATGCTTATTAGAAATCAGCCTCTGCATGAAACACTTCAGGACAGTAAGGAGAAACCGGACTGGGGTCCCATTCAGGAGGAACTTTGACTAACTTTGGAAACATAGATAACTACACCTACTTAGATTAGACACGTCTTACCATTAAAAAAGCTGAGCATGTCTTCCTGCTATGGTACTAGTGGGACTGTTAGGGAAAATGTCAGGGAAATGTGGGCATCATGGGGAAAAAGGAAGGGACAGAGTGACTGTCAGAGAAATAGCTGTACCAAGGGTCAGGATAAAGTCCTGACAGCCTAATAATGCCACCTAAAGCTTCTCCCATGACCTCCAGCATTCAGTCCCTATGTGATGGTGATGAGGAATGCCACCACGGTATTTGCTATCATTTTACAGAAGGGGAAACAAAAGTGTGGAGTGATTTTACGGGAATGAGCTTGATGTATATGACAGTGGACCACACCACAGGGGTAGGGTGGAAAGCTTAGGCCTTCCTGTTAGTCCGTGCCTAGTCCCAGCCTGTGACTGGAAAAAAGACCTGTTGCTTCTTCAGGCCCCATTTCTGCTGTTTCTGGACCCATTGCTGAAGGAGTGGTCATTTTTTTCTTACAGGTTTGATCGACAGCTCAGGGGTACGACTCTACTATACTCCGGAGCTACGGAAATATGATGTGGGGGTTTTGCAAACAGGCATCTTCACTTTCCCTGTGCATTTCATTCCTCCTGGAGCAGAATCCTACAGATCCTATGGCCTTTGCAATTCCAGCCAGTTTGATGAAGTGAGTGTGGAGAAAGCCATGTGAAACCCTTCTTGATCTTTCCCACTTTAGTTTTTCATCTTGCTCGAGAGATGTCCAACATCCATTTGGTGCAGGGTGCCATGTTAGCCTCCATTTCTGCATGCTGCAAACTTAATATCTCTTCCAATAAAACTTCTCAGCAGAGACCCAAGATTTGGACCAAGAGCATTAGCAGAGCTGTGTAAGCGTGTCAGAACCACGGCTCAAATACCCATTCACCTCATCTAAGTGAAAGGGAAACAAAATCCAAAGGTTGTAGTACTTCCCAGGACCCCGAAGGGAGTCTGCTCCACCACAGGCAAGAGGCCTTTGTCCTGCCATAGATGCAGGGTAGTGGTGTAGGAAGGCAGGTACTAGTCTGGAACAATATGGTGCTCTCTCTCAAGTCAAGAGGATACCTCTAGAGTGGAGATCTAACATCCCTCAAATCACAGCCGAGGGGCTGCTAACTATAACCGTCTCAGGTGGACTGTGGGATCCAGGGGATTCACAGGTCCCTCCAGGACTGATTGATAGATGTGAGGTTGCCACTTGCCACTTTCCCAGGCCCATCAGGTGGTAAGGCTGGGGGCGAACGTAAGGATATAGACACCCTCCACCCTACCCAAACACTCACTCAAAGAGCAGACTCATCTGGCCCCAAACAGATCAACACAGGTAGGAGTACAGCATATTTACAGGCAACACGCAGGCACAAACAACTCCCACACAAGTATGGACAACACAAATGACCAATTCCTCTTCCTGAGGTAATCTTGGTTTTCTTCTTTTCATCAATTTTCAAGTATTTTCTTGGAACCTTTTAACATTTACATTTTGATTGTTCTTTTAATGGCTTACTGATCAGTCTCTTCCAATTTCTTCTTTTTCTGTTTCCTCTCTTAGAGTCCATGTATCTGCATGTTTAACTTAATTGCCTCTCCTGTATCTTGTCTCAGTTTTTCACATAGCTGATAGCAAGACGTGGTTCCAGTACCCAGCATGAGATATCATAAACTCAGACAACTATGCCACAGTATCTAACACCAGAACAGCAATTTTCAGAAAGGCTCACCAGAGCGACCTTTCAATCAGTACTGACTTACATGAGGAAATAGACTTAAAACCTCCCTTTAAAAAAAAAGTTAAGCTGACAATTACACAAGTTCCATCTAGCTTTTGATGGCCTGAAACGAAGTGCTAAGCTATGACTGCCAGGCTCTGACCTACTCCACTTTGAACTGCAGATGAACGGGATGCTGGTTCCAGATCTGCATGTTTTTGCCTACTTGCTTCACACCCACCTGTCTGGCAGAGGAGTGAAAGCTGCTCAATACCGGTAAGACATGCAAACTCACAGTATTTCTGCCTGTGCCACAGGATCAGTCCCTGGCTCTTGGGCTAGAGTGGATGATAATGGTGTTCCCAGGTTAGTCTTCATCTGTCTGCCAGTGCAGGAGACTGCAGTGTCCGAATTGTAGTACAAAGAATTAGCTCCCAAGGAAAGAAGGGTCAACTGAGCAGAGAGTATGAGACGGGGACTGTGCCTCCCATTAAATCAAACAGGTCCAGGCAGTGAGGTCAAGCACGGGACTACTGCTCGTCCACACTAGTCAGCTGCTAGACAGTGTCCTTGCGTAGCTTGGTCCTCTTCACTAGACTTACCCTGAGGTTACACAGGCACAGTTCTGGGGATTGAGTGTACCAGTTCCCACTGGGTTGCGTGGGTAAAACTCCACTGGGTTTGGTTTCCTTCACCATCCTCCCACACTAAAAACTTCAGCCCCCGCTATGCGCTCTCTGATCACACCCCACCCCATGAAGCATGAGTCCTCAGTTTCAGGCTATGAAAGCAGCCAATCATGGTCTGCAGCATTTGAACTCTACTTCAGATGCTTAGAATTTGAAAACAAAACAAAACCCACAACTAAAAAATTATTGTACTTTAGGTCAAAGAGGCATCACAGAGGTTCATGTGCTTGGTGGTATAAGGCCTATCTTCTCCTTAGGTTTCTAATTTCAGAATAACCCAACGTAAGCCAAGTATTGCACTGCAGACAGCTAGAGGGAGGCAGACACTTAGTCTGTGCCAGTGAGCCAAAGAACAATCTGTGCTCCTATGATACTTAGCATATGGTTGTAGCCCAAGATGTCACAGTGACAGTCTAATCTTAGAGTGCTCACTGTGACACCTTCAAGATCAAGTTCCTTGCCTGTCTACACGGCATTGCCAGTGCACACTCTGAGATGCGATGTGGGTTCCATCTAGAATGGCAAGGGAAAAATTTGGCATTGCCTGGTCCTTAGCTGCCTGAGCTCTCATACCAAATCCCCAGCCCCCTGCACTGTCTCACATACTGCCTCACATGCTGATTCACCCTGCAGAAGCTCCACACATATTGAGTTGACCATATAGGTATGCAGGGAATCTGAACTGCACTGTAGGCAAGCTGTGGAAGACAGGAGAGTGGTGTCACCACAACCACTAATGCAAAGCTGACTTATGAACAGGGCAGATGTTGTCTAGTTTGGCTTCTAAGCACTTATATGAAACATCACTGAGAAGAATCTCAATTATTCCAAAATGGCACTGGACAAGATGATCTTTAAGGTCCCTTCCAACCTAGAAGATTCTGTGATTCTGTGATCTGCCCTTGAAGATGGACTTCCTCAGTTATACTTAAACACCAATGACACCCTACAATCAAACACGGCTTAAACACCCTGGCCCTGTGCCTCTCTAGCCATGCCCCAGTATGCCAAGGAATGGCACCAAAAGACTAGAAGCTCCTTCAAAGGCAACTTCAGAAAAGTGAGACTAACACAATTGTCTGACGGATATTTTCCCCTCTCTGGCCAGTGGTATCTAGAAAATACTCACCTAACAGCCTCTGCAGCCTAACTGTGACATGGCAAAAGTGTGAAAACTTTTTAAGAACCTTAGTAAACAAACTTGGTCTGCTATAACTAGACTAAATAAATGGGGATTTTGTAAGTTGAAAGGCACATTGTGAATATGTCTGCTCCCTGATTATGCCTGTCTGTGTCTCTCAGGAGTAGCACATTATAGCTGGCAAACATGGTTGTCTCTTGGAAAAGGAGCAAAGTAGACATCAATAAAACCTATTGGCTTTAAAGCCATTATTCAGTTTCAATGATAGTGACCTCCAGCCCAAATTGACCTGACTTGGGTTGTTATGCTAGACAGCAAGAGCCTCCCTCCATCTAGCACCTTCCATGTGCATGCTCCAATTAGCAGGGAGTGATATAATCAGAAGAGTTTTCCTTAAGCTTCAGAAGAAAATGGAAGGTTCTGTCTCTTGGCTAGGAATCACTTGAGGTCAGTCTAGAGAGGACTAAAGCAGCAGTTCAATTTACTTAGGATGAGCGTACATCATCTGAAAAAGGACCTGTACAGACTTTACCATGTTAGGACCATGTCCTGACACCATCTCAAAGGCAGGCTCCAGAGCAGAAGGTCAAGCATTTGAAACACCTTCTGAACAGAGATGATTCAGGCACAGTGGCTTTTTTTTTTTTTTTCCTGGGATTTTCCCTGTAACATGTAGGATAACTATGATGTTCTGAGTCGCTCATCCAGTTAGTGGAGATCCCAGACTCTTTGGAGGTTGACCTTGGCAGAATACAGCAGATTGGGATCTTTGACAGCAATTTAGGGGCTGCCTCCTTTTCAGGTGTTAAATCCAGAAATACCCCAGCACAGGCCAAAAGTCACAGATAGCCAGTATGAGTGAATTAGCCAGAGCTATTTCATTCCAGACAATTGCAATAGCTTTTGACTCCTGCTCTTTATGCAAGTCGCATGGTATACATAAACCATGTGTCACATGACAGAGCATCTTCTTTCTTGACTTGAACTTTTGTGAAGTTGGCCTCCAAGCCAGATTTCTCCCTCCTGAACCCATTCTACTACAAGGTGTAGCTGGACATCGGTATGAGTGTAGCAGTTCACCCACTCAGAGCTGCCAGCAGTCACAAAGCAAGTCTGCAACAAACAATGAGGGTATGAGGCAACTGCTGGGACAGCATGGCCATGGGCACCACAAGGATTTGTGGGCTGACTGCCCTTTTGCACCTTGCTGTGAGCACCCTGGATGTACTTTGCAAGATCAAAGGACATGTAACCTGAATCACAGAATCACATGGGGTTGGAAGGGACCTCTGGAGATCATCTAGTCCAACACTCCTACCAAAGCAGTTCCACCCAGAGCTGGTTGAACAGGAATGTGTCCAGGTGGCGTTTGAACGTCTCTGGAGAAGGAGACTCCACCACCTCCCTGGGAAGGCTCTTCCAGGGCTCTGCCACCCTCAAAGGAAAGAAGTTGCTCCTCATGTTTAGGTTGAACTTCTTATATTCAAGTTTGTGCCCATTTCCTCTTGTCCTATCCCTGGGCACCACTGAAAAAAGACTGGCCCCAT
>JAOXNO010000001.1:75836196-75847480 GCA_028565335.1 Limnodromus scolopaceus | reverse complement strand
GTAGCCCTCTGCTGTACCCTCTCCAGCAGTTCCCTGTCCTTCTGGAACTAGGGAGCCCAGAACCAGAGACAGTGCTCCAGTGCCTCACCAAGGCAGAGTAGAGGGGCAGGATGACCTCTCTCGACCTGCTGGTCACACTCTTCCTGATCTACCCCAGGATGCCATTGGCCTTCTTGGCCACAAGGGCACATTGTTAGCTCATGGTCATCCTGTTGTCCACCAGGACTCCTAGGTCTTTCTCCTCAGAGGTGCTCTCCAGCAGGTCAGCCCCAACCTGTACTGGTGCAGGGGGTTATTTCTCTCCTCTATGCCTGCCCGGTGGAGAGCGCCAGGAGGACCTAAAGGGCTGCAAAGACACTTTTCATCCTCCGTCATGCAGCCCTTATGAGGAGACACCATGCCATGTGATGTGACGTGACATGATGCGGACGGTGTGGATTTGACATGTGATGTGACTAGAAAGTGCAGGCACTTTAGAGGAAGTCCAAACTATGTCCATGGAGCTGGAGAAGGTACTGTGTTAAATCAGGGGAACACTGCTATTCCAAGGTCTACTTCCCATTTCATGCAGAGCGTCTGCATTTTCTTTCTGTCTTGGCTTCCTCTAATGTTTCAAAGTAACATCATTACAATCAGTCCTTAGAAAAAGCATTAGTATTTGCCAACAAATAATAGATCCACAATAAAACGACCAGAAAGGTCTTCCCCTGCCTTATCCTTGCAAAAGGATAGGAAAGCTAAATTTCCTCCCACTCTTACGAAACAATTATTGTCTGGAAAGTGTTCTCCAAGGCAAGGGGAGGATCTATGAGATATGGCATTTCTGTCAGCATCTCCTGGCAGAAAGAAATGTAAAGAAAGTACCAGAAGCTATTTAAAACAAAAGACGAGAAGAACTATTGACACTAAAATGTTAGTTTAGATCCTGTCATCACAGGAACACTGTGCCCCCTGGGTAGTACCAGTGAGTTCCCATAAACTGCAGGATGTCATAGAAAAGGGAACAGAGACAACAGAAGTATGCACGCAAGGCATCCTCTATTCTTTGGAAAGAACTAACTGTCCTTACCTTGTCCATCTTCACACAGTTCCCCCATGAGCCATTTCAGGAGCACCGCTGAGACAGTCTTCTCTGAAGAAATGTTATTGCCAGTGCTATTTAGACCATACTGGGACAAACCTTCTGATTTTCCTTCTCTGCCCTTCAAAACTTGAACACGCGCACACACACACAGAGGAAAAAAAAAAAAAACAAACACAAAACCAACAACAAAAAAGAGATTATAGTTAACAACAAGGTCTTTGTATCTAGTGTTACACTGTGAATGTGAGGAGACGTGTGTGTGTGTGTGCGTACTGTGGGGGTATACACACTCAGTTATGAGCATACTCATTGGGTATAACTGACTGGCAAAAGGCATAGCTGCCAAAGAAAGTAAGTTTGTTGGGTTTGATAGTTGGATATATAAAGAATGCACGATATTTTGGTGAGATTTAAGGGAGAGCTGGCAGGTACAAGTTTTTTCTGCAGTTTTTCAAGACTGTTTCCTCTTAAAAATTAGTATCTTCTCTGGAAGATTTCTTGTATAACTGGAGCATGCTGTGGATTATGATATTACTAGTACTAGGGAAATCTGATTAAACTAAATGATCTGAAGTCTGGTTTTTATTTTATTTTTTCAAACCTACAAAGTAATTAAGTCAAATGACCTCAAAGGAACATCATGAATGCAACTTTTAACTTGTAATTCAGGAGGCCCAAATGTTTTGATTGTCATAATGATTTCAAATCTGCTTCTACAGCCTTCCAGCATCACTGATGACAAGATAGACTGCAGCAACTCCCCTTCGTCTGTGCTATATATGTTAGATGACAGGTGGCAAATGTTCCCTTTGGAATGGTACCTTTATTTTCCTGTATTTGTCTATAACTTGACACCTTTAATGTGACGTTAAGGGAATTTTTCTTTTGGCATCACTCTGCTTGTGAGGTTTAACCATATCTGCAACGAAGAGATGGAGAGGGTGGTAGGAGCTACTCACATGGCTTGGCTAGTGCGGCTATGACACCCAGCAGGACGAGCACAAGGGCTCCCAGGACCAGCGACACGTAGAACCAGGCTGAGCGCCCACCTCGGCAGCCTGGAGAGAGGAGGCAGGAGGGAGAGCAGCTCAAGGTCTTTGCATTATTAAAATGAACGCTGCCTTTCTGTGTGCCGGTTTCTTACACGGGAACAACAGAGAAATCGTCTGCCTAAAATCAGTCTGCTGTTCAAAGTGTGCGGGGGACATTTCACTTATTAAAAATTTGCATCCATTTTGCATACATGAAAGTGAAACCGAAACATCGTTTTGTCAGACAGCGCAAGTGATTTTCAATCAGTCATTCCATTAAGAATTATCTCTTTCTCCTTTGAGGTAATTTTTTTTCAAGCGTTGCCTCCTCCCACCTATCCCCTGCAAGACCCTGCAGAGCAACTCAGGGAAAGTTTCAGTCTGTGGTATGTTCCTCCTCTCCGGCCACACTCTCTTGTGCTAACGTGCCCATCACACGACTGAAAGCTGAATTCACAAAAAAGGCAAAAAACCCATCCCATACTGACACCACAGCACAGTGAAGTCCATCTGCCCGAGCATCTCTCCAGCCACCTGGCAGTCATCAGCTGGTGAGAGTGAAACACTCTCAGGAAGAGGCAGGACCCGAGGAAATTTGGGGTCAGGGTGCCATTTCCACAAACCACGGAGTTGCACTTTCATAATTGCTGTTTTCCTGACCTCGCCGGAGCAACCGCCCCGTTCTCCGGCTGCCTGAGATGAAATTTGCAATGATCCCTTTCAGCTCAGGGAGTTCTACCAGCCTGTCTTTGTCCGGCGTCTGTCCTTCAGTGCAGAGAAGGTGCAGTCACCAGCGCACTGACTGCACCTTGGAGAGCTGGATATTACCCTACTCCCAAAGCCAAATGTGTCCCTGTGACTTCTCCTGCAGAGACACTCGCAGAAGGGTTCCTTAAAAAAAATTGTGGGGTTTTACTTTTCTTTGCTAAATCTTCAGTGTAGGGCACAAAAGGCATTTTTTAAAAATTATTTTAAAAATCTCCTTCAATATTATTCTTACAAGGAAAATACATGATCCGAGAACCCAACGAAAGAAAACAGACGAAATGATAAATCAGGTCTTTATTGAGAGCTTGTACGTAAAGACTGTTGGTAGTGGGTTTTACTGTTGGGTAATAGGAAAGACTGAATCTATAATTAGTAACCAACAACCAAACAAGACAGCACCCTACCAGAAGCGGAAGCCTCTGATCTGCTGCTCCCTTCGTCTTTGGGCTTCACGCGCAGCTCAGCGTATGTGATCACGTTTCCTGTAATGAGTAGGGAAATGCTGACATTTGTGGTTGTGCAAGCCATTAAGCGGAGAAACAATAAAGAATTACATAGAAGAGCGAGTCCATATAGAACGGGGCATGTGTCCCCAGAGCTGCTAGTTCAGCTTTTTTTTTTTTGCTTTTTTTTTTTTCCTTTAAGAAACAACAGGCAAGATGATGACTTATCATTTCCTGCTGCTGTCAGGAAGTAACTAAAAGCCTCCTCCATAATCTTTGCTTGAACTACTTGGGTCCTGTATGGCTGGACCAGGAGGCAGACAGACAGACAGACAGACAGAAGAATGGGTAAGACCTGGGCACTATCCATAGCAAATGTCCCATTTGTTGCTAAGCCATCTCAGGAGGTGTCATAGGGGCTTCAAGGGGCATCAGGAGCCATGACCGCTTTATGGAGCAGGGAGACCCCAAAGGGGACACTGCCGCTCAGAGAAATGCTTCTGCAGCAAGGTGACTCTTGGGGGCATTCCTGACTTGGGAATGTTTATGCCAGGATATTATGCGTTGACTGTAATAGCAGAAGAACGGACCCGATGGTTGAAGATACCCCTTTCCAGATGCACATTGCCCAAACAAAACTGAAAAGCCATTAAAATAGCAGAGTGTGAGTGAGATGCACATGGATTCTTTCTGAACATGTTCTCAATTTTGCTTTAGCTGGCTATTGTGTAGAGCTACTGGCTAGTACTATGGAAGAGAATTGGACCTTTGGTAGGCTAATCTTGTCTCCGTAAATGGTGAGATTTTATCAGCCTGAATCAAGAATGAGCTTCTGTGCTACAGCCTTAGTTTGTGATCGCTGGGGCTTTTAAAAAGAAGAAAGCAATTTGTATCATTTAAAACTTCGCCAATCAAGTAAAAACTGGCAGAAGAAGAGAGTCTCATCAGGCTAGAATGTGGTAGCATTTGATATGAGAATTGCTGAAGCGTGGAGAGCTTTTACAGTAAGAAAAATACTGAGGACCTGACTGGCAAATAAGGTTTATTCATACAGGTAAGAAGTTGTGTGCCTTAGAGGACCTGACCTAACACACTTTGCCGTTTGCTCTGTTACAATTTATTAGCTCAATGAACTACAGAAAAATCTATAAATTATATTTAACTGCATAGATAAGTAGCTGTTCTCAAAAAGAAACGCTCATAAAATTTTTTGTTCTTATAATGTAAATATTTTTCAAAGAAAACGGTCAGGACTTTTAAATGCACTAGCCTTATAAATGGAGACACTTCTAAAATACGTACCTTAGAAAATCTGATACTGTTACTAAATATTTTGTGTCTCAAATAAAGATCAATTCTTTTAAAGAATATGTCTCAGACTGTATGAAAAAAAAATTATCGCACAGATTGAATATTTAAAAAAAGGATTACTTCTCTTACCGTGTGTATTGGCACATGATCATTTACATGTGAAGTCCTCAGAAGTCAACAAGTGGTTTTAAAATATCATGTAACCTTTATTTTGCCAGATGCTTACACACCCTTACCTCGTTTAGCCACAAGAAGCCCTGATGCTAGGTGGAGATCTCTCTCACTTACTAAAACTGAAATTTCACTTCATTTCTATATGCAAATTTCAAGCGCAGAAAGACATCTGTATTTACTGGAAGGTTCTACTTGATGAACGTGCAGATAGGGAGTGCTTCTGGCAGGTCCCAAAGAAGCCTCCAAAGAGCCAAGCTTTACAGCCACTGGGCTCTTGCCATCAAACTGGACACCGGTTTGAGTGTGAGCCCACGGCAGACCCTTGTCACCACAGCTGGTGCAAGCCACCAGTGGGGGGTTGCGTTAAGAGAGCCCTGGCCTGCAGAGCAGGGGAAGTTCCTTGCTGCTGCTGTGGCCACACCTGGACCGTTGTCTCCAGATGTGGGTGACTCCATCCAGGGGCGACTGGGAGATGCTCACTCTTGGGTCTGGAGGCCCCAAAGGAGGGGAACAAGAAGCTAAAGGGAGAACTAATAGCAGCTTACAAACTACCTGTAGTCTGGTTTGACAATGGAGTTGGACTCTTGGCTTGTCTCTTCTGCTAGAGGAAAGGTCTTGTACGTAATCATTTATGAGCCATAATCAGGCAACCCTCAAATTATTATTGAGTAAACCAGGAAGGGAAAACTGTCTGAGTTTTTCGTTAGAAAATGGATTTCCAGGCTATATTTATCCTTGCTTGTATTTTTGGAATACTTTCCTACTTTTTAACATCTGTTTTGAAGTACACGCACCGTAATAGCACCTGCTAGCCCACCAAAGCATGTGTACAGAGAGTACCACCTACCAACTCCTCCCCAACACTCTCGGCTAGAGCATCCAAGAATCACCTCATCCTTGTAATCCAGAGCACCTGGCTGACAGTTGGAGTCCAACTGAGTGTGTCACAACCTGGCATTGACTTTCCCGTTGGAACAGGATCACAGAAAATCCATTTCAATCACTTTTCTGTATGCAGCCTCCCAAACTTACAGCTGCAGACATTTTTTTATTGCTACGTTGTGTTAAACACTATCTAGCACAGTTTGTCCAGTCTATCAAGTTTATCCCAATAATTTTCAATGGGTGAGCTGTCCTTACCGTTAGACTGCAAGCTTACACGTTATTTGCAGCTCTGCCACCCGTGATTTTTATAACTTTTTTTTATCCTCATAAAATACATTGAGTAGACTTTGAGATAGGAACAGTATTTGGGAGAACTCCAAGAAACTCTGCATAATTTGACCAAATCAAATCCCTTTCTCATGGATATGGAAAAATCTAAAAAAAAAAAAAAAAGAGGTGGACACTGGATCCGTAAAGGGACTTTCATTCTCCAATCCAAATTTTACATATTTAAAACACCTACTCAATTACTAGAGAACCTTGGCAGAAGTTCAGCTCCCCGCATGTTTATCTTTCATGTGCACCAGGTATGGACAGCAGTTATATTTTAACAGGGGAAATTACCTATGCCCCCCCCCCTCCCCCTCATGTTTTTAAGTATCTACTCCAGTAAATTGCATCTAATAGTCTGAAGCTTGCACAAAATGCAGCCAGAAGGAGGTGGACACGTCTCACTTTCCCATAGCCTAGTGATTTGAAATCTTGCCTAAAGCGCGGGAATCTGCCACTCTGAGCGTTCGTCTGCCAAATTTGCAGTGGTGATTAAACCCAGCTCTCCCTCCTCCATGGTGAGAGATTTAACCATGCAGTGCTTTCCCTCATGCCCATCTTGAAACTGCTTCTTTATTAGACATCCCTGGCCAAGAGCGAGGCCAGCATAGAATCCGGCACAGGGAGGGATGTGGGTACTAGCCATCCTCCAGCCAACACTTCCATGTGTCACAGAGTCGGATAGTGCCAAAGGGAGAGCTTGTGATGCTTGCCATGGAGGGTCCCATCACCTTGGAGCTGAGACCCTCATTTAGAATTCCTGCCCCAGATGGGAGGAAGCATTGAAACCTCTTCCTGCAGAGTGGGACATGCTGTAAGTGTGTCTGATATGCAGAAGCTGTCCTGTCCAAAGCAGCCTTGGGCCCACTCCATGTAGGAGAGAGCTCCTTCTGTCTTGCAGGGAAGGACCTAACTCCCAGAAACGGCCAACTGAGCAGCACCTCGTGTCATTGCTCTACCCTATTCACTACTTTGGGCAGTTCCCAACTCACCATGCTAGGATCCCAAACTCTCCTCCATTAGCTGTAAAGAAAAGCAGGGCATCTCAGCAAGGGTCCAGTGTGCAGTGGAGAACCTTAACGCTAATCCTTGCTATGCTTACACTGAGCTTAAGTCTGTTTCGTGAACATTGCTCAACACGCCCATTGCATTTCAGGATTTTTCCCTGAATTTCCTACTGGGTTTTTTAAAATTACAGAACTAATCCTGTGGGAAAATCACATTTTCCCCCATTCTTCCTATGGTAAAAGTGACTCTGCTTTTTGAAATTTTTTTTGTAATATAAGACCACTCAGCAACGGGAGGGATAGGTATGTGGGGATTTTGGTCAGAACATTAAAACTTCAAAGAAGGAACAAGCAACTGAAATTGTTCATTTAAATTTGTAAAGCATGATAACACAGTTCAAGTTCTTGTCTATTTTAATAGCAATAACACCCAAGAAGACAAGGAAATAATTGTCCCCAGGGAGATATTTCTAGCATGTTCTATGCCGATATGACATCCAATATTGCTTAATACCATTTGGTGCTTTTTCTGATTGTGTCAAAGTAAGTGGAAAAGTAATTGCTAATAAAATCTGAAAATAACAGAAAGGTTAACAAAGCAATAAATATAGACAGCCATAATGACAGCTCTGCAAGTTCAAGCCTAGTGAAACGAAATGTGCTTGAGTATAACCAAATATAAGGGAGGGAGAAGGTGATACTGGGAGTTACAAACAGTGAAGGGAAAATTTAAGAGATTTTTGTGTCTCTGTGTGACTGAGATAGCATAACTGAGACTTGCAGTAATATTGGGCACGTCTCTGGCGCCCATATTTTTTAAAGATGACGGAAACACTGGAGAATGAACAGGAAAACCATCCATAAAAGTAATTAGAGTTCTTTGGAAAGTGAAGTGTGAAAGATTTAAAGGCAAAAGGACCGAGAAATGACTTGATTATTATGGCCAGTAACTTAATGTGAGAAAATACTGAATGCTAAAATCTATTTGACAAAGGTTTAACAAGAAGCATCTAAATGCCAATGAGAAATTTCATTGGAAATTAAAGCCTGGTCTACTTAAGCCTGGTCTCAAGCTTTTCCTCTAGCAAGCATGATCAAGGGACATTTTTGGATGTCTTCAAATCCAGATTTGATGTCTGTCTCCCTTTACAACTAAATTGAATCATTTTGGAAACTGGGTAAAATTCTAGGCAAACCCTCTGTGCTTTGTGTTGTACAGGTTACAGCAGTATAAACAACAGCCAGGTATGCATGAACATACAGTCTAAGGTAGTATTTTCTGTTAGATAATAAAGAGAACTCATTTTTATTTTTTAGATACAAGTCTTGTAAAAATATATAAAAAAAAATATTTTCCCCATTATTTAACTAACAGTCAGAACACTGTCATCACTATTAACCTACATTGTAAGTAGAACATCTTCTAAAAATGCTTATTACACAATGTTGTTTCCTTAAATAATTGAATGCATTGATTACTAAACCTTGAAAGCATGAAAATATCATCTTAGTCTGACCGCAGACATTTCCTATTTGCTCATAGTGAGGAGTTGTCATTCATGTTAGCTGTGATCCTGAATTTTGATGAAATGCTTTAATGAATGAATTATATTTTTTCCAAGTAGTGGAAATTTTATTTCTTTAAAAAAAATGGTTTAAATCATCTCCTTACCCAGAATATTAACTTAATCCTTTCTCTTTTGCTACAAATGCGGGAAGTGATCACAGGTTGATAATGTGATTCTGGGAAAATCCCTACTGGAAAATGAAAAGGAAGAGCAGGAAGGTTTTAGGAGTTATTCAGTACTTCCTTCAGTGACAGTGACTGTACTTTCAAATGCCATTAGTTTTCTGATTTACTAGTTAATTTACTACTCCTTTTCCATGAAGACATCATAAAATAATGCATTGATCTGGTTTTTGGAGTAGGTAATAATTTGGTGGAACATATCCTAACAAGATTTTGATCATGTTCTTCATGTAAAAAAAGTTCATTATTAAAAAATAAGCATTTTTTGTTTCTCATTCTGCTACTTAAAACAAGGGTCCAGAACTGAGACACTACTCTGTAGTGATACTGACTTAGGAGTAGCTTTGCTGAGCTGTACCTCATGATGGATCTCTCTTCCACCATCTGCAACTTGTCACTCAGAACCCATGGGTCCTGCATGCAGCATTTTATAGCATTCTCCTAGTATTATCCAGCGACAATTTTAAAAACGAAAGAGCGAGAGAGAGAGCACATGATAGAAAACAGTGTACACCCAAGAGCTTATTAGATGCTTTACCTGGAACTGGTGTCCGAGAAGGAACGTGTGGTCTTTCCCTCGGTAGCATTGCCACGTCCACGTATGTGATATCACCTGCCATTGATGAACAAGTCCCTCTGAGTTATGGAAAGAGCTGGTTTAATATAGTGGGTTGCATCCTGTATTAGCTTTGCCTGCCTCCAGAAGTACACAAACGCCGTGCTATGGCTCTGAGGAAGGCTGAGAAACAGATTAAAGGAAGGAAGTAACTTCTTTCAATACAGCTTCAAAGCCTATTTTCAGCCATCATTCTGTCTCTTCTTGTGTGATCTCATGCCCTTCAGAACACAGGAGAAAACGAAGATTTAAAAACAATCTTTTTCTTAATACCAAAAAAATATATATTTTTGGCCAAAGCAGAGCACAGTTTCTAAGGAATACCCAAAAATGGACTTATACAGGTACATGAGAATCATGAGAATAGCTAAAGCAGTACAATCTGTTTTGTGAATGTATTATGCTCATTTGCATGATCACCTATTCACCTAAAAGGAAGATAAACAAGATATATCTCAGTCTGAGATGTTTTGAGGCTAGTGTAACTGCAAGCACAGCTAGAGCTATAAAAATGTAACCCAAATTTTAACCTGCCCCATCCAACAACTATTGTAATGGTTTAAGAACTGCAGTTAGATTACATTAATGATGCATTAAATTTAACTCAAAATAAAATTAAGAGTAATATGATCAATTCCTTTCAAAAGAACGTTTCAATACTTTACTGTAACAGTAGTTACGAGGACCGGAGCTGCTGTTCCTAAGTTGCTTGACCCAAGCAACCCCATAGGCATAAAGCCTGAGTTGCCTTTAACTCCTTGTTCATGACCCATGTGTTTGTTGCAGGATATTTTGATGACAGTGGTTTTGTCTCCTATTTTGGAAAAAAAAAAACCAAACTAAAAAAAAAACCAACCCATCACAGATTTGAATTGAAACTTAAAGCTCTTCCAAAACCTAAAAATACATTTCAGAACACACAAACACAAAGTCCTGTGCGTGCACAGTCCTCACATTTCCTGCTAAGAGCTAGACTGCTGGTTTTGTGCTTTATTCCCACTTAGAAAATCCCTTTAGAGTTAGACATCGATAGGCTCTACAAACCTACATGCGTCAACTGAAAATACTGTGATACAGCCTACTCACCATTTCTGTAACATTCAATGGGACTCTAGATTAAAATGAAAAAATGTTTGGTTTTGTGATCTTATGTTTCTGATTTTTTGCCTTCCTACTTTCAGCATTGGTACCAGTGTTAAGTGCAGAAACAAAAAGGTTTAGGGAAAAAAAATGAACCTTTGATAGTCATGGAACAGATTACTCAGAAGTGCCACTCAGGTACGCTTTATATGGAACATATCTAAATCATTGTTGCTCTATCATCAGCCACAAAGTGATCAGTAAGTAGATGTGGATACCGTTAACTGGATACTGATAAGGTTTGTTTCATGGAAACATGCATACCGGCCGTATGACTGGTCCTAAGGTGAAACAAAACTTTTGTCCTCTGATTGAATCAGTTTCCATTGCTTCCTCCTGTACTTCTCACCGCCCTTTACAGCAGGATATTTAGGCTCTGAAATGGAAAAAACCCCAAAAAAACAAAAAAACCAAACCAAAACAAAAAAAAACCAAACCAGAACTAACCCCAACCCCAATCCACTTTCTTTATTTGGGTTTTTTTTTAAATGTTAGTCCATAAAGGAGAGCTAGAAGGCCAAATGGGTTGCTTGAACTCTCAGTCTCTTTTTCCATCACTGCATATACTACCAAAGAAGTCTTTCCTCACATCACTCCCTCCTAAATGATTCAAAACCATCAAGATGTAATCATGTATAGTCAGTGTAAGCATGGGCAGTGGAAAAAAACCCAGTGTTTCTGTTTTAAAGGAACATCTCTTCTCTCCTCTCCTCTCCTCTCCTCTCCTCTCCTCTCCTCTCCTCTC
>JAOXNO010000001.1:75824948-75836096 GCA_028565335.1 Limnodromus scolopaceus | reverse complement strand
TCCTCTCCTCTCCTCTCCTCTCCTCTCCTCTCCTCTCCTCTCCTCTCCTCTCCTCTCCTCTCCTCTCCTCTCCCTCTTCTTTTCTCCTCTGAAAAACCTAGTTTCAGCCACAAGAGCAATCTCAGTAAGTGTGCAGTGCAAACAAGGCAATTACATCCTTTGTGACCCAGCAGATTCTCACTTGCCTGGAGAAAATGACAAATGCACGCAGTTATTTTCCACAGCAAACTTACAAAATAGCCATAAGTGGTTCTCATTTTGGATTTGAAGTCTATGCACTGTGCTCACAGTTAGGACTGATAATGAAAAGGAATGTGAATTTTAATTTGTAGAAGGAATAGGCAAGTAGGAGCCTTTGCAAGGCATTTTTCTTGAATTCCTTCTATCCTACTGGAAAACTATGACTTTTTCTTACTTTTAAAATGGATATTGCACTGTCGCAGAATTTGCATTTAATAAGTTTTTTCTTCAGTGTTAATAGTTTTAGCTCTGTAAATCTTTTCATTATTTTTCTTTTTTTGTTTTCATTTAAAATTATAGCTTTATTTATGAATACCCAGATGTGGGTCACCAAGTCTGACTCATTGATCTCTCAGCACCAATAGCCCTTTCAGAAGAAAAAATCCAGGCTGTTGTAGGAAAATGCTGTCATAGAACCAAGAGATCTTTGATAGCAAAATGTCCCACAGCTCATGAAGACAATGGAAAGCCCCCTCTTTCCTGCCCACGTGCCTGGGTATGGCAGTTCCACTCAGACCAAGGAGTCAGGTCTCCTGGTCGAAGCAGCATTGCCAGTTTGCACATCGCAGGATCATGGTGTCACCTGGGGAGGAAGGGACCTCTGGAGGCCTCTAGTCCAAACCCTGCTCAAAGCAGGGCTGATTCCACAGCTAAATCAGGTTGCTGAGGGCTTTGTCCAGGCAGGTTTTAGAAATCTCCATGGAGAGAGATGCCATGGCCTCCCCGGCCACCTGCTGCAGAGCTGCACCACTCTCATGAAGGGAGACATTTTTTTCCTTCTGCCTGGTCACAATTTCTGAGCTGCAACTTGCACCCATGGCTTCTCATCCTTTTACGGTGCCCCTTGGAGAAGAGAGTAACCCTCTTCTTGTATGTTATCTAACAGAATGCTGCAGACAAGCTAACATGCTAACGTAACATTTTATAAAGCAAGCCTCTTTCACTATGTGCCATGCATCTTAAAATAAATTGTTGGTATTTCTTGCAAATTCCCCTAAATGGAGTTATTCTGGTTTGTTTAGACACTGCCACAGCTGCACTTTTATCACATGACTATCTCCAGAACCCGAATATGCCTGTTAGGGTTTGCTTGTGCTGCTGTCTACTGGTGTATTTTGCAGAATAAATGCTTCAGAAGCAGAGCCTGGTTCAGCCTGGTCATTCCCCCACTGTCTTCTTTTCACATTCAGACATCATAGTCTTTCTGGTTTGCTACTCCTGGGAAAAAAAAAAGTCACCCAAATATCAAAACATTTCTTCACCAACTGTAATCTGGGTTGAGCATCCATTCAGCTTCGGGCTGAGCATCCATATGGCTTAACTTCTGCCAGGATCCACCATCAGCTTGTGTCTTTTGGATTCACTAGGTAGAGCCTTGCCTCAACCCTCTTCTTTCCTCCCAGCCACCTGATTAATACGTTTATTTTAGAGTACCTAAACGCTGGTGAGGCCACTAAAACAGCAGGGCTTGCTATGTATGTCAGCCACACGTCAGGGAGGGCAGGAGTGATTTTTTAGCCCTGAGTTTTCAGGCTGTTTTGCCAGAGCATGGAACTATCTGGTGGTTCAGACCTTCCTGCAGCATCTGCAAGGAAAGGTGGTGGGGGTTGTTTGCCTAGGATTCCTCCACACCTCACTTAGAGTTTGGCAGGTCTGGAGCTTCAGTGGCTCTGTTGAGGTAGGCAGATGAATGCGTGCTCATGTTTTTTCCCCCCATCTTGAGATGTGCCCCAGATTGCACAAAGACTCTCCGCTTCTAACCATCGTGCCTGAGTGGCATCGCTTAGCGATGCTCTGGGGTGAGCACAGTTACCAGTTCCAGTCACGCACAGAGTAAATGTGACAACAACTGCAGATGACACCCCTTTCTGTGGGTGTGACAGCGTGTGCTTCGCTGCGTGCAAAGGTAAAAGGAGGCTGAAAACAGTGACGTGGGCTGGAAAGCAGAATTCAGCACCTTCTGCCACAGAAAACAGGCTGCTCAGCCCAGGGCTCCAGCTGCCTCTTGGTGCACATTTTGAAGAACTCGAGCTGCTGCTCTGACAACAAAGTGGACTTTTCCACTTCCCAAAGGCTGAGGTGCAACACAGCTTCCGAGCTAAATTGAGCGAATCCCATCAGCAGACCTCCAGTTTGGGTTTTGATTCTAAACCCCGTGTCACAGCAGAGCCTGTATGGACGAGGTGCAAGAGTGGCACCCAGAAGACATGGTCAGAGTTAGGACTGCAACCAAAGAAATTTCCTGCCATAAATGACAGTTTGTGCATCATTATCTCACACTGCAGCAAAAAAAGATGATATCTAAACTGAGCAAACCCATGAATTTACCAAGAAAAAGGAAAAAACAAACAAATAAACAAAAAAGAGCTCAGTGCACCAGTGGCACCTGCAGATTGCAAGCTGAATATTTCCATGCCAGCAGCTTCATGGTCAGCAGATGGGACTTGGAGTAGGTGGGAAGCAAACATGGTTAGAAGCCTGTGAGATGGGTTTCTTCCCTATGAAGGGTTTTTGGGGCACATCAACTCTTTTTGAACTTCAGGTTAATTCCCAAAGGTGTTGCTGTGCAGATTACTTATTCTGAGTGCCACGCATTCCCTTGGATGCATTTTTCAATGCTAAGCAGTGGTGGAGTGAACATGTGGGCAGGAGAATGTGCTTGGTCTCCCGAACAGTTTGGTGACGGCATCTCAGGAAGGAGCTAGCAAACACCCCTTCCAGCACACTGCCATACTGCCTTCTCGCCTCTCTTGCACTTTTGCACACTTAGTTTTCCTTCAAAGGATTGAAGCAGTGAGCCTGCTGGGACCAATTCCATAGGTAGCATGTTCTTGGCCATGTTATAAAGTACCTTCTGGTCTTCTGGAACCCTGTGTCTGTGACTTGGAGAATGATTGGTGGGGAAAAAGTGGTGTATCTCTCTGCAGACCACACGTCTATGCAAGAGCATTGAGTGCTTTGGGCAATGGAGGATGTCTCTGCAAGGTGAGACATAGCAGAGGTGCTGGTACAGTTGCAAATCACCCCAGCATGACCACAGCGCTGTGGTTGAGTGAACACATCCTGGTTTGATGCAAATACACAGTAATACAGTGTGCTGGATTACAGCACAATGCAGCACTGCACCCACCATGTGGACTTAGAGGTTGAAGTCTATTTGTTTAGGCCTTCCGTGATGTGCTCTTTTCTGCCATACAGACATAGCCTGCCTTCCTTCAGGTCTAGTAGAGCTCCTGTGTCTTACCCTCATGTATGGTCAATGTTATCTTTTGCTTAGCGGTTTAATCCGTGAGTCTGGGAGCACTTGGCAAAGAAGGGCATGTCACTATTCCCAGGACACAGTTGGAAGGGGCAAAAGTAAAAGGATTTGCCCAAGGTGGCTCAGCAGGTCAGAGGCTGGAAGACTGCTCAGCACTCCGGTCCCTCCGCACAGTACCCTTGTCAGTAGCCAGGCTGATGAATGATGCATCATATATTTGCAGTAGTTCTTTTTTTTGGCCTCACATACTGTAAGATCTGCATCCAGATACATCAGTTTCCTTCTTCCCGTATATTCCTGAGCTTTTTCTGTAGCTGCACTCACATGCAGTTAGATATTCCTCAGCCATTATGTACTTATGTACTGTTGTGGTGCTTTTCGGCAAGAATTTCCTTTCTGCTTATGAAATTGGAAGTAAAGGTGGTGTAAAATTCCGATTGTCCATACATTGTGTGGATTGAATGGACCAGAGGTGGATAGATCACAGACAGCTTACAATTCTCCCAGAAGATATAGGAATTAATATCCATTCGGCAGCTTTACAAACATTTTAGGGTTGCCACATTTAAGCTAATATTCCTAATATTTGCAGGTCATAGGGACAAATGTATCTATGAGCAGTAACAACGTCGTTGAATCCCAATGTACATATGGTGTCAGTGGCGTGTATGGTGACCTTCTCCAGACTGCAGCAATGAGCAAGACTGTGTGGGAGCATCTCACCTAAGCCTACGGACCTCAGTTAAGCCTCGGCTGGAGTAACTGTTAATGCCTCCTGCAGTTAAGTGAAAGCAGCTCCGCAGTCCAGGAGGAGAGGTACCACATTCTAACTTTGTGGCTGAGATAAGAAACCCCCTGAAAAATTACTCTCTTTCCATCATCAGCTACAAAGACAGATTCAGCTTATAATATAAATTCAAAGACAGGACAGATGAGTGTTTCCCCCTCTGCAAGTATCTCTGGATATGCTGCCATCATTAAGGAACTGAAATGAGATCTGACTGAGACCTCATCAGGATAGGATAGTTATGCACCAGCGAACCAGGAGATGGGCTATTAGTGTTTTAAAATCCTTTAGAAATAGTATAAAAGTATGTATACCTATATAACACATATATACATACGTAACACATAGTAGTACTAAGCCTAGAACAACTACCAGAACACAGGAAAAGCCTGTGACTAGATATCTGAGCACAGAAAACATGCACCGTACTTCATGCAGCAAAACATGCCGAGCAGTGAGTAAGATGTGTGCCCCCATTTGCACTGGAAAAAAAAGAGCACAGCTATCAAGGTTCCTTTTGGGACTCTCCAGCCCTTACGTGCTATGTGTTTTTCAGCCCAGTTTAGGGAACAAATGAGAGTACAACGAGCACTTCCTTCCGCAAAACTTCCAGTGCTCTCTAGCGTTCTTTCTTTACAACTACAAGTGTGTGACATCTTCACGTTTTTCCCTAGGAGGCAGAATCACAACCATGAACGAATTTTTCTTGAACATGCCATTTCGAGATTCAAAAGCTAATTCTTTCAGTTACAGCTCCGTGGAGCACCAGTCCTTGTTCATCCTGGGGCCAATTTACGTGAAGCTAAGGGATTTGTTCTCAGCTTTCACTTGAGTGATTCTCAAGTGAAAATGGACACTTCATAGAAATTTTTATAAGGACTATCTAGGAATCCATTAAGAAGCCCATGCCTTTTATATTTTTCATAATATGCGGTATAAAGTTTAAGTAAATATATTTTTGTCTAACAGAAGGAAACAGTTTAAACCCCAGAATATATATAGTGATCAAAAAAGCCTTGAAAAGGAGGACTATCATACAAGACCTTACCACACACAGTAGAGGTAGTGGCCCAGTTCTCAGTCGCAGGGATTCAAAGTTGGCAGAACTGCAGCGCACAGCCTGGGGTGGCACAGGGCAGGGAGGAGAAGCAGAGCTCAGCCCCTGGGGAAGTTTCGGTAGTAAAGCCTAGGTCTTGATTGGTTTTCTGTGCAAAGTTAGCTCCCTACAAAAACACCATGTAAAACTTTGCAGGGGAACAAACCTAGCAAGACAATAAACTAACAGTTTTCTATGAACTGGAAGGCTGACTGCATGGCTTCTAGACATAGAAGTTGATGACTGGGGAGAAAGGACATGGAAGTGCAGCTCACAATGCTAAAATCCTAAAGAATCAGGACTCCTTAGCCTGCCTTTGGGGTTTCAGCATAAAAATCTAGTGGTCAGAGGGATTTCAATTACCCCATGTGTATGGGAAAGCTGTTCCGTATTCTTCTGGTTTAGTAGCCACAGCCAAACTGATTGCGTTTCTGTTTGAAATGCCGTACACATAATATGATCAAAAGTCTATAATAGAAGCAAACCATATCCTGAGTTGATAATCTTTCATTTTTCTATTCTTTAGCTTGTTTATTTTGCACCTTTTCTGTTGACAGGCAGCATAGTATTTCCTTCTGGCTACAGCACATTTATTCAGCATGATTCATTGCACATCTGTGTGCCTGCGGGACCCAGCAAAATTAGCACAGCAGTGAAAGCAAAGAAGCTGCTGAGCTCTCCAGGCTTGGCTGGATATCCTGAAACAACTATTTTTTTTCACTTTGCAAGTATACCAGTCAGTTGATGCTACACTTACAAATACTGATGAATTCATATTTGACAGAAAAAAAACCTTGAGCAGTACTCAAGAGGTTAAGGCGCATGATGTAGAAATAGCAAGACCAAGCATTCAGATTACAGTTCTCCATGCGTCTTCGAATAAACCATTTTCCATTGATACCCGTACAATATTCGGATTACACCCATAGGAAAGGCCTAGTCACTCTTCTGCAGAAAGGCTATGAGGCAACATGGAAAAAGAACCAGAAGCCAGCCCTGTAGCCCAGTAAATGCAGTCTTTGCATTGCTAAGGAAAGCGACAGGCTTTGATCCATCCCTTTGTCCACACTTGTCTTGGCCTGAGCTGATTTCGGCTTGTTTTTAGCTGTGACAGTAGTCCTCCAGCAGTCAGGGAACAATTGCACAACTTGTTTTTAGTTAGCTCTGGGAATACCACGTACAGTAGAAGAGTAGCTGACCTACGCTGTAATTTAGTAAGAAGTATTAACCCCAGAAGCTGAGGCTCCAGAGGATATTGTGTATCTTTAACTAAGACAGTCAAATAAAGACAGTCAGACTTTAGTTGGGAGCCAGTGAAAAAAAGAGCAACTTAGGAGACTGTGTTAGCAGCGAAGGAAAACAGAACTCCAGTTTGAACCAAGAATAAGGAGGAAAAAACTTATCTCCATCAACAACATACCCCTCCTGAGAAAACAGTTGGTGGACACCAATCGATCACTCCATACATCCCTATTCTTCTCGTGGAAGAGAGGTACCATAGACATAGGACTTGTGGGGCATCGCAATGCTGAACAAAACTCTACTAGGAAGTAGACATCAGCAATTTTAATGTATTATTAATGAGACTTTTTCTGATAACTTGGACTGTGCAGTATTATTGTAACTGGATTAATAATTTGTTTGTTATATTCTGATGAGACTTTTACGACTTTAGCTAGTCAAGCTTGACTTTGTGTATAAGGTGTGCATTTCCTTTTGGACCGTAATAAGTCTCTGAGTGTAACAGAGACGGTGAGCAGCTTTTCTGTGAAAGCCTTTCTGTGGATGGCAGTTTCCTGTGATCACAGAAGACCCAGAATGCAGCTAACGTGTGTTCCCGTGGTCCTGGCAAGCATCTTATATACCATCTACATTTTATAAAAACTGTTGGAATTGGGGAACAGGGTTGCTCAAGTACTCAGAGCCCAATTTGTATAACACGGATGCTGACCAAGAGTTTTCAAACTTTAAAGTGTTAAAGCCCAAACTTGCCAGTAACGAGACCAAGTGAGAGAGCATATGGGCAATGTGGTCAGTGACACATAGGCTAGATCAGGAAATTCGGACTTCAAAGGCAAAGACAAGAAATTAAAAGCTGAGATAGGAGCCTACTGAGTTAAAACACTGAGAAAATAAAACTCTAGAAGGCATTGAAGCTGTAGAGCAACATTATGTGCAAAGCAAGGCATGGATGCACCTCTTATCAAAGCACCCTCTCATGATGATGCTGACTTAGGGGATAATGGATAATGGTTTGATCAAGATAGTGACCCTTCCACAGAGAATTATAACTCCACATGCTTCTGATGCTGAGGTGCTTCCAGTGCTCAAAGTGAATCCTGTACCACCCATCACTACCTGGGTTACTGTAAAAACAGAAGACGGGCAAACAAAAGGGAAAAGAGAAATACGCAACTGAAGTCAGACTGAGTTTTTAGGCAAGAAATAATGATTGCTGCTCATTAGATCCCAGAATACCCAAGAGTCTTGGCCTCAAAAGCAGATCTTTTAAACAAAAAACCTGCGTATTAAACTGCTTCATATGTTAGTTGCTAATACTAGTTTAACCATGACTATTCAAGCGAATAGTCTTGAGCATCCGCTACAGCTTCTAGGTAGATTGATGGAATAACTGATACAGATGCAAACTTTGAAGTAGTAAATTATCATTATAAGTGGATACATCACCCTGTATTATATATGTTAGCACAAGTCAAATGTAACAGTAGAAATGTATTTGGCATGGAAAAAGTTGTCAGCCTCTGCCTGTAGTCTTCTAAACAATAGAGGCAGACAAGCCCCAAATTATGACCAGGTTGCATTCCGACAGTTGTTGTGTATAGTCTAGCCCCAGGGCATTAAACACGGCTATAAAGCAGGAAAAGGATCTTAAGTGGGGCTTAGATGACATTAGGATCCACCCATGACAAGGAATGATAACAGTTGTGCTAAGAAGAGTCTGGAGGAGTACAGTTATCCGCTACCATCTGCCTCATTGCAAAAAGAGCTCTGCAATGGAGAACCAGCTGAAAAACTAAGAGAACCTTTAGTTTTTGAGGGCATTGTAAAAGCACTGAGGGCCAGGGACGTGGTCAAAGACAACTCTGCAAATCACTATCACATCAGACTCAGAACAGATTAGTATAATACTGCAAATGATAAGGCCCCTAAATGATGATACTTGCATTGAAGGGGTAGTTTAGCTAAAGAAAAGCCCCATGCTTGACAAATAAGAATCTAGCTTGAGCAACCAACCACTCCTCAGACTGAGCAGCGAGATCCACTCTTGCTTGGACAGACTTAGCAAAAGGGATCCAGCAAGAAGGAGAGTTATAAGAAATGAGAAAAAGGGATAACAGCACACTGGAATTAGTCTAGCCTTTTAACTTTTGCTAACAGCAGACTGCAGCAGTGGAACTGGAGAAGGAAGGTAAATGTGAAGCAGGATGTAGTAGGAATGCTCAATGTTGTATGGACCTTGCATATGGAAAAGCAAGGAAGGATGAAAAAGAGTAGTACAGAAGAACAAATCGCTACTTATAGTTTGCATTGATTTGGTTTAGTTGGTTTTGCTTTCTTTTTATTGTTATATATGTATATATGAAATGGAAAAGATATAATACTGGGGTTTTTTAGTCAATTCCTGTGGCTGAATTAAAACCAAGACCATCATATTCACTTATGAATAATGGGGGGAAATGGGACCAGTTGTAAGGTGTTCTCATCTCCAAGCAAGAGAAACCCCATTTCTCTCAGTGAGGGTATACGTGCCTCGCGTTAATAACATGATCATTAATGTGCGATGTTTGTACATGCAACATAAACATACATAGACGTGATGCTGTGTATTTATAAAACATAATAGTTTAAGGGCTAGAGAAAGCAAAGCTTAATCAATTAAGTATAGAAATAATTACAACGGTAAGTTTTATTTTAGAAGAATGTATGCTATTACGTGAACATTTGCAACGTTGGGACTGAGAAGACTGCATGTTTGTATGGTGTTATATATGATGCCAGAGATATAAAACAGCTATTTAAAAGTGGGTGCTTCTGGGCTAGGTGGAAAACCAGAATTTCCTCAGTTACAGAGGCACAAAAAACCTACATACAAGTATGACATACACCCATGCACCAATTTTATGAAAAAGACTTTTTGTTACCAAGGAGTTAGCCAGATAATGTTAGGAATGCATAACACCATCGCAATTGTGTGTTCATCAAGTGCCCACAAATTATTGCAAATTACCCCACTGGGTACAGTTTATCTGATAATAGTTGTGTAAGTAAAGTAACGGCTGCTGAAGGATGTGGTTTTAATTACATCATGCCTACAGAAGCAACACTCAGCTCACAGGAATCGTTGCAATTGTACGCTGTTAGGCTCGCATGTCTTTAGGAATTACCAAGCAATTTTCAACAATTTTCAAACAATAGACAGAAATTCTAGAAATTCTGTACACCAAACAAATCACCAAGTAAACTACATTACTACCACAGTCCAAAATGCAGTGGAATTGCCTCTCAGAGTGATCTTCCTCAACTAGAAAAGTTTGGAACTTGGCTTTACATCCTAGAATCATCATTTTAATCATTATCCTTATTTTTCTTAGCTATAAAAATCAAATGTTAAGTATGTTATGGTTATAGATAGCAATGAAGAACTACATATTACGGTCAGACTGTACAAGTTACCTCAAGGTACAAACAGACAGAAAAGAGCAAATGTGTCTGAGATCTGCTGTCTTGTCCTGATCAGTAACCTTGAGATGGAGAAGGGTTGCAAGATCCATTTTTGACTTGTAAAAAGTGTCTGTGAAGGGGACGAACAAATGGAAGGATCATGAGCCCTGTAGCCCCATAAATATGATTTTGCCGTTTCTAACATGCGTGAACAAAGACATTGTATCAGGCAACTAAATCTCACAACCAAATCAAAGAGATATTTATGGGTTTTTTAATGTGCCAAATTCTGTAACACTGAATGAAGTACATGAAATTAAACTTTAAAAAAAAATTTCGAGATCTTGACTGTCTCTTGCGTAGAGCTGTGCTGTCTTCCCATATTGGACCTCCAGTGGTGAGATTTACAGGCCTGTTTAAGGGCATAGCACCGTTTATCACCATGTAACCTGAAATAAGTAGCAACAGCAACTTTTTTGCCTGCTGTATGATCTAGTTGCCAGGCTGGTAAAAAACCGCCTTGTTTTACCTGTGTTTTACGCAACTTTTAGACTCTATGGGATGCTTAAAATTAGCAGGTTGCATATTCTAATAGGTCTAAGGGGCAATGCATCAGCATGCACAAAGACATAGGGATGTATACCTTCATGCTGAAAAGAAGAGAGACACAAGCCTGAAATCTTCCTGGACTTTAGTAACAAATAGAATCACAGTGCATTGATTCATCATAAGTCAGGTCAACAATTCCCCCGTTATATTACATCAGATGTCCTACCCAAGGTAAAGTGGTGTAAACCTTCCAAAACCCCTCAACAACCCCATCCAGTTTCACTTGACAATATCTTAAATACCCAGAACGACTGCACTCTTCTTGCAAATCCACTTGTACAGGGAGCGGCAGTTCTCAGCATGCATTTCTGTCAGCTTATAGACAGCACATTTTTCTTCTTTCTTCCTTCCTTTTACTGTAAAACTGCAAGGGCCAAACAACACACAGAGATGAAGATCATAGAATCATAGAATCATTTAGGTTGGAAAAGACCCTTGGGATCACCGAGTCCAACCATCAACCCTACTCTACAA
>JAOXNO010000001.1:75773279-75788223 GCA_028565335.1 Limnodromus scolopaceus | reverse complement strand
TTCGGGTGAGGGTGGCAGAGCCCTGGAACAGGCTGCCCAGGGAGGGTGTGGAGTCCCCTTCTCTGGAGATCTTCAAGACTCACCTGGGTCAGTCCTGAGTGATGTGCTCTGAGCAACCCTGCTTTGGGAGGGAAGTTGGACTAGATGATCTCTAGAGGTCCCTTCCAACTCTGACAATTCCATGACTCCGTGACCATGACAGAGTCTGTGAATTCACCATGACTGACTGTAAAGGGCCACCCTCCAGGTGGTCCCTCCTCCCAATACCCAGCCCAGGGGCTCAGGACCCCATTTCAGCTCAACCGAACCATTGATTTCCCAGCTTGACCTCAGACCTGCCCTGATGATCTGGATGTTTGGCAGATGCAGGCTACCGACTGCAGCTTCCCTGCTCACATTAAAAGTCTTATGTGGCAGCTAAATTACAGCTAATTGCTCATAGATAATAGGAATAGCTTTAAGAAAACTAAAACCCACATGAACTTCCCCTCATTTTAAGCTTTCTTTTTTTTTTTTTGTCAAGAAAAACTTGCACAATATTCACCAGTGTTGTAAGCTTCCCAAGCAAAGTTAGGCGAGGAACATAGCAACCGTCATAAAAGAAGTGATTTTGTAATGCAATTCCAACAGGTGAGTTGCTGAATGGAATTTCATTTTAAGCTTTCAATCACAGCAGTAACCCACAAAAACAGAAGCTGAAAATAATATTTGGATAAATATAATCGCTGGGTCCATTTCCTGGATCATTTAACCACTGTGGTTAAAATCGGAACGGGCTGGGTGGGTACTTTATTTCTTGCTCTTCTAGGTTATAAAGTTCATGTGTAGTGAGCTCTTTGGCAGGCAGATCAGTTTTCACTGCATGATCTGCACAGAATCCAACATACTTGTCTGTGATGGATTAATACAATAGTAATTAGATTTGTTGTAACAATTAAATTACACGAGTTTTTAAAAGTAGTTTCCCAATTCACCAAATAACATTTTCCATCTCCTACAGTATGATGTTCCCCTGGGATTCCCCTGGGATTCCCTAACACACTTGGAGATGCTGTTAACATTGTCAATTCCCAATGGGTGGGTGCTATCCCTAGTTCTGTAACTGATGGAAAAGTGGTGATTTTAATTAAAAAAAAAATTGACTGGTACAGGCAAATAAACCCTGCTGGTGAGAAATAATCAACAGTTGGAAGTTCTGTGCAATGCTGAACTCCAGGGGAAGAGCAGAAGTTTGTGGGAAGTTAAATCTCCTGCCCTGCAAACAGGTGTCCTCTTCCAACAACAAATCTAAAATAAAATTGGTCTTCATTTCAGCTCGACTAGGTTGTAAGTTTCAGAAATTGAAGGTCCGCCATCCTCCTCCCCCCAAGATTTATCTTTTGCTCCTGCAAAAACCGTTATACCATGATTTCACATCGTGTTAAGGGCAGGGCCGCGCTGGCGTAGGTAGTGTTTGTTGTGTTATTTCACCATGCCTGGCATCACTTTGTCTCAGTCGAGGCACAAGGACCTGCTTTTACACCTCTCGAGCTGGAAACCACACGCACAAATGTTCATGCTGGCTTCGTGCTTGCTGCAGGAAATCTAACCCAGCAGAGAGGTGCTGTGGCATGGACATGCCCCATTGGGTGTGAAGTCTGCCAGAAGACCACCCAGAAAAACGCATGCCTCTTGCTGCTGCTTCTCCTTAGCCCTTAATGGGGAGAAGGAAGCAGGGAGAAAGCAGGATGCACAAAGGCAGATGTGCAGTGTGGAGCTTTACCCTGCAAAATCACCCCTGGCTTCAGCCGTGCCTGTCCCACCTGCAGAGCCGCTGGGTTGGATGCCCTTTGGACCAGGACAGCTCTTGAACCCTTGGATTCTCTACAGTATCTCCACAAGGCAGGAGATATCAGTGATGCAGCTGCCTCTAGGCAAGGGGGAGTCATACTTCTCGTGGCCATTCCCTGAATCAGGCTGGCTGGAGTCCACTTCTCTCCATTGTCCCCAGACAGGCTGGTCCCTGCTTCTGCACAGCCATTTTCCCACTAACCACTTCAGCAACCACTTCCAATCACTTCTGCTTCCTTTTTCAGGCTGCCAGGCTGTGGGGAGGGAAAAAATGCTCAAGCACCAGTGATGAGGAGGAGGTCAGAGGAATTGAACAGGTCTTCACAGTCCAACAGGGAAGGATTACAGGAAGGGTACTGTGAAATACTCAGTGAATGACTTGCTGCTTCCAGTTGAGACTGATGGAGAAAGGATGTGTCAGACACATTGGACGTGCCAAAGTAGCATCCCATGTGTGCTTACTATTCAGTGTGCTGAAAAGGGAAGTAACCATTATATTTGGAAACTCCTGACCTTTAGTGGTCCCCCCAGCTTCTCAGTGTTGGGCAATTCACTGCTGGAGATGCTGTGGATTGGTGGATACTCTCTCCAGCGTGGATACTCTAGGTGAGCCGAAACCTCCCAAGTATTCAGCAGTTAATCTGTGGGGTAAACTTGGGGAAGCTCTGCCACTCCAGCTGAGCTCAGGCAGATTGGTATGGGGACCGTGCTCCCTCTCCTGGGTCTGTACTGCACTGCCCTGGCCATGAAGCCATATACATGGATCCCTGTGCAGCTGAACCAGGTTGCACACTGTGTATGTGCCTGGCTGAAACGTGGATCATAGAACCATAGAATGGTTAGAGTTAGAAGGGACATTAAAGATCATCAAGTTCCAACCCCCTGCCATGGGCAGGTTCCCCTCCCACCAGACCAGGCTGCTCAAAGCCCCATCCAGCCTGGCCTTGAACCCCTCCAGGGGGTGGGGCATCCACAGCTTCTCTGGGCAACCTGTTCCAGTGTCTCACCTCCCACCACAGGCCTGGGCTTCCTTATCTGGGCCTTGGGCAGGCCTGGGCTGCCTTACCTGGGGCTGGGAAGGACTGGGCTGCCTTATCTGGGGCTGAGCTGCCTTACATGGAGCTGGGAAGGGCTGAGCTCATTACCTGGATCGGGGCTGGGCTGCCTTACCTGGGGATGGGCTGAACTGGGCTATCTTACCTGGGCCTGGGCTAGGCTGGGCTGCCTTACCTGGGGCTGGGCTAGGCTGGGCTAATTACCTGGGGCTGGGCCGGGCTGGGCTGCCTTACCTGGACCTGGGCAGGACTGAGCTGCCTTTCCACACTAATAATCTAATAATCATGATCGGAGTTTTGTGTTGAAATACATTATAGTGTCCAGTTGGTTTGAGGATATGTACATACTCGGTGTGTTACCAAATAAGGTTCCAAATCATGTGTGGACTCAAGGTCACTTTTTATGAGAAACTTAATAAAATAACAGCTATACTGTTTTTAATAGAATATTCACCAACAGAAGGGGCTAAGAATTAAGAAATGTTTATCAAAAGCTACAAGGTGAGAATTTACATTAAAAAAAAATAAATAAAGTATCTAGTTTCCTTCCGTTTTACACACATGTAAGCATTTCTTTTGACCTAATGTGGTGTGATGGAGGGGGGGAGGCCAGAAAGGATGTAATACGGGGTACTACTTCTTCAATGAGTCCATTTTGATTGCAGACCTGAAAGCATCTTTTCAAAATGGCAAGTGAGGTGCTTTATGCAGAGGTATCGCCCAAGGAAAGAGTGCATTTTACTTCACGAACTTCAGATACAGGTAAAAAACGGTCATCTTAATATTACTAACTTTTCCTTTGCTTACTGACGCATTCTTAAAACTTTCATTCTTTCTGAAATCAAGGCATTTGGAAGAAGCTGAAGTCATGCTGAAAGCATTTTTATAACTATTCATACCCACTTCTGTTTATTATATATTTATTTCCTTGGCAAATTCATGTTTATTAATAAAAGGAATCCTGAATTCTAGCAAAAGTAAAGAATGACCTTTAAAATCCCATTCTGGATTTCAGTAGTATGACTAAAATGTGCTGGTTCTGAAACACCGACATTGTTTCAGAAAACAATCAGACATTGAAGATATTAATAAGAATTGTTGGAAACTCACTGGCAGTTATACTGCACTGATGACACTGAATGGACTTCTCTCTCCTGCAGTACATTTACATTTTATATTTTAATTTGATACATTTTCTTAGACACCAGAAATATTTTTAAATTGTAAAATGATAGGTTTGTTTATCCTTCTTTCCTTTCTCTTTCTTTCTCTCTTTATTTCTCCCCTCATTTCTTTCTTCTGTCTCTTTCTCTTTCTGTCTCTCAATTTTTATCTTGTAAATGTTCTATGTTGAGAAAAATACAAGTCAAGAATCAACAGAGGTTTCTATCATTTCAAAAACTGTTAGTCCTACAATTTGTGTATCACCTATGATGTCTTCAACTATAAAACTGCATTTCTTTAAAAATGTATTTCCAAGAAATAAATACAAAAGATAGCCATTAATATATATAAGTAGGAAATAATTCATGTTTTAAAACAAAAGTATCAAGCTTTATTTTTTAGATTCTGATCAAAAAATAGATCTTCGCTAGTTATAAGACAATTAAGCATGGAGAAATTATTTAAAATTACAGTATTCAGAGGCCACAGTATGAAAGAAAAATGTATCCTGAATGTGCTAGCAAAACAACATTTATTCTATTCGCTCCTTGGGACACAGTGTAAAAGCATCTGTACAGGTATGATGTCTTTGTCTTTCATGTGTTAACACAGTTTGCAGCTTACATTGTGTGATCAGTCCACCGTAGAAGAGCCGCATTGCCAGGAAAATCTTTGGTACCCCAGTGCAGAACCACTATAAGTACTTATTGGAGACACACACACATGCCCAATACAAGTGTCTGTCCAAAATATTTCAGAATTTGAGAGCACAGAAGTATGTTCCACCCAATTTCTTTTTTTTGTTTCCTCACTTGAGACTATCCTTTTAATTTCCAGTTATATTTTATAGTTTTAACTGCTTTTACACAGCTTCTAATACACTTCAGTAAATTGTGTGTAGAAATTGCTGTTGTAAATTACCCTGAGAGACCTCTAATCCGATAACATACTTCTAAAAGTTGACAGTATGAGGTGCTTGGAAAGACAGTGGCTAAAAAAATGGCCAATTATGAGGCTAATTAAGTAACCAAATTTCAGGCAAAATGTTTTTCTTGCATGACAGTATGGTGTTTACCCTTCCGTGATCTTTTCAATTGCAATAGCTATATTCTTGTCACGTTTATGAATCCTGCATCCCTTTTGGTGTCCTAATAAATGCTTTAATAACATCCTAAACCTGTGACTTCTACAGGCTGATTCTAATATCCTGCATGAAGAAATACTTCAAATCAACCTTGAATTTGCCACCCGTGAATAGCGTCAGTGTGTCCTAGTGATATAGTGAAAAAAACACCTATCTATATAATTAATTTTTTTTCTTGTTTTTATATACATAAATTTCCATTATACATTCTTACGATCTCATAATTGGGAGCACGAGTGCAGGTAACCGTGGTCCTCATCTTCTGCCAAATGCTGTTAAATTGTTCCTACTCCTTGGCTGCAAGAAAGACGCTGCATTCAATGTGTCAGGGGTTTGAAAATGCTTAGTATACTAAAAATGGCTTAGATTTGGTGTTTTTCCTAAGTCTAAGGCAGATCTCTGGCACCCTTAGGAGATCGCTTTTCTTCAGGCAAAAGCATTTGCCATGTTACGATGAGTTCAGAGCAGTTAAGTTGGCTGTCACCTACCTGCCCGAAAAAGCCCAAAGGAAGCCGTTGCCGTCTTACTCCATGCATATTTCACATTAGAACATTAATACAGCAAGACTTGGAAAGACTGTAGTTGCTCCTGTGAGACAGGAATAACGGCCTAGGCCAGCAAAGGGGTTTCACACTGCCCTGTCTCTCAACATTTTTTTTTTTTTTTTTTTGAGTTACAGACTTCACTGTGCTGTCTTACCTGTTTCCCCACGGCCACCATGCCTGTCCCCTGGCTAGTCTGCACCCCGCTCCTCCTCTCCCTTTGGCCCCCTTCTGCTTCCTTGAGTTTCTGCACGTGGGGGATAGAGCTTTTCATCTTCACATTGCTGGACTCCTCCTACATTTTGCGCCGCTGAAGTTTGTATTTGCTTGTCTTCCCCATGGCACTTCAGAGAAAAATCTGTTTGGTTTGTCCCTTAAGAAAAAAAAAAAAACAAACCTGTCTTATTTCATACACCATCAGCAAGCAAATTTGATGTAGGTAGCTCCTGGGAAATGAGGCAAAACATGCAAAGCAGGCAACCTACAAGCTGGTGTGCTACAGTTGGTATAAAAATACAGCTTCTTCCTTCCTTCTTTCCGCTGCCACATCTACCGAAAACTGCTGGGGTCAGTCGGGCATGTCCCGCCACCCGTCGCTTTCCTTCTCCCTCCTGCTCCGACAGTTCATCTGCGGATTTAATACCACAAGAAGGAGGAGAAAAAATATGTCACGGGGCAGTTCACCACCTCATTAGACCCGCAGTCGTCTTCCTACTGACACCTCTTCCCATGAGCTTTTCTGATTGTACAATATTGCTGATTTGGGCCAGTAGTCCTGTAGACACCATCTGGGCAGTGAGATGTCTTCTGGGCACACCTTTAACTATATGAATTTGAAAGGACTGCCTATGTGATGCAGCTTGACTACCTAATAGAGGTCAGGAACTTAAACATTATCTTTGCCTTCTTTGAGATTTACATCTAGCACTGGCCACCGAACTGAATAGCCAAAGGATGCGCTACTTTTACTAAATAGCCAAAGGATGTGCTACTTTTACAGTGATAGTGAAACTATCTGTCACGCAGGTGGCCAGTCTAAGCATCCATACATAATAACAGACAAGTGTAGGCGAGGCCTACAAAGATAAGGAGAACAACTTGGTGTTAAAGCAAAGCAATCTCAGCAAACCACCCGCTTGCTTGGGAAAATGAATGGCTGCTGCTGAAAATCCTGTTGCCAATTCCTTTTCCAGCCCAGCTCCCATGATTGTTGGTGAAGCCGCCCAAGTGCTCAAGCCCTCCTGATAGTTCAGCAGACAGGAATTCCCCCCCTGTCGAGGCCAGGAAGGCAGGGAACGTGCAGTTTGCCAGGCAACCCCACAGCTTTGGGGAAACCCACCCTAACAACATTTTTCACATTCTCCATTGGTTGTAAAAATCTTGGAGCAACAGACGGTGAACACATTCTTTTTAATGGTTGTAACAGTGCGCGTCACAACCATGCTAATGGTTCGCAGGGCATATGAGGGTTTTCTATGGACTAACCACCAGATACGGAATAGGTTCTTTCAGTGCAGCCATGTCTTAGTCCAATATAATTTATGTGGGCCAATATCTCCAAGCGGTCTGGAGATGCCAGGTAATTTTCAGAGGGAATGGGTGTACGCTCTGAGGCATGAGCATCCAACAAGGACTTCTTCCTGATGTGTGTGAAGGCAGTCAAATCAAGGGTAAGGACAGAGGAGCTTTTATTTTACAAAATAAATCCTTAAAAAAGATATCTGGAAAGACAGATGGAATTGGGAAGGTCATTATCCTGACGCAGTTGACAAACGGGGAAAAAGTCAGGAAGGAGCATGGCAAGAAGAAACAGAGAAGAAAGGAGCGACTGGAGGAAGGCCAGTTGTTCCTTGTGGTTTCTAGACCTCATTACAACAAACAGCACAAACGTTCACAGTCAGAGAAAGCCCTCCTACATTTATTTGGTTTGTGAAATGGGGATTTCCAAGCCTGGAGGAATGAGTGTCTCCGTTCAATGGAGAGGAAAACTGCTGCAGTTTGAGGGGTGATGCCAGCTCTGCATCGAATATGGAAAGCTTCCCTTCAAATGGTTTTTAGTCATAGAAAGAATGTGTCTAGGGCATTGATGCAGAGAGAGAGGTCCTCTTCTGCTGGCAAGTGTGAATAGTCATAAATTAGCAAGACAATAAAGATTCAGATAAGTTCTTCTGTGACTAACTCGGCGGTGAGGTGGAGGTTGGAGAGGAAGCTGCTTTTGGAGTATTCTGGCTGAGAATTAGCCACAGACAGGCTTTCCTTCCACTTTTTGTAGAGTAAGTTGAATTAATGGTTTGTACTGAAAAAAATATCCATGCTCTGTCTGCAGTGCTGCTTACCAACCATTAATTAAAACCTCATTTAAATACTTGGAAGAGCAAACTTGAGGAAGAAAAACCTGTGGATGAAATGAAAATAGTATGTTTATATGTTTAATAGTAAATAGTAATAGTATGTTTTACATTTGGTGGTTGATGCTGATTTGTTAAAACTGATGTTTAATTCATAACTGATTGAGAAATAGCTTGTCTCTGCTCTATGCACATGTGTTGCTTCCTTCCAATAGGAACTGTGCTCCTCTTTGCCAAAGAAGCAACAGTAGAAAACAGACACGCTTCATACCCATGTACAAGATCTGAATTCACTAGAAAGAAAAAGTGTATTGCAAAATAAATAGAAAAAAAAAATTAGCCCCCCAAAATGTCATTGATTAACTTCTGCGTAAAGAATGTATACATGTGTATATAAGATATGGAATAATAAAAAAATAGAATTAATAATACAGTAGTTTGGTGTGTTATAACCTACAGTCACCTAAAGGTTTGGGTTTTTAAAAATTTTTCTAAAAGTTAATAACTGAATAACATTTTTTCTATTTGGGGGTAAACTGCACAGCAGGACAATTATTTGCATGAATTCTTCTAGTAATTTCTTTTTGGCACATTCATTCAGAGACACATAAGTCTTAACAGAAAAAAAAATGAAAACAACCTCTCCTACATGTTCTTGCTCTTCACGCTTTCTCAGAGAAGGTTCTAATGCTGCAGGGTACTGGATGCCGTGAGAGTGGTGAGGGCTGGCCTCGGGCATGTTCTCTATTTATTTCTAACACTTTTTTGTTTCTACAGGTGATCCAATCACATACACTGAGGTGAATGTGAAGTGGCAATCTGACAGACCTGACAGGACACCCAAGACTACACACACAGGTACTGCAATGCTGCAGGACACCTCATATTTTCTCACTATATTTTATCCTTTTTGTATGCCATAATAATTACATATTTACATATAGCAGAGGAGTCGCTTAAGGCTAGATGCCCAAAGAGATGTTGATATGATCTAGGCAAATCAAAAGATCTTCAAAACCTTTCCCAACTGCTCGTTTTCCCTGGGGGTGCCTGAGGGCTGCTGGTGACAGGGTTTTCAAAGTTAGCAGGTAGAGTTACAAGCCCCTGGGTTTGCATTAGGCTAAGCTTTTTGTCCCTCAGCCTGTGAGGATGCACAGCATCAGTGTCCCTTGCCTCTGGGGTCAATCTAGCGAGCCTTTGGCTTATGTCTGTGCCACTGGTATGGATTGCATCTGGGAGCAAAGGGTAGCCCCAGGGCCCATGGGTGCAAATGGATTTGTGTCCCTGCTCCTCAGAGCAAACTGGCTGCTTCTGCACAGCACAGTCCCTGGCCACTTACCTCCTTGGCGCCTCCTGAGACCTGGTCATTTGTGGTGTTCTGGTGCAGAAATGCCTGAATTTAAAAGGCTGTGTCACACTTCACCAAGTACCTGTTTCTTAAAAGCATGTCGCAGACCGCATTGCAATATCCTGCTGGGAATGTAATAAGGGGTCTCGAGTAGACCACGGGAACATCCACTGGGGATGCTGCTGGAGAACATTTCCGAGCAGAAGGAGTAAAAGTTGGCACTGCCCGTGTCCGCACTGTTGGAAGGGATTGCCTCTCTGAAACACAACCAGCTATCTTCTGAGTTAGTTCCTTGCAAGAAGCAAATGACTGTGCACTGTGGTGGCAGTGTGGTCCACTGGAGGACCAGGACCTGGGAGCAAGACAAACTGCCATTCCGTATCTCTAGTGAGTAGATCACACAAAACACAGCAACTCCCCACCCATTCATCAGCCAAACAGTACACTTTTCCAGGGTATGGGACACTGTCACTTTCTATCTTTGATTTCGATCCATTTTCCCATGCTCCTCACCCCTGAAGGGATGCTCAGTACATGTAATTAAAATTTATTTTGCAGTGGAGACACTCACAAACTCGTCTGTTCTTTTCGGTGACAATTTAGGTGTACTGTTTTTCATTTCCAAATGCATTTAGGGTGAATGAACAAGTTAGTAATAGTATTTAAAGCACAGGAACTGAGTTATTTTTAGAAAGTAATGGCTAGGGAGCAAAAATTAGCTTTTGAACAGTTATTTGACAAGTTCAGATAACTTGTGTCTATCTAAAGTGAAAATTTTAACATAATTGAACTATTTGCTCTAATTGTGTAACCAACCCTTAAAGTACATTTTCTTTTGCAAAGTGAAATAATATATTGGAAATGAGTTTTAACTCTCTGTATGAGGTGAAAACGAAGAAGAGAAGGAAAGAAAATAATGCACTCGTGCAATGCATATGAACAACTTAGATATTTATAGAAAAAAAAAAAATTAGCTGCAGAAAATGCTAGTGAGAACAAATGTTTCCACTGGTGGGTAAATTTGGCCTTACCACACGGGAAAAGAAACTGAAAGCTTCAGATAGCCTTTCTGATTAAAAGTGGCAGTTGGGCCGGTAAGCGAGTGGGCCAAGTGGAGACCTTGGTCCTGCTGTTACAAAGGCAAAACCAATTTACTGGCTTCATTTAAATGCCCTATGATTTTATGCCCGTGAAACGGAGATTGGAATGCAGCCTGGAAAGTATTGCCAGTAATGCAGTTTTGATATATCGCCATCGGCCCCTCTGTTTGTTGACTACTTTTTATACCCCAATCCTCACTTCCTCCTTTCTTTCTCTGATTCTGCCTACACTGTTTGTATTTCCAGGTTTTCAGAATTTTATTCTTGGAATATCAAAATTCATATATGCTATGTATGGATAAATGCTATACCTAAGATCAGTTCCTTCACATTCTTCACTGAAACCTCTTTAAAAACATAGAAGTCAGGTGTTTGTTCTAATTCTGGTTTAGATTGGTGGGGTTTTTTGCCATACATATCAGCCTGGAAAGTGTTAAGGATTAGGGATCAAAACAACACGGGGATCAAAACAACACAGAGATCCTGGACAGGATTACAGTTAGAGCAGAAAATGATGGAGGCAGAGATTGAATGACTAATTAAACATCAATCTTTGTTGTGCTTAAAAAGGATGATAATCTGGAAAAAAAAGTCTCTAGAATTTCAAATTACCTATAAAGCCTGTTTAAAATCCTGTATGTGAACTTCGGGATTTCCTTGTGGGTCTTCAATTGTATAACCTCAGAAAAAAACCCCATGAAACCACAACCATTGCAAGCCATTCTCCAAGGCAAAGGCAGGGTATGTTCCAGAGCCAGAAGCACTGGCAGAGGAGTTGCAGGTAAACTGCACGGCAAAGTGTTGACACAGCAGTGTTGGCAACACTGTGCACTGCCACAGAGGGTGACAGGTCACATATTTAGGCACTTTCTCAACAGCTGTGATGATGCAAACTGGGATTGGCCAGGAAAAGGCTTCTCCTGACCCAAATATGGGGTCTTCTTTTCCTCAAATCTGAGGAAGAACTTCTTTCGGGTGAGGGTTCCAGAGCCCTGGAACAGGCTGCCCAGGGAGGGTGTGGAGTCCCCTTCTCTGGAGATCTTCAAGCCCCACCTGGATGCCGTCCTGAGTGATGTGCTCTGGGCAACCCTGCTTTGGCAGGGAAGTTGGACTAGATGATGTCTAGAAGGTCCCTTCCAACTCTGACAATTCCATGATTCCATGATTCCGTGACCCTGAAAATGTGATTTCGCATATAAACATACATAAAGTTTTATATACATTAAACCTATATACATATATAATTTCTTTTTTTTTTTGCTTAATAACTAAAATGTTAGGACTCACGGCTCTCCAGTTTTCAGGATGGTTTTTTTTTTTTGGTTAAGAAAACAATGCAAGGTTTGGCTTCTACAGGTATATTTAGCTGAAAAAAAAAAAAGAAATGTTTTCAGGTGCCACCAGCTGCAGCACACCATGGACATCCTCATAAACTTGCCCTTTACTTTCCACAGGTGCTAGATCTGTAGCACACAGCCTAACACTTTCCTACTGAAGGCCTAGCTGATATGACTTTGCGTACCCCCCACGAGACAGAACACAAGTTGACTTGCCACTGCCTGTAGTGAGACCCCTCTCCCTTGTCCCTTTGGCAGCCACCTGCTCGGAGAATTCACACTGGTTTTACGTTGCTGTTGCCCTGTACTTCACTGCAGCAGTTCTGCTCATCACTGTCATACTCTTGGCAGTGAAATGTCACCAGCCCTGAGGTGGACCCTCCCATCCTGCTGGGTAAGCCATTTTTTGCCACGTTCGCATTTTCATCCAATACGTTTGCATTTATCAGAGGAGGTGCAAGGAAGCGTCCCAAAACAAGTGCGAAAGTCACCATCACAAATTCAACCAGCCAGCAATTCACAGCCACCCTGGCTAACATCTAGGTCCCTGTGGCCGATGCATGCTGCACTTCAATGGAGCACGTTTGAATACCCAGCAGCTTCGGTAGAACCACCTGCCACAGGAAGTACTGGGCTTCATTGCTTTTGCTCCAAGAAAATTCATTGCTTCATCGTAGGTTTCTCCCAGCTTGTGGGTTGAAATAACCCCACAAACCTGCCATAATGTGAAAGAAGCACATGGCTGGGTGCAGCTTGAGATGATTCCTGTAACCGCTATCCACTCCAGGATTGACAGTGACCCGGTAAAGTGAGAGGACACAATCCAGCTGTGTTGTTCAGTCTAAGATTTGAAGGGAACCAGGAGAACCATTGTCCAATTTGGACTAGGAATGGCAGTGAACAGCCTTCCAGAGAAAACCTTCCCACCCACACGTAGTGCTTCATGTAGAGCACCAAAGTGTGTATAATGGCTCCTCTGGGTCCCTCTCCCCAGCAGCCATCACTGGCCATGCTGAAGACACTGCATCCCGTCCTGTGTCAGAACTAGTGGCTGTGTCACTGAGCAGCTCATTAGTCATACCTGCACCACCAGCCCTCCAACGCAAGGTGTGACATGTCTTGCCGTGGTCCTCATGGCGTGCAGATGCCCTCTCTTTACTCACGCTCACAGCAGGTTGACCTTCAGTAAGATATTCCTATTAGCTTTTGTCTTTTTCACTTGCAGATAACTCAGCGCAGAAAGGCTATGCTTCTTCAACAAAACAAGCCGTAATGCTTGTTTACTTCTACATTATTTTCTCTGAAGAGACCTTTATGAAAGAAGACATGCCATCAGTCTGATCACTCCTCAGTTATGTCTTCCAGGATCTCCGTTAAACCTCTAACCTCTGCACTATATGGACAAAACATATAGTATTACTTTTATCTGGAGTTTGCTTAATCCTGTAAGACTAGCAACCATCAAATCATAGCAGTGCGTTTAATAAGGCATGGGCTCAAGATGCTGCATTAAAAGTTGCATTTGGGTGTTGTCTAGAAATCACAAATGATCAGGTGGACCAGTTTGAGACATCACTTCTAATTCACACCTGCCTTGATTTTGCAGTAATTTGCAATATAGATAAGATTTTAGATTTCAATATGTGCAAGTACAAAAATTCACGGATAAAACAGGGAATTTAAAAGATGGAACTTTTTTATGAAGCCCAGATTGGATGTGATTTTTCACCTCCTGACAGCCGTTAGTGGGATTTGTATAAAAGGGGTATTGAAGGTGCAAGAAAAAATACATATATTTAGTAGAGGAGTCTCAGTCTTATCCCCCCATTGGCTGTTCTACTTGCCCAGTAGGACAGTAGCTACCTCGCAGAGATACAATATGCTGCTTCTGTCTTGAGGTAGTAATTCATTTTGTATTTGTTTTGGTTTTTTTCCCCAAATGCTGTAGCTTTAGTTAAATCAAAGTCCTCCCCTGGAACTAAGCCACCTCAGGTTCAAATGCATTTGTTTATAATTACTATTTTGCTGTCTGGTTTTGTATTATTTTCAATTCGCATCAGTTATATTATAACTCCTTTGGGGCAGGCTGATATTCAGACCCTTAGTAGGAGGCGTTTGTATAGCAAATTATTTCTAAAATAGTTCCCTGTATATAAGCTTGTCTGTACTTAAGCCGTGTTGTTGCTGTTGATAAGGTACCATGCTTTTATAGTACACACACCAGGAATCAATAAAGAGATTTAGTAAAGCACATGACATGCTGGTGTTTGTTCTTATGTTAGTCAGACTAGAAGAAAAATAACATTTAGTATTTGAATGACTGTAACACCTCTGAGCTGTTGTCACGAAGCAAGATGCTGCTCTGGTAAGTAAGGTCAAAAGAAAGAATCCCTGCCCCAAGGGCCAAGCACCAAAGGAACAGTAGAAGCAAATGGCTACATTTGTCTTTTGATCACCCTATTGTTTGCCAGGTGCTCAGGGATAAACCCAGGTCTTCAAATACCAGTGGAGAAAGAAACGTATAAAAACCAGAGACAAAAATAGAAGAGATGGCAGATGACATTTTGACCTGAAATGGATTTCCATGTTGTTGTCATTCACTAACCTGATCTGATTTTAGCTGGAAGATTCTTAAGATAGTTGTCTTTCAGATGAGACTCTCAGATAACCCCTACAACTAAAGGAAATTGCCAGCCCAAATTAATTAGCTCCAGCTTTCTTTAGAAGCAAGAAAAACTCCACTGCCTTTGAGACCTAAAGTGATATGGTTTTGCATATAACTTGCTCGGTAATAGCAGGTTATTGAAAAGGGTTGTGTAGCAGCAATGGTCATTAGCTCCTGGCACACAGGCCGTACCAAGTCACAGAATCACAAAATCACATGGGCTTGGAAGGGACCTCTGGAGATCATCTAGTCCAACCTCCTGCCAAAGCAGGTCCACCCAGAGCAGGTTGCACAGGAATGTGTCCAGGCAAGTTTGAATGTCTCCAGAGAAGGTGACTCCACCATCTCCCTGGGCAGCCTCTTCCAGGGCTCTGCCACCCTCACAGGAAAGAAGTTCCTCCTCATGTTTAG
>JAOXNO010000001.1:75749536-75768816 GCA_028565335.1 Limnodromus scolopaceus | reverse complement strand
AGGAGCAGAGGAAATGGTCTGAAGTTGTGGCAGGGGAGGTTTAGATTAGATATTGGGAAGAATTACTTTCCTGAGAGAGTGGTCAGGTACTGGAACAGCCTGCCCAGAGAGATGGTGGAGTTGCCATCCCTGGAGGTATTGAAGAAACATGTAGATGTGGCACTTCAGGGCATGCTCTAGTGCCCGAGATTGTTGGGTTGTGTCTGTTCATGGGTTTGTCTTTGTGTTGGTTTTTTTGTTGATTTTTTTTTTTTTTTGTGGTTGGACTCGATGATCTCAAAGGTCCCTTCCAACCGTGAAGATATTGTGATTCTGTGATTTTGGTGGCCGCGGGCTGGCGTGTGCCCAGCCGCCTCATCAGCGTGGGCGCTGGTGTGCTGTCCACCCAGCAGGATGGGTTTTGTTTGGGTAGAGTTTCTATATCCCCAGACAACCACATTTGAGGGGGTTTCCACAGCCTTAGGCCATGTTTTTTTGCTAAAGGCCCTTCACTGGTGTCCCCATCTTCACGGGTTTGCTTGCAGGTTGTGGTCTGCAGTGCTCAATGTCCTCCCAGCCTCTTTCCCCCAGCTGAGGTAAATATTGCAAAAGCTGAATACTGTTTTCATTCCAAGATGAAATCTGCCACAGGATTCTTTTTCTAGCAGGTGCTGAAAGCAGCTCTGGGCAAGGTCAGGCTGGAGGGGGCTCTGAGCAACCTGACCTAGTTGAAGATGTCCCTGTTCATTGCAGGGGAGTTGGACTACATGGCCTCAAAAGGTCCCTTCTGACACAACACATTCTATGATAACACAGTGCAGAGATGGGAAGCAGTGATGGAAAAATTCAGCTGGTGCCATCACTGTGTATGCCTGTGACCCCTAGAAATCAAAACAGGCCTTAGGGACCCACAGCTGAAAGTCTTTCAAGAGGGTGGAGAGTGCTGAGAGTTACTCAGATACATGGTATTTGCTGTAGGGATTAAAACTTCCACAAAGTAATTCATGTCCTCTGAGTGTACACAAGATATTTAATTATTTCTCTTAATTATTGTCCCCAGATACCACAGCTTCTTACCTGCAGAGCACGACTGCAGAAGCTACTGGTGAGTTTTATTTTCCCTGTAACCTGTAACAAACTACAGCGGAATGGACACCCAAACTGGAGGTGTCCCTTAAGGAGCCGTGCAGAGGGGTGGTTTATGTGTGGCATTCCATGCTAGCTCATGTGACACTCCTTAAAATGTCTTTTTAAGCAGTGTAAACTTCCTACTATGGAAATCAACTCTAAGAATGGGGACAGCTGATAACTGGAATGTTTTATGGAGCATGTCAGCCCCTAGGACATACATTGAAATGAGTTTGAATGGATATTATTGACAAAAACTACAGAACTTTTTCTTAGCAGAAGGAAAATGCTCTTCAAAAATATGGGATGCAGCTCCCTCTCTGAGTCCTGCTTGCTTTTAATCCAGGCTATTCACATGCCCTCCATTACTGTCATACAATTTTTAATAAATTTATCACCACTCATTTTGCACATGGATACTGGCACACATAAAGGCTGTATATCCTGCCAAAAATCAGACAGGAATTCAGTAACAAAACAGGCACTGGAACACTTCTCCCAGTTTCTACAGCAGGGCTGTAACCAGTAGCCATCTGCTGTGTAAAGTCCGTAAGAGCTGAAACATAAGAGTTACTGAAGTTAGCAGATAAACCTGACTGCAGAGAAGGAACCAGCTTGCTAAGGAAAATGAAAATCATGCTATGTAGTCACACATAAATTCATAAAACATAGTTTTACTTTTTTAGTATATGGAAATATTCCATGTACATTACAGTCTCTATGCTAATTGTGGCAAGTGAAAAGAGGTCTCTTGTTTTAATTATCTCAGCCTGAGCTCCAAACAGAGTATCTGAAGCCAATAACCATTTTTCTTTTAAATGGTGGTCTTAACGTTTTCACAGTACTATGTGAGCATTCCATGAATGACTTCTAAAAGAATGTGGCTGGTCAAGATAGGCATCTGTGCACAGAAATCTGGGTTCTGCAGCAACCCCTTTTCTTTATGCATATGCAAGGAGCTCCTTGACAACTTTTTCTTTCTAGGTATTGCTTGGGCTTCACTACCTGTCATTTGACATTGAAGTTGGCTCCAGATCTCAACTCCCATCTGTAGGCAGCTGTCTGGATTTCTTCTTACATAGCAGAAGTACCATACTAGACACGCACTGAGTCTTGTTTTACTTTGGTTTAGGTTTTTAATTGTGTCAGATTGATATCCAGTGTAGTTAAAAATCTTTAAAAATGCCCAAGAAAAGCAACCCAATGTTCTAGAAATTGGATATGTTAGAGATTTAGTATGGTTCAATCCTGCTGTGGTCTTTGCAGGATTGATTCATGCAATGTATCCTGTCATTTAGCATATAGATCAAGAGACTCAAGTAATGTAAATCACACCACTTCCCAGAGGAATGCTGTCAGTCGAACCTTGCTCATTAGATAGGCAAAATTACCCTTTGTTCATTTAATCTCATTTAGTACTCACCACACATGATAAGTATGAAACCTCCCATAGATGTAATTAAGACAAACTTAGTAATTTTTGTTTCTAAAATCTTTCCAACTGGTTTTGAGTCTTTCCCTTTCATTGTTTCACAAGGTTTCACCCAGTCTGTTGAGGAACAATTCCTTCCTGAGGAAGGAATAACCAAGATATTTGGTGAGTTTCTACCTAAATTACAACATTATTTAATTTCCTAGAAACATGGGATTTCATGGAAGCGTGCTAATGCCTTTAAAATATCCCAGTTAGTGATTTTATAGGAAAAGCTATGAAATAATGGATCTTCTCCTTTCCCTGTTTGGGAAAAGAACATTATAATCTTGCACTTAGGAGTAATGCATTCCATTCTCAAAAAAGTGATGTTTTGAATAAAAGACTTTTTCCAGTTTTCCAACATGTATTACAGATTTTTAATAAAATCTACTTTTATTTATCGCACATTTCAGCTCTTCTGTAGAAATAAGCACAGAAAAAAAAAGAGTGAGTCCATATCTGAGCTGTCCTAATTCTTCTCTAAAAAATGCAGTAGTCCAATTCCTAACCTGTAACATATTCATTAACAGCAATATGCATTTCTCTGGTAATGCAGCTTCTGATTTTTTTCTAAGAAAATTTTCCATTACCCTCTGGTGGTTTGCTATAGGTAATTATATTACTTTTTCCTTTGGTTTCATATAGCTGTTCTCTACGTCTTCTGTACTGTCAGGAAATTTGTTCTTTTACAGATGGTGTTGTTATGGTTCAGCTGTCCACCTGGACATTTCTCATTTTTTTGGAAATGAGCAATTTTTATCAAAGACTTTCTCTAAATCTACACAGGAAAAGAAAAAGGAGCTGTAGCTGTATCTATTAGGTTCATTGTCAATGATGACATCAGAGAAATTGTCAGGAAAAAATAAAGCATAAGGAAATATTTTAAAAAAATGGAAACATTTTAAAATAATCTTTAAAACAATAGGGAGAAGTATTTTGTCTCTTTTTTTTCATCCTTTGCTCTTTCGCTAACACTGGCAAGTGAACAAACCCAGAAAAACGTAACTAATTTGTCTGCTTTAATTAGCTTTCCTAACTATCACCTTTCACAACAGACTGGTGAATTAGTGTCACCCTTCTTTTCTTCGAAATGCTTTTTAGCCTTGATATCTGTTATCTCTACCCGATAGATCATTTGAAGTTAAAAAAACAATTGACTTGAGTTTTTTCAAGAAGTGTAAGAGCATTTTTCTGTTTGCTAATAGTTTAAGCAAAATTACTTTAAAGATTTAACTGACTTTTATTAGTTCAGTTTTAAAGTGTAGTATTAAAGAGCAAAGAATATACGTGTCATTGGGTCCAGTGATTCTAAAATAAGATATAATTCCTATTTTAATTTTGTTTCCACGTGGATCTGCCACGCCTTTGCACCCCTGCCCTGAAGCCCCCCTGTTAGCCCAGCCCAGGGCTCCCTCCAGAGCTTTATTTATATATTTCAGTATGTCTCAGAGCATTTTTTAGGGGTTTTTTTAATACCTTCCATCGCTCTGCTGACACGCTTTAGTTCTACCCTGCAGTAGTTGTTCCCTTTTGCCTTTTGGTGTGATTGCAGGTTAGTCTGAGATGGCGTGTTACACTGAAATGCCTCCTTAGCAGATGGTTTTAAAGCATTTGTTAAGAGAAAAGTATCCTACATAAAAGAACAGCAGTAATCAATAGTTATTCCTAGTAATATGTATTTGTAATGTTTTCTTTCTATCTAGCTGAACTCACCTTTGACCCAAATGGAGGTAAGCTCAGTGAAGATCCTGCAACTTAAATATTTCCTTCATGTTGTGTTTTGTCTTTTGGTGTGCTGCACAAGATCTTTCTGTTTTCAGAAAGGGGGTACCTGTTAGCCACGGTCTGTGAGTGATTCTTTAAAGCTCTTGATTGATTATTGGAGCATCAGCTGCGACCCCAGCTTTCCTTTTTGCTTCCCTCTCCCCCCCACTCCCCCCCCTCATTTTGGATCAGTTCTCTGGCCTGGGCTCACAGCATAACTTGTCAGATAATTCAGTCATCACAACTGAAAGTTGAACATTTTCTGGTACAGAACCAGAATGAGCCAAAGCTTATTCGAGAGGTAACAGCTTGCACAAATTGGCATTGCTGCCGTAACAACAGCGATGCGGCGGAGCATCTCTTACGTTTCATATTTTCCCAGTAGCCCAGATGTTTTGAGCTTGCTCCATGGGCGTGCAGCCACAGCAGCTGGCCACATGTACCTACAGGTTTGTAGGTGTTGGAGAGCAGCTAATAGAGCACAGCTGGCCTAAAAGTAGTCTCTTGTATTCGTTGCTGCAGGTAAAGTGACCACCAGTGGAAGCAGAGGCAGGAGGAGTGAATACAGTAAGTTAGCCTTGTACTTTCTGCTACTTTTAAAGTACCTAACTCTTCTTACTGTGATAAATATCCTTGCAATACCTGCATGAAAGGCTGTAGCTCCCATTGGGAGGTCACAGGACCCATAGAGAGATTAAGACCCAGACTGTTAAAGGTGTGTAGATTTTGCTTTGGGACCACAAGCTGTGTTTTCGTACCAGAAAACTGTGGGAAAGACAGCTTCAGCCCAAGTCACCAATTAATGCTCTTCAGATTGCTTTCTCTCTTCACCACCGGAGTCCCAGAGGACTTAATTCTGAAGGCCTTATTTCTATTAAATAGTCTTCCTTTAATAATACTGCTGGTATCCCTCCAGTCTTGACTTACACTCCCTTTCCATGCCAGCTGTGTCCTTCCACACCTCCTTACTGTGGTGTCCTCTGCCACTGGTTACCTTCTTTTCAACATTTGATTAAGAAAACACACCAAGAACACACAATATTCCCCATGAAAGAGGTCTGACTTATTATTGAACTTGGCAAATTGCCACACCAACAAAAATAGCTCTCAAACCATCTTTTCCATGACCTCATGCTTCAGTGGTTGCTCTTCTGCTTTGTAGAATTCATGTTCATCTGTGTTGTCATGCTGTCTGCACAAATCTTGCAAATCTTGCTCATTGGTGCCTGACTATGGCTCTCCTGCCCTTGCGTTTGTCCTTGGGTAGCACAACCCCAAAATTTCTTTCATATCCTGGATCCTCAAGACCAGGGGAAATCCAAAACATTCACAGTTGGTCAGTGTGCTCACAGCTTCTTTTACGCGCTATGGGAAGCAAGTGCCTTCTGGTGGGATGTGTGCTTGAAGTAGACTGGCTGGAGAACAGCTTCCATGTCTCCTCATGCAACACTTGTGCACTGGGCCAAATGTTTTGAGAAATCTGAGGAGTTTATCTCCCACCAGCAATATTACTTTTACTTGCTACCAAGAGCAGATTGAAAATATTTAATACTCTTTCCTTGGTAGTACAGATTTCAAGAGGGGTTGGAGTGATGGGCAGAAGAGGTGGGTGGATCAGGATCCCATTGTCTTCCTCTTTCTCTTCTACATCTGGCTTGAGTGGTTCTTCCACAGAATGAAACTGGAACCTCGGTGCGTTTCTTATGGGCTAAGGTTTCTTCTAAAACCTTTAGAAAACTTTGCCTTTTACAATATGCCAATATTCGTTTTAATTCTATTTTTTGTTTTAAATAGTTGAATACGACTCTATTACAGAGGAAGACTACATGACTGGTATGTCCAGGGAGCTCCATTTCTTCTACCCTTCTGCCTGCAAATGTTTTTGGCCAACAGCCTCACAGTTACCCTCTGTCACACACACCTCAGATTCCTACAGCATGTGATGGCCTGTAGAGAGAAGAAAGAAAATATTATGGTCCCTGCCTGGATATTGGCTTCTTAGCCTATTCCTTTGTGAAGTATAATAAGAGGCAGGACTGAGGTTTTTTCTTGTTTCTGATCTTTTTTGTCATCCTAAAAATATTAAAAATTTCACATCTGGTCTCCTAGTTTTGTCAGAAAATTTCCTGGAGGTCTCAGAGAGGAGGTAGTTATTTTTAGTATGCTATATTATGCTGGAAAGAAGAGAAATAGTTAAGTTTTTATCCGTTTCCTTTCTCCAGCTGTAAATATACTATGGAAATTAAATAAATGTAAGCAGAACCCCAGACCCATGTTTAAGAGTATCCAAATAGCCTTCTCATTTGGCACATTTTTCTGTTGTATTGCCAGTATTTTATTAATTTCTATTCTTCTTGTAAATTCTTCAAGCCTGCAGCAGGCGCATGTCATATATATAAAACATAAGGAAAGGGAAATATTATCTTTAGGCACTTAAGAAGGCAAAACTGGTGCAGTCTGTTTTACATATGTGATAAATGGCAACTTTAAATGAGAAAGTTACCAGTTACTGATATTGCTGGGAGGGGGTGCAGGAAATTCAGCTAGCTTGCTGCTTCTGCTTTCTCAGCTTAGCACAGTCAGCCTGCCCTACGGTACCCCGTGGTGGCAATGTGCAAAGAGTTTTGCTGAAAAGGATGTGAAATGTACATTTCCATAGGGTACTGATTTTTCTTTTTCTGTAGGTGAGCCCAACATCGTCTCTGCTGAGCAATATGTGCAGAAGAGAACATGTAAGACATTTCCTCTTTATTTTTATTTAGCTTATAAATGATGACGTTTGTGTCTTTATTACACTATGTGAAAAATGTATTTGTCAAGCACTCTCTAGAGAAGCATAAGCATGAAAATGCTGGAGAGAGGTGCTTGTGATTGTGGGGACTTTTTTAAATCCAGAGAAATGTCTTTACAGTGAGGGAGCGTTGAATAGTAGGTTTTGCCTCAGTAACTTAATAAAGATATTCATGAGGCCTGTAACTTTTTTCTGAGGAAAACATGGCAAGGATCAGTATTTTTGCTGCGATATTATATACAATAATGCCTAATAAAATAGGCCTATGGTTCATAATGAGTGTACCCAAGTATTCTGGTAATATAAATAATAAGCAGTTGTCTTAATATCACATATGGAAGCCTCCTGGCTGTGCTAGGATGCTGATCTAAATTCAGTACAAGGGAAACCATTGCAAGGAATGCAGCCAATAGGGATGCAGCAACCCAGTATTCCTGATTTGACCACTGTAGGACGTCATAGCTGCATCTTCCTTCTTCCCTACAAACACAGCATAGTTGGAGAGGCATCAGGTTCTGCATGCCAATGCCAGGCCGTCCGTGCCAGTTACCAATGCTACTTGGCTTCAAATTGGGAAGGGAAAAGGCCAAATGAATCGTAGAGTACTTTGTTACAAAGATAAAATATAAAAGACTTTACTGATATAAAAAGCTTTGCTGGTTTGGTTTGTTTGTTTGTCTGGTTTCTTTTTTTAAATATCTTTTTCTTCTGCCAGCAGTTGAGCACGGCATCACTTTGAATGAAGGATCTGTGATTGGTAGTCCATGTGAGTTTTCCTTTCTGTTCCTTTTTTTTCTTTTTTTCTGCTCCTCTACAGCAGCAATCCTGCTCCTTTTCTCCTCACATGTTACCTACTCTGTATACTTCGTGGTCTTGATCAACTTGGAGATCCCAGACCTTCATGATCTAGGCAGTGTGCACTGTTGCCTGATATAAAAATAAAAACAAGCACAAAACCAAGCCAGCTTTCCCACCACTAGAAGTTTAGGAAGTCGTGTGTGCACAAGGAAGGGCAGAAGTTGTTACCTCAGGTTCATATCTGGGTCCTGGCTCATTAGTGACGGGGCTCAGTGTGCCATATCTGATAGGACATGTCTAGATCTGGAACTGATTCTAAATCTTATTTTAAAATGTAGAGTTATGTCTGCTTCTGAGGGTGATTTATTTGGATAGAAAGAAAAGCATACGCTGAGATGTCTTTGAGTGGATTAAAATTACCTAGGATGGCTTGTTGCATGCCTGCTTTTTAAGGTAATAAACCCTTTTGGTTGAAAATGCAGCCTGGGTTCTTCTACAGCATCCTATTTTGGCGTTTCCTCTTCAGTATTCTCTCATGACTACCCTGATCTGTAGTAGATCTGTAGGCCCCTTCAGGCATCACTGTGTGCTTGTCAGATCAAGGCATGGGGCTGAATCTTCACTGGGTGTGTGTAGGTGAGTAATGTCCAGCAGTGTGATGTTTCGTTACAGAGGGATCCATCTCGCCATAGGCGAGGAAAATGCTGTCGGAAAAGATCAGCCTTGTAAATGAACACTTTTTGTAGGCATCCAAACTAAGATAACTATGCATTTTATCTGCACATTTTTTTAAAGAACATTTATTATGAGATAGTGAGGCACAGGGGACGGGCAGGTTACCCATAGTGTCTCCCAACACATGAATCAGTCCCTTGGTGTTTTATCATGCTGAGACAGAGTTACCTCAGGACTGAATGATCTGATACCTAACTCTTTTCTTCTCATATAGGAAAAGATGCATAGAGTGAAGAAACCTGGTCATCAGCTGGCGATTTCAGCTTCATCACAGGAACATTCAATTCCTCAAGTCCAGAATTTGTTTTGTAGGGTAGGAATCCTGCTGTAAAATTTGCTTTTAATCCTCTTTGTGTTATTGTTGCAGTCCATATTGCAATAAATCAGCATCAATGTTTGCCCTGTCATGCTGTAATGCCTTAATTTTATTCGTTAGTAAGAAGACCAAGAGATGGCTGCTTGGATGGGCTTAGAGGTCAAGTTCCCTGCAAGCAGAAAAAGACGCTTTGTCCACATCCGTGCTAGGTGTGATAACAATGTGTTGTGGGCTGGAAAGATTTCTGCTGATTCTTGAAAAGCGACAAAATGGACCATAAAAACCCCCCAAGTGTGAAATAAAATAAACATAAACTATCAAAACAAAAACAAAAATAACTTTTGAAAGCTCTGTGAAAAGCCTTTGGAAAACAACTTCATTTTTCATTCTGTCATCATTCTTTTCCTGGCCGGCTTGGCAAGTCAAAGATGAATAAGGATGGAAAGCTACAGCTCTGGTTGATGTAGCACACCTTGCTTCTTGTATAATACCAAGACAGTGTTATACACTGTTATATTTCTTCTTCAGCTCACCAGAACAGATTAAACATGTTGGGACACTAAAGAGCATTGCCTGACCTGTCTTCTTCAGTGCCCGGTCTGACTTGGTTTTCTAATATGGCGTATTTCTCTTTGCCACCAATTCCTAGCTGCCATCCCAGGCTGAAAGCTACATGAGGAGGAGCTGAAATGTGGTTCTAGATAGCAAAAAGGAACCAAAAGAGATGATGCACAAGAGGAAGCCTTTGGGGCTGTAGGGTGGAAAAGTAGATGTAAGAACTTCCTCCCCTTTAAGAATAGCAATGGAAGAGGAATGAGTAGGCAGGGTATGGAAGAAGATAGTAAAATCTTTTAAGATGCCAGGATGCTGCTATGCTGCATGGTGCTCTGGTGGCTGTGAGTAAAGGCTGTCACAGGTTCTGTGGCAGATCTGTTGGCTTTGTTTTCAGATGTGCAAATCGCCAAAAATGCCCTCTGAATCTGTGATGTCAGCATTTCTAAAACTCAGGCTTTCATGTGCTCCAAGTCTCACCCTTCCTCTGTAAAGTGAGGGGCGAACTACTTCACAAATTCACTGTCATCAACTTGGATAGAAGTTAAGTGTTAGGGGAACACTTGGTTCCTAAGTGTTTGGGGAAAGTGTCTTGTGGACAGGGCTCTTTTCTGGTCTGAGCTGGTGATATTCCTCATTTAGGGTTGCATTGTCACTCAACTGGTTGATAACTATCAGTGGTAATGTACTTTTGCTATACATCAGGCTGTATATAAAGGCAAGTAGTACATCTACCTGCCCTGTTGGTATGCTCTCTCACTTAGTGGCCAAAAGCAGATATGGAGGGAAGAAAATAAGAACAGGGCAATTATGCACAGATACTACCTCTGGTCTTGCCTCCCAGCTCTCAGCAACCTGTTAATTAGTGAGTTTCCATATCAAGATTTGCATATTAGTGTCTACTAATCCTCAAAGGAGGTTCAGGAATTTATCTAACTGTCTTGCGTGAATATAAGTTTTGGGGTTGTACAACATCCTGCTACCACGTGTTTGACAATTTAATTTAACAACATGGGGAAAGTTCCTACTCTTGTTTATTTTGGCCCTGCCATCTGATGAATTAATATATGCTAGAATTGCTAACCTATATAAATATCCTATACGATCCCTACAATACAAGTGGTTTTAGACCTCTATCTTTTTTCCAGTTGGCCACAGCTAGTCCAGAGCTGATCAGTGTGTGATTGCTTTTCTTGATGTGCATCTCTGCAATTCAATAAAGAATGGATTAATATCTGCTGTTTTATTGTCTAATTACTTGGTATTTCTCAGCTCTTCACAGTCTGCTTTTTGTTTTAAGGTCCTAAAGAACACAGCATGAGCAGATTTTGCATCCATGTCTAAAGATCATTGATGAGTATGTAAAACACAACAGGCCATAGCAAAGTTCCTTTCAGGACATAAATGGTCACTTTTGTCTTTTGTGAAAATGAACAATTTCTTTTCTTATTCTTAACCAGACAATAATACAGAAAAGGACCTTTTTTACCATTTTGCTTCTCTTTGGAGCATTCAGAGATATTTCCTTGTAAACATTTTAAAACATCTGAAAATATTTTATAAATCAGATCACTTTTGCCTATATACAGAGTTCCAGCACATGGATGAGCTATGATTGCCCTTGTTAAAAGTCCATGTTAGCTCTTCTCCTTACATCATGTTAAAATCTCATAACTAATGCTTAAGTTTGAGACAGGTCTCTGTTTCCTTCCTCATTAAGGAAAGTTCTACTGTCGGAGCCTCCTTAAACTTCTCTACAATATAGGTCAAGAGTTTTGTGGAGTTTTTTGCCACACTTGTCTTTTTTTTTCCCATGTTTTCTTTAAAAAAGCATTTTAAAAAAAAAGCATAATCAATTGGCCCTACAGACCCTGAGGCAGGATTCCTGACTCTTAAGCCTGAAAAAAAAAAATCAGGTAATTTCTATGCCATAGGGAAGGTTTTCTTGACTTTTTCTCCCTCCAGATTGTAATTGTGTTTATGTAACCGATTTCCCAAAGTATGTCCTCTTTTCTACTTTGTTTGCTTGGGCAGGTTTTAAACTTTTCACAGGATTGCTATTATTACAATTATTATTATTGCTTATTTTTACTTTACTGGGGTGCTTGGCCTTCCAGACTTTATGAAGGAAAAAATCCTTGAGCCTTTCCCTGATTGTTTTTTAAAAATACCCATGCTACTTTTGAAGTATTTAATCACTTTAGTTGATGGCATTAATTTCCTTTTACCTGCTCTATGCAGTTCTTGAAAATTGACTGCATTTTACTGCAGTAACTTGAAAGACTGCACACGTTGTGTATGTTTTTGTGTTATGTTTTATGTCACCAACATGACCTTGGATGTGTTCTCCCAAGGCAGATGGCATTATTGATGTTTGTTATTGTACTTGCAAATCTTATTTTGTCGGGTATTTTCTCTTTACTTGAGATCTGCTGCTACCATGTTTGTTAATACATTAGAAGCATAAACAGATTTTAAAATAATCATTCACCATGCTAATCTATTTCTCCATGTTCTGAGCATGAACTGCAAATTCTAAAGATTTTTTTCAGTCAATTTTCGAATAACTATAATTGCGTTAAGGCACAGTGGCTGCTGCCCTCCACTGGCTGAAACCTCTGTATATTTAGGCTCCTTACTGCAGTTGGAAAGAAAGGGAAAGCACCTGCTCTGGTGCGAGAACAGAAGTGAAGGTGTTGTTCACAGACTGCCCTTAGCTATTTTCCTTGTCTCTTGTCCAGCTAAATGTTTGAAACTTTATCCTGAAAAGCAGTGCTTTTAGGTACGGCAAACCCTTTTCCTCGTTGCTGACATGGATCTGAGAAGTATAGTTGATGTAAATGAAGATGTATTTGAGCTGTAAGACCACTAAAGGCTAGCTAGTACAGAGCAGTAATGATTTAAAAAAAAAAAAAGAAATTTAGAAAGTTTTCAGCTCTTGGTTTTCCAGTCCTGTCTGGCTACAGGATGGCAGTGCCTAGTCATTCCCTTTGCTGCGAAGCAGTAAACCTCACTTTGCTCTTGATCAAACAGGTATCTAAATTAGACAAGAAAGCCATTGTATCTTTGCCTGTCAAAAAGGGAGCAAATGAAAAAACAGGTCAAACTCCCTTCAGCCCCTGGGAGAAGTGGCTGAGTAGGAAAGGTTCTATAATCATTTGGGGCAAAAGAGAGTTTCTGGTGACTGTAAAGCTGGCACTTTGTTGCCAGCATTGCGTCAGTTCATTTACACATTTATTATGTAAACACAAAAACTTGGAAAAGGTTTTTAAATGCAGGCTTTTTTAACAGTTTGGGGTTTTTTTTCTATCTACAGCTTTATTTTAAATGAGCATCTTATTAATCGCCTGTGAAGCTCAGGAGGACAAACTGATTCCCCGGAGCATTCTCATGCAGATCCCTTTGAACTGTGTATGTATGCACTAAAAGTAAGGTTTCACACATTGCATACTGGGCATTTGCACAGCACTTGTGGTCTTCTTCCCAGTCTCCATCATCTCCACAGGACATGGTTGAACATTTAAGAGAGGAAGAAGGAGGACTGTGGAAGAAGCAGGGATGGGAAGGTGGGTGCTGGACCTCCCCAGTGTTGAAGACAGACTCCTGAGGTGAGAAGCCTTTCAGATGCCACATGTGGTTTTGTTACCCGGAGGAATTCATCTGGGAGACCTGTGAGGAAGACCACATAAGTGTCCTCTGAGAGGCCATAAAGAAGGGCAAAACACAGGCTTTGCTGTTGCAGTGAGGAGACCTGTTGTTAAAGCAAATACAAAGTCAAAGAAGTCATGAAACGCTGGTGGCCTGGACTGAACCTCTTTAGTCAGTAATTGTTTTTTTTTGCTTCCCAAAAAGATGATAATTTCAGATCTTTCAGAAAAAGGGTTAAACAAAGGGAAATTGATGCTTGCTGGTTGGTTTTGCATCCATTCTTTTATGCTATTGTTGTCTCTGGAAAGAAAGCACATGTGATGCAGAAAACACATCTGATTATTTGGAGTTCTAAGTAGACTTATTTCTAGCTGGCCTCAACAGTGAAATGTCTGGATGGCTTCTCAGGGATAAGAGGTATGGCTGCATTCACTGAGACTCATCATTTCCAGGAGAAATAATGTTTAAAATGAAAATAAAATGGAGAATCGTTCCCAAGGAGATGACTTCTAATGTGACCTTCTCAAAAGATCAACCCTTCTTATTTCAGTTTATGACTCTAATTTGGACCACCAGGTGGAATTGATACGTGGCAGTCTTCTGTCTGGAGAAGCACCGTTTTACAAGGGAGGTCTGACCCTGCTTAAGCCAGTGGCGCTTTTGTATGTGTCATGACTGCAGCACGTGAAGTGAAGAGGATGGTAAGCAGTGTGTTTGACCGATCCTGACTCTAGTTTCTATGTTTCTCATGGGTTCTAAGAAGTGGGAGTCAGCGAAGACGAAAGAAAGAAGGTGAGCAATAATAGATTAAGGAAAAAATGGAAGTAAAAAAGACTTACCAATTACACTTGGCACAGTGGTGTAGTCAGTGATGATTTCTAAGCACAACAAACATGAGTCATGAGAAAAACTGATGATACACTTGGGATTAGGGTTTTACTGAGCCCATAATTAAATTTATTAGGTTGCTTTCAAGCCTTATGGGAATCAAGTACTAATCTCACTGGATTGTCTCTAAGTATTCTCAGGCAAAGAATTTATGAACTGAGGTTGAAGGATGTACATAAGAGAAAATTTTCCTGAGACTCACAGGACTCATCCAAGTCTGGAGGCCTGGATGGACTAAATTGTAGGGTTTGAGCAGTTGAGAAGGTTTAATCCAGGATGTGGAAGGTTTGGTAGCTGGGAAAGTGGATCGGCAGGATGGCAAGTGAGAGAAGTAAGTCCCTTTCTTCTGGGTGCATCACTTAACGCATCCCAGACTCCCAAGTTCTTCATTTCACCTCTTACTGTCACCTGCCTGTTGCAGAAGGGTCTAACTGCTTTTGCTTGCTTATTTCTTAACCTGAGAGGAAAAAAAAGTCTTGCATCATCCAAAATCCTTGCATGTAAGTGCCACCAAACCAGACGGTTAGTAGAAGTATGGGTCAGCACAGAGGGGCTGTAGCTGCTAGAGAGTGCATGAAATAGGATTTAGTGAAAAGCAAAGATAGGAAGTGGGGAGGCACAGAGGATCCCTCTTGGCTGGGGTGTTCAGGGACCACTGAAGATGCTTTGTCACACAGAAGATGGCCTGGGAGTGAACTAGTCAATTATTTCCTGTCTACACCTGGAGGTCGTAGTTGCAGGAAGAAAATGTTTCTGGTGACTAGACAAAACAAGCGATATAACAGTGATAGCAGGTACCAGCAGGTACCAGTGACAGAAAGAAATCAGAGTCAAAAGGATTTATCAGTGGAACCAATTCTGTAGCAGTGTCTTTGGTGGTGGAAAGGATGCTGTCATCCAAAGAAACCAAACATAACTAACAAGCGAAACAATATCTCAGGGAATACAATTCCATTGAACCAACTCTGAACAGTTCTGAGCCTTAGGCACATCAGGCTGTGCCATTACAGTGTATAAACTGTGTTAGGATGCCCACCACCATTGGTGGCCACCTTAAATGCGAGTGAATCAGGCCCAGAAGGGAGGAGCTCCACACTGACGGATCTACTAGAGGGAAGATAGTTTGAGTGTGATTTTACTGACTCTGAGACAATTTTGCCAAATCATTTTCAGGCTCTGTGAAGTATTTTCTATTTATTCTCAGCCCAATTGCTGTCCTTAACACTAAGGTGCAGCCAGGGCAGACTTGCAGTACCCAAACCTGAATGTGACCTGTTATTGCTGAGCTGTGGTTAAAGGCCATATTGGTTGTGTTACAGAAGTCCACCTCTTCTGGATAATAACAGTATCATTGACGTCGGCTGTAATTTTAAGAACGTTTGAGCACGTCCTAATTATCTACGGAGCTGGCAGGTAATACCTCTGTGCTGTGATGACAGGATACCTGCATGCCATTGGGTCTCGTTACAAAGAAAGCTTGTTGTGCTCCTTTCATGCTTTAAAGCACTGTTGCATTATAGGCAGGAGAACAGTGGAAAAAAAGCATGAATAGGGGTGGGTGTTTCGCCTGGTGGTTCACAGGCGTGTGTCAGAAGCTGAGTACTGGGATGAGTCAGCGCAGAAGTGTCATCACATAAAAATAGCTCTAGGATACAGCAGGGTGTGGTAGTTAACCGAACAGATCATTGCATGGCACTCACATGGAGGAAAGTTCTTTTGCCGTTCCTACTCCTGCCTTCCCCTCCCCTGTTTCCAGCCTTTTAATTTTCCCTCTAGTTTCTACCTGCCTGGGTCACCGAGAGCCGAACTGCTTCGGCTCAGGTATAAGGGTCTGGGTCACGGCTGCAGCGAAGGGTCAGGCAGCCCAGAGCAGCTAGTGGGGGGTTCCTATAGATACCTCGAGTATGGAGCAACAAACGCCCAGGCTCATAGCCCAGCTCTCAGTCTTCTCGGTGGCCATCTGAACGTGACTGCCCTGTTGGTGGCCGGAGTGACAGTGCGATGGTCAGGTGGCTGGCTGCAATGTGCTGCCCGGCTGAAGGCAGGCAGAGGCTAGAAGCAGCAATAGAGCCCAGCACCAAGCCTTCTGGGCACTGAATTACTGCCAGGTTGTTCGCTGCTGAAATAAGCTGACCGATTGCTGAAGACCTTCTGACGGAATGGAAGAGCCATTCAGTACAGAGAGTTTACTGGTGGGGTGCCTGAACACGAACATCTAGAGCCATCTTATATTACCTAGGTCTTCCTTCTAGCCTCCAGGTGCCCCTCCAGAAGCGAGAAAGTCTCCTGTGGATCGTGTATAATGTCTCCCAGTCCTTTGGGACTGTGTCGGAAATAGTAGGTGATCCCAGATGAAAGTACATGCCTCTGTTCAAGCAACTGAACCCATCTGCGCTGCTTTTTTCAGAGACAAACGATACAGTTCTTCATGGGATCCTTGTGTCTTCTTTTCAAAGAGAACACTTAGAGACCATTTTGTCTAGATAACACTTTTTCTAAGTGAAAGCCTAAATCTTCATGAAAATATCATGATGTAATAAATTCATACGGAGAGTTGCACCCTCAGGGGAGCAACAACCTTCCCAGAGGTCCTTCGGATTTGTGTTCTCCGAAGGAGAGCCAAGGAGCATCTGGCTAAAGCCGGTCATCAAAGGCTCCCAACATCTTCTTTCAGCAGCTCTCACCCTGCCTGCTGGAAGTCACCAGAGGAATAGCCTTGCTATCCGTGAATCTTGTACTGGGGAGGATGGCTGCCGGGGAGACGGCTCTGTGCCCCTGCACAGAGATTTCCTTCAGCCACAGGAATGCAATGCCATGCTGCTCACCAGCCGCTCTCAGATCATCCTTTACAGCAGACAAGTACTAAAGCAAAAATAAGGAAATGAAGCTTTTACTACATCCAGGTGCCGCCAACACAATTTCTGTGTGCGCAGGAGCAGCAATGACCAAGGCCCTTGCCCCTGCTGCAGCATGGGAAGACCAGGTTTGCTGCTTCTGTGTGCGCTTGAGCAGGGGGACTTGAGAGGATTGTGCCAGTGGGAAGCAGATGCCATCCTCCTCAGGGAACAGCAGGATAAGGAAGGACCTACTTGCCAGGCTCTGTCCCCCACCTTTCCATTCCAGCTCTGCTTGTTCCACTTCCTAAGTCAGGAACAGAATGGCTCTTGCATCTTATTGCCGGACCACAAAACCAACTTTGCCCGCAGAGCTCAGAAGACTTGAATGGCTCCATGTGAGCAGAAACTGAAGAAGAATGTTTACTCAGCTTACAAGCAAATGTAGATCGAAACCAGAAGGTTTCGAAATCCATTTCCTGCAGCTGTCCAGGCACTTGCACATCCTTCAGGCAAGGATTTACCATTCAATCCAAATCCTCCTCCCAGCACTGTTGAGTTTGCCCCAGGCAGATCCAATTCAAATGCAAACCTTACAGCCCAAGCCCAGGAGGGTTTACTGTGATTCATACCTTAATCTGGTGTTCGCTTTTAACACTGTTCCAAGCAGCCTGCTGATGCCCAAAGTTGACTTCAGAAAGCACCTGGCAAGGTAAAGCCACCTCCCCACCGGAGAGGGAGCAGAGACTGGTAACAGCTGCCATGGCATTAAACAGCAGACAAGTCACTGCCAGCATGAAATACCTGTGTGAGAATCTCGGCGTATTGCTGCTTTACGCACTGCAACGTATGTTTGATATAAGCAACGATGCAAAGTGATAGTGATAATACATACCACACCTGCAGTTGGTGATACTCGTTTTTTACGGAGTCTGCAACAGGATCCAGGGTAACTCTGTGTTAAATAACACCTTGTCAGTGAATGCCTTTGGCTCTGGCTTAAAGAGATGCCAGGACAAAGAGTTTCCTTGCCACTCAATGAGCTTTTTCACTTGTCCCAGTTACAGGATTTTATTAGATTTCTCAGCTTTATGAGAAAATCTGAGCAACTTTATCAGACTTTGAAGTTAGCCCTCCTCCAAGCAGGGAGCGGGACTAGACAACCTTCTTCCCACATAGATTTTTCTGCGATTCTAAAACAGTGATGGCTGTGAAAAGGAGAAGAAAAAGAACAATACTACATTTCAAGGGTAAATTCAAACAAATTGGGATTTACCAAAGGGTCTTGTTGAAGTGCCTTCAGAGAATACGTATCCCTCTAGGGCATCAGGCAGAAGCCATTAAATTAAGTTCAGCCTCGCACAATGTGTGTGAGGTTGATTTAATTTAAACCCTCCCAGGGCCGGGACAGGAGGGATCTCTCACTCTCAGCAGGGACAGGCCCAGAATATAAAATCCAGGAGTCTTTGTGGTTGCTGGTGACTCAGTTAAGGATGCTATTTCTTCCAGGTGTTGCATATACCTTGTGATTAAGAGGCTTTCCCCTGAGAAAACTTTTCAGTGGAATTAATGCTTCGACTTCTATTGAAAAAGTTTCCTCGAAAAGTTTTACCTGCTGAAAGTTTTTGATTTTGAAGAACTTTGAATTAATTTTTCATCTGTCAGAAGCCACTTTCTGTGAAAAATGTCAACCTGCTTCTAATGTGAACTGGGCATCTTATTATTTATATTTAGACTTTTTAATGCATTTTAACTGCACTAGGCATATTAATTTTATATTTTATCTATTACATAATAATTGTGTTTATGTTAATTGCGGTTTATAGAATGATGGTGTATGTCATAGCTGGAGCCGAGTGCAGCCTACGGGATACTACAGGTGATAATTAGAGATAAATTAGAGATTTATTGGAGGGTAAGAGGAGAACAAACCTGTTGCGGGATGGAGCTTAATATGTTTCCTAAAGATATAAAGTGATGATGGCACGTGCAAGGCCAGGGTCCCAGGACTCTCTGCAGACTTGTGCTCTCATGTTTTATCTCTCTCAGTGTGACAGATGAGAGTCGTGTCCCTTAATGCCCAGGTGGGAAAGCGCTCGGTTATTGCAGGCTGGCATCACAACTACAGTCCTTCACCTCCACACCGCAATCACTCAGCTCACATAACGCCGGGACTACACAGTGTTCTGCTGCACGAGGTTTTGCTTTGTATTAAGCACACAGCCTGGGCTTTGACTGGAGCGTGTCCAGAGAAGAGCCACCAAGCTGCTGAGGGGTCTGGAGAACAAGTCATCCAAGGAGAGGCTGAGGGAACTGGGCATGTTTAGTTTGGAGAAGAGGAGGCTGAGGGGAGATCTCATTGCCCTCTACAAC
>JAOXNO010000001.1:75710884-75733373 GCA_028565335.1 Limnodromus scolopaceus | reverse complement strand
TGCCGGCTCATGTTGAGCTTCTCATCCACCAACACCCCCAAGTCCTTCTCCTCAGGGCTGCTCTCCAGCCATTCTCCCCCCAGTCTGTATTTGTGCCTGGCCTGGGATTGCCACGTCCCAGGTGCAGGACCCTGCACTTGGCTTGGTTGAACTTCATGCAGTTCTCCCTCTCCAGCCTGTCCAGGTCCCTCTGGATGACATCCCTTCCCTCCAGCGTGTTGGCCACGGCGCACAGCTTGGTGTCATCAGCAAACTCGCTGAGGGTGCACTCAATCCGACTGTCCATGTCTCCGACAAGATGTTGAACGGCACTGGTCCCAGTACGGACCTTATATATATATATGTGTATATATATATATACAGCCGTGCCCGCGCGCAGGGGTCTCCACGGACGCGCGTGGCCCCCCCCCCAGCCCCGCTCCGCTCCACGCCGCGGTCGCGCGCACGCCCCACGCACGTACACACATACACACGCACACACACACGCGCGAGGCCACGTCCATACCCACGCACGCAGCCAAACGGCCGCAGTTCGCCCACCCACGCGTGTTAGCCTCCTTTCTTCCTTCGCACGCCGGGCCCAGGCGGGACGGCCGGCGTAGGGGGAAGCCGCTCCCGGTCCCGGCCTCGGTCTGCTCCCTCAATGCCGGCGCGGCCCCTTTAAATGCAAATGAGGCGGCGCGAGCTGCCGGCGCCGGCCCCCGCTGACTGTGTTAAAACTTCGGCGGGGCCATTTTGGGGGCAGTAAGACCCAGCGCGGGGCCCGAGGGACACCCAGCGCCGCGCACCAACCAACTAACCAACCGCCCGCCCTCCATCCACCCACTATGAGCGAGGCGGCGGAGACCACCACCACGACCGCCGCTGCCACCACCACGACTACCACCACCACTACTACTACCACCACCACCGATGCCGGTGCCGCCGCCCCGGCTGTAGCCCCCGCGCCGCCGCCGCCGGACGCCAAGCCCAAGAGCCCTGTCAGCGCCGCCGCCGCGCCGGGTGCGGCTGTTGCTGAGGCGGCCGCCGCTACCACCGCCTCCTCCTCCACCACCACAAGCGCCGCGCCGCCTGAGACGGAGAAAAAAGTGCTGGGTGAGTGGACGGGCCCTATTCGCAACTTCTCCGGGACCGGGGGCGGGGGGGGTGGAACGCAGCACATGGCGGCCGGGGCCCAGCCCGGTTCCCCCCCCCCCCAGTAGCTGTGAGTCAGGCTGCGCTCTGAGGGAGGCGGCCGTGTCTCCCTCCTCCCTTCTTCTCCACACCCCGGCTGAGGGGGGAGACGAGAGGCGCTTGGCCGGGACAGGGCACCTTGTGTGGAGCGGCTCTTGCCCCGCCCGGTCCCCGGAGAAGCGCCCGGGGCGGCGAACCGCCGCCCCGGGCGTTTCTCCGGGGACCGGGCGGGGAATAGAGGAGTGAAGCGCAGCCATATTGAGGGGCTTCCCGGCACCTGCTGCCCTGAGGGGACATCCCCTCTCCCCTTCTCCCCCACCTTGGAAAGGGGTTGCTGCAAAACTAGGTGGTGCCCCTCTGTGGCCTTCAGGTGGTTTTGTTGGGATTTTTTGGGGTGTCTGGTTGTTTTTTGGTTTTTTGGGTTTTTTTTTTTTCAGTTTAATTGGGACTGTTCAGTTTGAGGCAGAGGAGGGTGAGACCTCCTCCCTCTCTGCAGCGACTTGAAGGGATGTTGTAGAGAGGGTTGGTGCTGGTCTCGCAGGTGATTAGCGATAGAAGAAGAGGGAACGGTTTCAAGCTGTGACAGGGTGGGTTTACACTGGACACTAGAGGGGAAAAAAAAATAATTCCTCACAAAAAGAGCGGTCAGACACGGGAACGGGCTGCCCAGGGAGGGAGGTGGTTGAGTCACCATCCCTGAACGTGTTTTAAGAGTGGTTTAGATGTGGTGTTGGGGGCATATGGTGTAGGGGAGAAATCTGTAGAGTTGATGGTTGGACTCGATGATCCCAAGGGTCTTTTCCAACCTGAATGATTCTACAATTAAAGATGCAAGTGAAATGCCAAGTCGCCCTCTTGGCGCTCAAGCCCGGCGCACAGCTAACGTTTCTTTGCTGTGCCTAAACAGGACCAACCTGTTGAAAAGGTGGAAACGGGGATCTACTGTTTGTAACTGCCTAACTTTCAGAGGTTAGCCAGGCAGAGAAAACTGAGGCTGACGACTAGCGCCGGGTCCTGAACTTCACAGAGGAAAGACAAGTAGCCCCATCCCCTCTTTGAAGGGGGAAGACTGAGGTTGTACAGCAGCAAATAGAGGAGGATTTCTCTGGAGCTGAGTTAGGAAGGATTCTAGCAAATCCTTCTAGAAATTGGAGGTGCTGTTGGTGTGTTTTTCCTCTGTTCTGTTATCTGATTCATCAGTAATCAGTCAAGCCACATCTGTATCTGTTGGCATGTCTGGTTGCTTCTCGCCTTAATGTGGCTTGTTTCATTCTTGGTAATGGTTTTTTGTTCACCTGTTGCTATTGCCATAGCTATTGCTATGGAGAGCGGGGTGGGGGGAAAGTGAAGGCACAAGTGCCTTTTTCTGGTCTAGCAGGAAAAAGAACCATTGTGGTGATGGTTTTTCATACTGGCCTTATTGCTAGGCAAGTTTTTTAGCAGGAGTTGCAAGGAAAAATGATCATTGATAATGCTAATTGAAAATGGATGTATGATCAAGTCCACCTCAAATGTCCCCGTTAATGATCTTGTAATCATGTTCACTTAAGTTTTCTCTTACAAAGATGCCATTAGAAGCAAGGCCTGACACTTGCTCAGGGCATCCAAATGTCCGACTTCTAGGAATAAGGATAAAGGTTAATCAACTTTTTCTTCTCTGTTGGTCACAGGAAGCTTTGGCTTTGGCATGGGTGGGAGTGGCTGATGAGTGTTTTCTCTGAGAGCGTCAGAGTACAGCATCTTGTAGAAATATGCAGGCTTTCACTTGCTAGTGGGATAGGTGTCATCACACCAACTACCTTCTCTGACTCGTCAGTAAAACTGGTTATGGCTTACTCTGGGCTTGTCTTCCTCCTTGCCTCATCTCCCTGCTGTGACAGCTCAGGCTTTGCAATGGCTGCACCATGGCCATGTGGATGTTCAGTGTCATGTCCTTGCGTCTGATCTTTTCCCCCCACTGTCATGCTGAGGGGAGACTGTAAGACTAATGTGGGTAGGGAGTAGTATTTCCCCTCACACTGTTTTAGGGAATATATTGGAGACTCACCCCGGTATCTGGCAGCTTGTGCAAGAGGAGCAAAGCTGCTCTGAAGCTGTGTGTGTGGACTTGCATTTATCAGCAGCCAGCCAGTTGACCATGTAGAGTGAGTTTTGACAACCTCTCCTTCCACCAGCTTTCTGACTACTCTGAGGGTTTTCCTCAGGCTTCCTAGGTTTCTCACCCTCTCCCTAATCTGATTGAAATAGCCCAACAGATTCAATAGCTATTTTGTGGGGGAGGGAAAGGACGATGGTGGAAGAATCAATGGTATTAGCCTTCTTTCTTAAAGCGGGCTAAAATCTCCATGTGCCGTTGGCACCTGATTATGTGCTCCCTTCTCCCCTCTGCTTCATTCCCTGTTGACTCCTATCTTAGTGCAGTGAGTGAGATCTTGTATGTAGCCAGTGCCTTTAGGTACAGACACCCCTTCCACAGTGACATACCCATGAAACTAAACATAAAAACACAACTGTGTTGATGCTGAAGACTGTTATTGCTAGTGAATCAGTGCTAGGCAGTGGAACTTAGGGTCTTTATGTCTGTAACCAAGAAGTCTTGGGTATGGATGCTGTACTAAGTAGAGCCCTTCCCTCTAAGAACTGTCTTAGAAGAAGCAAAAGCATGTTAAGACTAAGTATGAACTTTTTCTGCTAAAAAAATGTATTAAAGACCAAAACCTTCACTTCTACAGGTGCAATGAGAAATGGCCTGTTTTTACTTTCAGTATCAACAACAGTACTGCAAGGGGCTGCTATCAGCGAACATTCCTACTTTAGCTGTCTGTTCAGGGGAGGAGGAGTTTGCTCTTTTTGTCTGTCTGAGGAGTATATAAGAATGGCAAGACGGTGTGAGACCAAAGGTCTGTCTAGCTCTGTCATCTAGTGGATGTTTATATACAGGTAATATACAGGAATACAGGTGTAGAGCAGATGAAGGTAATGATTTGCAGTGTGTTCTTGCCTCTAGCAGACTGGCTTGGACTTCTGAACAGGGATTCTCTCTACACTGTTTTCCTTTTAATTGCTTCTTGGATTCCTCCCACCCCCCAAACGTATGTAAGGTTTTTAACTAGCAGTCATCTGTAGGTGACTAGACCTTTTTCAAACAAGTACTATGTAAATTGCTTAGATAGTTGTGATCTTGCTATGTTGTAAGTAACATCTACTAAAATCTAGAGCCCCAAATTCTCTTTTCTGTAGGTTTAAAAAGCACAAGTTTGTGGCCTCCACCCAGTTGCTGAGAGGGAAGGAGAGGTTGAGCTACCTCCATTGCTGTTGAGTTCCTCCCACACGTACCTATATGTTGGAGGAACAGGTTTTGCCAGATCCTATAAGACGCTGCAGTATGGCTTCTAAATAAGATATTGTTTTGGTGTTGAGACAGGAGCTTGTCTTGCTTTGCAACATAAAGTTGGTCAGTTTGTAACTGGTGAATTGGATATCTAGAAGTAGGAATATTAAAAAAAACCACCAAAATACAAACAAAACAAACCAAAACAGCTTCTGGGGTCTTGTTTGGTTAGAGTGATGGTGACAATGCAAGGAAGAGGTTGTCCAAAATATGGGTGTGGTGCTTTTCCACTTGAGAGAGTTGCCATGGTGCTTGATAGAGCTTCTTTGGCTAGTTCTCCTTTCCAAGGAAGAAAGGAAGGGTAACTCTGAGTGAGAGGACATTTAAACAGCTTTCATGTCTAGCTTCTAAGCTAAAGAGAACTGATGAATGGCAGTGGGATTTGCAGCTTCACTGTCCATTTCTGGGTTGAGTAAAAAAGGGATGTATGGCCAATTCTGAAATAGAGCTGAACTTCGTTCTAGATGCTGAGTGGTAAACTATTGGATGAAGAACAGCAAGTGAAAGCACTGCATACTGCTACTGTGTTTGTATAAACTGAAGTGGGATGTGAAGGTACCCTTTGAGTGTTAAGGGAGCAGAATAGGTTTGGTTGTGACTTCATGTGCAGGTATGAAAGTATTTTTGTAACATTCTTGTACTTCATTATGTTTTAGAGTAACTTCTTTAACTTCCTCTTTTCAGCCACCAAAGTTCTTGGCACAGTCAAGTGGTTCAATGTCAGAAATGGATATGGCTTTATCAACAGGTATGTTTAAATTATGATAGTTGTATTTACTGTACTAAAACTCATAGTACAGATAATGTCATGCATTAGTAATTGCAGCAGAGGCCCAGGGACCTGACTACAAGTTCATGCAGTTGATAGCCAGAGTCGGCCAGGCATTCAACAAACGTGGATATTGTCTCAAGGGACTCTACCCCCCTCCCCTTACACACAACCTTCAATGGAGGGTGCATTTTTTTTTTTTTAATTTAAGTGCAAGTAAGCTTGGACGATGAGGGGAAATACTTCTGGATAAAAACTCGCGTATTAACTGATGTCTAAATGGACATTGAGATTCTCTGATACCATCTAACTGAAGATATCCAGGCCTAGGTTGATAGAAGTTCTCTCTTTGTATCTTTCTTCTCTGAATGTGAACAAACTTCTGAATGGCATAAATAATCCAAATATCTATAAGTGATCACGCTTCACCCCTAGGTGCAGAAGACCTGCACTTGGAAGTTACTGGAGGAAATTGGCTTTTAAGGCTGGAATATCTGTGAGGTTGAGGGGCTTAAATGTCTTGGGTGCGTTATGAAAAACAAAGCTCCTGCATGGTGAATGCTTGTCTTGCAAAAGACATACATGGCAAGTTATTTTGTCCGGCAAGTCCTTGTAATCCAAGTTACACAGCAGGTGGACTTGGATGAGTTGGACACTGTAGAAAAGGGTAGAAGAGCCCTGTTTTCATGGGTCAGAAGGCAGTCCTGTACAGTACTATTGCCAGTCGCTGGAGACTACTATCCAGCGTTACCTAAGCTTAGAAGAAAAGCTTGAATTATCAGTACTCTTAAAGGCTTTCACAGCAGTTGATGTGAGAGCCTGTCACTTGATATGGTGTAATGACTTGTCAGTTTTCTTCCTGAACTGAGGTCTACTGTTACTTCAGCCCAGTGCAACAAGTTTTGGATTATACATTATCTTCACAAACTCTTTGACCCGCCTGTTCCATGTGTAGAGAAAGAATTGAGAGAACAGACGGCAGGGCCTAGGCTCTTTCTTTTGTAGGGGAACACAGAATCAAGGTCTCAGACCCGTCTTGGTGTTCTGCATGCGGAAGCCTGAACTGGCAGATCTAATCCAGACAACCTCATGTTCATGTCTGGGTCATCCTCCAGTGGGCTCTCCTAACACCTCTTGTGCATGGTTGCTTTGAGTTTCGCTGAAAGGAGAGCTCTGTTAACAGCTGTGGCCAGTCCTGTTGATAGTCTTGCTTGACCTCTGGGATAACAGCTCAGGTTGCAGCCCCTGTGGAAGTTTTTTTGGGAGGGTAGAATAGTGAAAGGCAAGAGGTGTAATCATTAACTCTGTTCTGTATCAAAACAAAATATTGAACCTTTGCCAGAAGATTAGGGAGAACCTCCCTGCCTGTCCCATCACACTTCCGAAGGGTGGGGAGTCCTTTCTGCTGTCAAGCTTATGACCCTGAAAATTCAGAGCAGAGTCTTGGTAGCATAGACTTACACAGAATGTGTGGAATCCAGGGGATGTACTACAGGCTGGGGGGAGGAGGACTTTACTTGTGAAGTCAGGGATTTCTATTTAAATCCCTTAGTCTAAACTCTTATGACTTCTCACTTTCTTTTCACAGAAATGATACCAAAGAAGATGTGTTTGTTCATCAGGTAAGACAGCAATAATTGTACTTGGAGATGTGCAGAACGATAGGTTTCTAATGCAACTTCTGAAACAGTCACCCAACCTTGTCCTGGCTTCTTAAAACACTTAACCACAAATGCATTGACTGGACACGCACATTGCAATCTTCAGGGAGTAGTATTAGGGTGTGTTTTCCTTCTCTGTGAAGTTATAACTGAAGAAGTAGGTATTATAACTATTTATGCTTTCTGTTGTCTGCTCTGATTTGAACACTAAGGGTTTTTGGGGGTGTCTTTGGTGTGGTTTTGTTTGGTTGTCCCTTCACTGAGAGGATGACTCCTGTTTTGTAAATACTTTGCTAATTTTTGTCTGTCCTTCCCCCCCACATTTCCTTGTGCTCCTCTTGTCTTCTGTTTCTTCCTACGCTCTTCATTTGCTGGTCTCTTCTATCTGCCCTCCCTGGTATTGGAGAGAAAGTGATCTAGTCTGGCTCTTGACCAGCCTGGGTTGCCATCAGCTGTTGCTGCGGGAGACAGCTGCTCTTAGGAAAAAGAGGTGAAAGGCTGTGTGCCAAGTGTGCCCAAGCAGACAGAGATTGCCTGGTGGCTTTTTATTGACGGTTTCCTTGAACCGCCAGTAGGCTGTTCTAAGTTTATACTGTGACTCTTAGGTCACAGCCAACTAATGGGAAGACGGAGGATGTGGTCTTTGTGCTGATATAAACTGATTACTTGGCTTAGGTTTGGTTTTGCATCATCTGAGACTTCAACAGAAAAGGGAATATTGTCCCTGCACCCTCTCCCATATGAAATGTCTGCTGGCCCATGTGATTCTTAAATGCATGAACTTTCTCTGTGGTATAAATGGCAGTATTTCCATTAAGTATAACCAGGATCCTTGCCCTCAGAGTTGGTCACAGAGGATGAGGATATGTGCTTATGTAGTTGTGCTAAACGTGCTGGTCAACATTTGAGAGTTAGATTAGTTTTTGTGGCTTCATGACTAAATAGCCTGTGATAACTCTTTCTCAGGGTTGAGGGGTGTAGACTGGTTAGCCCTAAAATGGGTGAAGCTGGGAGGGAATAAGTCTAGAGCCCGTAAGGAGGGAAGATGTCAGGAAGCTTGCGCAGTACACATTCCCGATTCAGTTAGTGGTCTGGGAGCAAGAGCTCTCAATGCATGTACCAATTTCTAATGGTCACCCTCCTTCCTTAATGACCATGAGTTGTGTGCATGCTGATACAGATCCTGCATCCACAGCCTGATGGGAGCTCCAGGGGAGCTTCCAGAGGAAGGTGGGGAGAGTTCCAGTAGCAGAAACACGTTTTGGATAGGTGGCACTGCAAAACTACCTTGAAGACAAGTGAGGTCTCCCTTAGACCTGTGAGAAGATATCTCTGTCATCAGCACAACAAAAATTTTCCAGGCTAACATGGATCAGTTGTTATTCTGCTTGGGAAGGCTGCCTGTGGAGGCCCAGACAGTGAAGGCCGACAGCAAGCTAGTATTATCTGTGTTGTTTTGTCTCCTTCACCTGTGGAGATTATTCACCTAAATGTAAACTGGGGTGTGTGTGTAACTTTTTTTCCCTCATCTCCTGTGGCTGAAATCCTCTTGCAGTGAGGACTGAGCAAAACTGGTGTGATGTTTCAGAAATAGCACACGGTGTGCGGGGCTGCATCTGATCAACCCTGTTTGTGGGCTGTGTGTGGCAGAGTAGATCTAGCTTCCAGCTCTGGCCTGGGTTGGCTGCAATCGGGTGTTCCTCAGCTCTTCCATCTCGAGCCGTTCCTGTGCAGGAACGTCCTCCCTAGTAGAGCCTGGAGCTTTCTGGCTGGAGCTCCTGCCTGGAGTGCTTGGCTCAGCGGGGTCAGCGGATGGACGGGGCCCGCCCAGCGAGGGAGACAAATCCATGGCGTAAGCAAACATCCTGCTGCAAGCTCCCTCTCTGGGGTTCCTGCCTGGTTCTGCCCCTCCTCCCCGCGCCTGTCCCGGGAGGGGCTGGATTACATGCCTAATCCCTTCAGAATAAGGCTGACCTAGTTGAATAGATACAGCCTCCTCCCCAGCACGCATCTGCAGTGCGGAGGGAACAGGCCGATCTCATGATTGGAATGGGGGGGTTAATGCTTGGTGTCTGGCTATTGGATGCTATTTATAAACGTAGTACAGATTAAAATGCTTTTCTCTTTAGGGCATGCATGGCTTGCTTTGAATTAACCCTTTTTCTTGTGGGGGACCCAGGCAGCATTTTGGGGAAGGGCAGTGCTTCACCTGCTTTGTCTTGCTTGCATCCATCCTTGTCCAATTGGTTCATGCAAGGTGCTATTGATGTACTTTAACGCTATCTAGGGCACTGTGTCAGGTAGAGGTGGTGCGAGCAATAGGGATCTGTCTGCCTTGTGGGGTGGATGGAGTGTGTCTGGGGGGGAAGGAGGATCTTGCAATTTAAGACCATTAAATTGGTCCCTGTCAGTAGCCAGGGAAGTCCTGGTTACTTAATTAGGTGTAGTTTAAATCGACAAGCAGTGAGGAGGAGTTAAGCTCTTATGTGGCACAGGTCTGTCTTCACTGGGTTGTATTCATTGGGCACAGCCTCATTGACGTGCACTAGTAAGTGGCGTAACAGATCTTGGCTATTGCTGTGACAGTGCTGGATGGGCACATGATGTGGTGATATCATGAGGATATGGAAAGAACTCTTCCAAACAAAATACCAGACTGGCTCTGAAGACTCTTATAGCTGTCTGTTCATTAGTGTCCCCTTGGGAAAGGAAAAGCTCTGTCTTAATTGTTGAGTGCTGTCTGTGTTAACACAAAACATCTGTCTTCTGAATCAAAGCAGCTGAATCCTGCAGGATGCTGGTGAACAGTAACAGGGAGAACAGTGCTTTCTGCCCTCTGGATATACATAGTAAAAGTATTTTCATCAAACTTAAAGCTTAGGCTTGTTAGAGGCTTATTCCAGCAATGTTTACTTGCAGCTGAAGTCATAAGTGAAGCTGTATAGTTTCTGCTCTAAATTCTAGGACTTACTCAGAATTGTTCCTGGTTGTTCCAGCCTACTGTGTGCGGTAGCCAGTTTCTCCTATTGGCATGTTATTCAACTGCAAATCTGAATCTTGAAGTTTCTGTTCCTAAAGCTGGAACAGAACATGCGGAATCCTATCAAATTTATCTTCCATTACCTTTACTAGAGGATGCTTGAGGAGTTTGATTAATCTTAAGTACACCCTCTGCTGAAAAGAGATCTGGTAGTTCTTTCTTCCTCTGCTTTTACGAGGAAGGGGAAGGAGTTTGAAATGCAGCTTGTTGACGTCTCTGTCATATGCAGAGCACAAGTCTTACGAGTTTGAGTCAGTTGTCTCAGTACAAGTGGTGGTGAAGGAATTAAGCCCTTAATCCTCAGGGAAGATAATGATTTTAGTACTAGTATTATAGCATTAGTGGAAATCTAGCACTTCCAGCTGATTTTAGAAATGAGACAGTTCCACTAATAGGTCAGCAGAAAGCAAACAAAGCTGTCTCAGCTGATGGTGGGAGTCTCTGCTTTGTAAAGTAATTCCCCAAAGAATTCACTTGAGCAGCTAATTCTCTTCCTGTATCAAAAAAAAAAAACAAACAACAAACCAAAACCCTGCTCTTGGGTTGTTTTTGTTTTGATAGCAATAATATGTACACTCTTGCATTCTTCCTTAAGCTGTGCAGGGTACAGGGAAAGGTGTGGCTAGATGTAGGGCTAAAAGGACATGCTGGCTTATTGCCTAAAACACAAAGGGGACTGTATTCAGTAACAATGAGAATACTTTTCCTAAACTGGTCAAGTTCAGCTTCAACCTGATTAGAACATTTTCTTCAGTGGGAAATATTTTTGGGCTATTGTTGACTGAATGACTGCAGTTGCCATGCAGGGGCAACAACTCGACTGATCTTCATTCTGCTTGTTTCGTTTGAACTGCAACAGATAGGAAAACTGTCTCTTCTGTTTCTGCCATGCATCCCATCTATTAAGCCAGATTTGTGCCCTCTGTTTCTGTGTGTGCTTCTGTCTACTTGATCTGCATCTGCCTCCTTCATGCCAGCAAAAGATGCCCCTATCAGAAAACTTTAGGTGGATTGGCCTTAATCTAAGAGAACTTCAGTAAAAAGCTGGTGCCTAGATTGGCTTGTACAATGTGTATGTTTTGGTTGATGCTGTGTTTTTTTGGGGGGTTTTTTGTCTCCCCATGCCTCTTCCAGTTTGTGAACGCTTGCCAGATAAACAGATAGTGGGGCTTGTCTTGCTAACTGCCTTTTGTGGAATCCTAGAAATACTCAACAGAGTGAAAGGCATCTGTAGTTGACAGGCTGAAAAATGGTTTCAGGAGGTTTGAGGGTTCCTGTGAGTCTGAAGAGGTTTTCAACGGGTTTTGATCTGAAGCCATATTGTTACCAGTATTTTGGGGTTTCAGTCTAGAAATGATGGCTAAGACTGAGACAGTCTATTCTGGTACTATTCCAGTGTTCCTTAGGGACTCGTCTAATTCTTTTGGGTTTCCATTACAGTGCTTAGGTAAAGTGCTTTTTTATGTAACACCAGAGTTCTAGTAGTTCTTCTCGAGTTGCCATGATGTCTTATAGTTAGTGCCATCTTCTACAAAATTGCTCCTGGTCTTAAGTTCTCTGTAGATGGTCTACAGGTCTCCTAATGACTGTGAAGGAATGGGTCACAGTTGCTGCCAGAGCTGCTTTCTTATAGCTTGCAGGAGATCAAACACTTGGTGTGAACTCAGCTCATACAGAAATATGTAATGCTCTGGATATTTAGTAGGCTTGACAGAGGGGATTCCTGGAGCAACACCTGATTTGTAAACTCATGAGTATTGAGAAAGGAGCAAACCTCGACTGAGTATTGGAGGGCCTGTGAAATGAGACATCTATGTATTTGAATTATCTTGGTGTGGTGACTGATCTGGCATGTAGAATTGGGATTGTAGCAGAGTACTGTCCTTCCCTTGTCTACAGGGCTATGAATGTGTACGAAAATGAGTAAGATAAACTAACATTTTCCTGTATCTTTTTTTCTTTAAAGACAGCGATAAAGAAAAACAACCCACGGAAATACCTGCGCAGTGTTGGTGATGGAGAGACTGTAGAATTTGATGTGGTCGAGGGAGAGAAGGTGAGAGATCATGGAGACTTAAGGGTGTGGTCCAGCAGAGCTATCATCACTCCAGTGGGGAGTAGTTAATGTGTTAATCCCTGTGGTGGGTGGCATTCATACAGTTTCTAGGTATGTATCGTAACTCTATTTAATTACATCCTATTGCTTCTAGAACTTTTAACTATTACTTGATAGAGCATTTGAAGCTTGCATTCTTCCCAATAAACATTAACTGATGCATATATTACCCCGAAGAGTTTGTCTTGGGAGTCTGGTAGCTTAATAACTGTAAGAACGTTCAAGTTCTATGCACTTCTACTTTTTCAAAGGTCTTTGGAGTTCTCTAAGCTTTTTTTGATTTTGGGTGGTTTTTTGTCTTTAATGAGTTACTTCTTTCTATTTCCTCTGAACTCTTGCTGCCTGATGGGTTCTTAACTCATGATTATAACTCTTGTATTACAGGGTTGGGAACAGCAGACCTGCTTTTGTGTTACTTTGGAGGAAGGAATCTCTGTAGCTTGGAACTGATGCAAACAAGCCTCTTTCCTGTTGTGTTTTCTCCCTGTACCTGGTTGTTCTTCTCTTGCATCACCCTGACTTACTTTCCTTTGGCCTTTTAGGGTGCAGAAGCAGCTAATGTCACTGGTCCAGATGGAGTCCCTGTAGAAGGCAGCCGCTATGCTGCAGACCGGCGCCGCTATCGACGTGGCTATTATGGCCGACGCCGTGGACCTCCTCGAAGTGTAAGTTTGATTTCTCTGGTGGTAATCTGATGTCCTCAGCATCCTTCTGATCCTCTCATGAGAGGGAACTACAGGTTCAGCACTGGCATATAGTTAAGCATTGACAGTTTACTAAGTTGTGAGAGTTCTTCAGTAATATTCTGGCTTTCTCCAGCACATCATTGATGTTGCTACTGATACTTTTCTATTATTTGGTGTCTTGTAGGCCCCTCCTTGGCATGTCTTTCTAGAACTGTGTTAAAAGCATCTCTTTGGGTGTTACGGTGTCTGTTTGCAGAGTAAACCCAAAGGACTGAGACACCTAATGCCTCAGTGATTCACCATGCCCTTTGCCTGAAGCAAGGGGAAGTATTTATATTACCCTAAGTAGCATAACCATAATTTGGAAGGGTTACTTGGAAAAGCAGATTTGTTTAGAAGTTCATTATTTTTGCATGGCATGGTAGTATTGTGACCAACTAGTTGAAAGCTCCATGTATCACCTCTTCATAGGCCTCTGCCTAACAGCAGCACAGCATAAAGATAATGCATTTTTTTCTTTAAACTAGTTATGCACAACCCTTCATAATATCTGAAAGCCTTCTGAAGCAACTCCCTGCAAGTTTTTGCAGAGGGAGAAGTAGGTATGAGGTCAATGATTGTAGTTCTAGTAGTTACTGCTCCTTTCCACATTGTGCTTGTGCTGAATCGGTGCCTGAAGCAATCCAACTAACTGGAATGTACTTCAGGCTTGATTATGTTTTCTTTCATAGTTCAGTTTGTGATCGTCACTTGCAGGAATGCATGAATGATATGAGAGGGCTGGTGGAAGTCTCTACCCAAACAACATAACTTTGTAGAGTGAGAAGAGAGTTGACAACAGCATGGGGGCAAACTGAGTGTTGTCAAATCCTTCCTTAAAGCCTAGCTGTTTATACTAGCCTGTCATGGGGTCTTTAATTCTGCTGGACACCAATGGAGCCTCAAATACATGAAAGGTGTTCTTTGAGTCCTTTTGAGACTGCTAGAAGTTGGTGCTGGTAACTCATGAATAGTTGTTGCTGAGCATGTCTTTGTTTCTGTGGCAATACAGTTTGTAGCTTCAGCTTACACACCAAGTGGCAAAGAACTAGGATACTTGCATTTGTTCCTCTTTTTGATGGTTTTTGGTCTTACCTGTTAGCTCATCAACCAGCTACATTCCAGTATTGATTCTGTTTCCTTTTGCTCTCCTGAGATTAAAATTGCCCTCAACTGTCTTTATTGGGAGTGAATGCTTTAGTTGGTAATATTACCTTGGAGCTGCTTGAGATTTTTAATAAGCAGGCATATCAGGGCTTAGACAACCTAATATACTGCTGGGTATGGAAAGCTGCTGCTCCTCTCTGCCTGAAGAGCGATAATGTGAGACCCATCTTGGACATGGGGAACATTCAGTCTCAAGGTACTTATGCTGCAACATGTTCTCTTGGATGTCTTGTGCAAATACTAAAAATCTGGTTTGCATGTGGCACTATAACACACTTGGATCCCTGTACTGGAAGATGTACACAAGGGGAACAAATTGTGTTACAGCACTGTTTTCCTTTGGCTTGCTTACATCTGAGTCCCCAGACTGTTTTGGTGTGGGTACAGAACCTTAGCTGTTGTGTGGCTGCTGCCTGATGTCCTATGAAGTAATCTGTGATTTCATAACTAAGACCATAATGCTCTTTCTCTAGGATCATTGACTCAAAGAATTACAGCCTTCAAAACTTGCGAATGATAATTTACAAAAGGTTGTTAACCTGGATGTTCATTGATTCGGAGAGAGAGGAAAGTTAATTTGTTGAGGTGACTTTTGACATGGTGACCTTCCTAGGCTTCAAGAACTTAGTTGATGTTGGTTAACAATTTCAGTCCAATATAAGAAAAAAATCCCAACAACAAAAAACCCTCAAAACAAAAACACATACACACACACATCCCCCCCAAAAATCCAAACAACTCAGCAACAGTTGACTTCTCCTGCCTCACTGGCATGGTTCTAAGAAAACCAGAGATGCTATCCTTTGTTTGCCATGCTAGATCAAATGGGTCTGTACTCTGCATGTAACTTACTGGGTCTGGTTTGAACACATTGTGTGAACTTCTCAAGAGTGAAGAGAACCTTGAGGAATCTGAGGTATTTAACCAGCTCCAGTGGAACTGTGTCTGGATTGCATGGAGACTTCCGTGGAAAGGTAGAATTACTTGTTCATATCAGAAATTTCTTAATTGTATCCACTACAGAAAAGAAGCTCAGGTATTCACTAAACTGTCTGTGACAACATAGACATGGTGTGGAGCTGTAGTCAGAAAGTTGTAACAGGCAATAAATCGTGGAATAACCTTGAGAACTGGTGATGCATACATCTAAATACTCTGTGCGTTACTAGTAGAAGAAACCTCTGTACCAGTGAGTCAGAAAACAAATTACATAGTTTGAGAGCTTTTTTTATAGGCTGACACTATTTCTTGTAGAGAGGAGACCTGAAAATATGAATAGTGTTATACAAAAGGTAGAGATTGATCTGAAGAGATGTAAGAACAAATGAAGAAGAAATTAGGGGAAACAGATGGGTAATAAGTTAATCACAGTTGCAGTTAATGCTTACAAAACTCTTCTTGGGCGGGCAGCAATAAAATTTTATACCTTTTTAGGGTCAGAGAAATCTGTGCAAGGTCTTGCTGGGGAATTTCAGCCTGTATGCCTATTTTGGCCGCCTTCAGAGGAAAACGCAGAGTGCAGCAGGGCAGCTTCATTCATTTGTCCTTTAGGATGAGCTAATGTTTTGTTAGAAGGTATTGCAATAAAATTGGAAGGTTCCTGTGAAAGAGATTGGGTGAACAGGATCATGTGTATGCTAGACATGGTGTGGTGCTTTTAAGAGTGAAATGAAGCTTTTCTAATAAATGAATGTAATATACTTAATACCAGTATAGTAAAACAAGACCTCAAAGCTCAGGTTCTGTTTTCTGGTCAAACTGTATCTGTTTCAATGACTTCTGACAGCATAATTGTTTTATTCTGGCACTATACTTCACTTACGGTCAATACACCTTTAACAATGGACCATAACACTAATGTAATATGTTAATTGAATTTCTTGTGATACTGTAGAAGATGCAGGAAACTATCAGGGCTTATGGGCTAAGCAATTAATTTGCTTTGCTACTCTGTTTTCAACTGACTGGTTAAGCCAAACCCATTTAAAATGCTGACATAGCAACACTCAGTTCAAGATGGACAGGGAAATGTTTGCATCGGTTTTGAGTAACGCTTCATCAGGTTTAGTCATTCTTTCCTCTGTCACTACAGGAGATGGAGTCTTTTATCTGAGATTCCGGTGCAGCCCTCTATAGAGAGGAGTGGACTTAGGCTGTGCCATTAAAAACGTGTAGAAATTCAGTACTGCCTTTTAAAGAGCTGTGAATGTGATGCTGATTATCAGGCGCTATAGGAGAGCTTTGGCTGGTGAAAAATACTGTTGTGTGCCCCTCCCTACAATTAGGATGGCTGATGCTTTGTTAGCTTCTGGCACATTGTCCCTCAGACAAGACCTACTAGGCCTTCATGGTCCTGAGTTCCTGGCGATGCAGTACCAGAACTGAGTGCTGGTTTCACATGTGCTTGCTCGGGAATCCTGGAGAAGAGAAATGGCAATTATACTGGAACACATTCAGGATTGTTTTAGTTTCATGTCTTCTTCCTTTCACATCTTGTGGCTCTCTTCTATTTCTGTGCTTTGCAGCCCTCACGTGAGGAAGAGAGTGAGAGCAAGAGCAGCATTAGGTCCTTGCTTCACAAAGGGCAAATCCCAAGACCTCTGGATCACTATTGTCACACACAATATTGGCAGTGCTGTTTCTCACCTTGCTGTCTGAGGCACTTCTGACCACCCATCACAGGTCTAATAAACTATAAAGTTATATAGTATAAAGCATCCTGATAGAAATGGGGCAGATTAGTACTGCACAGTAGACAGAAGTGGTATAATGCTATCTTAAACTCAGAAATGTAATTTTCCTTTTGGCTTCCAAGTCTCTCAAGTACTTCTCAACCGCTATCAGATGCTATCAGTTTTTACTACTTAATAACTGATTACTACTTAATAACTGATCTACTAAATAATCTACTTAATCAGTGGGAGTTCCTGTGGATATTCAGTCATCCTGATCAGTTTTATACATGAGAGAACATAATAGGTAACATTTTTTATAGTTGTGGGGTTTTCATTGAATTCTGACTTCTTTCTGCTCACCTCAGCAGCTTACCCTGTCATATTGTTAAGAATAGCTGGTACAGCTATTTCTAGGTATACGTGAAATATTCCAGCTGCCTTTAGGCCATGTTTCTGTGCTTTTTGGAAACTTGGAAAGCTACAAAGAGTGCTTGAAGTTATTAATGCATTTGGAGGGTATTTTACTGTGGTGAGAGAAGAAGATTGTCCAGGTCAGTCACTGAGGTTCATGTAATTCCCCAAGATTTCTTGTTAAAACCTACAGTGCACCAGCCTTTCTAAATATTTGCCATCATGTTATCTTAGCTAAAGAAAAGTTCACTGCCCACTGCTAGTTAAAATAGAGAAAAATATGATGGTTGTGGTTAAAATAGTTGTGTAGAAATGGAAGGAGACCTGTCAAATTTAATGTAGACTACTGAAAGCTGTCATGAAGCAACAGCTTTTGTTTCCCACTGGATCAGATGCAGAAGATGCACTTCTGTTTCTAGGTTTCTTGTTAAATTCCCCCCTTTTTTTTAAGGGAAGAAGAATAAAATGGAATCTGTAAATAATATATTACAAACAGACATTATTGATGGCTGTCACTTGAAAAACAAAAAAAAACAAACAAAAAACCCCCCAAAACAACCCCAGACTGACGTACAGCTTTATCAGTTAACAGCTGAAGAGAAAATATACCCACTGCATCTCTGAAAGGTTGAAAATGTTGAATGTGTAAAAGAGTATTTGATATGATGTAGTACACTTTTAAGATCTTTAAATTTCTTGATGTTTTTGTGGGAGTTCTCTGGGAAATGGGGCTTTGTGTAGAATGAATCCAGCAGTGATCTCTGGCAAGTTTCAGTATGGTGTCTTTCAGTTAGCTTTCCAAATGCAGAAGTGTTCTGATCAATTGCTGCCTCTCCATAACATGTTTACCCCTTACAATGCAATGTCCTGTCTTGAAATGCCCTTTCATATGCATCTCTCTGCGCTGTCAGGTTCTCTGCTTGTCATGGTAGACAGGGAGAAGTCATTATCAGATAGCTTCTTAGAGGAACAAGAGCAGCATTATTGGCTCTCGTTCTGTCCTACTCTTATCTTTGCCCAAATATAAAGCCTTTTGAATATCTGCTGCTTCTTCTTACCCAATATGCTGGTGTTTCTGTACTGATACACTGGTTTTGAACTTGTGCTCAGATCTTTGGGCTCTATAGTTAATATATGGCCCGTGAAATAAGATAACACTTTATCTTTGCTCTGCCTTCTGTTTTCTTTTGGCTGCAGGGTGGTGAGGGAGAAATAAAGGATGGGGTCACAGAAGGAGGACAACTTCAGCAAGTCCATAGGAACCCTACCTATCGTCCCCGCTATCGCAGGTTTGTATTATTTCCTTTGCTTGTCACTACATTTGGATGCTTTTGTGATCTACACAGGCTTCATTAAGAGCAGGAATCTATATTCCCTGGCATTAATTTGTATGCAGATAGTAGGGACAGCGAGAAGCATTTTAATTACTAGGAGAAAGGTGAGCCATGGGAGTAAGGAAACAATTGTAGAATGTGCTCATTGTGCTTGTTGCTGAGAGCTAGGAATAGGTCAAGAAAGAGAAGAATTCTTTGTAACCTGTCACTTCTCACAATTGAGCAACGTATTGAAGTGAGTTTGAGGGTCTGTGCCTTCCCAGCTGGTTACTTATGCTTTCCTTGACAAGTAATGAATCCAAATCCTACTTGATCTGGGATCAAGCTAGGCCCACCATCTGGAGGGGCAGGCTGTGGTTTATAACTCTTCTTGCAGACTGCAGGCAGCGATGTGCAGCTTAGCACTGGACTAGTAGCTCGTGCACATCCAGCTCAGCCCTGTGCATCACTCAGGCTTGGGTCTGTGCACTGGTGCTACTTATAGGTACAGAGAAAAGCCTACTGTCCAGTAAAAACTGAAGTCATGTTTATCTCTTACAGGCAGCGTTAGAGTTAACCTTGTAGTATCTGGTTTTAGGGGAGGGTATTGCTGTCAGTAAAGATCTAAATTTTAGGTTCCTTGATGGCTGCTAAAGGAGGAATAACAAAATACGACTATTAGAATTATTCCTGCTAGAATTTTTGGAGAAAGGGGGTGCTAAAGAGACCAGAGAGCTTCCAGAATAATAAAATTCATCAAAATGATTGAAGAGGAAAGAACGTGGAAGTGACTGAGGACTCTGAGGCTGGGCAAAGAGAGAAATGAAGATATGTTATAGAGGTCTTCAGAATAATGAGTAGCATGGAAAGGATGGGTGAAATTATTTCTAATTTTCCTTCGGATAAAATAATATACTATGAGGAGACTTTAAATGAAGGAAGACAAAGGGAGGCTCATAAAACCATAGAATAGGCCAGGTTGGGAGAGACCTTGAGTCTTTTCTTTTCCAGGCAGCAAATGCCCAATACCCTCAGTCTTTCCTCATAGGTAAGTTTCTCCAGCCCTTTGATCATCATGGCTTTCCTTTGGCTGTATCCAATCTGTTTGTCTCATTTTTTTTGAATGGTGAGGACCAGAACTGGACACAGTACTCCAGATGTAGCCTGATAAGTGCTGAGTAGAGTGGGGTGTCCACATCTCCCTCTGCTAGTTGTGTCTCTGTGGATGCAGCCTGGCATCTCATCTGCCTTCGCAGTGGTGTACTGCTGACTCCTGTTTAGGTTGCTGACTCGGCTTGTAAAGCATACACCAGGTTGCTGGAGCTCTTTTGCCGCTGGATGTTGGTGATGTTAAAAGCTTGCATGAGCTTTGGGAGACTGGTCAAATAACTAGAAGAGAACACCATTATGTGATATCTCTAAATAGGCACGAACTCTGTCTGGCTCAGGAAATCTCCAGCGTGGAAAACAATTGGAGACTGGCAGGCTATTTGGGAAGTAGGCTTTCTTGTCTTTATTTTTCCCTAGGGATTCATAGAACTGGTATAAATGGGTACTTGAAGATCCAGTAGGCCATTCTGATTATTTTTTTTTTTCTAGTAAAGATCCCTTGGATTTCACATGAACACTGGGATATACTTCCAGTGGGATATACAGAGTAAGTTGCTGAGTCATCTGTGTTAGTCATCCCTTAAACTGGCCAGTGCCAGATTGTTTTCTTCATTTTCCAGCCTTAGTTCTGACATTACCACTCCAGCTTCCAGCATCTACACTGAGGAGAACAATTCCATACCTGAGGAATTTGGTGCAGTTAAAAATACCAGTGTGAAATAATCAGCCTCTGGCTGTCATGCTTTTTGATGTTGCCTCACTTTCTTTAATTCCTTTAAGTGGAAAAGCTCATTCAGATTTTTACTGCCTTGCAACTTGTTTTATCTTGGAGAATGAGTGACAAGTAAAATACTGGATTACTTTTACTGGTGTTCTTCACAAAGCATTGTGGATTCTGCTCTCAAGGAGAGTTTGCCACTCGCTTTCTTGCTCCTCTTCATCTTGTCTCTCTGTCAAGTAGCTTATGAGGTCAAGTTCCAACATTGAATTTAGAGAGATGAACTATAAAATGGATGTAATCTCCACTTTTTCATGCACATGTTTGTTCAAAAGCAAACAGCAGGAGGTAAATAACAATGCAAAAGCAACAAGAAGCTGAAATTCCTATTTCATAGGAATAACAATATTGTCCTCAGTGGCTACCTGTTCCATGCAAAATGGATCCATCCTTCTGGATGCTGGGTATAGAACTGTCCGCCTTCTACCTCTGCTTTGGTGTTTCTATCAGTAAATGTTTGAGCTAAAGTTGGCTTTCTTATCTAGGATTGTGGGAACTGGGGTAATGCTGATGCTGCTGCTTGTGGAGATGTGAGCAGAATAAATTTTATTCTTGAAAGCCTTCATTAGCATTCGGCAGTCGGGAATAGCACCACACCAAGTACAGTGAGGCACCTAAGCTTTTGCATATAATGTGGGAGAATCACAAGTTGGATAACTTGCCTATGGCTAATGGGAATTTATGCTTTTCTGATGCATTTTTTTCCTGTAAGAGGTATGATAGCTTATTGTGTCCAATAGGACTGCACAGTGTTTCTGTTTGAGTTAACAGGTAGGTATTGTTTGCATTTATATAAAAGCAGCAGTGTCACCGGATTTAGTTTATGGTAGATTCCTTTGGAAAAGCTGATGATTTGGGGGATTGGATAGCTGTGGATTAGTTAAGGCAGCTAATGGGAACTAGAGAGTAGGCAGTGACTTTGTCATCACTTCTGTGTTTTAACAGTTTACAAACTTTTTTTTTTTGTACTGGAAATAGGATGAAATGCACTTGCATGCTGCAGGAATATGGACTTGATAGCTTATAGAGAATCTTGAGTTGGAAGGGACCCATAAGGATCATAGAGTCCAATTCCCTGCTCCTTGCAGGACTACCTAAAACTAAACCATATAGAATCATATGGGGTTGGAAGGGACCTCTGGAGATCATCTAGTCCAATCCCCTGCCAGAGCAAGTCTACCCAGAGCAGGTTGCACAGGAATGTGTCCAGACACGTTTTGAATGTCTCCAGAGAAAGAGACTCCACCACCTCCCTGGGCAGCCTGTTCCAGGGCTCTGCCACCCTCACAGGAAAGAAGTTCCTCCTTGTGTTTAGGTGGAACTTCTTATATTCAAGTTTGTGCCCATTTCATCTTGTCCTGTCCCTGGGCACCACTGAAAAAAAGACCATCCCCGTCCTCCTGACACCCTCCCTTTAAGTATTTGTAAGCATTGATCAGATCCCCCCCTAAGTCTTCTCTTCTCCAGACTAAAAAGACCCAAGTCCCTCAGCCTTTCCTCCTAGGAGAGGTGCTCCAGGCCCCTCATCATCTTTGTAGCCCTCTGCTGTACCCTCTCCAGCAGTTCCCTGTCCTTCCTGAACTGGGGAGCCCAGAACTGGACCCAGTGCTCCAGATGGGACCTCACCAGGACAGAGCAGAGGGGCAAGATGACCTCCCTCGACCTGGTGGCCATGTTCTTCTTGATGCCCCCCAGGATGCCATTGGCCTTCTTGGCCACAAGGGCACATTGCTGGCTCACGGTCATCTTGTTGTCCACCAGGGCTCCCAGGTCTTTCTCCTCAGAGCTGCTCTCCAACAGGTCAGCCCCCAACCTGTACTGGTGCTTGGGGTTATTTCTCCCCAGGTGCAGCACCCTATACTTGCCCTTGTTGAATTTCATTAGGTTCTTCTCTGCCCAGCTCTCCAGCCTGTCCAGGTCTCTCTGTATGGCAGCACAGCCTTCTGGGGTGTCAGCCACCCCTCGAAGTTTTGTGGCATCAGCAAACTTGCTGAGGGTACATTCCATCCCGTCGTCCAGGTCATTGGTGAATATATTGAAGAAGACTGGACCCAGTACTGACCCCTGTGGAACACCACTTGTTACAGACTTCCAGCTGGATTCTGTGCCCCTAATCACAACCCTCTGGGTTCTGTCTTTTAGCCAGTTTTCAATCCACTT
>JAOXNO010000001.1:75696311-75710784 GCA_028565335.1 Limnodromus scolopaceus | reverse complement strand
ATTTCACCTAGCAGTTTCTTGAAAAGGACAAAGTTAGCCCTCTTGAAATCCAAAGTTTCAGTCCTACTTGTTGTTTTTTATGTTACCCACAATCCTGAACTCTGTCTTTCCATGGTCACTGCCGCTGAGGTTGCCCTCAACCCTGATGTCATCTACCAGTCCCTCTTTGTCAGCACTAGGTCCAGTAGTGCCTCTCCCTTTGTTGACTCTTCCACCAGCTGGGTTAAGAAGTTATCATCATTACTCTGGAGGAACCTCTTAGACTGTGTATTCCTGGCTGTGTAGCCTTTCCAGCAGATATCTGGGTGATTGAAGTCCCCCACAAGAACTACCTATTTAGTGTAGGACAGATGGTAGGATATGCTGATGTAGCTTCAGCAGTGAAGAGACACCCAGTTTACCTGTCTAACCCAATAAAACAGCTCTTTTTCTTTCAACTATATGTGAGCTGAACTCCAAAGGGATGGTTTGCCAGCATTCCAAACAGTTAGAGATGGTACTTGGTTAGGTTTTTGCTGGACTCGTGGTAGTTCAATCTTCTTAGGTTTTTCTCATATTTAAGATGTATTTCTCCCTGTCTTCAGAGGGGCCCCGCGTCCACGCCCTGCCCCAGTGGCTGGAGAGGCTGAAAACAAAGAGAACCATCATGAGGTCAATGCTATGAGTCAGCAGCCCCTTCGTCGTGGGTATAGGCGCCCCTACAACTACCGGCGTCGACCTCGTCCACCCAATGCTCCGGCTCAGGATGGGAAAGAGGTAAGCGTGCTCCTGGCAAAAGACTCCTGGCAGAGACTGAGGTTTGGTGGAATGAATGCTCAAGACCTTTGGTCCTGTGGGGGTTTTATCAAGTGCGGTGTTGGTGTGCTGGAGGAGTCTGGCCAGGTCCAAAGCGCTGATGATCGAAGGTAGCGGGTTTAATCGCCTATTCCTTGTGAACTTCTTTGAGGAGTTTATCTTAAATAGAACCAGCAGTGGGAATAGAGACTACTTCTTGATAGTTCTTAATTGGGGTCAGACTGTAACAAATACTTTTGAAATGTAGAAAAACAGTGTGTTTTCCAGCTTCCTTAAACCTTCAGTCTGTATGTAATATAAGAGATGGATGTGAAAGCTTTAGATCCTTTTCATGAATTGCTTGAGCCAAATTATTTCAGGGAACTGTTTGTAAACACAATTTTTTTACCTTACCGAGTAAAGACTTTCTCATTCTGCATCTACTTGAGATGGTCCCTTGACAGAATATGCTGTGTAATACTATAGGAAATACACTAAAGTTTATATTTTTCTGAGGATTCATCTTCCTTGATTTTTTTAAAAGCTGGGTTATGCTGGGCCTTCCACTGAACAGGGGAAGGGCCTGAAGGTCAGTCTTTGTCTATAATAAAGGTTTATTGTGTCTCAGACAAAGGTGACTGAAACACCTGCTGAAAATCCTGCTCCGGTGACCGAGCAGAGTGGTGCTGAGTAATGTCCGGCTCCCCAGGCACCTTTACTATCCCTCAGGTAAGGACTACAGATAGTTTTTGTTCTCCAACTGAAGCAGCATTGTGTATACTTCTAAGACTTGGACTCTGGCCACATCCCCATTATGCATGGCTGGATATTTGTGGTAACTTCTGAGAGTGCTGCATAGGCAAACCGAGGAACTGTTTGCTGCTTTCTCCTCTTTGTCTCCTCTGTGTCTGTATTTGTCACAAAGTAAATCTTGCTTCATCAGCCTGATTTTTTTTCAGGAAGATCTGTCTGGTCTATATAGCAGTATCTTCTGCTGGTGAGTTAGTGTGTTTTGCTTTAGGAAGATGCGAATACTCTCAGCAGGATTGGCTTATCCTGTCTGTAGTTATAAGAACTCCCTCTCCACCTGACACCCCACCTCTTCAGCAGGAAAATGAAACCTGGTAAACTGCATTTTTCTTAAATTTGGCTCTTCAACAGGTGTCCTAAAATACAACTCAAAAGTAACACCAAAGAAACATTCAAGCAATAAATTGTCAACAGTGATGACGAAAGCAAAGATTTGAAACATCGGAACTTAAAAGAAAAAAAGAAAATTACCAGCAGCTGAGATCCAGGGAACCGCCTGCAAGATAGATGCATGAAGAGAGAAAAAAGAGAGCGAGATTCAGAAAGAGCAACCTCCCCAGTTTCACCAGCAACTGTGGGTTTGTTTTTTTTTTATTTTTTAGAATTTCACTGTTTCGCTAGTATGAATTTTTCAATTTTTCTTCTGGTATCAAACTGAAAAGGGAAAAAACCCAACCAAAGAACTGAAATTGAAATCAAATGCTTTTTTGGTTTTTTTTTTTATTGGATGCTGGTGCTAAACCTCCCAGGTGTGATGAGTTTTATTTTTTTTTTTCTGTGCCAGTCCTGTTCACTGCAGGACATGGGGAGGAGAAACTTCTACTTTCCTTGGTGAGATGCATTTGAAACTGTGCAGCATGGGTGACGTTCCTCACAAATAAAAGTGATTTCAACTACCAAAAAAAAATAATTCTGTTTCAGTGTGTTTGCCATGTTAATCTTCAAAATAATGAATTATTTTAATCTTGCTGCTTCAGCATTTATATGTGAAAATGAGCTGCTCCCTTAATATGTGATGTATCTTGTCTAAAACCATGCTGGGTGATATATGTGCCAGGTTAGGTAAAGGTGCATGGCTAGGCGAGGTGGATGTACTTCAATCCAAAGAAATTATACAACAGAGCTACAACCTACACTGTCCTCTCTGCTTTTCTGACTCAAATGGTGTTAATTGTTGGGTTTTTCTGTTACCCTCTTGTGGCAGGAGTTTGGGGGGATTTGGAGTGGGTTACTGGGATATTATTTCCCCATCTGCGTGCTAGGTTTTTGTGTTCTGTGAACAGTAGAATTCAAGCTCTAAGAGTTCTCTGCCCGAAAAGATAAAATGGGCCTAGTAACTGCCACTCTATTCAAGCTTCTGTTCCAAATAGTGGCAGTATATTTTATTTGCCTCTACTTTTTCCTTACTGGAAACCCGTAAGATCTTTGTACCTGTGCCTTCTTGTGTATGAGCAAGAGCTCTTTGTAATGAGCAAAGTACTTAACCGTCTTACTAACGTGTGTGTATTTCTAATGTTCCTCCCTAAAACTTGGATATCTTGCCAGTCTTATCAGTCTGCTTCCAGCTGTGGAATATGGGTGCGTTTCTTCAGCTATCTTGTGTCCTTCGTTCTCTAGTCCAACACTTCTCACGTTCCTGTCTTGCAGTTGCTGTTATCAAAACCTTCTATAGTAGGTCTGTTTCCTTAAAACACCTCTTTCTGTCCTTGGGTATGCAGTCTTTACCCAGCCTTTACTAAATAACACTGCATGTAAACCTCTTTGGTCTGGAGCAGTGCTGTAACTGTGCAGGTGTAGGACTAAATGAGAGTAGAGAGATTCTTGGCAGGTACTTTGTGTCCTTGTCTCTTATAGTTTCCCTGTTCTTGCATGCTGCTAATAGTTGAAAAGTTTTCTGAGCTTCTCCGGAAGCACTTTCTTGTGTTACTCCTCAGCAAACGAGAAGTTGGGAGTGTAGGGGGCTAATTGTGCTCCAAAGGACTTTGCTTCCAGCTTCTGGGAAGGTGAGGAATGGTTCTGGCACTCCGTTGCCTTTGCCTGGGGGGTGTGGGGCAGGGGAAAGTTTAGGGATGCCTGAGTTGCACTGCCCACACACAGCTGACTGCTTTGGGGATTTCCTGCTTGCTTTTGCAATGCATTAGGAACTCTTAAGCAGATGTGGAGTGAAAGGTACAGGCTTGGTTCAGGAGGGAGAACGGTCCTGACTCCCTGGAGTACACATGCTGCTATGTTCCCTGCAAATTCACGTAGTGTAACCTGCTCTTGCAGCACTGGATCCCTTGCCCAGCAGCTCTGAAAGTACATGGGCGCGAGGATTACTGCGAGACTGACTCCTTGCACTGAATCTGATAAGCTTTAGACTGGGAAAGATGTTGAGATGGACACAGTGGTATTCTAATGTCTTTCCCTGGAAAATGTAGAATACGGCTGTTTTGACACAGGACAAAATTTGATAAGGTGAAGAAAACAAGTAATGCACCTTTTACAAATTCTTAAGTGGGATAATCCTCAGTAGACTTCAGTTTTGTTCAGAACTAAATCTATTTTGGGCAGATTGCAGCAAGGTTGGCAGTTTCACTGTAATATAAACAGATGTAAGATATTCATAAACATTGAAACAGTACTGCAGAACTTGTTGTAAAAACCACTTTAACTGCCTTCAGTTGTTTAAAAGCAACTGTTTTTTTTTTCTTAAAGAGAAACTTGACAGGCCAAATAGCACTTTTTTTTTAAATTATTTCTTTTTAATCTTTTTCAGAAACATAGGTCAGATTTGAATCAGTTTAACAAAAGCACCTAACTAGCTAGCTTTATTTTATGAAAGGAGAAATGGAGGGAGAGGTGCAAGTGTCTAGTTTTTTTTTCTGTTATCTCAGTCCTACCTTTATGATAGGAAGAATCTTTGCATAAAAAAAAGCTTGTGGTAGACATAACACTCTTCATCCCTGAATTCTTCCTTATGAAAACGTAAGCTCAACTCTAGCAAGTCTAAAGCACTTGCTGAAATTACATTTTTTTAATTTTGTGTGCTTTCTTTAAAGACTTTCAACTACAAGGATTTTTGAATTTGCAGAGTAGTTAAATGTGCTTTTATACCTGCTTGGAGCCGTTGTTTTTGTGCTATGTTCATTCTCTCTTTCCAGCGTTCTTCCCTTTCATGGGCACTTATAATGGCTTGCACTTGGAGTGGATTACATTTTTATAGTGTAATCATTTCACAGTGTTTTCATAATACTCTGCTGGCCTGACTGTAACCAGGCTTTTTGCTTGTGAAGGCTGCTGTCTGCAGAAGTATTCCCTGTGGCTCATGATCTTTTGAGGAGCGTAAAGAAGGGAAGAAGAAAGGTCTGTAGGCCTTCCTCTGTGTATTGTTTCATTTAAATGTAATAGTCTTGCAATAACAAGATATTCACCGATGCAGGATACGTATATCTCTGAAAACTTCTGCGTTGAACAGTAGTATATCCATGTGCAGCCCTTCCCACCCGTTTCCATGGGAGGACATGCAGCAAATGCCTTGGAACAGAAACAGATCTTTCTGCCGCAGTTAGAAAAACTTTGGAAATAAGTTCTGTGTAGCAGGGACTTTGATTTCACAGCCCTTATGGCAAGCTATGTGCATACTTAATTCATGCCAGGGCATATGCTTGAGACTTCCCCTGTAGAATATTAGAATGAATGTGCATGTGGTCTGATTAGGAAGAGTTGTAATGACCCTAATAGCTCTAGGACAGTGGTTTTCAAACTCTTCAATTTCTAGATCTGTGGAAATGTCAAATGAAGGTGGAAAACTATGCAAGTCTGACAGTTATTTCTTGTGTGGCTTTTTAGAGTTTTATTTGTAGATCTGGAGTTCAAAGCCATGGCCTTAGATGCTGTCCTTTCTGCTGGCTTTTTGGAGAGAAGCAGCTGGCCTTCAGCATCGCTGTAGAAAGAAACTATCTGCTCCAAGATGTTCAGATGTATTTGGGGCGAAAAACAGCTGCATAATCCAAGCATCAGTGGGACCCTTGGTCAAGTGTGAAGGAGATGAGAAAGTTCTGGATGCTGTGCCAAACAAGTGGCAGCTTGAATTTCTCATTTTGTGCTGTTGACAATAGTGGAGCAATGTAGCTGTGATTTGAGTCTTAGAGCTAGACAGTGATGCACTGTGTGGAAAATTGATCCTGATGACAGAATTAATTACTCGTCAGATGGCAACACTAATATCTTAAGGTTTTAAAATGTAATAGGAGAGACCTACAGAAAGTTGTCAGTGAGTTCAGAGCTTCATCATATTTCCTGACTGGTCAAAATACATCGTTCTTCAATGCTTAGCTATCGGTCTGGAGTTTTGACTCTAAACTTTTGTAAGACCACATAGGTCCTTAGAATTAGTCAGGAACTGCCTTTGCGGTGCATTTCTAAGGATGATTCAGCATTAAATATGTGTCTGTAGTACAGGAGGAGATCTGCTCTCACAAAATTCTGAGCATGGATTGACTACGTGAAGATCGACGCAGTCGCAGCTCAGGTAAGCAGCTTGTATTAGTGCCAGCCTAGACCTCAACTTCAGCTGCACCTCAAGGTAAAGTCAAACTTCTGCTGTTTTAACATATTAAGTAACATCAGTTAGGTGGCAAGAGTCAAAATATGCTTTGTACAGTGTAACTGTAATAGTCTTGGTTTGTTTCCAGAGGCTTTGAAGGTCTGTTTTCTGTGGCTGCTGTTCAGTGTGTTGGCCTAGCCAATTATTTTCACTTACATTACACAATGCTCACATTTTTCTCCATTACAACAGTTAACAGTTTTTAACAGCCTCTGAATCGTGCTGTTCTTCCTTTAAAATACGTCACCTCAGCACTTTGTAACCTTACCACCTGTGTCTGCATTCCAGTGATCCAAACCCAGAACACCTAGAGAAAACCAGGCAAGCAAGGTAGGCAATAGATTATCAAAAACAGAAAAATCAGAAAATACCCCAATATGCTTTCTTTGAAAGATGTGACTGTGTTTCACAGTGGTGCAGAAGTGAGGAGGAGGCAGTGCTACAAAAAAGAAATCGGTATTAATAGAATGTACACAGCAAAGGCACTGCCTGATAGCGCCGAGGTGATACGGTCCTTGGCCTGGAGGAAGTGACTCAGAAGGAATGTTGTTCACCCCCTTTCTTTTCAATATTTGCTTATTGAAAAAAGCAGAGCTCTTAGCTTCTCTGCTAAGAATGCTGGCAAAAAGAACATTATTTTTAATACTAGTATGTGTAAATGGAGCTGTTAGAGATTCAATAATCTCTCCATACGTATTTCGGGAACTGTGAGTCTGGACTGAAACTTTGAAACAACTTATGCCGACAAGTAAAACAGCTTGTGAGTGCGGAGTCTCTTCTTGGGCCTTTCTGAGGTAAGATGAAATTGGGGTAATAATAATCAAGAACTGGAAAGCGCTAGTACTAAATGAAATAAATGCTAAACGAAGCCTTAGGCCACATTCTGGCAAGGATTGAAATGCGTAAGAGGACACACGAGATGTCCACAGCCCCTTCTCAGGTGTTTTACACTGGAGAAAAGGGCACGGTTTCAACCATCGAAATTTCCTGGGAGACAGGATATTGGTTGGCCTTTTAGTGAATTTTTCTGGTAAGAAAAATGTTAATGGCAGTGTTAAGAGTCCGGGTGGGTCTGAGTGTAGTAGCACCCAAGTTGCTAGGCAAAAAGGGGCTGCAGGACACCCTGTATACCTCTGTTTTACAAGAAAGACAGATGTTTACGTTCAGAAGAGGAACGTGCTTTGGGCTACACCATTGCCGGCTCTTTGGGCTGGACAATATGTAGCTCGGTTTGATGGCTTTTAGATAGTTTGCTCTTAACCATCAAACTCTCACCTTGTGGACAGGGTGAGTACATAACAGACTAGTAAATTTTGTTGTGATAAGAACAGTAAAAGTATTGAGCTGTCAGACACCAGAGCATCTACTACACTTAACAGGTAGGGATCAAGTCCATAACCTCCTTGCTGTGCTTCCTAGACTTCTTGATTAAAGCTGATACACAACTGTGGAAATCAAACTTGGTCTACCTATTAATGCAAAATGAACCAGGGTGAATACAGATTCCAGGAGCGGTCCAGGTGTCTGCATAAAACAACAAAAAAAAACAAACCCCAAACAACTCTTTCAACTGATTTCTGACTTGCTTATTTAGTGTTACTTAATAGAGGCTGAGGAATGAATGCCTAAGAAAACAGAATTCCTCACTGCTGTACTTGGGCATAGGGGTGGGCAGTGCACCAGTGCCAACTTCTGCTGCCTCTGCAGCTGTTCTGCAGAAACATGCTTTTCTTAAATGCAGTACAGGAAGCACCTGCGAATAAGTGCTGTACAGCCTTAGATCACAGAATGATATGGGGTTGGAAGGGACCTCTGGAGATCATCTAGTCCAACCCCCTGCCACAGCAGGTCCACCCAGAGCAGGTTGCACAGGAACATGTCCAGGTGGGTTTGAATGCCTCCAAAGAAGGAGACTCTACCACCTCTCTGGGCAGCCTCAAAGTAAAGCTGCCCTCAAAGTAAAGAAGTTCCTCCTCATGTTTAGGTGGAACTTCTTATATTCAAGTGTGTGCCCATTTCGTCTTGTCCTGTCCCTGGGCACCACTGGAAAAAGACCGGCCCCATCCTCTTGACACCCTCCCTTTAAGTATTTATAAGCATTGATCAGATGCCCCCTCAGCCTTCTCTTCTCCAGACTTGAAAGGCCCTAGTCCCTCAGCCTCTCCTCATAAGGGAGATGCTCCAGGCCCCTCATCATCTTTGTAGCCTGCTCCAGCAGTTCCCTGTCCTTCTTGAACTGGGGAGCCCAGATCTGGACCCAGTGCTCCAGATGGGGCCTCACCAGGGCAGAGCAGAGGGGGAGGATGACCTCCCTCGACCTGCTGGTCACACTCTTCCTGATGCCCCCCAGGATGCCATTGGCCTTCTTGGCCACAAGGGCACATTGCTGGCTCATGGTCATCCTGTTGTCCACCAGGACTCCCAGGTCTTTCTCCTCAGAGGTGCTCTCCAGCAGGTCAGCCCCCAACCTGTCCTGGTGCAGGGGGTTATTTCTCCCCAGGTACAGGACCCTACACTGGCCTTTGTTGAAGTTCATCAGGTTCCTCTCTGCCCAGCTCTCCAGCCTGGCCAGGTGTCATCATATGGCAGCACAGCCTCCACCCCGGAAGATCAGAGAAGTGGAGTTGGCTGAGAGTGACCGTAACGCTAAACTGCTGCTGACGCTTTCCATTACAGAAATCTTTGGTGATTGGTGTTTAAGAGATGTCAATCCAGTAATCCGGATTACTGTTACTGGTTTAAGATAGGTGAGAACTAGATGGGGCTGTTGCTTCACATAATTATTCTGTTGGGGGGTGGAAATTTATGATGCACCCCTATGACAGCAAATCAGGGACTTTCAATGTGGACTGTCTGGTTTCTGCTGCAAGTCGAAAGCATCTAGCTGGGCTGAAACGTCATAGACGGTGAGATGCATGAAACAAAACTCAACAATCCCCCCGAGCTGATCCTCAATGTAAAAGTAAAATAAGAAAACCAACCTAATATAAACACCTTTTAGTAGTAAAGGAAAAGTATCATCATTTTGCTGCATAGTTTTTCAAGGAATATGCACTGTACCCATGCTGGTCCATATCCTTAATTCTGCTCCAGTTATCACCTGACTAGGAAGAAAGTCTTGGAGAGAAAGAGGCAGCAGGCTCGGTCTACTTAGCCAGCAAGATTCCCCAGAGTACGTGCTGTGCTCCCAGCCCCAACTGTCGGCTCTCTCTTCCCAGCTTCTGTCCCCTTTTTTTTAAAAAGCGTAGGTTTTGAGCACTAGTCTCTTTTCTCAGTGGATTCAAAAATATATATCTATATTTTTAGCACCAGCCACTTGGCTTAAATGTCTAAATGAAAACTGAGCTTTCTGGAAAACCTATGGTCACTTTATGGCCAAAAAGTCACACAAAATCCAGTATATTCCTGTATAAGCTTTCAAAGTCAGTGCCTCTTCAAATAATTTAGTTTTTAACACAGACATAAAGAATGAAGACAATGCAGTCACAGGTATTAAAGTGACAACATGCCATTAAATCCAGAGAAGATTAACTTGCATTTTGAATCAAAGTGCACGTTTCCTCATGGTGCTCTGCCGTTCTGCCCTATCTTGGCTGCAATGAAGACCTACCTGCTGAAAAATCAAGAGTAGAATTCAAATTTCATGTTCTTAATCATTTGTGTTTCTAGAAACACTTGGTAGCAATGAAAAAAAAAAAAAAAGTGTCATTACTTCCATTATTTTTCACTTTAGTGGGATAAACATTCTGTCCAAATCAAGATCAACTGGTCTCAAGAGAATACTTAGCAAACTTTTGACAGATCGTTTAGATGTGATTTAAATAATCAAATCCCTCTTCAAAGGAGATAGAGATATTCTCACCTGGTACATGGTGCTTACTTTCTAGTTAAAAGAGTCTGATTTTAATAAAAGGGAAGATCCTTCTCCTCAAATCTTGTGTTGACTTCCATCTCGGATAAAATACTCAACTGCACACCACAAGATGGTGCCCTTAATCCATATCTTGACTACAAAAGAAAAGTAATTTTTGTTCTTTTCTTCCTTCTTTAATATTGTACAGTAGGAACACATGGAGAAAAGCATGTTTTATAACACGGTTAGTTTGGTTTCTGCAGCAGCCCCACAGGCTACACCACACACATTGCAGTCTATAATGGTAGCTGATTTTTCCTTAAATGAGACATGCTACCTTCAGAGGGTTTGAGAAAAACAATCTTTCTGGGAAAAACAGCCCAAAGAAATGGTTAAAAATCCAAGGAAACGAAATGAAACAACTACAGATGAGCTATCTGAATAATAAAATTCTTTAACTGAACACCTGTTTGGTAATCCCACATGAAACTAACCCAATGTATCTGCAAACCTAGAAATTCACCTGTTTTTCACTTAAAAAAAAAGTAATTCTTCAGTTTTCCCCGAAAGGCATATGCTGGTGCAATACCACTGCGACAGTTTTCCTCCCTCTCTCCCCCTCCCCCATTTGTTCAGGTGTCAAAAAATTCCACATATATTGATGATGAAGCGAGTATGATCTTCCAGGAAGAAAGACACTGTGTATGTACACACACTACAAGGGTTACTGATGAGCGTAATAAAAATAGACATGTTGTTACCTTTTACCTTCAATAATATAAATATCTGTATGTAATCTCATTAAAATACTTCCACAGATGTATACACATAAGTAGTTCTTAGTAAGATGAAAGCAAATCCATTTTCCACAGTGTCTGAGAAGCCTCCACAGCTGGAAAACAAAAAGACTGGAGTGGTTTTCCAAAGGATGTAGTCCCGCCAGCGTGGCTGAATTCAATTTATTCCTTTTTTTGTCCTTCGCCTTTAGATTCACTCAGCACATCTTGCCATTTCTTCTCCACCTCTTCTTTGCAACTCAGGAAGGCATCCTCCAAACGCTTTGTGGAGGTGGCCAGGTCTGGGTTGGTTCGAAGGACTACCATGTCGTAAGCCATCCAGGTTGCCTGCACTACAGACCCAACAGATACTACTAAGCCAGGGATTTTGGCTAAATAAAAGCAATGGCTGGCTCGAATAAAGGACACAAATGATTAGCAGTACAGATCTGATGTCAGAGAAGGCCTGCCATATGATGGAAATTGCCCACAGCAATACTCGAGATTAAATTAAAGGCTTCTTTATGTCTCAAGATATTTCAGAATGGAAGTGTACGGATGTAAATTACAAAAGCGGGATAGACACCTTTACCTAAAAATTGCAACAAAATAGGTGATAAAAAAGAAAGGTTCAACAGACTGTTTTAAAATAAATGAACCAAAGAATCCTCTCTCCAGATGAGTTGCAGTCAGGAGGCTTATGTTTGGTGAGGAAGAGCAAGATCAAGGAGACTGCAGCATAGCAATGAGAGGTTTTAAGAACAACCTAAATAATGAAATTGATTTTGGAATAATGAGGACCTGATAAAGTAGAGCAAATAGTTTTAGTGCTTATTTCATACTTTACCATATATTGACTGTAGTTTTCTCAATGGCACTCATAAATTGTGTCTAATTACAACTAGTTTAAATAACAGTTTCCATCTATCCTTGTTAGTTTCACAAAGTTTCTAACAGAATTGTTGCAGAACGTGGAGAGGAATATGCAATCCTCTCCATACATACAGGACTAAGTTTAAATTTGCAGAGAAGTCTTTGTTCTATCTGAGGAATTGAACACATCGTGCACTGATCGGAGAGGTACTGTGTATCCCACTGGTTTTTCAGAATTAAATCTCATTTTATATACTATGTTTTAATAATTGTAAATGAAGTACCTTAGCATTATTTCTGTTTGCAACCACCACTCTGAACTGAGCATCCTTCACCTATTAATTTTCAATTCCAGGCCATCTGAAACTTCTAGATTATTTGCATGCTTTCTCCCAATTAGGGCATTCATTAGTCAATGGTGATTATTTCCACTTACATTTCTATCACACAGATGTTTACAGCAATAAAAACAAACAATATATCTCCAACATCTTCACAAATCCGTATCACTCTTAATAAATACCTGTACCTGTTAGTTTTTCCATTTCCTCCAGAAGTTTTTCTAAGTCCCTGTTCAGGTCTTCCACCATTTTTACCATGTTATCATAGTTTCCTTCCTGAGGTTCTGACTCAGCCATCTATGAGGAAAACAGGAATTTCATACTTTATTTTATTTTGAAGTGAGTTGATTTTCACGGTTGAGAGAAAATAACATTACAATAAATTTTAAAAAACCCCAATATATATATAAATATTTAGTTTTCATGTGAATTCATTGAGATCTGACCTTGAAGCCACTGGTCATCACCTGTATGCTGCATACTATTTTCAATCCATTTTGAAGTTCAGGAGAAAGAATTACACCCAAACACGCTGTCTTTGTGTGAGACAAAGATTTTGGTATCAGTAATAACAAAGAACACCAAGTCAAACACTTCGTTAGAAATTTTTATCTGTTATGCCATTACAGTTGTCTTCCAGCTGCTCTCCCAGATACTCCAACATAGGGCAATTCCTAACTTTCAAAGTTAGTTGTAAAATCCCCATTTATGTCCGGGGTTTCATACTGGCACCACATAAGCAGCCAAGGGCTTACGATTTACTAACCTCTGCCTAAGTTGTAGCTAGTAAAATTTCAGGAAGTAAAATTGCTTGGGGCAAAAATACAGAGTTAGAGTCCCAATTTATACACTTGAAAGTTTCAGAACCTTGGTATTAACAGAAAAAAAAGTGACACACAGCCTTGCCTTTAGAGTACTTTTAAGAAAACCGCCAATGGACACCAAGGAACTAGGGAGGAGACGGAAGGGCTTTCCTGCAGTGACTATACACGTCACGCAGCACGCACAGGGTTTTTTTTGTCACCTTGCTTATTTTATATACGATTCCTGAAACTCAATTAAGTCAGTAGCCATGTTCCGTTTTCTATTGTCAATAAACGCGGGCGGCTGCCAAGCGTTTATAACGGCGTTACAGCATTTTAAAGCGAGGCCCAGCCCTATGGAAGGCCCTCGGTGTCCCAAGGGGTCCCCTCACACAACCAGTGTCACCCGGGAGACCCTCCAAAAGCCCCCGCCCCTCCTTGTACCACATCAGGCGCTCCCTCTAACTTTCCACCAGGGCCCCCAAGGCGCTGGGGGGAGCGCCGGGCCGAGCCCCAAGGCGGTATGAGGAGCCTTGCGCACCGGCGACCAGCCCTCACCGCCGCCTCCCTCCCTCCCTCCTCCGCTGAGGGGAAGGCCGCCCGCCCCCTGCCCCGCCGACGCCAACCCGCGCGCTCCCTCCGGGCAGGAGCGGGCGGGAACGGGACACCAAAAAAACAACCACCACCACCACCCCGCCGTTCCCTCCGCCCCGCGTTCCGTCTCGTGCCCGCTCTGCCCCCCTCTCCGCCCCAAGCTGACGGACTCGATTAATTCTGTGTTTCACGGAAAAAAGGAGTCGGGTGAAGCGGTTAGGCGGTCAAAGGGCAGGAAGAGGGGGGCGAAGGCACACCAGTTTGCCCCCCCCGCGCCGCGGCAGGCGGCCGCTCGGCGGCTCCCGGCCCCGACTGTGGCGGGGCTCCCTGTCCTGCCACCTCCCTCCTTCCAGCGAACCCGCAGCCGGTCCTGGGCCGCGGCACGGCTGGCCCCTCAGCCGGCCTGGCCACCCCCGCGGCCAGTGGGGCGGGCCGGGCCTGCAGGGCAGCGCCTGGTCCCCCGCCTGCCGCGGTGCCGTAATTGCCCTTCCCCGGCGGCTGGACAACAGGAGGTAACCCCCTCCCCCTGCTTACCGCCCCTTTGGCTGCCCTTGGGCCCCCGGGGCCTCCCCTCACCCTCCTCCTCCTCCTCCTCCTCCTCCTCCGCCCGCCCGGAGTCACGGCCGGCGGCCGGGGTGGTGGGTGGCCGGTCATTGTGGGAATTGTCCTGAAAGTAACCCGAAAGTTAACGCCTTGAGCCCAAAGTTTCAAAGTTAGGTTGTGCTTCCACTTCTTTTCTGGGGGGGTTCGTCTCCCTGCCTTCGTGCCAAGCTGTGCGCCGCGGCCAACAGGCTGGAGGGAAGGGATGCCATCCAGAGGGGCCTGGACAGGCTGGAGAGGTAGAACTGCATAAATTTCAACCAAGCCAAGTGCAGGGTCCTGCACCTGGGACATGGCAACCCCAGGCATAAACTGGAGAGCAGCCCGAGGAGGACTTGGGGGTGTTGGTGGATGAGAAGCTCAACATGAGTCAGCAGTGTGCAGTGGCAGCCCAGAGAGCCAACCGTGTCCTGGGCTGCATCAAGAGAAGTGTGGCCAGCAGGTCACGGGAGGTGATTCTA
>JAOXNO010000001.1:75673578-75696211 GCA_028565335.1 Limnodromus scolopaceus | reverse complement strand
GGAGGGACTCTTTGTCAGGAAGTGCAGTGACAGGACAAGGGGTAATGGTTTTAAATTGGAAGAGGGGAGATTTAGATCAGATACCAGGAAGAAATTCTTTGCTGTGAGGGTGGTGAGACACTGGAACAGGTTGCCCAGAGAAGGTGCGGATGCCCCATCCCTGGAGGTGTTCAAGGCCAGGCTGGATGAGGCTTTGAGCAACGTGGTCTGGTGGGAGGTGTCCTTGCCCATGGCAGGGGGGTTGAACCTGGATGATCTTTAATGTCCCTTCCAACTCTAACCATTCTATCATTCTATGATTCTCTGGGGAGAGACTTCAGACCAGGGCCCGTAGGGACAGGATGAGGGACAGTAGTTTTACACTGAAAGGGAGTAGGTTTACAGCAGATATAAGGTAGAAATTCTTTACTCTGAGGGAGGTGAGAGACTGGAACAGGTTGCCCTGGGAAACTGTGGGTGCCTGTTGTGGTTTAGGCTGAATTGGCCAATTATTAGATGATGCCCCATCATTGGAAGTGTTCCAGGTCAGGTTGGACGGGGCTTTGAGTAACCTGATCTAGTGAAAGGTGTCCCTGCCCACGGCTGGGGGTTGGAACCAGATGGTCTTTGAAGGTCCCTTCCAACCCAAACTGTTCTGTGATTCTATGATCTTTGTCTTCTTTAAAAAAAAATAGCCAGAGAAGGTGTTTGCAGGAGTAGGCAAAGAAAAGTCAGAAATCTTCTGATGACCGAGCAACAAGATCCAAAGTTTGTGCTGATAGTAAGAATTACCTGGTATATAGCAGTGTGAATCAAGTCCCTTCTCTGAATTGTTCGTGCCCCAAATCATGTCCCATTCCAGATCATCATCCAAACCTTAAACTGCCTGGGCTGTGTCTTGTTCTCCTTTTTAATCTGCACAAACACAAACTTAGTCCTGTTTTTAAGAGATTGAGTATAAATGAAATGAAGTTTCATGCATGAGAGTTACTCATCTCTTGCTATCACCACTCATTTCACTGCTGACTGAGTAGCTGGTTTGAAGATGGCAATCCATCTTCAAAACAAACAAAATGAGGTATTTATTCACCCAAGTTACATGAATGCTGTGGAATTTCTCACAGAGCATTGCGTTGCTGAAGTTTTGCGGGTGTTCAAAAGAAAGTGTTGAGGGAAGTATCATTTTATGTTGTTATAGTCTTTCATTTCCCTAGACACTCTCACTGCCAGCTAGTGCTAGGCTGATGGACCCTTGGTTTGAGGTGGCAGACATTTCTTAAGCAATTCCAGCTCCTAAATTCTGTGCTTTTAAGCTATCTCCCAGTTGCTGCCTCCTGATGTAGAGGTGTGTGTGTGGCTAGGAGGCTGATTTTTGGTCTAGTGGTGTTGCTTTTTAATACTGCTTTGTTACTCTATGAAAACCTGGGCAGCAAATACCAGGTGTTCATGCATGTAATAGCATAATATAGCTATAGCTAAATGCAATAGCTAAATGCTATGCAATAGCTTAGCAGCCATCTTGCTACTGCATAATAAATGTGCTAGAATCCATTTCCAGTGACATTGGTGGACAAAAGCATGTTTTGTTTCAACTCTTCTTGGTTTATTTGTGATTCTTGTCCACTATAATGAGGACACAGTAATGTGTTAAATGGTTAATTACAGATGTAAAAAATATATCATTAAATGGTATAGTTCTTACATGCATTTTATGTAACAGTATTACAGCTCTTGGTGATACATTCCTTCTAGTTCTTCTAAGGGCTCTATGGGCCTATCCTTTCCAGGGGATAGCTGGCTTCTCTGCATCTTTTTGTGTGAAGCCCCACAATTTAGTCCAAACTGAGGATGGGTGTTTAGGTGACTATCACTCTGTTGACCAGCTTCTAGGTTTTTCCAAGAGGAGCTGTTGGGTTCTCACTGGAAAATGGAAGAGTGTCAAAATGCAGTGGTGAAGACCGGGAACTTAAAAGGAAAATCTATATATTTAACAAAAAGAACATAAGAAACTGAAAGAGGAAAGGTAAAAGTAAGAGAGGAATATGCAGACATGTTGTACTCAGGATGCTGGTTGCTCAGGACAAAATCTCTTGGAAACTAGACAGAGCTGAACTGAATGTGTGTGATATGTGCTGCACCTAACAGTTCATCTGTCAACCCTGAAGTTCTGGGAGAGGCTGTGGTCAAGCTACTGAGTTATGCTGCAGATAAGTACTGATTTTGGGAGCCCAAAGGGTTCCAGCTCAGGGAAGTTATGTCTTTGAAGAAGAGGAAGACAACAGAATTCAGCCCAAATGTATGGCATCTAACTTCTGACATTTGACCAAGATATGAAAATCAAGAGCTAGGTTACCTTTATTACCTCTGGCATCAGTGTCGGGAGAGAGAATTTTAGTACTTGAGTTGCTTTATGGAAGTTTTTATGACCTTGTATTATATTAACTAGCCAGAGCTTCTGGGCCTGGAAAATCTGCCAAAGAAACCAAAGGGGAAAACTGCACTGTAGCCAGCTTAGAGCATCTGACCAACTTTCAGGATCTTTCCTGAGCATCTGGTTTGAGAACAGAGGGCTGACCAGGCCAGTGACCGCATGAAACTGTGAAAATGAAATTTCCATTTAGATTTAAGAATTAGATTTTAGAGTTGGGAATGATAAGGTCTAATTTGGCAGGAAAGGGAGGTGGGGGGGGAAAGGCTATTACTAGAAATGCCTAACCCTAAATAGAAGAAGTACTACCAAATTACTGGACCTTCAACTGGCTGAAGAAGATTGATGCATAATTCTTTGGTCATTTCATTGTTATAAGGAGAAGCTCTTTTTTTTTTCTTTATTTCTTTTCATATAATGCTACCCCCTCTTAGCCTTTGTCCCTTTGGAAATTTTAAGTAACAAAAACTGCAGGGATGAACCGAAAATCACACTAGAACTGCCATTTTCAAGAAAAATCTAGATATTAAATAGGCAAATGAATTGTTCTCAAGTCAGAAGACCTGCCGTCTTGAGAGGCAAAGATCACGAGGCAGAACAGAGGCTTGGACCAATGATGGGAATTTTAATTTCACTTCTAGATCACCTGTTCTGATTCTTACCTCGTTTGGAGATGAATGGCGGGCTTGCAGAAACAAAAGAGCAGGTACTGAGCCTTTCAACCTCTGTGGGCTTAGGCTAACCAAAAGATCAGTCACAGTCCTATCAGCTCTAGGCCACAGTTTTAAATATTACATTAGGATGGGAAAGTAAATCGGAGACGTTAGTGCCTCTAAATTACCGCAGAAAAAGTGAATACCACAAACGACACTTAAGAAGGGGATCCTTTCATCTGAAGCTTGCTTTTTCTGGTCCAGCAGCAGTTACTTGGAGTGCACTTAACCTTCTGCGAGTTGAACTGCAGAATTAGCACCCTTGTTAATTTTAGCCCCTCAGCACGTAGGACAAAGACTGAATGATTTGTGGTCGGAGTGCTGCTTAGTCCCAGAAAGACATCTTGAGGCGTGGTGGGGATGGTTGCTAGTTGTGCTATAGCTGTCTTGGAGATAAAGAGGAGGTTTTTGTTAATAAAACTGCCAGTCTACTGCCTTTCAGCGTGCTTAATCCTACTTGCTTAAGGAGAAAGCGGAGAGAAGGAGAGAGGCATTTAAACAGGCAGTGTTCTCTTTGTGCATGTGCACACAGTATGAGACTTGTATCGGGAGAAGTTTGTTTCTCACAGGGCAAAACGTGACAATAAATGACTGCTGTCCCTTAGCTAAACAGGGGAAGGGGCTGGTGGATCAGCAAGGAAGATAATATAGTCTGAGGCCTGATCTCTGAACCATTAAAGTATCTTCTCCAACCAGTCAGATGGGGAGCACAGCAGAGAGGTTGACTGGGGAAACTAAAAGCAGCAGCGGTTCTGCTTTTGCATGTGCATACCTTGAATATTAACCCTTTGCCTTTCCCACTCTTTCTTCTACAGTTGAGGGCTGTAGGAACTGTGAAAGAAGGAGCAAAAGGAGGAAGATTGTAAATATATTTTTAAACAGGAATCTGAAGCTGCCCTTGGGGAAGGTGCCTGTGGAAAGTAATACATTTCAGTAAAGATCTTGTTTAAATGAGGCACCGACCTTTTCATTTTAGCCACTCTTTAATGGGGAATGAGGTGTAGGACAGATCCCCTGCTCCTCCAGGAGAAAATACTGCAGAGTCAGTGCAAGTTAGTACCAGAATAAGAGGAAAGCTGAAAACAGAGTCTGAGCCTACACTCTGCAGCTGTAGTGATCTTTTTAATTTGAGAAAATTTTCAGTGTAGAAGATGTCTCTCCTGGTTTCTCAGAGGATGAAAGTCCACATCACAGAGCCATTTCACTGATACTGTTCTGTCCACTTGTGCCAGTCTCTGTAGAGAGATCAAGCAATGAAGGAAACTACTCCTGGTTTTCACTGTTTTGCACACATGGACAATAAATGCCAGCTGGAAAAATAATCCCAGAGAGAAGTTTAGGATGTTCTGGTGTACAAATGCAGTGATATGCAGCCTCTCTTATGGATAAATGAACTATTATGTTTCTGTATCTAAAGCTATTGCCGGTACTGCAACCAAAATTTTCCCACAACAAAATTATATACGCAGCACCAAAGTGTTAACAGGAGTAGGTAAGTTTTGCTCAAACAGTTGGCTGAGATCATTATCATTTTCTACATCTTCCCAAAGCCACCTGCAGCGTGTTGTCAAGTGTGAATTTTGTCTCTCAACGATAGGTCTCATGTTGTTTCCTCTTGTAATACAACTGCCTCTCGCTTGTATGAAGTAGGTAAGCGAATAATCTTGCACAGCCTCATGTAACCAGGAGTCGGGAATCTGAAACTCTTAACACAAGTTTTTTCAGTGATAGGGGAGGGCAGGCTAACAGCTGGGACTTGCGTACATGCTTTGGGTGGGAAGAAAGTCCCCAGAACTGAGGTGCAATGAAGATTATGCCACCCAGCTGTTTAGGACTGAGGGCACCAGTAGAGCGCAATGGTGACCCCAAGGGCATTGTGGCAGGAAAAGGTCATGGGGCAAGTTCAAGAATATTATCCGGTCTGGTTGGGGAGCTTAGGATGGATTTTGAAGGGGTTTTGTAAGTGGGGGTCATTGCCGGGACTCTGTGGGAACTCCAGGCTGGAGTGGTGAGAGGACAGGGCAGGGGAGAGCTGATGGCAGGGCTGGAAAATGCTGGCAGAATGCATGGACAGCCTGAGCAGGAGGGATACAAACACGCGAGACAGAGTGTGGAAAAAATGCCTGCATTGCTGCTGTCTGTTGTAGCCTGTTTAGGTATTATTAATCCTTTCTCTCTTCATTTGCAGATTGTGTTCCTGAGAGAAAGCTTTTTCAGCGTCTGGAGTCTTAGGGATTTTGTACTGATCTTCTGTTCCAAGAACCCATTTTTTCTAAACGTGGACCTGTAATCTGAAGTCTATGATCTCTGTTTGTTACGTTAGCCTATCCCTCTTGATCTGTGTTTTTTGCCAGACTTTCAAATTCCGCTCCAGGTCCCTGCCCGAGGACTCTTTGCTTTGCCTGTCTTTGTCATCAGCAAGTGAGCAGCTGGTGCGTGGAAGCCAGGCAGACTCGTTTTACAAGTGTGTGCCTACCTGTCAGCTTGCCTGTTGAACATACACTCAAGCGAACTCCCTGCAGAGACAGCTGAGAAGACCTTGAGGAGTAAAGAATTGAAGCTGGGCAGGTCTGGGGTAGGAAAATCAGCGAGGAGGAACTTAGTCATAAGAATTACAACCAGGCAAAGTAACCATCGGTGTTATCAGGAGCAGCCTCAAACAAACTGGTAACTGGCAGCAGGTGAGCTTCAGGAAAAGACTACCGCAGGGCAAGAGAAGTGGTGTAATTCAGGTAAGTGAGAGAAAACACTGCTGGAAGATTAGCTAATGAATATTTATTATTTTTAAAAGACTTCTATTGACACAAGTGTGACCTGAACTAGGATACAGCTGTACCATATAATCTATACATCAGTGCATGTACTTACTGCTTGTATTGAAGTTACTTACAGTGACAAATTTCTGTGATCGTAATGGTATTGGGGTTTGAGAAAAAAAAAAAAAAAGGAGATATGTCCTCTACATGCAGGTTGATTTAAACAAAATAACTTCTAGGCGCATTTTAAGCAGGAAGAAAACAACAAAGGAACTAAGTTGCGTCTCAGTTCACTGAAACAATACAGGGCAATGCTATGTGTGTGTGTATAAATGTGCTCAGTGTTTGTTTAAGTAATACATGCCTAGGACTGGATTCAGAACTAATTAGCTCTTGATTTCCATCACTGTTGCTTGATTGTAAGGAAGCTAACTCTCATCCAAAATGGTGCTGATACCTAGATTTTTCTATGTGTTTACCTGTTTGCGTGTATCTTTGTGTGTGTGTGTACATGAGCTACTGATTAAAATATAAACAAAATCTATGTCAAATGCAGCAGGAAATATCCAAAAGTTGGGAAATTGTGAAGCTAAAGTTGTGTACACACCTTCGGCTCTTTCCTTCTGGCTGTGCATTTACGAAAGCAGATTCACTTTCCGTTTCTTAAGCCATTATGCAGCAATGTGATACCGTGCAGCATTTTTATGGCACAGTGTTTTTTAGAACAAGAGCTACATGTATGCATGGTCCTTTGAAAAACTCCTTCATTCTTTTTATGTCCTGTCACAGCTTTTGCTGTCACAGTTTTTCAGAATATCTGTATCAAGTTTGTGCTGGGGTTTGATACGGGCTTAGTACCGGCAGTTACCACCAAAATCTGAAGTCAGTCAGTCAGAAAGAGACAGAATGGCTGGCATTTTCAAAAGTAGTGTGTGATTTTGACTACACAAAAGGAAGTCATAGGTAAGAGTGTGCTGTTGAGAGTTTGACCTCTAGACTTTTCATATTCCAAGCAGCCTGCTCGCTAGGGGCTTCAGGTTAATGTATTCCTCACTTTTAAAAAAAATTATTTTAACTTCTGTTTTGCAGATTACCTGTGAGGAATTACTTTTCATGGCCTTAATTCAGGAGGAGTGTGATCAAGATATATGTTAATTTTTCAGAAACTATAGTCAGCCATGTCTGCATTAGGAAAAAATATTTTTGTCTTAATCGTTATTCAGTTTCTGTACTGTTTCACACTTCTGTACTCAGGATTCCTCATGCTGCCCAAGTAAATGAATTTTTGTGAGATGTTCTGAGTTTAAGCGAAACTTAGCACCATGAGAACTTGCATATCTCCACTGATACGGTGCCAGTTTGGACTAACCTTGTTAGCATAAACGCACAGCAGTGCAGAGTCCTCCTGACGCATATTTCTCAATTGCTGACTTTGCCTCTTTTTTCTGCTCCCTTGAAAAGGAGCCAAATTTGCCCTAAGGAATTCACCTGCTCAAATAGCAAGCATGGACCTCATCATTTGCTCTTCTCACCGTGGTCTTGCTCTTTGGAGGTGGTCAGCCTAATTGTGTCTCACTTCTCTAATACGTTTCAGTAGCAGCTAGCCTAGGTTTGGTGTTCAGGTATTGCCTCTAATTTTGGACCAAAAGAAAATCTTGAGTCACTGCATGTGATTTTTTGAAACACTTTGTTTTCTTACAGGGTGTTACAGCTACTGGCTCTTGCAAAAGTGAGTTAGAGTAGCAAGTGTTTACAGATGAGACATTATTACAGCCAGTACAGCAAGCCACAGGGTATTATCGGTAATCTGTGTTCAGGACAGAAGTGAGGTGGCTCTGGCATGGTATAACCTGGGTTCACTGGTCAGAATTTCCCATTCTACCCAGCAAGAGCCGCTGCTTGGTAACCCCCAGGTGAGAGATGAGATGACTCGATGGGACGGGGAAACCTTGCAAAGATGTCATAGGCTGCCAGGCCGTATGAAGTAGTCACTAAGGTCCTTTGAAGGCAGAAGAGACTGGATATGTAATCTAACAAATACATAGCTTTTTGCAGAAGTATGTTCTTATCTCATTAAGTTGTTGGGCTTGAGTCCTGCGCGACTTGTTTTTTATTTGTTTTGGACGCTGCTTTTAGTAAAATGGTGGACATTACAGGGGAGAAATCTCTGTTGTGCTGTTTGCTTTTCCCTGGTCCTCTTCTTTTCTCACATTCAACGTTCACAGCTGCTCGGCTCTCCTGAGCCCACAGATCATGGTTTCACTCCCATTTTGCTCCCTGCCATTCCCTTGAAGCTCCCCTCCCTTTACAGCCGCACAGCCAGGGCAGCGCGCTTGTGCATAACGGTTGCCTAAACCTTGACTGGTGGCCTTGTTCAAAGGTCATGTAAGAGGAGGAAAATAATAAAAGCAGTACAGAAATGGTGACTGGAAAAGCTTGAGAGTATGGTTCTGCCACTGTAAGAAATTAAATAGAAGGTGTCATGGTTAAAGGACTTATTTTGTCTCTTAGCAGTCAGGCAGTATGCTGGACTCAGCTGTTCTTTACACGCCTGTAGTCATATTACAGTTGGTCCTCACAGTTAGTCCATGGAAAAACACCTGTAAGGATATTTTTATAATGAAGTGGTGTGCAGTTAATGCAGGCCAGGAAGTTTGGAGGAATAACTTCATTAATTCCGTATCAGTTCATAGCACAGTTTAAAAGGTCTAATGACGATCCAGATGAATCTTAGCCTTTGTTTTTATCATACTTAATTAATTTAATCAGCTGTTTCTTTAGACAGAATAGCTAATCAAGGATTTACACATTTGCACTGGTGATGGGAACTGATGTTAATGCCCACGTCAGACATATTCACTGGCAAAACTGTGTATTTACTGTATCTACAACATCTTATTTTCCTGAATATGGTAGGAGCAAACAGCAGGCTTCTGGAGTCTTATGCCCTGCCACTTTAAATAGCATAAATTGAGCCTGATGAAAAATTTAAGTCTGTAAAATGTGAGAGAGGGTTGATTATTTTAGGGCAGATCATCTTCCTGATCCAATTTACCACATTGCCATGTGAATGCTTGGGCTAGAGCTAAGGGGACAGTGTACATGTGGGAATGAATGATGGGGGACTGAAAAAATCATAGTGCTGACACTATGGGAATGGGCAATACAGCTTTGGATGCCCTGGGTGGCAGGAGATCCTTTTTGCCCTGTTCCTGCTTCTGGATGTGTGCTCCTGCCACTTCCTTGAGCCTGTGTTGGCACTTCTTGAATTGCTTGGTGATCTAATGCCCCTCACTAAAATGGCAGGAAATTACCACAGCAAAAGGACAGTGTTTTTTTTTTCCAGCTAGGTTAATGGTTTGAGTCAGTTTACCAGAGATCAATTGCACAGCCAGGAGCAAAACAAGGAGTGGGAAGAGAGCAGAGAGAAGAGAGATAACTCCCTTCTTTTGGCATTGGTGAGCACTTAATTTAGCTCAGCTGCATTTCCAAAACCATGTTCATGTTCAGTATTGGGGCTTCCTGAACTGGTTTAAGCAGCCCCCACAACTGCCATCTCTTAGCTGCCTGTTCCTGTCCCTGTGTTGCCCTCTGGGCTTTGTCTAAATTGCCAGGGCAGCAGAACAGCTTGGCAAACAACATGGCTGAGAACAAAACACCACCTTTTCCCCCAGTGTTCATTCATCCTGTTGGCAGGCAGACGTGAAGAAGCAAGTGTCGGTGTAGGGCAGATGTGGGGGCTAATTAACCTAACCGCTGTGCCCTGCACACTTCACCAGGTAGTCTGGTAGGAGCAGTTTGCAGATGCTGTTGACTGTAGGTTAGTTTCTGCTGAGGTTGTATCTCTTGTTGTCTAAGAGCAGTCGCTTCTGCTGTTCCTAGATACCATGATCTTTGCTGGACCATGAGCTTGGACGTGGGACTTTGGATTCAGGTATAAGTCAAAGAAAGGCTATGCTGCCATCGTTGTTGCAGTCTGCTTGGAATTGCGTCGTATCTGAGCATTGTTAATAATCCACTGAGCATTGCCCTCTAGGCCATTGTGTCTGCCTTGTTTCATATTCATTTCCCTCTGCCCTGGCAAAAGCTCCTGCATCTCTCCAGATCTGTTTAGTTGGAAACCCTGTTCTCTCCTGAGCTCTAGTCAGGGGAACAAAATACCTTTTCAAAATTAATTTACAAAGGCCTTCACAGCCCCTTGGTGCTCCCATCCAGTCCATTGTGTTGAGAGCTTTGTTCTAGAAAAGCTCCTTTGCTTTCTGGTCACTGTTTTCAAAGTCTTTCAGGAAGGCTTTGGAGTTTGAAACTGAGCACCCCTTACCTTCAGCTTGTGGTTTTGAAGGAAGAGTGGCCTAGTACTGTCCTGTTTGATTTTTGTATTGCCCTGCCAACTAGGTTTTTTTTAAATAAGGTGTTAAGTCACATTGATGACCTGCACAACAGAGGACCTGCTGAAAAAAGGATGCGTGTCCAAGAGAAAAAAGAAAGTTCCAGGTTTTCTGTAAATGAAAATAATGAGTTTCGACTGAAGGAGGAGGAAATCAGAATAATTTGAAAGATTAGATAGGCCCAGGGAAGGAGAGCAGTCTGTTGAAGCAAATATGGTTTTGAAAGTAAGCAATAAAGGGAAATTAATTCCAGTGAGTGGATTTCAGTGTATGTAAAAGAGTAATAAAAAAACCAGTGGAATCACTAAGCTGACATTTACTTGCGATTGCACGAATTGTCCAATGCAAATTCTAAATTTAAGTAATACGGGCTATGTTCTGCTGGGCTCATGGTCCAGACAGCACTGGTCTCGGTGAAATACAACACGCAGACAAGGAAAATCAGAATGCCGGTGAGGTACAGGTTTTGACCCTCTTAAGGATTTTTGTCCCTCTTATCCTGCTTGATACTGGAATACTATTTTCATGTAATTAAGCAAGTAGTTGAGCACTGCCGATATGCTTTCTGCTATGTGGTGGGTACGTACCTGTACACTGAAGGTGTTAGTTCCACATAACCTCCATGTGTCCCCTACTGGTACACTGCAAAAAATACTTATTAAATGTATAATGTGAGATCTCTGTACTTCTGAATTACCACGCTGGTTGTGAAGATGGAAATGTAGGAGCTGCAATAATGTTACTGTTAGAAAAGTACGTTGCAGAAAGGGGGAAGTACGATAATTCATTTGGTCTCAGCCTGGAAAGTGGCACTGAAAGGCACTAAATAATTACCTTGTTAAGTGCAACTTCTTTTCCTGCTTCCTGAGCTTGGCAAGAGGGTAAACACAGAGAGCGTAAATGGACTTGTCTAATCAAACTTTTCCAGTGGTAACACCTGTGTGGCTCCATAAGCAACAGCACCTGATGGGAGTGCCAGTGCAAATACAGCGCCAGTGGCTGCCAGTGTTTTTATTTCTGGGTGCCATAGTTCTGCCCTGTGTATGGTTAGAAAACATGGGTGCCACCCACTGGCATCACTGGTGGGAGGTGCGTAAGGGAGTAGGGAGGAATCTGTTTTACAGGTAGGGGACTAGTGTAGACGTGATTGCTGTGTCAAAGCATTTTTCCATGGATCTTTGTGACTGTATGACTGCGTAAGTACAAGTTGGTATGCGTGTGCTTATATGTCCCTGTGCATGCACATTGTTTAAACATAAGTGTGGATTCCTAGTGAGCATCTATACAAAGCAAAGCCATTTAACTAGTGTTAAGATGGAGCTTGGACTGTTTATGACTCAGTTTATACCCATATGATTGCTGGCTAATGGTCCTAAAGTCTATTTTCCTGTGATGCTGTCATGTCTGTTCATACGTGCCTCTCATACCTGTGTGTATCTGAGAGTGAAAGAAGCTGGGACTGTTCCTCTTACAGTGATACCTGTGTATTTGTGTGTAAGTGTGTGTATGTGTAATGGACAAGGTAGGTTGACTTAGTGCGCTGGCTTTCAGAGGGTGCCTCAAAGGCTTGGTGTTATCACTGTATTATTGCTCCTTTGACTGGATTCATGTTGTAGCCACACCCTGGAACTAGGTGAATTTGCTAGCATATGAAGAATTAAAGGAAATAAAAAACAAAACAGACTTTTTGTGATACCTTAAAGTGCAGATATATTCTGTTTTCCTTTTTCTGCTGCCTCTGCTGGGCAACTGATATACTGCAATTTCACCTGTTAATTTTAAGCATGAGAACAACCTGTTTAATGTGTCATCTGTCACCAACTTCCATAAAACCATGTTAATATCAGTAGGAAGGCCATATATTATTAGTAACATTTGCCATTGAGGTTAATTGTCTTGAACTCATAGTTGAAAATAAAGTAAGTACTTACTGGATAAAAGTCCCAATGCCTGTAAAACATTCTGGATGATACTGTTTGTGAAGCTGTTAAGTCTTACATTTTTGACAATGTTTACAAGAAACACTGGCTAAACGTACATGCCTTCCTTGCCTTCCTGTCAGTCATCACTATTCACCACATCAATTTTTTGCAATTTAGAAATAAAAGTCCAGGTCCTCTGCTGATGTAAATCAATGCAGCACCACAGAGCCTATCCCTATCTTATGACTTCAGTGCTCAGTAAAGATAGTACACTTAGTGGAGCGGTGCGGCATCTTCTAAAGTGCTTATGTGTTCTCCAGAGAATAAACTAAACCACATGCACCAATTTGAAGTGAAGTACAAATTTCTGCAGGGGTAATCTCCCTCTGTAGTGCAGAACGGCTGAAATTCTGCATCAGGGATGTGTCTTGGGAGGCCTGCAGCTGATCTGCTGTCCTGCCACAACTCAAAGACACTGGCATACGCTGGTGGATCTAGCCCTGTCTGAGCAGGATTTTACACGGGACAAACACTCTTACACAATCAGAAGGTTTCATAGGTGTATGATTGCACGTGCTGAGGAAGGGATTAGTGATAGCTGAAATAACAGCTGAAAAGGTGCATGCTTGCATGGGCTCTGAATTTTCAACTACAAATGCAGAAGGGTTCCAGATGTTGTGCTTCAAATTAGTTATAGACCTGGTGGTGTTAAGGAGTCAATACCAGACATCCCTAATGACAGAACTATTTTTTTCTCCTTGTCTTTGTGGAGCAATAGTACAGTTGTGGCAGGGCTGTAGTCAAGAACAACAGACATTTTGTATGCGTGCTGCTGATCTGTTCACTTGCTATGGACAAGAAGATAAAAGGCTGAGCCATTCTGGCATCTAAGAAGTGCGTTAGTTAGAAGTGTATTAAGTGTATTAGCTACTCTTTAAATATAATTAAGTTAATGACTGTGTATTTTTTGTGCATATCCCAGCCTTTAGGCCTAGGGATACGCAGGTGTAGAACAAGCTTAATCTTAAATTCTCTGTGGTCATGCAGTCTACCATTCATAGGATTTGATAGTGGATGGTGTGTATTATTCTTTAAGCCTCCAAGTCCCAATGCTGCTTCTTTACAAAAACACTGATCATAAGGGTAGAAAGCTCCATATTCAGCTCACTTATTGCTTCATAAATCATCCTTTCTCCTAATAAATTTTGTTAATATTCTTTGTGTCTGTGCAGGAGATAGAGGTCGGAGATCCACTTGCTTGTAATTGAACATGGCAGGGGATATAAAACGATTCACACGCATGCTACTGGAATGCAACAGCAATGACAAGCTATGTGGTAAGATTCACAGATTCCTTTAAGTAATAAGCTTTCCCCTGCTGAGCAGGAAGTTCACCTTTACTAAAAAATGGGCCAAGCCCTTTCCCCTCCTCCACCTGCATCGCAGCCCACACAGAAGGATTTGACTGACCTTTCCCTGCATTGTGCCTCAGGGGAGAAACTTTTAAGGAGCTGCAGCCTTTGTGGTGGGATTAATCTCACATAATTTTAGCCTTTTTAGAGTGTTTCTACTTTGAATGAGACATAATATAGTCTTTAAAGATTTCCTGCAGCTTCCCTAAGGACCAATCTTGTGAGATTGTGGTTCCATGACTTTCTGTCGTCTCTGGGAACTGAAATGTGGTCTTGGCCTACACAAAAATAGCACCAACTCCAAATCTGGGGACATAAGAGAGTTAGTTACCTGCAACATCCTTGTTAATTGCAATGTCTTCCAGTCAAATTCCAAACTAGGTGACCATGCCCTGTTTTCTTTAAAATGCTCCCTATAATTTCATTGGAAGGAGCTGAAGCTGTAATTGCACGTGTATTTGTGATGACAGAGTAATAATCAGCCCTTTCTATCTCCCTGCTATTCCTCTGCCAGGGCCCATTCTGTTTCACTGGTGGATGATACTTACATGTGGCTACAATTCCTAGCCTTTAGGGCATCTAAATAAGTGACCTTAGGCGTGGGAGTACCAGTGGTTTCATGGAGTTTAGATACTCGGCACCTTTGAAAAATAGGGTGGCAGCACTAACAGCGTTCAGTTCCAAGGAGTGAAGGATAGATATACATGCTTTTGGGGTTGAAAGTTACTGAAATGGGTTATTGCTGCTTTGCTATACAGAACCAATGTGCATCAGGCAGTGCTGCTTACTCCTTGATTTCCCATTTTCTTTTTCTGCTGATAGTTGTGCGTGAGTATCAGATTGAAGTGATTGTTGTCCCAGTTCTCCTTGTGGGTTTTTTTGTCATCGTGCTAACTGTGATCCTTTGGCTTCACTGTCGAGGCTTGCGAGCAAAGGAGAAACAATCGTCATCATCATCTGCTGGACAACAAGGTAAAAAAAGTGGCTTTCAAACAGAGGAAAGAGTGTTGGTTTCAGTGGCCAGAAGTCAATTCCATTTCCCCATTGTTTGAGGTGTTAGGCGATTGCATTTATGAAGAACCTGAGTGGTATTCAGCAATCCAGTAAGCATTATTAAAAATGAGAACCCTGATTTACCCCACGAGCAGTAGAAGTAGTGGAACCTGTAGTATAGATGGATCTGAGAAAACCTAAAGCAACATACCATGTAGGCTGTTTTTAACATGCTACTGTGGTAATTATGAATGACAGTCGTTTTGATGTAGATCACATCTAGTTAATCCATTTTCTAGATTGTCATTTAACAAATTTAGTGTCAAGCTACCGTCTCCCCCTTCCCATTGGGATAACAGGAAATAGAACAGGGACTGGTGAGGGAGTAGGGAAAGGTTTGTTGGTACCACAAACGCATGTTGCTGTGTGGAAATGAAAATCCAGTTCTGAACTGATTTTGATTTTGTAGAGGAAAAAGCCTCTTCAGCCTATATGAAGGGAAACCATTGAGAACAAAGGTAAGACCTTTGTGGGAACACCGTGTGTATGTCACACTCATAACAACCGATAGCTGGTGATAAAAGAAAATGGTCATTGCTTCAGCACATGGGAATGAAATGCAAATGCTTCTTATCTAGGAAAATTTACATAGTTAAATATAGTAGAGATCTGCAGAGTCATTCTGCCTTTTCATCAAATAAGTGTGGGAGATAAATTTCTTCTTCTCTTGAAGGGCCAGGATAAGTAAGATCAAATAACAGTTCCTTACTTTGTCCTGATTTCCATAGCAGTATGCAGCAAAAATCAAAAGGGAGGGATGGGCTTTGGCACCTACTACAAGAGTTCATCTGTCTGGTTTTTTGCATCATGTGTATTTGCTTTTGTCAGTGAATGAGAAGAATCAGCAGGAATTCAGCTCAACAGAGAAACCCTATATCCAGATGAGTGAGACATCTGTGGAGAGCCTGCTAAATTCTGCGTCCTTAACTCTGAAAGAACTGGAGATACCACGAGAGAAACTCTCACTGGGCACCTTGCAGCTGATAAAACATGGCCGCTACGGGAGCATCTACAGAGCACAGTTGGAAACTGTGAACCCCAAGAAGACTAAGACTGTAGTGTTGAAAGCTTTACAAGGTAAGGCACATGGCCAGGATTCTCTTTGGTACAGATCTCTGTATCAAAGACATGATGCTGGGCAGAACTTTGCAGTCATTCTGGGCAAGAACAAGCTGTGTTCGTTATCATGTTAACTAGTCAGAGTGGTCTTTTGGTAGGAGTGTCTTGGTAGGACTACCAGTCCTACCAAGAAGGTTGCTGTTCATGTTGATTTTAAGCTACTTACCCTGTTCTTTGCTGCCTCCATTTGAGGGGTTTTGGGTGGGCTTTTTGATGAGGAGGGTTTTTTTTGTTTTGTTTTTGTTTGTTTGTTTTGTCGTTGTTGTTGGGTTTTTTGCTTATTTGTTTTGTTTTGTCTTTGGGTTGGGTTTTTTTTTTTTTCTGTTCTTTCAGACCCAAGTAGTCCTCAGAAAGTAAAGCATTTCCTGGGAAGGATTAAATTCCATCAAAATCTTGGCCATCATGAGAACCTAGTTGAATTGATTGGATGCTGTGTAGGTCAGCTCCCACTTTATATGATCATGGAAGATATGGCTCTTGGTGACCTGTTGACATTTCTATGGACATGTCGGAAGGTCAGTCAAAAGAAGTGGTGATAGAATATCTTGTTAAATTCCTTAGGTACATATCTGTCCATAAGTCATAGATGATTCTTTTCATCTCTTCATGCATCTCTCTTTATTAGTCTAAACTATTTTCCTCCGCCAAAGAAGTTCTACATAAGTCTAAACTGGAATAAAATTGATGGATATCTCAATTGAGATGGTATAGTTTGGAAGAAGTTGACATACTTTTGTAAAGCTAAGTCCTACTTTGCAGACTGTTGGAGTTCCTTGAAGGGTATAGCTGGCACTGGAATACAAGTGAGAGTTGATACAGCTACGTCAATTTCTAAAAAGTTTTAAAAGTCTCACTCCAAATGCTTTTAAAAAAGGAGAGCAGTTATAACACCAGGGAGAAGGTCACAGAATCATAGAACTGTCTAGGTTGGAAGGGACCTTTAAGATCTTTGAGTCCAACCATCAGCCTCTAACTGCCAAAAGCAGCACTAAACCGTGTCCCTAAGCACCATGTCTACCCATCTTTTAAATACTTCCAGGTGATTCAACCACTTCCCTGGGCAGCCTGTTCCAATGCTTGATAACCTTTTCGGTCAGAAGGTTTTTCCTAATATCCAATCTAAACCTTCCTCCTCAATGGCATAACTTGAGGCCATTTCCTCTTGTCCTATTGCCTGTTACTTGGGAGAAGAGACCGACCCTCACTTCGCTACAACCTCCTTTCAAGTCGTTGTAGAGAGCAATAAGGTCTCCCCTCAGCCTCCTTTTCTCAAGGTTAAACAACCCTAGTTCCTTCAGCCGCTCCTCATAAGGCTTATTCTCCAGACCCCTCACCAGCTTTGTTGCCCTTCTCTGGACTCGCTCCAGAATTTCAATGTCTTTCTTGCAGTGAGGGGCCCAAAACTGAACGTTAAATGATAACTAATTAATAAAAAGACAGAAAACAAAGCATAAGAGTGAAAGGTTGGTAGGTGCACCAGAGGGAGGTGTAGGACCCATGTAGAACCTGGTGCTTTTCATTACATGTATCAATAACCTGGAAAATGGGATGACAGTGAGGTGATGATGATTGCTGATGATTCCAGCCAGTGAAGGCAAGGGCTGACCCTGAGGAGGATTGAGAGACAAACAGACGGAGATTGTTCTTCATTAAGTAGGACCTTGACGAATTGAATTCCTTGTCACTGACTGCTGTGGATACTGAAACTTTACATGGGTTAAAGACAAGACTGAATACAGAAGATAATCTTTCAAAGGTTACTGAACATGTTGAAACCACAGCCATCTCAGGAAGAAGTTCCTTAAATTGAAAATAGTTGAGGGCTGGAAAACAAAACAGGAAAAGCCCTGTGTGTTTACCTTATTCTCTTGCTCTCATCTGGGCATCCAGCAAGGGTCACTGTTACAGTCAGGGTAGGAAGAAAGATGGACTGTTAGCCTTATACTAGATAACCTTTCATATGTTATAAAAGTGCTTTTCTACTTATCAGTCTAATTTAAAGTATATCTTTAATTCGTCTGGATGGATTGTCAATCTCTGCTGTTATTCTGCCTATTTTCTGTCTAACCTATTAATCTCTTCTCCATCCTTCAGTTTACCCACCAGTAGTCTTAGTGTGCTTACCTTACTCAGCACACCACCCATCCATCATCACCCATCCATAGACTCTTATATTTCAGTCAGTTTATGACCACTTGTGAAATTAGCTGGGGGAGTGTAAGATTAGATAGTACTCATTTTATTAGATTAGAAGGAAACATTCCCCAGTACTCTACAGCTGTGGCATTTGTTTGAAGCAAGGTCTGCTCTTTTGTCTCTAGGATGTAATGACAATGGATGGTATCCCTTATGATCTCACCGAGAGACAAGTATATAAAGTTGGACAGCAGGTTGCTGCAGCTCTGGTAAGTCTGCTCACATTCACTGCCTTTTTTCTTTTCTTGTGTGATTGCAACACAAATCTGCATGGTGGCCTGAGTCTTCTTGGGCTAAGCACTGAGGATGTGCTTTGTTAAAACTGAGCAAAATGTGCTAGCACTATTTGGGTGAGCATGCACCTCTATCCCACAGTGTGAAAGACAGGCATAAACTAAGTGAAAGTGCATATCAATTAAAATTCCTTTTAAAATTATCATGATCTCTTTCTTTTCTAACTTTCCAGGCCTATCTTGAACGAAAGAAGCTGTTCCATGGAGACGTTGCTGCCAGGAATGTCCTCCTTCATCACAATTTCACTGCTAAGCTCTGTGGTTTGGGTCTGGCCTATGAAACTCACACATACGGTGTCACCTCAGTCACACAGATTGTGCCAGTCAAGTGGCAGGCACCAGAGCGGCTCCTACAGAAAACCCCTGACATCAAGGCAGACATGTATGATTTAATTTTTGGACTCAAAGTTCATCTGTCAGGCCTGTATCTTTCGCTCCTTTATGTATCATGTCATGTTCTGAAGTTCACAGTGAGGCATATCTGGTCTCAGCATAATGCCCCACTTTATTTCTTGTACCTCCTCCTCTTATTTCTGCAGGTCATACCCAGCTGTTTGTGTGTATAGAAGCTGGCTAGCTAGCTACATTGGAAACTCAACATCACTTTATTTTCTTTTCTTGCAGATGGTCTTTTGGAATTCTACTGTATGAAATGATTACACTAGGTAAGAAGATTTAGTGATAATAAAAAAATTACATAAGGAAGCAGCAAATTAACAAGACTCAAAATGTCAAATTTTAGAATGTAAAGTTGGGCCATTTAAATAAGCATCCTATTTTTCCCAACTTGCAAAGTCTTGACAATTCCTTCTAGACTTTCTGCCTCAGTGTGAATTGTGGAAGGAAAAAATGGATTTTGGTAGGGAAGGAAGTCCTTCTTGCACAGAAGCTGCTATCTGCAACCATTATCTTATAGTTTTTCTACTGTCACTGCTTTTGCCTTTCCAGGTGCTCCACCATATCCTGAGGTGCCGCCTTCTGACATCTTACTATACCTGCAGAGACAGAATATTATGAAGCAGCCCTCAAGCTGCCAGCAAACCATGTAAGCCACTTGCTTTCTAGACAATTGAACGGAAGATCTGCAGAGTTAAATGAAACTGAGACATACAAAACTAGATCTTACAGAAGATCTCTAAGTCTAGACTACACAAACCAGTAACCTGTTACTTGAGGAGACTTGTTCTCACGTGTCCTCCACATCTGCTTACTGGATTCTGCTGCATGAAACCTTGATTGCCAAAACCTTTCTTTACCACTTCTGAAAATTGCTGTTGTTTCTGTTTCCTTGTCTGCCCTTGCATTTTCTTGCTCCACTGCTTCCCTGAGAGGTGCAGGGCTATTCTGGAATAATCTTTCTCCTCTAAGTTGCATGATTCTCCCTGAAATGAACAAAGCATCCGCAGGGAAGATCTAAGGCATTATGTTTCCTTTTGTGAAGACATAATTTCTTTTAATATTCAGAACCTTTTTCTTCCATGATGCTGTTTCAAAACGAAATACCAAACAATCTTTTTCCCATTTCCCGTACTTGCAGTTGACTTCCTGGCAAACAGCTGCATGTCTTTGTCCCCACACATTATTATGTGATTGCAAATTTCAAAGGGCCATTGAAAGAACTTTATATGAAGCGGAAAAAGAGAAGGTGTCTAGGCATTTTAAATATGAGATGACTTGACTGCAGTACAACCTTGTGTTGGTGATTCTCATTCCCAGTGCTTCCCCACTTCTCCATCTTACAGGTACAACATCATGAAGTCCTGCTGGCAGTGGAATGCAACTAACCGGCCTGCTCCAGCAGACCTGATCCAGTCCCTAGAAGCAGCTATAAAGACAAGCAACGACCATGCGGTACTGCAGGTGCCTGAGCTAGTGGAGCCTGAACTCTATGCTAACATTGCTGGTGTTGATGTGCACAGCCTAGTGAGTGAGTACACTGTACTCTGAAGGACTCTTTCACATGTTGGTAAGGGAGAAAAGTCTCTGAGTTTGCCTTTTCTAGACGCTTTGCAAGCTCAGAATGACGTACATATGTTGGGAGGGATCCCTTTGTTTTTAAACACATTATATATATCAGATCTCTCTGTGCCAGAAGCAACAAACTATTAAATCAACCTGTTGATGTCATTCTGCCAGTGGTCATTTGGGAGCAAAGTGGCTTTAGGAAGCTGTAGGAAATGTAATGAGAAACTTGAGTTAAGGGAGTATATTGGGTTTGTGGGGCAAGGTTTTGGTAGTGAGGGGGCTACAGGGGTGCCTCCTCTAAGAAGATGCCAGAAGGTTCGCCCATGTTCGATAGAGCCAGTTCCAGCTGGCTCCAAGACAGACAGACAGACCCACTGCTGCCCAAAGTTGAACCCATCATCAACCTCTGTGATAACATATTTAAGAAATGGTAAAAAATACTGCACAACAGCAGCTGGAAGAGAGGAGTGACAATATGTGAGAGAAACAGCCCTGCAAACACCAAGGTCAGTGAAGGAAGGGAAGGAGGTACTCCACATGCTGGAGCAGAGATTCCCCTGCAGCCTGTGGTGAAGACCACGGTGAAGCAGGCTGTCCCCCTGCAGTCCATGGAACAAATATCCACCTGCAGCTCTTGGAGGACCCAATGCTGGAGCCTGTCACCCTGTGTAAAGTCCCAAACCAGAGCAGGACCTGTGGAAGGACCTGTGGCCCCATGGAGAAGAGCCCGCATTCAAGCAGGTTTGCTGGCAGGACTTATGATCCCATCAGGGACCCATGCTGGAGCAGTCTGTTCCTGAAGGCCTGGTCTTTCCATGGAAAAGACCCACGCTGGAGTGGTTTGTGAAGAACTGCAGCCTGTGGGAAGAACTCACCCCCTTTGGAAAAGTTCTTTGGAAGACTGTCTCCCATGGGAGGGACCCCATGCTGAAGCAAGGGAAGAGTGTGAGGAGGAAGGAGTGGAAGAGAAAACGTGTGATAAATGGACTGCAACTCCCCTTCCCCATCCTCCTGTGCTGCTGGAGGGGAGGAGGTAGAGAAAATCGGGAGTTCAGCTGAGCTGGGGAAGAACGGATGGAGGGGGAAGGTGTTTTAAGATTTGTTATTATTTCTCATTATCCTACTCTGATTTTGATTGGCAATATATTAAACTAATTTCCCCAATCTGAGTCTGTTTTGTCTGTAATGGTGAGTGATCTCCCTGTCCTTATGCACAGGCCTTTCGTCATACTTTCTCTCCACAGTCCAGCTGAGGAGGGGGTGTCACAGAGTGGCTTTGGTGGGCACCTGGCAGCCAGCCGGGGTCAGCCCACCACAAGGAGGTTTCTGGAAGCTCTCACCATTTTTTGCATCTGAGGAAACTGAATCAGTTGAGTATTCAAAAGAGGAGATGTCCTGGGGAATATGCTGTGGAGCACAGCCCTACAGGAAAAAGCGTATGTTGTAGGTAATATGTAGATAGCTTCCTGACAATTCACTAAGGACTTGTTCAGGACAGTTGTCTTCTTGCTTTTAAGTGTTCAATAAATGTCTGGGATTTCTCCAGTGCTTTATCCTCTGGCTTTCTATGGGAGAGTGGGTACTGTAATTAAAAACCAAAACCCTGCATATCTATGAATGCAGAAGTTGTTACATTGAAGTAATACATCTTCATGTAGACTGTACCTTCCTTATAGTAGCTGTGGGGTTGAGGGAGTACTCCAAGGCAAAAGGTATGTTATCCCATGCTCATCTCAGGAAAAAGTCCTTACAGACCTGAATTTCTCAGGAGTGGTCCTTAACCAATCATTCATTTCAGCAGAGCAGGTCATTTGTTCATGTGCCTCTCTTTTAAGTTGCTAATTACTGGGTTAATTATTTTGGGGTTTTTGGGACATCTGTCTGTTTATTGTAGGTACTATGAAAACAGTATGGAACTGTTAAGAGTACACTAGTCAGAAAGGTTGATTTACAGTAAAAACAACATATGATGAGAATAAGCATGCCTAGTGACGTTGTGTGATTATGGTGAGAATACACCACAGACTGTATTTACCTCTGTGGTGACATCTTTGCTATGTGACTTTTGCAGTGAGGATCTGGATATTGGACATTACCTTCTTAGTTACCCTCTGACAAGTATGACAGTAGGTAGCGTTTTGTGAAGAATATGATGATAACAGAGCTGCTTCAAGGTCTCACATGTAAACAACTGAGATAACTCAGTTGAGAAACTCAACATGACCTGGCAGTGCACGCTGGCACCCAGAAAGCCAACCCCATCCTGGGCTGCATCAAGAGAAGCATGGCCAGCAGGTTACGGAAGGTGATTCTGCCCCTCTGCTCTGCGCTCGTGAGACCCCACCTGGAGCACTGTGTCCAGCTTTGGAGTCCTCAGCACAGGAAGGACATGGACCTGTTGGAACGGGT
>JAOXNO010000001.1:75635416-75648114 GCA_028565335.1 Limnodromus scolopaceus | reverse complement strand
TGTCCTCTGCTGCTGGAGCTGAGCTACCATTGAAGCCGAGGTGATTCCCCTAACCAAAACCCTGGCTTTTCTCTCCAAAACCCCGGCTTTTCTCTCCAAAACCCCATTCGAATTTATTTGAACACTATTTCATCTTCTCATAATCTTAATGCAGGGTTACGGTAGGACTGCAAAATTTAAGATAATTTGCATAATTTACTCTAAGGTATTTTTCTGCAGTCAGCTGCCATCCAGTCTAATAAGAAGGCAAGTAATTTTCCAAGAAATTCTGGCAAAATCTGTTCAGGTATATATTCAATTATTTTTTTCAAGGATTCTGACATTTCTAGGCACTTTCAAAGATTATAGAACCCTTAAACTGGTACAGTGCATCATTAGTATTATTACCATATCAATTATTTCATAAATACAACTAATATTTCTTTTTCCACACCTCCAGGCTGTGGCAAGACCTCTGTAAGACTTCTATAAAATTGGCTTTATAAGGATGTGTTGTTTATAAGGGAGTTTTTCCACTGATTTCATTGAATCATTGAAATTTTCCATTTATTTCATATTTCCCCCAGAACCTCTTTTCCAAAAATTTTGCTGTCTAGGAAGCCTTGACAGACTTCAGGTGCTGGTGCTGGTAAGACCAGCAGTAGACTTGGCTTCAGGTTTTGAAGTGTGGTGCTCTGTGTGGCTCTGCCATGGAGCTGTGTCCAGACCAGCATTTAGTAGATGTGTAAGGAGAATGAGTCCTCCTCTCCATTCAGAGTTCTTCCTCTGCTACAAAATGAGACTAGTGCAGGGCTGATACCTTTACAGGACTTACTGGTTTGCTTGAGATGAGATTTTTCTAAAAAGTTCTAAGGCAGATTTTATATACCGAGTGCTGCTTTTAGTTGAGAATTATTAGCTAAATCAGAGGATCTGGTCTCTGCCTGGACTCACTATTTGTGGTCTAGTCACCAAAAAAGAGCCCTGAGATGCAGCTTGTTTCCCCACAAGACTTCAGGAAGCTGCTAACATTTTCTTTTCCCTGTAAAGAAATCAGTGTCTCTAAGAATTAGAAAAGCTTCAGGCGTGCCAACACATTCTTATTCAGGGTACAGTCTGTGAGGTGTGAGCAGAGAGAAATGGCAAAACCTCTGCAGGGAGTGCCATAGGATAAATATGGGGATCATGGCATCACAGATGATGATATGTGGGACAGTTACCAAGCAGCTACCCCACCACCGAAAGCAGCCACCTCAGGAGGTGAGAATGGCACATGCAACTCTACCCATCCTGGTGTTCACCAACTTTATGTGGAAGGTGAGGACACATGGGCTGTTGGAAGGTGCAACGCATCATGTAGGCCTGGGACCTTAGGCATTGCTAAAGGGTTAAATGAACACATGAGAGAAACTATAACTAGATTTCTGTACGTCAAAGGGGCATTTTTTGAAACAGAAGTTACTGTTTCAGGATTCCTGGAGATCTCCTTAGATAGGTTTTGTATTACCTTTGAGTGACAGGGAGTCTAGAAATCTCTCCAATGTCTTTCTCTGTCCCAGACCTATGTACACCGATGCTGTAGGATGTGCCATCTCTGATGGTGATATCTTGAGGGGCCATAGGTTACAACAGAGGAAGATGAGATATTATATCCAGATGGCAGAGACAGAACAAGAAAGTCTGCTCAGTCACCCTATCCATGCTGCAGCATGCTCAGTCAAGGGGACACCACTGTGGAGAGAAAGGTGGCACTTTCCCTGCAGCTGGCTGGGCATGCTTGGCTTCCAGAAGGAGGGATGGGGCAGGCAGGGGTCACATAGCCATAGGGAGCCCTGAAACCAGAGCAGAGGAAGGTGATCTGCTCTGGGTGCAGACCTCTAGCACAGCCTCGTGACTTCTGGAGGCTGAGAGTGCTTATTGCTTATTTATTGCAGGGAATCACTGAAAAAAAATGCAGAACTGGATCTGTGAGGGACCAACCTGACAGGGTAGAGCACTCAGAGATTTTAGCACCCTCAGCAAGTAAAATCTGAGTTTCTTTAGTTTTCAAGGTTTTCTTATCCTTGTTTGTTATTTTGAGCTTTTACAGAGCCTGCTTTGGGAAGTGGATGCCTTTGGGCATGTTCTCTTCCAGAAGGAAGGAGCAGTGTTCTGTCTCGAGGCTTGGGCAGACCAAGGCTTTTATAACAGCATTTTGAGTAGTTAGGACAGTGTTACTGATATGGCCCTTGTCCTTACCTCTGTCCCTTGTCTGCCCTTTGCTGTCCCAAGCTCCCAGTACAGCAGCCATGAGTCCTTCCTTGTGCTAAGCTTTGATCTCTTTGTCTACTAGCCCCCATTTCCAGGGCTGTGAAGGATGCATTCATGTCGGACAGTGCAAACTGCAGCAGCAACTGCAGCTCAAGGGCTTTCTTTTAGGAGAATATTAAATGTGCCTGCCTTACTTTTTGCCCACTGTATACAGACTTCAGTGATGGAGCAGAGCCTGGTATGGCTCACCCATTTGCCCCCGTCCATGCTGAATCCCTTTAAACTCCAAGACAACTCTGAGAGAAGCAGACAAGGGACCATTTCTTTATGCGCCCTTTTAAAGTAAGATTAGAAAAGTTAACAGTAAAAGACGTCTTCCAATTTCAGATATTAAATAAAACAGGATGGCGTAAGACGCCAGGCTGCTTTCAGAACAGAAGACCTTTATTCCTTTGGCTATATATAAGGACTAGCTCATATTTGTGAACAAAGGGCTTTTCTAAGGCAACATCAACAAGGTGGAGAAAATCATTCTACTAACAATAATACTGAGGAATATGGCAGAATATGGCATAGTGGAGAAAAATCCCTACAGTAGTTGTAACCCTCCTGCTTTGCAAAATACTGATCTTGATTGCCTTGGAAGGATTTAACAATTTTGAGCAGCCACCACAGCAATCTTCTGGGATTTTTTTGTGCCTTATCGTAAAGAATAAATAGTAGTTTCAGCCCCACATGGCATGCTGCAAGTCACTCTCAACCAGAGATCTCTTCCATGATTGTGATTTTTGTATGGATGCAAAAAGGAGTTTATTTTAAAAGTGTAATCAGTTCAGAAGCAATTAATAAACACTTTGCAAATGTTATTCCTTTGTGTTCATTAGTTTTCTTTATTAGCTAATCACTTTGAGTTACAAAAACTACCACAGCATGTAAGAAAAACAGCAGAGGTGCTTCAAATATCTTTTGATAAATACTGTTGTTTTATTTCTTCCTAGCAGAATGTAAAGCGAATGTAAATAATTCTTCTCATCTGGGTGTTGTTTCAGCCTCTGAGGAGCGCTCTCCTGTTTAATATGTATGATAGCGCCTCATGAATATACCAATCTTTTCTCAGCACGCAAAATTCTCCCTGTAGAATCTGAGGAATGAAAGGGATAGGTTTGGGTTTCTTCTGTAGATTGTATCACTTGTGAATTTTCCATCATTAGCTATTAGATCCCTAAACTACACTGACAGCACTGGAAGGGTGGGAAATCATTTGGGATCCGGAATGAAAACCAGTGTTTACACATTCTAAGACAAAAATAAATATTTTAGCACAGCCTTCTCTCAAAGGCACTGTGCATTGCTGAAAGGCTCCACTGATTGTCAGAGGGATGGAAACAGGGTAAAAGCCTGGCCACGCTGAGAAGTAGTATGTGACCCTCAGTCCCCTGTGCTTCAGGGAGCATAGAGACCAGAATGCATTTTAAGAAAGTAGTGGTGCGGGAAAGATGGTGCTATATTGCGAAAAGGAACTCCTAACCCAAGGGAGGGTAGGCCAAAAAAAGAGGATTTACTTAAGTTTACTTCATCTCTGTTCTAAAGCAGTTACCTGGGTGTTATTGATACAAGAATTGTGCTGCCATGGACATCTAGGAGATGGGAAATTGGTCTATCACCTACTTGCTTGTTATTTCTAGTTTTGTAAGACTGACATCTAAACCCTGATATTTTTTGACAATACCCATTCAAGCATTATGCCATCTGACAATCTCTCCTAATGACTGACTTGGTGGACACCTTGTTAGCTTTCTGTTCAGTGCTGCCTGCAGGGTGTTAAATGCCTAAAAGAGGCTGAATTTTTCTTGTGGTATTTGGTACAATCTGAAGCAGTCCAGCCGTGCACATAGTGTCAGGAAAAAAAACTCTGGGAGGGGGGAAGATTAGATAATCCAGTTCTTTTTAAGGACTTTGAATCTGTAGTCTATTTTGTATGATAATATTAGTCGCAAAGGCAAAACAGATTTTTTCACTGTGATTTGACTTCTTTGGACCACCTGTGGTAGTTAATGCTGTCCACTGTCCACATGCCCACTGAAGAGGCAGTCACTCGGAAATGTAGGGGAGGATGGTCTCAGGAGCCACATGTTACTAGCCACATGTTAATAATAACAGGTTGCCCAGAGAAGTTGTGGATGCCCCATCCCCGGAGGTGTTCAAGGCCAGGTTGGACGGGGCTTTGAGCAACCTGGTCTGGTGGGAGGTGTCCCTGCCACCAGATTCTATGATTCTATGAATCTGCTATATTTTTCAGTGGTTTTCAATGGACGAGGTTTTGAGGGTTGTGAATACCCTGACATGGTGACATATGTCAGACCCAGCCAAGTGCCTCATATTTGCTGGCCAATAAGACTTGTCATGAAATATCAGTTCAATCAGAACATGATTTTTCCCCCTAGTTCCCAGCTTCCTCTCTATATCTTGCATCATGTCCCAGCTGGGGCCCCCAAGACCATGAAAGCAAAGTAGCAACCTTGCTTTATATTTCTTCGAGATGGCTGTCAGCAGGTAGGATCTACCAGTCTAAAATCCAGCATTAATCACCTCTCAACAGCATGTTCCAGCCTGACATATACGATGATGATGGAAATGAGAACTGAAGGAATGGGGCATCATCCATAGGCTGAAGCATTCGGAATAGAGACCTGCAGACAACCACCACAATGCTTTCTTGAGTTCATTTCATCTCCCACCAAGAAAGGAAGGAATGCTTTCACCGAACTTTGAAGAGGAACACATTTTCTGGTTGGCAACAAAGAACTTCAGTTTTGCCAGGATTTTTGGATATCGGAAGTGTGAAATATCTATTTATTCCACTGCGTATGGTGGTTCTGGTTTGGGGTGGAACTTTCAACTTGATTTTTCAGCTGAGAACTTCAGGGAGTAGGTGTTATTTTATCAGGCTATTTTGGAAAGACGAAGAAAATATCATGTGCGTAAAATAACCCTGGCTTATCAACCTCCTACAGGAGCCGATGTGAATGAGCACCATTCTGCCAGACCCGACATTTCTCAGCACTTTGAACCTTTAAAATATGCTTGGCAACAGTAATCAACTAAAACTAACTAATTTATTTGAATTAAAGTTCCAATTAAACATTATATTTCTGCAGACTTGTATTTTGGTATTTTTAATTAATTTCTTTTCATTTTTCTTCATCTGGTTCAGCAGAAGGCTAAAATAATTCCCTTTTAATTTTCTTTTATTACTCCTTGACCAGAGCCTTGTCAGTTATCTTGAAATAACGTCCATAGATGAACCAGACCTGCTAATTAATTCTGCTGTTCTGATTTTGTTTGCAAATTATAATGAAATTGCATCATTACTAAATCTATTAACATCTCCTTGTACAATAAGTAAATTGCAAAATATTTTCTAGTATTGCACACGTTTGGCAGAAGAGATTCCCAAGTATTTTGATGCAAATGTATTTTATTATGTTAAAAAAGTGTTACAGACTCCAGGAAAAAAAAAAAAAAAAAAAAAAAGAGTTACTTAGAACAGTCTTTAGCATTAGGGAAACCTGATTTTTGTCAAATTACTTGTTCTTATGCTGAATAAGGAGAGAGATTTTAAGCTGGCGCTTACAGACAAGGCAAGATGTTACTGTCAGTTGCCTTTGTGCCTTTATGCAACTCTACCAATCTCAGTGCCATGGATGTAGCCTACAGCAGAATCTTGTCTCTGCTTCTAGATGCAGAGCCTACTCTCACAGAAACCAAACCACAGCTCTTCAGTAGTGCCAGTGACAGCAGGATCAAGCATCTGATATTTTTCTTCCAGCGTAAATCCTTTATGTCTCCTTTGACGTTCATTCCTACCCTTTAGAGGCTCATTGCCACTTCTTGGTCCAGAGGAGTTTATTAGTTACTGCTACTGTCACCTAGCTGGGAGGATAAGGCTATTCTCCTTCACACTGTGCTCCCAGGAGGATCAAGTTTTGGTTACAGCCTCTAAACTTCATAGCAGTGAATCCTACTGAATGTTGCGGCTGTGGGTCCTGCACTAACATTACTGAATCTGTCCCATTCGATGACTTTATAATCTTTATTCTACACTTTGGAGGTTCAAAACTCCTATGCCTCATCAGGCAGACAAATAAATATCTTACGTAAACAGTGGACATTTGAGTTCTTTGACTGAAACATGATTTTTTTAATAGAAAATGCTTATGATAACAATTGTCTGAAAGTGGAAAACTGGAATAGCTGGGAGGTTTCTGTCTCACCTACACTGGGTTAGACTAGTTCACCCTGTCTCTTTTTCTGTACTTTTTTTCAGAGGCAGCACAAAACTCCCCAGAAAACGCACTCTCCCCAGTTTGTAGCCAGCATATATAATTTTACTCTGCTATTTCATTATATAATTTAGCCTTCCATTTTTCTCCTTTTAAAACTCCCACACGACGCATGGCTTATATCTTTCATATTTCCAATCAGAAAACATGCTATTTGGAGACAGAAAATAATTTTAAAACTAAGCTTATGAATAATAGTAAATTATCTCCAGTATTTCTGAAGGTTGGACGAGTCTATGAAAGCGTCGACCCAGTTCTAGCAGACAGAATCCCCACACCTCCTGCTTCAGAGACCTGGTCTTATTCTGCTTTTTCTACCCAGTACCTAGCTGATCTATGATTGTTTTCTGCAGCTCAAAGAACGGCTGTCTTTCCATAAGTAGAATGACCATTTTTGTATCAATCCCTGTAGATTGCTTTGAGACCCTTTGGAAATGGAGGCTTGTCATGTGGTGAAACTTGCCCAAAACTGTCACTCAGAAAAAAAATGAGACCTGAACTGCTCTGCGGGCTTTAACACTTCAGATGATCCTGGTATGTACTGGGAAAAACGAGGAAAGCACGAATCGGTGTTAGGGGGAAAGGTCGCCCAAAGCTCTGAATTACATCTGCCCTGTTCCGAATGATTCAGGTAGGCAACAGAAAGAAACAAGAAGCACAGAGGAACTCTTAACAACTTTACATCATTGTAACACATTAGTGACCTCAGAAAAGACCATTAATTCGCTTAACACATGGAGAAAACTAAAGTAGCCTGAGCTGACCCGAAAATGAGGTAATTGGTGACTTACTGGCCATCTGAGTTAGGCAGCAATAAATAGTGAAAACAGTTGTCGCTGAGGGAAGGAACCACATCCCCAGATGTACAGCATCATCCAGAAGGCTAAACTTGAGCTGGAACTGCTATGTGTACAAGCTGGGCCACCAGGCAGATCTCGGACACTTTTACCAGCTGGAGTAAGTGTACTTGTCATGGCCAATCAAATCCCTCAATTTGGGAATTTTTTTTATTTTCATTTATTGCCAGCCAGCACAAACTTTTGATTGCTGATTTGGATATTGAGGAAAAAAAAGAAAAAGCAAACAATTAAACTAACATTTAGGGAAACACCTTTCCTCCTGTTTCCCCAGCTCATCTTCAGTCCAACGCTCCTCCCACCCCTTCCTGGTCCCAGCTTTCCTTGTTTTTGTCATACCTTACACTCAGTCTCCCTCAGTTCTTTCAGGGATGTGACGGGCAGTGCAGGAAGCTGAGGTTGGACCATAATGGTTTCTCTCTGACAGGTCATGCATTTTACTCATTTTCCTTTGCTCTGGCATGGGTCACACACAGGTTGGGGTGTCCCCGCTCTGGTATGGATTCTCCACAAGCCGCAGTCCCTCAGGAACATCCCTGCTCCAGCGCAGAGCTTCACCTTCCAAGGGGGCATCTCCAGCCATGTACCCAGCAACATCTTCTTCCATGTGTCTCCTTACATATCTTTGTGGGTGCTGCTCTTTCTTAACTCTGAGCAGACACGCCACCTGCTCTGCCATGGATCTTCTGACTGGCTCTGACGGGCTGAGGTTTCTGGACCACCAAAGGGCTGTTCACATCCATTTCAGAGTCAGCTGGAAGTAGCTGTGACTGGCATGGGGCAGCTCACTGATTCCTCCCACACATGGCAGCCCTGTGGCCCCCTGTTACAGCAACCCTGCCAGTTGTGCTGAGTACAGTGTTGTTGCCCTGAGTCCGTGGTGCCACGCACAGTCATATGGGAGTTTTCAGTTGGAGATGTGTGTGTTCTGCAGAGGATGTGTGGGTGTGTGTTTCTTAGCTAGAAATTGCCAGCCCCCCACTAATCTCCCTTAGTAAATAAATCTTAGATCTTAAGTAACTGAGTGGTGTTCTTTTCGTGTGGCTACCTCACCCTAAATTGCCCAACACAGCTTACTTTCCATTTAAAATTGTCTCTTTATTGTCGTGTTCAAGAATATGCAGCTAGACCAGGCAGCATGTTCAGATCCTTTCTGGGAGGCAGGCTCTGACCAGGAACCTTTTGCAGGGAGGTATCTTCGAGGAGATTTTTGTAGCCTGGACAACCCAACACCAACTGCAGGAAGGGGAGAAAATGTCCATGCTGTGGGAGCGACCAGCTTCCAGTGCCCGAGTCAAGGGAAGCGTCAGCGCGCCACAGCAAACTGCAGCTCATGCTACCTGGGGTGTACTACTTCGAGGTGTTTTCTGCTTTCTGCAAAAACATGAGAATATTACAATAAAAGAATATGCTAAAATAGGCTATAAGAATATGCTAAAAATATGAATCGGCTTTGTGATTTTTCCAGAGCTCAGAAGTTTGTCTTGATTCTGCCTTCTGGAATAGTCAAAGTTTTAATAAAAGGTATTTTCCCCTGTGGCTGAGTTGGGGGAATGAAGTTTTCTTACAGGACATCCTTGAGGCAAAATAAGCTGAAACCTTTTATAAGAAGCAAAGTGTCTCAGTCACTGCAGTGATGTTAACTTAATGTCGCTTCTCTGTTTCGTTAGGTAGCTGTAGGGTCTTTAGTCTCTACCACTGGGGAAGTGCTTTCTTACCTTATGAGGCTAAGACAGTAGATGACAGTTTTCTCTTAACAGTGAAACACTCATCTCCATGACATCTGTAGCAAATGTATAGCTTTTAAAATGTGGGGTTTTTTTGCACCCAGGGAATGCTATCCCAAAGGGATAACATTTCCAAAAGTATCTTATGTCTGATTTTTATTTAGACAACCACAGATGCATATAGCTATAGAGTCTCAAAAACATCATGATTTCTTTCTGCTTTGTCATGTGACTATGTCTTTAAAAATAATACCAAACAAAATATTATTGACAGTCTGTGGCTACAGTGTTGTAATGGTTTCAGCATTTTCAAGAGGAGTGGGGACTTTTACTTCTTCCCTGGAGAGCTAGAGATAAATGTCTAAATTCTTTCAAAATTACACTTAAGCTTCTCAATCATTTGAATCCTTTTGCAAATTTTATGAAATATGTTCATATTAAAATAGAAGAGTAGATACTAAATGCTTGTAAATTGCCAGAAAATCCAACAAAATGCAAATCACAAGAAGAATGCACATTTTTTTCCAGGCTTGCACTGTGATTTGGTTTTTTTTGTTCCAGAGAAAGAAGGCACTGATAAATGTATCAATGAGCTTTGAAGAGAGCTGCTGCTCACGGACAATCGGGCAGTGTTTTCTTGGCAGTATGTCAAGAATAGGGGCTACCTTCTTGTTGCTGGTTCTGGCAAAGAAATCAGAGCTTTTCCAGTCCACAAATGGCAGAACATCAAAACGTTACAATGCTATGTTCCCAAAGATGATGAGCGGTTTCTTTCTTTAATGAAAGATAACGTGAATATACAGAATCCACATTTCAAATTTTACTGTGTAATGAGTATAACCCTGTTATTAGAAGTCCTAGAGATCAGAGGGGCAAGGCTTTTTTTTCTATTTTTATATCTACTCTGCTTCTAATTTGTCGTACGGCCTTGAGGGAAGCCACTCCACACATGTCTGCACCTCAACTTCCCCAACAGCGGGCTGGAGACAATAAGAGCTACCCCGCTCGGCTGCTGTGAGGCCAAATAGACCAGTATTTTTGAAAGGATTGAAACTGTAATATAGAACTTGTTATGTATGTGTGAAGTAATAAAATGCAAACTAATGAAATACTATCAGACCTGTCACTGCTCATTTTCTGTTCTATGCCCCTTGGGACAAATGAACTGTGAGTGAGACCTGAAATACTCCAATGTTACATCTGAACAACCACAGTAAAATGGAAAAATACTTATTTCAGATTCTAATCTGTATTAGCACCTTCTCCATCATTTTTACATTCATTCTTACATAGTGCACTGCAACTTGACTCCTGCCTTTCTTGGGTCTCATTCTAAAAGGCTTGTTTTGCCCATCGTCTTCCAGTTGTTCTCTCCTAAATATTTGACTCTATTGCCCTTTGTATCTGCATGGTGACACCACTCCTTTAATTATACGCTTACTTTGCTCTTGGGCTCAGAATACCTCTTAAGAAGGATGATAACTGTTCACTCCCTCGCCCTGCCGCAAATTTGCTGTGTGATGTCACGCAAAGGCATTTAGGATGTCCCATACCATTGTCCACCCAGGGTCAAAGGGGCTAACTCAGGTAGCACAATAGTCACAGGGAGCTTGGATGGCTACTGTAATGACCATGCACAAAAGGACTAGATAGAGAGATGGGTGGATAAATAACCATGGCTTCTGGTAGTGACACCAGTCTGAATGCACAGGTACCTGTTGCAGCCACTATCCACCTAATCTAGGCGGAGCTTTTTCTGCAATACCTTTGACATTAGTTTAATTTGTCTGTATCTTTTCACTCCTGCTTTGGAGCCACTGTGTTAATCCAGTGCTGGGCTTCCCCAAGCAGTTGTCATCCTCTTGCAGAGCCCCCGTCCTTCTAGACAGCTCCATCCGTCCTTTGGGAACAGCATCCATAGTGCTGAACACTGGCAGAAGATGTATCTGGGAGAGCAAAACCAGATTTCCATCAGGAAGGAAACAGGCTGCGGTTCTGGTGAAAGTTGTGAGAGTTGCCACGTACAGGTTGCATGCGTGCTGAACGGGGATGCTTTTGGCTGAACACACAGCAAAAAGTTACAGCCTCTGCAAACACTAGGGATTTACAGTCACTCGCCTAAAGGCATACTGCTACGTGGAAGACTATTCCAAAGGGGTCAAGCAGCAAGCTGGCAAAGGCAAGGAGGAACACTGACTGAAAAGCCTGTATGAAGTGGCTCAAGGGTGGTATGGTACACCAAAGGCCAGGAGAATGTCCCACTAAGGCACTGCTGCCTCCTGAAAGCTCCCTAGGTTTGGAGTGGTGTGGGGACACTGCAGGAGACTGCTCAGGTGATCAGAGAGGATTGTGGCAAAACAACATAGGGTCCTGACAAAGACTCCTCTAAGCTGGGGGGGAGGGTCGAGGGGAAAGTAGACAGTAGAGGGATGAGATCAGTTTTTTCCTCAGCTAATAATCCAGTACATTCAACCTTAATGCAGCTCTAGCAATACCCTCACTTGAAAATAAGGATCGTTTTGTTAGGCTGCTGCTTCCATGTATCACTATTTATAGCATTTATTAATGATCTTTTAATTCCCAAAGAACAATACAACATCCACATGTTATTGGCCAGAGAAATAAGGGAGAATCAGACCCTTACTGTACAGAAAGGTTCTGCAAGACACAGCTATTTCCAGAAAATATTAACTCATTGCTCTAATGTATGTATATCCAGGTACGAGCTGTGCTTTGGGAGTCATACAAGCTTCCAGGAACAGAAGTACCATGGGATTTGAAGCTTCCCCCCGAGGATGGGCAGCGCAGGCTGGGCCAGCTGCTGTTCCTGGTCAGCCATGCTCTGCCTGAGTGCGTCCTGCGAGTGTCCTGCCAGCCACGGGCTCTCTTGTCACACTCCATGGCTCATCCTGGGGGAGCATTTATCTGAGACTGAGTGACAGGAATGAGCTGGAGTTTCTCCCTGCGGTAGTCTTATTTCTGTTTTAATCAGTGTTTCTTTCATCTGGGACGTGATTGCTCTATGGAAGTGAAAAACTTCAGCTTTTAGCATAACTTGGGACCTGTTATGTTAGCCCGGATATCCTTCACAGGGATGTTGGGAGGCCCTAATACCCCAGGCCATCTTTTTTCTCTGCTCCAGGAGGATGCTTTCTTCCAAAGCAAACATCAGGATGACTGAAGAGAGGATCCAAGGTGCAGTGATAGTGACCAAGGCAGAGTATTAATTACTTAACCTCTCTTAACCAGCTGAGCCCCTAGTTTCCCCCAGGCCTTGCTCCAATCCCATTTCCATAACCCATCTGGAGCACTGTGTCCAGTTCTGGGCTCCCCAGTTCAAGAACAGGGAACTGCTGGAGAGGGTACAAAGATGATTAGGGGCCTGGAGTACCTCCCTTACAAGGAGAGGCTGAGGGACTTGGGTCTTCTTAGTCTGGAGAAGACTGAGGGGGGATCTGACAAATGCCTATAAATACTTAAAGGGAGGGTGTCAAGAGGATGGGGCTGGTCTTTTTTCAGTGGTGCCCAGGGACAGGACAAGA
>JAOXNO010000001.1:75623834-75635316 GCA_028565335.1 Limnodromus scolopaceus | reverse complement strand
TTTGAGGGTGGCAGAGCCCTGGAAGAGGCTGCCCAGAGAGGTGGTGGAGTCTCCTTCTCTGGAGACATTCGAAACCCTCCTGGACACGTTCCTGTGCAACCTGCTCTGGGTTGACCTGCTTTGGCAGGGGGGGTTGGAGTAGATGATGTCCAGAGGTCCCTTCCAACCCCACGTCATTCTGTGATTCTGTAACCCACAGAAGAAAGGTGACAGCCTTCAAGCAGAGGCTAACACTTCACACGCAGACCAGGCAAATCACATTCAGCAAATGCACCCGCCTGCTGTTGGCACTGACGCAAACACGCAACGCAGCATGGCGGGCACAACCATCACCGATGCACCATTTTCCTAGGAAAGGGGTGAAAGGGGGAGCGGGAGAGGCCTGCTCAGGCATACGCCAGAGCGGTTTTCTACTTGAGCCAGCAGACAATGCTACAACCTTGACAGCAAACCACGTCTGAAGCTGAAATTCAAATTATTTCAGATGATAGTGTAAGCTTTCAGCGGGCCTCTGCCCATCTGCCTGGAGTCACAGCACCCTTCTGCCATAAAGGGGGAGCTTGTGTTGGTCACGATGGTGGATATGAGCACAGAAACTGCTGCTGTGGGCAGGCTTCGTGTTTACATGGGGAAGGATGAATTACTGCCTCCCCCTCAGCACTAGCAACAAAACCTCACACTGTGGCTCCACCCTGCACGCAGCGGGGAGGAGAAGACTCTACTAGGCCTAGCAAGTTTTATTCCTGTGAGTTTCAGTGTCGTAATTCTTGACTTCAGTGCTGCAAGCAACACCCTCGCTCAGTGCATGACAGGGCGAGAGCTGATGGTCGCCTCTCTGCGGCACTGGCAGGGCCCATTTCTGTGGCTCCAGCCAGCGGCACCTGCACAAACTGCAGGTGAAGAGGAGGAGGGAAGAGGTGGAAGAAGCAGCATGTCTCTTGCTGCTTCCCCAGATGACAGCAGGCATCCCTTTCCTCCTCATGCACTGCTGGCGCCCAACGTGGAGTTATGGCGCTGAGCAAATGGCGCACGCTGGTCTCGCCAGCTCCCAGCAGGACTCCTTCCCTCTCAGCACACAAATACCCTCCAGGAAAAGCAGCCTGGATCTGCCACTACTGTAGGCTTTCTTTAGGAGTCCTAGATTTCCTTGTATCTGCTTTTCCTTTCTTTAGAGGCACAGAGGGGGGCCCCCCCAGGGCCACTCCCACATCCTCTGCCCATGGCTGGGGGTCCCTCCTCAGCCTGAGGTGTCACGAGACAGTGAGGGCTAGTGGCTCCCTGAGGGATATGGCCGGGAAGGCACCATGGGACCCACCTCACTGCACCCAACAGAGGGAGTGGGGTAGGCCCAGGGATGGTGGCCAGGCCCAGGGATGGTGGCCAGGCCCAGGCCCAGGGATGGTGGCCAGGCCCAGGCACGAGCCTTGACCATAAAACTCATCATGCTGATGAGGCAGGTCAAGATGGGAATCCCATCTGCAGGCCAGGGCCAGTGATGGCAGGGTTGTGGGGATGGGCCTGGCTCAGTGGGGCTCATGGCCAGGGCAAGGCAGGGCTGTGGGGAGGTGGAGATCAGCCCTGCTGTGGCATCGTTGTGGCAGGGGCTGACAGCCCTAGAGGGGGCTGAGATGGGGTCCCGGGACAGGGTGGCAGGGACAGTCAGGGCTGGTGGTGGCCTCGGCGCCCCGTCAGCTGGCTAGGGCTGTTCAGGGCCTTAAAATGGCAGAGAATGCCTCAGTGCATCCAATACGCTTCTTAAGACATTCTCATGTCCCCCAAGTCTAATTAAAGTTCACATTGGTGGTATGGCAAGACACAGCCAGCTGTGCATATGTGACAACAGAACCAAAAAAAGGAGAAAACTGATTTGTCCTGGTAAGACAGGACAGAGGAAACCTGGGGTTCTGGGAAGAAGTAGCAGAGGGGAGTTCTGGCAAAGCTGTCCCTTTATTTACAAACCCACACTGGAAAGAAATGCTAGTCACCCATTTTGGACCAAGCCTGTGATTTTCAAATGCATCTTTATTGATCGGTTGATTTAGCTCAAGTAGTATGAACTTCATTTTACAAGAACCTGCAGCTAACCAACACAAGGAAGAATTACCATCGTTACCTTGTACAATACTGGACTAGTGCAAAAACAGAAGTAAATGCCACAATCCAGTTAAAAGAACCATAAAATAACTAAATTTAACTGTAAACTATACATGTAACAAACGGCTGAGATTAGTCCCACACATGTCACTTATAAACCCAGCAGCGTGAGGGGAGGGGAGGTCTGAATGCAAAACAAAGCACCCCAGATGCCACCTTCTTCTCCCCTAAGTGTGCCTAAGCATGGGCTCACTCGAGACAACACACAACCAGGTGCTTGGCAGCAGGCGTGTGAGCAGCAGAGAGATGCACACCATCTTCCCGCATCTTGTCTTTTACCCTAGAGAGCCTCCTGGGTCTGTTCTCTGCTTCAGAACACCCAGAGCTTCCTAAAACAAGAGACTGATGCGGATTTGCACCCAAAGGATGTGAGAAGAGCCTGGTAGTTGGAGGAGCGGGCCAAAAAGAGAGGACTGAGCACTGCAGGCAGAAAATGCAGTTATCTAAGTTGGCATTAGGTACAAATCATCCAAACGCATTTATTCCAGATGAGCACATGATGGAACAGCAAACCTGAAGTTCAGGATGAAAAAAGGGGAATGCTAACCCACTCATTTCATCCTTTGTTCCCCTGCTTTCTGTCTGCCCATTATGACTCCTCTGACGACATCTCTTGCATAGCTTCACTTCTCTCCCATTCATCTGCTACTTCCCACACCACACGGGCAGTGACCTCCTGCCCCACTACATTGCCTCCTTGATCTTCACACTGTTCTGCCAGTGACTCCCACTTAACACTCCCAGCCTGCATTTCTGCCTCATGTACCTCTGCCACACAACAGTGAGAGAAGGCTAAAAGCTGATTTCCTGTCTCCCACAATCAGAGGAGCACTCATCTCGATTGCTCATTCCTGAGGAACGCTGAGAACTGGGATCTAACTTTGTGTAAAAAGCACAAACACCTTCAACTTATTCTGGAATCTGCCTGTCTTCTTCATCCCTCTTGTCTCTTCCTCCCTCATGGCCCCTCCCTTAAATGTAGGAATGTTTATAGTAATTCAGGTCCAGCTCTCTGATTTTAAGATAAAACCCCAGAATTTTCCTGAAAGTCAGCTCACTCCCCAAACCTCATCCCATCATCAGAGTTACGGCAGCTATGGGAAAATCTGCTGTTTGTGCCACTGGGAAGAAACTGCTTTGGCATGACAGCATAAGGCTTGCAGAGGACAGCATCTATCTGGCACCTTTCTAAGAACAACACTGGCTTAAAATAAAGTAATTAAAAAAAAAAAATCTACAGAGAATCTATTCCCCTTCCCTTTGAAGTCTAAAAGCACCTCTCTTGCGGCAAAGAGCGGCACTGTTGTCCAATCACAAAAAGCCAGCAAAACACACGTGGGAGCAACCCATTTCTTCTGCTTGTGCATGTGGTGCAAGAGCTGTACAGGGACGAGACGCGGAAGGGAAGGCTAAACCCACAGGACTTCTGCCATCTTCAAATCTGCAGAAGACTGGTACAAGGACAACACCGATAGATAATATTCTGCGTTCACCAATAACAAGACCGTTAGTAATTAGTTGCTTTAATGCACAGCAAGGGAGACAAAGTTAGGTAGCAAGAAAAGCTCTCTCGCTTGTAGACTAGCTAGGAACTGGAATAGACTATTTTAGCAGTCTCCAGGGTCAACCTCAGTGAAGTTCACTAAGGACAAGTTACACGAGTAGCCATGGTGGACATGTTTGGTATACTCAGTCCTGTCTCAGAGCTGGAGTGGGCTAGTCATTCTCTTGAGGTCCTTTCTAGCCCTACGCTTATGAGTCTATCAGTTGGCTTCACTGAAAAGAACAAAAGGGTCGTCTCAAATTTTTCTGTCCAGCACTTGCAACTAAAGCAACAAAGGAAAAAAAAAAAAAAATTCCTTCCTTCTCTTCCCCCAACCTTCATGTCTCACAGCTGAGGAGTTCCCAGCCCTCAGAGTTAGCCCTTCTAATACTGATGGAAGTGACGGGAAACGCAATACTCTTGGAACACTTCACAGGTAGCAGCTGGAGTGAGGACTGTCAGCACAGGACAGCCTTGTGTGGGCAGGGTGATGCATTTCACAGCTCATTGAATGCTCACAGGAGTGCAGCCCGTGCCACGGGCAAGGCGTGACAAGGTCAGTGTACAATATATGGCATGCCTTCTTCATCCAATGGAAGGGTTACACAAAAATGGCTGTCCTGCCCAGTCACTCTCCTGGAGCTCAACCACACTGGCTTGTCCAGCAGCCTCCAGCACTGGCTAACTACTTCCAGCTGTGGCAAGAGAAGAACTACAAACAGTGAAGTCTCCCCATCCCTCAGCACAGAACTCCTCATTAGCCTCTCAGTTCACCTTTTCATACACCGTCCCCTTACCCTCCCTCCCCTCAATTTAAAAAATAACGGTTATAATTAATGCATGGAAGGTGATGGCATGTGGTTCACTTCCAGTTCTCTTCCCCTCTTCTCAGGCATCCTCCTTCCTCCTCTCCAACATCCCCCCCACCCCCCCCCAAAATCCAGTCTGTCAGTCCATCTCGCCTGCATGCCTGGGGGGCTGGTGCTCACTTGCCATAGACGCTTTCATCGCTGTAGGCCACATAGAGAAAATAGTCCTCCTCGTGGTTATCCTGCAAGGGGAGGAAGGCAGAAAGTCACAAACCAGAGGCCTGTAACCCGCTCCATGTGAGAAAGCCCAACCAAGAGATCATCGTAACGACCAGAGGGCATAACATCTCTCTTGGTGTTTCTCCCCTTTTGCACTGAAGGCTCCACTTCCCCATACCAAAGAGAGCTGGTATGGCAACTCCTTCTCTCTGGCCACAGCTCTACCTCCAAATTCAGGCTTCATCACACTTCTGGTCACAGTGAATTTACTTGAAGAGCCACAGCCAGAGTGTGCTGCAAACGTGCAACAGAAACAGCCCTGACTGTTGCAGGCTGTGCAGCAGAATCTCAGTGGTGGTACGGCCTTAAGATTGAGAGGAGACTTGGAAGGCTTTAACAGGTCAAATATCACCTCTAGATACTTCAGTATTTCATAAAAGTGGTTATATTTGTTGTTTTTCAGAACACTTTGACAAGTGGCTGTATTTCTAGTCCTGTTTTACATATGGGCAGCAAAGCTGAGATATTAAGTGATTACACTGACACAAAAAGTCTGCAGAGCACCAGGAAGAGAGTCCTGATCTCAGCTTTGGACAGTTAGACATACCTTCCTCCTACATCTCCAGATTTGGAAAACTCCCTGTGTGTGTTAATCTCTTATTACTTTCATCAGTCCACATACATATTGTCCAGTTACTGGCAAAAAGTCAAGTAAGGCTCACAGCACTGTACCAGAGCACTCCTATTAAAACACACTTACACAGCAGAAGGAGAAATCAAGGAGAAATCAATCCAGGCTGCAAACCAGCCGTGATATAATGGCTACATAATTGAGGAACATTCCTCTGATGGGTATAGAATATGCCTTTAAGGTCGATCAATTAACACTGCTCAGCAGAAATGTGGGCTGGCAATGTTCACAGTGTCCTACAAGATCCTCACATATACATCACAAGCTATGAAAAAGTAATTCTGAACAAAGAATATGTCTTCCTTGACAACGTATTTATAGACAGTTGGTCACCCAGCGATACTGTGTTCTTTTACGGGCTAAAAGGAAATCTCTTTTGTATAAACAGGAAAGCTAGTGTGTACGTTCCACCTCCCCCACCCCCGACACAATCTTTCCTCTGAAATATAAACAATAAAGTGGTTTATTTCAGTACTTTGCTAAGGTAGTAGGATCAGCATATCACTTCTGGGGCAACAATTCACCACGGGGTATGACAACCCTTTCAACTAGCACACAATCAATTAAAATGATGAGCGTCCCTGGGTTCCTCTTTATAACTGGAGGACGGAACTTCCCTAAACAGACGACAAGATACAGCCCAGGTCAAGGGGGTCTGTGTTCAGGCATCTGTGACCAAGCTGCACCCACTGCCAGCTGAGTAGTGCTCAGCTGTCCTTCAGTGAGGACACACATTCTTCTGGATGCTCCAACAAAAAGAGAAAGAGATGGGCCAGGCTTACCTCATACAGCTGGCCCATGGTAGCACTGGTGGGAGGGATGGTATTATTGACAAAGAAGAACAGGGCATCCTCTGGCCTCAGGTGGATCCGCTTTCGGATTAAGAAGTAGAATTGGCCAACTGAAGAGGAACAGAGGAGAATGCCTTAGATGTAGAAAGAACCATTTTTGGGTTTTGATTGTTTTTTTTAACCCTAACAGTGGTTGTTTTCTTTTGGTGGTGGAAGTCACATGCTGTATGTAAGAAGTAGGGAAAAATGAACAATGTGGGAAAGAAAGCAGCAACTTCAAGACTGTTACCATATAACCAGCCAATCCACTTGGAGATGGCAGTTTCTCAGGCTGTGTACCCTCTAAATCCACCCTCTACCTACTATGGCATGAAATGCTCTACTGCTGGGATTGGTGAGAAGACCACTATCTTAACCTTTAAGTCCTATAGATTAAAGCTACCTTAGAGAGTCTAGTCTCAGTGTAAATGGTCATACCATTCCTGAAAACAAACCCCTGAAAATAAATTCCTTACTATTTGCTCGAGCTATGTTGCACAAGCAAGTATTCCACAATCCATTATACACAGCAAGAGAAAGAAATGCTGTGTCTTTAACTCATTCATGTTCTCAAATGAAAACAAATGTAATCACACACTAAATGGCCCATGACCATTCAGAAAAGGAACTTTGCAGCCATGACTCCAACCACAGGGGTGGAAAACAATGGCACTATTTCAGGAACTCTGCCTCTTCCTGCAACAAGGATAAAGCCCCTGGCAACTCTGCAGCTAGGTCATCATTGACTGATGATGATGCTATTGCCTGTGATACACAATCCAGTCATTTTCACCATGGCTGGCAGTCAGCAGTGACACACGCACGTTGGCTAACGCAGTGAGACGTCTCAGAAGATCTCGGAGAATTCTGTATTTTGTAATCCAGGCTGTAAGGTGCATAAATAATAACAAGGGCAGTCACATAAACGGGGGTAATGATAAGATGTTGAGCCTGCCTTGGTATTTTGTTGGTGCTGATCATAGAGTAAAAAGCACTTCTGAGATCTTCTCAGTGAAAATCGGGAAGAAAGGAATCAGACTTTGGTACCTGTGAGGTCAGAAGGCACGAGATACTTCCTTTTGTCTAGGTCAGGTACTCTGGCTTTTGGTGCTTTTTCCACAATTACCTGGAGAGAGAGCGAGAGAAAGCAAGAATCAACCCATGAGTATCATACAATGAAATGGACCAAAAAGCATCAGGATATTACCCTTTGAGAGAGATGGTGCTACAAGCCTTTAGAAATCTATTTAATCTATATAGCAAACATTAAAGAACAAATAGGTGAGAAGATGACTTGCAATCACTGGCAATAGCTGTGCTGAGAGCCCAAGACCACAGCAGTAAGCACAGTGAGTGAAAAATGGAGACTGGAACAGACATAAAAATAAACTATAATAGCCGAGTAAAAAAAAATAAAATCAGGTCACCTTGATGGTCCCAATGCAGGTTAATTTTGTATGAAGGAGCTGCCAGGAGACTAATGCATGAACACAAGTATCACAGGTTGAACTGTTTCCAGGTTACAGTTCCAAGCTGCCTGGCATAAAATCAGCCCTAGTCCCAGAAGTCCCACATCCTAATTTCTACATTCGCTGACACCAACTGCTCCAGAATGAAGCAAAGAATTAAAAAGAAACTGTAGCTCATTGGGGTAAGTATTTTTAATCCCCTGTTTTTTGGCTGTTATCATCTACTCTGAAATTCATAACCCTTAAGGTTATTTTCCCTACTTCATATAGTTACTGACATTTCCTTATCCATATAAGTAATAATTAAAAACCAGGCTACCGTCTGGGCAAATAGACCCACAGAGACCTTTGACACAACATACTAATCCTCCTTATATTCTAACGTCATTACAACATAGAAAAACATGAAGCTCAGCAGCTCAAAGTTCAAACAGACAAAAAGATCTTCTGCTACAGGAAGATTTTTGTTACTAGAGCTAGGCAAAATGTTTACCTCAGAAGCAGAAAGCATTTCAAAGTGACCTGAGGTCCTCCCATGAAAAGCCATGGAAACCCGTCCAAAGGTTGGAGGTATGTTTCCATGGAACTATTGGGCAGAAAAAAACTGCAGGCAGTTTTGAAGGGTATTTTTTTTGGTGGACACATATTTTTTAACTGGCAAGAGATACATCACAATTCAATTCACAAGGCTTGCTGTTCTGCAGACGCCATTTCGATCATCTAAACAAGAAGCTGGATTTTCTGAACCTCCTCAACTTTTTGATTCCATCAGACCCTCTAATCGTAAATACTCCATCTGAAACATCATGGGACTAATTTCTGAGGGCTCCCATGGCTCTTTGGCAACTCAAACCAGCAACTGTGTCTGTTGTGCAACAGCAAAGGCTGAACTGATGTGGACTAAACCTTCTTCGGAAGCAAAATGATGTTGTCACATCAGTGAGACACTATGCCAGGGAAAAAAAGTTATGATGATAAGCCTGGTGTATTTAGCCTGGACAAAGTGCTATGCTAACTCAGCTCCTCCTAGAACAAGTGAGTATCTGCAAAGCATGTCACACCACAGAGATGCTAGCGTGGACAACTCTGCACTGTGCTCCGTCTGGATGCTGCCAAAAACCGCTGAAAATTCTAAGTTTGTTTTACAAAACAGGAACCTGGTCATCTCTGCCACTTCAAGAACTTCAAGCACCTCCGTTAGTCCAAGGCACTCAAGCTCTTTAAGACAGTCAGCGGTAGGACATGCATTTCTGCACGAGATGTGGTTGGTACCTGCTGTGAAGGAAGGACACGGTTCCACAATCTCACTGAACAGGCGCAGGCTGAAGAGCAACAGCACTTTGCACACTTTCTTATCCACACATCCAAGGCAACATCTAACACAATAAACTGCAGCGGCAAGAAATCTTCAGTTCTTGCCTCCAATTAAAAAAACCTACTGACAAGCAGAACTGCTAGCCAGCAGCGCTGATGTGACCACCCTGACTCAAAAGGGTGACTTGCAGCTTGGTCATTAGATAATAACGAAAAAGAAGTCATGCCTATGAGAAAGAGGTGAGAGTGTTGGGGCTTCTAAACCCCTAGGAAGGATTTAAATCGGATCACCACTGAGCTTAAGAGAGATCTGATTGCAAAGAGGCCAGGAGGGAATGGAGGTGCTCTGCTATTCTGACTACCCACTGTAGTCAGTTTGCCTGGTAACACAGGTATCTCTTCTGAAGCACCAAACCCTTCACACACACAGACCAACCAACCCACAAAGAAAATCCAAAGGGCAGATACAGCATATCTGTATGTCTGTTGTTGCTGGGTGGTGACTGTAGTAACATGGGACCGTGCCAACAGTATAATCTCAGTGAAATGCTGAGATGTATCAGGGCACTGCAGTGTAGGCAGCCAAACGGACGTCATCTTCAAGGATCCTGCTGTCAGGAAGGGCAGAGACACAAGGGATGTAAAGAACAGTTGCCTGCTGCATTCATTTGCTCCGTATGCACCTCTTGACAACAGGCTACCCACAACAATTCATATCTGGGCCTTGCCGTGTGTCATTCTCATTTATCCTTCATTACAGCACACCTTGTTATTTTGGTCCTGGCTTTTTCTCCATAGAGATCTGCTGATGCCCATCTACTTGACCTCTTTTACCTTTTACCAGACCAGGTCTGGTCCCGGGCTCCCCAAAACGGCTCTTCCAGACCCATCTATCATGACTTGCTGTACAATCTGCTGGGCTAATCCGCAATTCACAGCTCGTCTCCCTCCTGACCTACAGAGCCCTCTGCGGTCCTCATCTTAAAACACAGACCCGCAGACACCCTTCACCACCGACTCGCTGCGTGCTCCACCTGCTGTGCCAGCCAGGGCTCCCCAAAACAGCTGGGACAAAGCCACCCACCCACGTACTCAATTCCGAAAACTTTTCCAAGTCCAGCCGAGGGCCGCTCCCAAGAGGAAGAATGATGTTAGCCTGTAGGGAAAACATGTAGTCTAACTGTTCCCCCCCCCTTGCCCTTAGGTTGTGGAGGAGTCTTAAGTTATCTTGCACGCAGAACCTCTGGGCAGCAAATCTAGGACAGATCTCTCCAGTGGGGATGGAAAGAAAGAACATTTGGAAAACGTTTTATTGAGCTAAAAAAAAAATTTTAAAAAAATTATCACAATTAAGTCGATTTGTCATTCCTTTTCCCTAGTTATTAGTAATAATTATAAAGCCAGAAGCTTTCCATAGGCACTCCAAAGGGACCTAAGGAGGAGGAAGCAAAGTTGAGCTGGATGACCTTGTTTTCCAAGCGATGGTTTTGTTTGGTTTTTTTTTTTCCACAGGATGATTAAACAGGAGGGCAAAACCACTGAGGAGTATCTTTTTTTTTTTTTTAAGGAAAGGAAAAAGCACAGAGCAAGACTGTACCGAAAAGATAGGCAAAAAAAGAAAAAAAAAAAGTAAAATAAAAATAAAACTGTCAGGTGACATGGATAGGGATCTTGTTTTCTACGAAGAGCACCCGGTTAACTCACTCATTGTTCTCCTCCATTTTTGCGGAGACGATGGTGAGCTCCTTCCCCACCCCCCAACCCCACGCACGCAGCCAGGAAAAGAAAAATAATAATAATAATAATAAAAAGATTAGCAGCGTTCCCGCTGCCGAGCGACTGCGGATCCCAGGAAAAAAAAAAATAAAAAAAAAGAATAATTAAAAAAAAAAGGTGCATTGCACCCCGCACCCACCCCCGGATACATGAAATAAACAGCCACGGAAAGAGAAAAACAGCCGGGAATCGGGATCAGACCGTCGAAATCACGATCATCTTTATAAATCGCCTTTCTTTTGCCTTAAAAAAACAACAAACAAAACCAAGACAGAAGCAGATGGCAGCCGACAAGGCAAACAAAGGCGCTCCCCCCCTCCTCCTTCCCCCCCCCCGCCACTCACAGGGACTCTGTCGGGGTATTTCTTCCGGATTTTCTCCCCTTCTTTTTTCCTGTACTCGAACGGGTGGTCTTCCTTGTACTGGAACTTCATGCTGCCGGGGCTGTCACCTTCCTTCCTTCCCCTCTACCGCCGGCTGCTCTGCCAGGATCTTCCCCCCCCCCCCGCCGCACACCGCACGCCCCCGCGCAGGAGCAGCGCAGCGCAGCGCAATCCCGCAAACGTGCGGCGGGAGCGCACCCCGCGCTGCCTGCAAATTGGGCTCAGTGTGATGCACAGTGCATCTCAGACACCAGAGTTAACTCATTTTGTCCACCACAAACGCCTCTGGCTGAT
>JAOXNO010000001.1:75606654-75622913 GCA_028565335.1 Limnodromus scolopaceus | reverse complement strand
GCCCTGGGCAACCTGGTGTAGTTGGGGGTGTCCCTGCTGACTGCAGGGGGGTCGGACTAGATGACCTTTGAAGGTCCTTTCTATGATTCTATGATTCTAATTGCTGCTGCACCGGCGACAGTGAATGGGAGTGCATCAAATCGTTATTTCTCTTGCACGCCTCATCCAGAGGAAGCGGAACTTTCCCCAAGGATGATCTTTAATTCATGTGGCGGTTTTAGTTGTCCTGGTAGGGGCCAAGTGGGACTGCAGACTGCCTCAGGTGTGTGGGGTGACTCTCCAAGGCCACACCAGTGGCAGAAGTGAGAGGACCCAGCCCTGTGCCACTGTGTTGACTCTTGACTGCACAAGGGTAGGAGAAGACAGAGTGGCTGTTTTGCTGGTGCCCTGCTTCTACGGTGTGGTTAGAACGGGAAAAAAAAATAATCCAGGCTATAGCAGAGTCAGCTTGAATCCTGCAGAAACTGAATAGCAAGCCAGATGATCTGTAATGATAACAACGGAATCAGGGGAAAATAAAGCCCTGGTCTTTTTCTAGAAGTACTCCTATAAATGGAGTCCCTTGACAGGACAAGGGGTAACGGTTTTAAATTGGAAGAGGGGAGATTTAGATTAGATACCAGAAAGAAATTCTTTCCTGTGAGGGTGGTGAGACACTGGAACAGGTTGCCCAGAGAAGCTGTGGATGCCCCATCCCTGGAGGTGTTCAAGGCCAGGCTGGATGGGCTTTGAGCAATGTGGTCTGGTGGGAGGTGTCCCTGCCCATGGCAGGGGGGTTGGAACGCTATGATCTTTGAGGTCCCTTCCAACTCTAACCACTCTATGATTCTAAATCCTTTAGGCTGCCCCAAGAAACTCATAGGACTGGTGGCTTTATCCCTATATGATGATGTGCACACTTCAGTTACCTGCAAGGTGGGACTCATGCCAGCATTGAGGGTAGGAAGGGCCTATTACAAACCCTCACAGCAGGTCCAGGGTGTTAGCTTGTGCTCTTTCTTTCATGTACTGCCCACCGCCCACCTTTGCACTCAATGCCATACTGCTTCTTGAACTCGAGGGCCTTTGGGTAATGCTCCTTCTCCAAGACCTGGTCCACTGTGATGTCTCGTCTTGAACATAAGCAGGAGAGAGGTGGAGGAAATGCTTCTATGTAGTTGCAGATATGCTCAGGTGGTGGCAGCTCCCAGATAATCTTGCCTGGCACAGGACTAGAGGTGGGCATGGGGTAGAAATCTCACCTACATTTATAATGTAGGCATGTGCAGCTGAGGCTGTCACTTTAAACCACCTTTGTGGTCAATGGCAACAAACAGGCAGTGGGATTTTTCTCACATGAACCAGGACACCTACTTTGGGATGGCCGAAGTGTGCCCCCAGGAACTCTGGCAGGTGCTTTAGTGTCTAAGCAGCAGCACCCTACTACTCAGTATGGTGTAGTGTGGCCTCCTGCAGGGCCTGAATCTCTCATGGATGGAGCAGCCCACACTGAGAATGGCGTAGGCTGGTGTGTTCCGGCCTTCACTGCTCCATGTGCATCACAGGTGTGCAGGAAGCATCATCGACTTGTTTCTGTCTGGTCTAGGACACGTGAACATTTCCCCATGGTTGCAGGTAGTGTCAGAGGATCTCAGGAGGGTGAGTCAGAAGTAGGGCATTATTTTTGTGCAGTGCCATAGCGAACAGCCAAGATGGAAGGAATCTGAGGGCTTAGACCTGGGGAAAATTCTGGTTTCATGGGATTGTGCCTTTCTATAATACCTGCGTTTGGCCGCCTTGCTTCCTAACTGCCTGCAGCACAGCAGGTGCTAAAGTGTATTGAAGGTCTGATGTAGATGATGATGATGATGTAGAAGGTAGTGATGTAGATGCCTCTTCCTGAAGGACAAAAGAGAGGAAATTTTCTAGCTTGTTTCACCCAGGCCACCAACACATTCTAGCAATTTTAACAGACTGATCTCCTGTTTTCCCAGTAAGTTGCTGTTTCCATCTCCAGGACCATACACAGGGCAGCTGAGCTAGCATCTAGCTTGAATTTCTTGTCGACAAAGCAGAGAGGAGTTTCAGGGTTCTTCCCTGGTCTGATGCAAAGACACGGCCTGTGCGGTGCAGGCACTTCTCCTCCCCCAACAAATCCCATGTGAGGATCACAAATCTCCTTACTGAACTCTTCCTGCCCCGATGATGCAGCTCTGGGCATGCAGCCACAAATCTTGCTCCTCCCACATCCCTGCTTCCTCCCCATCGGGCGCTGGAGTCCCAGCCCTCTCCTCCAGCTCAGTAATAACAATAATGTCACTGGCACAACAGCAGGCAGGAAGATGATACATGCAGATGCAGCGACAAACAGCTAATCATCTGACTTGGAGTTCTTATTAAAATGTCAACCCATGGGCACGTGACAAACCCTGCGTTCTGGGTCCCCGTGTGCTAGAGGGAGGAACTGGAAATGGGGTTGGCTGTTTTTCCTACCTTTCGGGCTGCCAGCACAAAGTGGTCCTCTACAGGGCGTCAAAACAATATACCCTTTCTTAACCTGGAGTGTCAGAACAGCTCTGAGCACGTAGTGTGTTGCTGTGTCTGCAGCTCATGTAGTCAGAGGTTCACTCTAAAAGGGATCCCCCAAGCATTGCCAACGCTGTCTCCGTAGAAGCAGGAGATAAAAATATTTGCCCAGAATCTGGGGACAAGGGTGCACATCCCGTGCTGTCCCACATGGCGCTCCAAGGGTCATGGCTAGGAGCTCTGCAGTGCACTGCTGAGAAGTGGAGCTAGCTTAGGGAGCCAACTGACTAAAATTCTGTGAATTAAGGATAAAAATATCCACTATTTGCTCTGTGTTTCTTGGAGATGTCATCTAGGTGGATGTCTCTTGGCAACCCCCTGGAGCTACTGTTCAGCTGCCTATAACTCTGGAGTCCCTTGGATATTTCTTTCATTAGTACCTCCTCTTAAGTAATTATTCCATTATTCCATTCCATTTGTCTCTCCATAGGCTGATTTTTATTTTTTTTTTAATCTTCAGTGTGGATTCAGCATGTCAAAGCCTCCCTTGCCAGAAAACTACTTTGTAGTCTAAATGGTGATTAAACCACGGAGGGCGTACCTGAAGTCACTTGCACTTCCACTCTGTTTGATGTCCATCCAGTCCTTGCCTGGTGTCTCTCCTGCACCACTTGAGACTGGTCACCGGTTTTACTTGACACTGGATCTACAGCAGCCTCAGAGCCAGTACGGGCACATTGCCCCTGGGTGAGGGCACAGGGTTAGTCACTCCCAACAAACAACGGCTAATTGTATAGATGTTTTCCTTCCCTCTAGGAAATGTCTCTGTATTGTCTATGCCGAACTGCCCTCTCACTGCTCTATTTTCTACAGCTTCTTATTTTTTACAAAAAAAGTGGCTCATTCCTCCCAAACCAATTGTATGGCCCAGCCTCAGCTCAAGTTGCTTAAATGCATAGAAATGATGTCACGAGGAGATTAAGGAATGAACATACATTGTTGTGTGGTGAAAAGCAGCAGTAAAGGACAAAACCCCAGATCTGAATAACGCAACTCTGAGATCCCTTTGTTCCAACCCATGATTTGGAGTGGCCTGTTGGGGACGGGGATCATTGTTACTTACAGTCCTCTGAAAACAAAGGAGCAACACAACAGTGGGGTGTTTCTGAAGACCCGTCTTTCTCAAGTACCACATGCTCTTGGGGAACCTAAGGATGGCGCGGCCAACTCCTTTGCAGCACCTGGTGTTGTTTTCCTCTCCTGGTTCCAGCCCCAATCACCCCATGTGCAGGCTAAAGGTAGTCAGTGCAGACTGTTTGCTCTTTCTCCTTTGATATCACTTGTCCTATGCTTCCCCAGGTCCCACCCTTTTCCCCATGTTTGGTCAAGGGTTGAGTGAAGAAGCGAGCCAAAGCTGATCCATGGGTCAGTGACTTGGTCGTGATGTAGTTATCGTCAGTACCTTGTGCATCATTTTCCCATCTACAAATGGAATCCTGAGGCTTGTCTGATGCCTAGGCAGCTTGACAACGTGGTTAAAGTCTGTGAAGTGCATGGGGATCTTTGAATGCAGATACTTAATTATTCATAACTAAAGAGAATTGCTTTTGATGGTGTTTTTTCCTGTGTTGCGCAGGATATTGGAGTGCTCTGCAGAAAATGGGCACTCCAGTGCAGCCAACTTGACACAGGGGGCTGTACACAGCAGCTGAACAAACTCTAAAAATATTTAATGATTAACAGAAATCTTTTATTTATTTCCCAGTGTATGTTGTGCTGTATTTGTGAGTAGTTCATGCCCCTATTGCTCTTAAGCGTTGGGAAAACAGTTGCTACTTGAATATTTGTTTAAATGTTGCATGGAAGTATTAGTTCTTTATGTTTAATAAGATTTAATATTTTTACCTAATTTTCAATCTGAAAGCATAAAAGATTTCAAAGTGGTTATTGGTCGATATAATACAACACACAAAGTATATTCAATTCCAGACTCAACAGTGAGATGGAACCACCACTAGTGGAGTAAAAAAAACAGCTCAATAACAGCAAATTGCAGTGCCGAGTAGCAGCTTAGCTTTGTAAATAAGCAAACTTGCAATATTTTATGGGGTGTGGTCCTGCTTTTTCACTAAGTACATGTGGTCTCTATTGACTCTCTCCTCATTTTTGGGTTGTTTGTGAGGAGAGAACATCTATGAGTCGTACGAGATCTGGGCGCGAGAGTGAAGTGTTTCCAGTCACTGGCACCTGGTCTTTGCTTTCCTACACAACCTTGTATGGTTAGACAGAGCCTCTGTAGATCTGCTTCTGGTTTTTGTTTGTTTTAATCTGTTGTTTCGTCTTGTCTTATGGGTTCCGAGTGGCTGAGCCTTTGCAAGAGTTATAAATATTTTCTCTGAAATGGCTCATCCAAAGTCAGTTTAGTAGCAAACAATCCCTGAGCAAGTGAAGTTATATCTATCATTATCGTCACTTGAAACGTTTTGGATGTCTTGCCAGTAAAAACAACTTGAGGGTACCTGGTCTAGCACCTAAAACACAAGAGCCAGACAAGCAAAGAAGGATGTGAGCAGAGGGGAAAGAACAGGAGAGTTAGACAATATTGGCCCTGGTAAAGGGAAATCACACTGAAATCAGCAGGTAATACCCAGATTTGGGTACAAGTGACCTGTAACTTTTCCCCTTGAAACCAAAAAAGGAGATAGTAGAGGCGATTTGATGTAGAGGAGGGGAAAATGAAGAATTTTAAAACTTCCATTTTTTTTACGCATCTTATCAAGAATTTACAGTGAAATTCTTATTGCAAATTATTAAAAATTGCGCATTCCTGCTTTGCTGGGGAGGATTGCTGCCCTGTGGAGCAGGGCTGCCATCTCTTGTTAACTGCCCGCACAGCCTGGGGCTCGTAGGCAGAAGGCAAGGGGTGGAGGCAGCGGAGGAATGGTATGTTCCCCCTGGAAATGATTGGGAAGGCTTCCAGGAAGTTTCTGGGCTTGATAGCGCTTGACACATGTTCAGCAGATCCAAATGTCTCTGCTTGCTTCAGGCTTTTACTGTGGAGTAAACAAGAGCCTTCCAGGAAATGTTCTGCAGCTTGGTGAAGTCAGGCTTGAAATGGACTTCAGAGAGCAGCTGGTGAAATAGGTCTCTAGTAGGTGTTCCACGAACAGTTGTTATTATTATTTCAAGCATGCTGTATAGCAGAAGAGACATAATCTTATACTTCATTTATTTATTTATTCCATTCCAGTTTATCACTCATTAATAGTACAGTTAGGTAATGACTAGGCAATTCAGGAAGAAGATTGTGACCTAGGAAATCAAGACCCTCATTACATTCCCTTGGATACAAAATTCCTGTGAATGGACAAGATCTGCCAAAACACCTCTGACACTATCAAAGGTATTTTGGTCATTCAGTTCTGCTTTATGCTATCCCTGAAGCTGTCTCATCAACCTTCTCTAAAATTCTCCATGGCTATAATCTCAACAGCAGTTACGTTCCTCAGTATATTCAGGGACCCGCTCCTTCTCTTTATCCACAAAACAGCCACATTTTCTGTATTTTCACAGGATTGTTGTGAAGATCAGCGTATTAAGGACAGTGAGGATTTGGGTACTCCAACGGGAAGGGCCACGCAGCCATTTCAGAAAGATGTGCTATCTGTGACCTGTGCATTCATATCAACATTAACATATGCATGCAATTCATTCATGGCTGCTCATGATCTGATACTGGATATCCCTCTGCTTTAATGTTTTCAGTTGCTGAACCTGGGGTAGAGACAATATGGATGTTATTCAACAGCTACCATCTCATGAGTTCGAGAAAACATTTAACAGATGGTCCATAGCTATATTCATCCAAACAGCTTGATTAATATTTCCAGATGATTCAACATATTCAGGTAAGACTCACAAATTATTTCTATTTGAGAAATGGCTTAAATATTTTAAGTGGTCTTATTTAATTTGATCTGCTTTTCACAGCACCATTTGGAATAATTAATAAATTACACAATATGAATGCAACCAAGACACGACTGAACTTTACTTTGGGAGTAGTGTTCCTGCTCCTCCCCTTGTTTGATCTGTCATCGCGCATATATTTTTTTTAATTCAAATATCAGAGCTTGTGACTACTATTATGGAATTGCTATATATCATGTTCGTAACCGGTCTGTATTCATTCCATATGTCCTGTAGGGCACCTAGGGCACTATACTACCAAATGGATGCTATCTTTTGTTTACATGCAGATTGTGTTCCTACACAGCTCCTTTTGTTTTTTCTTTTTAATTTACTACAAATGGTTGGCACTTTCCAGAAGTTTGTTGTTCTTATTAGGTATTAAGACCTTCTCCCATGTCATTCCTTTTCCTGTTGTGAAAACCTCTCTGCCATACCCAGGGAACTTAGGCTGGAGGCAAGCAGCATGAGATAGCATCTGCAATCTCCCTGCAGGTCACTAGCCTGCAAGGTGACTCAGCACCCTGATGCTGCTGCCTGCTTGTTTGTGCAAAGGGTGATGTGTGTAATAAAAGGACATGGGGAAGGCCAACTGTTGACTGTATCTCAAGGAGGTGTCGAAAGGAGCCATGAAAATACGCTGGACCTAAAAACTATTTTAGTCTCTTTTTCTTCCCTTTCTCCTTAGACTGAGGAGGCTGATCTGATACTCCTAACTCTGTTCAGAAACATTAGTCTCTGCACTTAACTATTCCATATTATTTGCCCTTCAGTGAAAACAGCCACTAGTGTCCTGGGAGGGCTGGCTGGGCATCCTTGCCCTCAGCAGATGCCTGCAGTTTTTCCTCCGGCACTGGATCCAGGTCTGGCACTTTCTGTCCTGTCTTGGCAACTGTGAATCTGCTCATGTGCAGGGCTTCTTCGTAAACTGGAGGGGTGTCCGATGCCGAGAGCGGTGGCGTTCCCTGCGCAGCAGCATGGGAGCGTGCCACCGCTAATATCCTCCTGGCAGCGGGTCCAAACACAGAATGGAGAGCTGAAAGGGAGAAGACAAAAGCCATTTGCCTCTTCCTGAAAGCACCCTGCGATTAGAGGAAGACAAGTAGACCCGCAGCACCCAGGCTCTTCTCTCCCCACAGCCTGAATGTTTTTCTTCTCCTGCCCCTTCATCCTTCCCTAAAAGGGAGGTATGTTAAAGCCCATCAGCAACATCCCACAATTACTCCTTCCTCAAATGCCACCCGAGGCCTGTAGCTGCCCTAATTCCACCCAAACATGCCTCAAAGATGATTCACCATCTGGCTGCATCTGCTACATGAAACCTGGTGAGCGCCTTAATTTGTACAACGTACAGATCCCAGTTTCCCCGCATCCTGCCGTGAACATCCCTCTGCCATGCCTCGGGGTGCCACAATCTGGGCGTTTTACAGTGCAGCCCCTCACGTTGGGCTCTGCTGAGGTCCCCCAGCCTCTGTTGAAGTCTATAACTCACAGGTGATGGTGCTCTGGAGGGTGCTGTCATGATCAAAAGCAATGACGGTGACCTCGTAGGGCTGAGGACCCGATTCCTCCCCTGTCTGACGGCAATGAAAACAGCATCTCACACAGACAGAAACTAGGCCACACAGGAGCAACAGCCCACCAATCACCACCACCAGCCTGGAAAGAGAGAGGACACAGAATTAGGACAGAAAGACTTTATTTGCAGGGGACCTTTTAAGGTCTCTCCCTCCTTGAAGCAGGCCTAACCTTAAAGCCAGACATGGTCATTTGGAGCTTTGTCCAGCAGAGTTTGGACAGTCTCCAGAGACGGAGATCCCGTGTCCCCTCCAGGCACCCATTGCAATGCTGCACCACCCTTAGGGGAAGCATTTTTTCCTTCTGTCTAATCAGAATTTCCCTGGATGCAGTTTGGGTGGTTGTCTCAGGTCCTTCTGTTGGGCACCTCTGAGAAGACTCTGGCTCTATCTTCTCTATAGATCCACTTTAGGTAGTGGGAAACTGCAATCAGGTTGCCCCCTTAGCCTCCTCCAGGCTGCACAAACCTGGTCCTTTCATCCCCTCCTGATACATCATGTCCTCTGGACCCCTGATCATCTTACTGGCTCTCCAGTGAACTTGCTCCAGTTTGTCAACATCTCTCTTGTACCGAGGGACCACAACTGGACTACGTATTCCAGATGTGTCCTCATGAGTGACAAGCAGAGAGGAAAAATCATATCTCTCAATCTACTGGCTATACTTTTACGAATGCAGCCTTGTAGATGTCAAACAACTACCATCCTTTTTAATCTCATCCTGTTGAGAATTAGTAAGGAATCAGGCTGAAATTACTTAAAAAATGGGCCTTTTAAAAGGCATATTGTGCCATGAATGCTTTATTAATATTGTTCACCTGACCAAATTAATATGTGGAATAAAAAAGGAGGCTGTCAAGTCAACATTTGTTAAAGGTGATGTGATAGCTAAGGCGTTGCCTTGCACCTGGAGAGCATTAGTGTCCCAAGGGAAAATGGGGGGTGGCATCACACTTGAGCAGGACACATTTAATCCCCTTTTTTGCTACTGGATTTGTCCAGTGATGCAGATATTTAAAGTAAGCATATACCATCTTACCAGATATACCACAAGCGGTTCCACTCCGTACCTGAACAGCTGAGGAGAAGAGGGAACAACATACAGTTAGCCACAGAACGCCAAATAAATGGGAGGATCCCTACTGTATCCTCTTCCAGCTCCCCTCATGCTCCTCAATTACACACCAGCTTCTAAATGACACAATGATGAGAAACTCACTGTGCTTTGTGGAAGAGACACTTGTCCAACCCCACCAATCTCCCTGTTAGGTGAGTTTGCCTTGTCTTTGGCGTTATCTCTTTATTGCTCCCCTGATATTTGTGCCTGCCCCCCTTCTGTTTGCAAACCTCAGGGATCTGCATCATGTTATAATTTCTGAATTTCCCTTCTTTTATCTAATTTTTTCACAATTTAGTCTGCCCAATCCTGTTACCTTTTGCTTTGTTTTTTCTGACTTTCTCTTTGATCCCTATCTGGCCCTGTGGGTACGTTTTGGATGCTGTGTTGTACGTTCCTTTAGCTTTACTTAGTAGACCTGTCTGTGCATTTTTAAAGGTGCTTTTTTTAGTCAAAAAAGAATCCTCCCAGGCAATTTTTCATATTTTCTTTGTCTTGATTTCTGTTATTCTTTCAAAAGACATCAAAAAGAGGAATATTTACCAAAGCACTATATTTCAAATAATTTTTTTAAGGAAAGTCAATTCCAAATTTATAATCTCAGTCACTCAAAATTACACCAGAAAGCTCTTAACTGTTACAGTTATCCAAATAGGTAGCAGGAATAGTACCACATGATCAGAATATTGAATAGATAGTAAATAATACACTTCACACTCAAAGCAACAGAAATTTTATGTGAGTTTTCAATAGTTGCAATTAAAGTAAGCTTTTCTGGAAAATGTCAGCCACCGTGTCAGAACACTGATGTCTACTACTGCCTTTGTCCTTCATTGTCATCTTAAAAAAGTGCAAGACCAACCAATACTTACAGTTCAGTGTTAAGACAGCCTTCCTCACCTCTCACTTGGGAGAACTAGAAGGAGAAAACCAAACAAGACACAGTTAGAGTGAATTAAGACTTTGTCATCTGCAACTTTTATCTCTGGTTACTACTACCAGTCTCAAACTCCTACAGTAAGCACTTACTGTTACCTATTTTCCGTTGTTTCCATCATATATTCTGCTGTATATTTGAAGTTACTGTGATTGTTTCATATCTTAACTTCTTGTAGTCATTAAAATCCTACTTAGCAGCATTCCCAGCACAGACTTACCTCCGACTTACCTTCACCCTTACCACAGCTTTCCCTTTTCCCACCACAAAGCTGTGCCATGCTATACATGTAGATCCTTCTCCATGCTAAAATATTAAGAACTTTTAAATGTCCTGCTTCGTATTATACCCAAACCAATTTGAATTCTGCTCGGTTCCTCCAGCACTCCCACCCTTCTCACTTCTTTTCCTTGGGTACCCTGACCTCTGTGTTACCATCCGTGGAATAGCAGCAAATATTATTCTCTTCTGCATGTCTGCTTTCTCTATGTCCAGTTCTTTCTAATATCAGGGAAATTATTGTGACTGTCAACTGCTAATTCCCCTCCATCTTTCCAAGGTAACTCCATGACTGAGGGGAGACCCCATCAAAAGGAACCTGAGACGTGACTTACCCATAAGAAACACCCTAAAGCAAAGCAGATCATGACTGGGCTACGCATCCCTGTAGGATAGTTCTGTGGCCTCTTGGTGTCTCAAGCAGCTCAATGTCTTCTTGTCCTTTCTAGTTTCAGTTCATCCTCACTAAGTCCACTGACCAGCAGAAGGAGCAGATTCCTCGTTGTGTGTTGAATCCAATCTCTTCTTCCCGCTCTGCCTCCTTCTGTCCACCTCTGGATCTATCCTTCTTCTCTGCCCTTTAGATTCTTGCTTTCTCTCATTCCCTCTTTGTCACTGGCAATTCCTGTTTGTTTCTGCCTGTCTCCTTTTGTTATTCTCTTGGCCTGCTTCTCTCCCCCTTTTGAAGGGTTCTCTAAAGCCTTCCAGTCAGATCAGGAGAAAAGCGGTGGCTACAAGTTCTTACTTTAGATGTTGAACTAGTTCAGTGAAGGGCATCATGAGATCTCTGCAGACCTAACTGTTCCCTTCTGTGAGCAGAAAGGGTCTCTGAGTTTGTTGATTCCCAGTTATTCCTCTCCCCGCCCATACCCTGAGGGGGATGCATTGAAGGTCATGTTACTGACCTGTTTAAATGGAGTTCAGATGTTCTCTCCCTCCTACAGCACCTTTTCCACCACTGCACTCACATTGTCCCGCCTCTGTGGATCCAATCTCTTTACTTTAGCCATATGATCACCATCCAGAGTGTATGTTACAAGTGAGATGTTCCTGCTGAAGTGAAAGAGGTTGCAACAGAATGATTATATACAGCATTTATATATATAGTTATATGTATATGTGTATGCATATATATATATGAATGCAACACATATACACACATATATGCATAAATATATATGCTTATATGTGTGTATATACTTATGCAACACCTCTTGAATCTCCCATTTTAAGGCTCTGCTGCCATCCCTCTTACCTGGTAGTCTCCTGCTATGTCAGTTCTGCAACTGACAGCCTGCCCACTCACAGGTCCTACTCCAGAGCTTCCTGCATGGCCAGTAAAGAGCCCCCTAACTACTTTGCATCATGGGGGATACATAGGATCCCCTATCGTGGGTACCCTTTGTCCTGCAGCTGGTTATACTAGTAGGTTCCATTCAACGACCCATTAATTTTCTCTCTCTTGTAGAACTACTTTAGATTTCTGTTACTGCTTGTGGCTATTCAGAGTGTTATTACACGCGTATAATTGTGTTCACCTTCTCTTTCTCTTTTGAATAGCTGAGAGAGAAAAAAAATGCTATGCAGCAATGTGTTGCTATTTGTGTTTGGGAACCACCCAGGACTGGTGCATAAATATATGTTAAGGGCAAGATGGTGACTAGAGGAACTTGCTGCCCCATGTTGCAATCGCAATGCATTCACATTAAACTGGTGAATCATTAGCTTTGGTGATGCATATTAGAGTTGTAGAGCAGAACCAATGGATTCATGAGCATAATGTATTCTCCCAAGGCAGGCTGAAAAACGTTTTCCATTCTCTGATTATAAAAGTAGTGGTGCACTATAAACATGGATTATAAGCATGCACTTTTTAATCAATCTATCTATCTATCTATCTGTCTATCTATCTATCTATCTATCTATCTATCTAACCGAGTCTGCTACTGGAAGAAGCTTTCAAGAAACATAGAAACACGAGCTATCAGCTTTGTATTTACATGGGAATTGTCCAATATTCTTTTTGTCTCTGTGTCCTTAAATTCTTTTGTGTATTGCAGGAGTTTTAGAAGAAAAGATGCAGCAGAACTGTAAAATAGCCTTTCTCGTATGTACGGCTTTTAAAACCCGTGGGATTTGATGTGAAAAAGAAGTACAAATTACCGATGTTTTTCAGGAGCTTTTTACTATCAGTGTGATAATTCAATAGATTATCACTTGATTTTTAACTGAAATTCAGTCTCATGATGATTTCAAATTCTAGAAAGATCAAAGTGGAGAAATATCAGATACAGCGATTAAAGATTTCTTTAAAGAAAAAGCAGCAGTGTGACACGAAGCCGTGACCCCTCCAAAAGCATATCATAAGCAATTCTTGCTGAAACATATTGATCATTCTTTTTCTATTTCTATGGCATTTCCATTAATACTGTGCTTCCAGTAATCCAGTAATGGCTCTGCTAGCCTATCACCCAACAACAGTTTAAATTTATCCACATTCCCCTGGTATTTTGCCTCAATTATCCCATTATTTTATTTTTCTTTTTTTTATGCTATATTGAAGTGACTTTTCTCTTTCATGCTTCCCCCTTGTCACCTTTCAAAAGGTGACCAGATTCTTCAAAGGAGCATTCCACTAGAGCTCACTTGATTAATCATACCTAATATTTGCCCATGGGCATTTTTCTAAACCATGGGAATACGTTTGGGGCTCACAAGGATCCCTGATATTTTTGCAGGTGTAGTATAACATTATCAAAGCTTTCATGTATTTTTTTACCGCATGATGGTTATCCAAAAGGGCTCCATTGCTTGTAAAGCAAAACCAGATCATTATTGAATAAACTGTGCATAAAGAAACAGAACGCTTCTCTCCCACATTTCCTCCTCTTTCCACCAAGGACAGAAGAGTTGTTACCTCCCCTTGACAGAAACGTGGCAGAGGGTTCAAGAGCAGCAGCTCATTGGAGACAGGGTAAAACAACTGTGAGAACCCAACAGAAAGACAAGATGCCTCAAAGTTCACTTGCCGCAGGACTTCTGTCCCCAGCGTACGGATAACAGAGAAAGTATGTCCTTGGTTCTCAAAACAGCTGTACCCTCTGCCCTGAAAACTCGCCTGCCTTGCAAGGCCCAGCACTGCTTGTGCAGCAGAAGCAAGGGGGGCTCATGCAGCAACCGTGTCGGACAATGGTTGGATAAGCACAGGTCACTGTCACATTGATTGGTCAAACTACGAGTCAACAGGAACTATAAATTACTGTTATACCCCACCTCAATGGGGACCCCTCACCACCATCGACCCTCACCATTGCGAATGCCTGAGGACCATGGATCAATGGGACACAGTTGACTCCAGAGGGATCGTCGAGCCGTTGTGTGGACCCACCGTGGTGGTGATATACTATTTCTTGCAGCTCTCCGAAATTCTGCTTCTCCTTTCCTCCTTTCCTATACCTCTGCCTTTTCTCTATCGCCATTTAGCATCATTTTTAGGTAGCGATAGTAAAACTATAGTAAACGGCATATGACCTCGTTTGTGTCTTAATTGGGCGCCCAGAATCGTTTCAAACCCCCTCCCAGACCAAAAATCAGACCGGGACCTAACAAACACTCCTGTAAAATAATATGTATTGGTTACGTGGCGGCGGTGGCCCATTGGGAGTGTGGCGAGTGGCAGGTGAGTGCAAGGGGGTGAGTGGGCGGGCTAGTCCAACTAGAAAGAAAACATTCGGGCACAAGGCAGCGACTTGAAGACGTTAGCCTTCTCACTAGTGAGAAGCGAGCATCGGGTCGGGCAGGCTGAAAAAAAAACAAACCACAAAAAACCCCCCCAAAAAACCAAACAAACAAAAAAAACAAACAAAAAAAGTCAGTTGCCCAAAGAGATCGAACCATGGTTACAACTCGGCCGAAGGCTGTCAAAAAAAACCTGTGGGTACCCAAACAGAGGCCACACGCAAACCTGAGGCCACACCTGGAGTATTGTGTCCAGTTTTGGGCACCTCAATACGAGAGAGACATGGAGGTGCTGGAGCGGGTGCAGAGGAGCGCAACGAAGCTGGTGAAGGGCCTGGAGAACAAATTGTACGAAGAGCGATTGAAGGAGCTGAGACTGTTTAGTTTGAGGAAGAGGAGGCTGAGTGAGGGGAGACCTTATCACTCTCTACAGCTACTTGAAAGGACATTGTAGAGAGGTTGGTGCTGGTCTCTTCTTCCAGGTAATTAGTGATAGAACAAGAGGGAATGGCTTCAAGCTACAATGGGGTAGGTTTAAACTGAACATTAGGAAAGAGTTTTCCACAGGAAGAGTGGTCAGACACTGGAATAGGCTGCCCAGGGACGTGGTTGAGTCACCATCCTTGGATGAGTTTAAGAGTTGTTTAGATGGGGTGTTGGGGGATATGGTGTAGGGGAGAGCTTTGTAGAGTAGGGTAGATGGTTGGACTCGATGATCCCAAGGGTCTTTTCCAACCTAAGTGGTTCTATGATTCTGTGATCCAGGCAATGGGCTGCAGTGAGTGCTGGAGCCCGGCACTTGCAATGGAGGATGGCGGAGACAACACCTGTGCTAGGTGTGAACAGAATAATGATCTGCTTAACCTGGTGGCTGAACTGAAGGAAGAGGTGAAAAGACTAAGGTCTATAAGGGAATGTGAAAGGGAGTTAGATTTGTGGTACCAGGCTCTGCAGACCCCCTTAGCAGAGGGAGGTGACCCAAGGAACAGGGGGGAATGGATACAGGTGCCTGTTAGAACAGGCAAGGGAAACTCTTCACAGCCCCCCTCATCTTTCCATTTGCCCTTGCACGACAAGTATGGGGCACTGGAGGCTGAGGCGAATGAGAAGGCAGAAGAAACACTATCTGGGGGGTTGCCTAAAGCAAATCAGTCCCCCCCTCTCATCAGAACTTGTACCCTAAAAAAAAAAGAGGAGGGTAATTGTTATTGGCGATTCCCTCCTGAAGGGAACAGAGGGCCCCATATGTCGTCTGGATCCCTCCCACAGGGAAGTCTGCTGCCTCCCTGGGGCCCGGGTCAGAGATGTAACCAGAAGGCTGCCTAGTCTGGTACAGCCCTCTGACTACTATCCCTTACTAGTTATGCAGGTGGGAAGTGACGAGGTCGATACCAGAAGTTCAAACGCAATCAAAAGGGACTTCAAGGCACTGGGGAAACTGGTTGAGGGATCAGAGGCACAGGTAATTTTTTCATTCAATACCCTTAGTTGCGGGTAGGAATACTGAAAGGAATAGGAAGTCAGGCATGATTAACGAGTGGATCAGAGGCTGGTGCCACCAACAAAATTTTGGGTTTTTTGATCTTGGGGAACTTTATATAGCACCAGGTCTGCTAGCGACACATGGAGTACATCTCTCTCAGAGAGGCAGAAAGATCCTGGCACATGAGTTGGCAGGGCTTGTCAAAAGGGCTTTAAACAAGGCTCAAAGTGGGGGGGTGTTAAACACAGGTGCACTAGATGGAGGATAGCCCTCAGCCTGCCATTTCACTTGAGGCAGGAGATGACGATAATATCAGAACGGTCTGTGGCAAGTGGCAGGATGACAAGTCAGGTTTGGAAGGATGGGGTGATAGCAAGGGCCTTCAACCTGTTGCATTGACACATGCTGTGAACACTGCAGCGAAGGCAAGGTCTTGCAGAGCTGGACCAAGAGCCCCTGAGGTAATAGGAGACAGGAGGGTAGCTGCCATAAAGCGCCTTGGGGGATCAGTGGAGTGCCCCTCCAAGAAGTTTGCAGATGACACCAAGCTGTGTGGTGTTTTCAATACACCAGAGGAATGGGATGTCATCCAGAGGGACCTGGACAGACTGGAGAGGTGGGCCCAGGTGAACCTCATGAGGTTCAACAAGAGCA
>JAOXNO010000001.1:75577099-75597884 GCA_028565335.1 Limnodromus scolopaceus | reverse complement strand
CACTGAAAAAAGACCAGCCCCATCCTCTTGACACCCTCCCTTTAAGTATTTATAAGCATTGATCAGATCCCCCCTCATTCTTCTCTTCTCCAGACTAAAAAGACCCCAGTCCCTCAGCCTTTCCTCATGAGGGAGATGCTCCAGGCCCCTCATCATCTTTGTAGCCCTCTGCTGTGCCCTCTCCAGCAGTTCCCTGTCCTTTTTGAAGTCATACAATGCTCATAGGCAAATCTTTAGGGTTTGTATCACACTAAAAAAGACAAAAGGGGAACTTTTTCTTTTTTATAGCCACTGCTAGATTAGTAATTAGCTGCTGTCTATTGTTGCCATAAGGCTTTTTTAGCACAGCCGGTTCTGTATTCTTGATGTTATGCTGTTCACAATGATAAAAAGTACTGAGTCTATAATTAACCTTTTCAGTTCAATACGATGACCATTAAAAGCAGTGTATTAGCATCGTACACATGCCACGTTGCTACAAGTCTTCAGCTCCCAAGCCACTCTCAGTGCTTCCTGGCAAATAATTTCCCTACTGTTCCCAATATGAGTATTTGTCTCAATAGATCTACCAAACTCATGAACATTTTTCTTCATAATTCCCATATGTTTTAAAGAAAAAATGTTCTGCTCACTTAGTTTTCTTACATTGCTTTCAGTTGCTTCTTTTTGGCATACAGCTGCACAAGCAGATCATTTCTTAGCAGAGGTCAGAGATGCGACCTTGAATGGAATATCACAGCTTTTTAATGAGTTTTCTTCTCTGCATTGTCATGCTCTTTCCCTTTGGTGTCAGATAGTCAGTAAACCACCTGCGTCATAAAAACTTAAACAAACCCATGTGGGGAAAAATGTTCTTACGGCAAGATCCCAATACCCATAATTAGGAGAGAAAATAGATGCGTCTCTGATTTGATGTGGAGACAGAAGCTGCTGTCTTTGAACAGCAGGCCTTGCAAAGTATACTGTAATTTTCCAAGTTGCAGAACCACATGATATATGAAAAATGCTGCTACATCAACTCTGCTAAGGACTGCCGAAAGACCAAGGAAGCAAGGAGAGAAGCACAATGATTTATTGAATGCATCACAGTATATGCAATTGCATATTGGGTGCTTGGAGTGAAATATTAAATTTTCAGAGGTTTTCAATTTTGTTTAAAATGAATGTTTGTGTCTTAGACCTAAAATCAAAGTCAAAGCCATTTGAAAGTGTGAAGAGAAGGCTTTTTTGTGCACTTGGAGTTGTGCAGACAGAGTCAGGATTTTTGAGAACCTGCATTTAAACCTATGCATTCAAGCTTGTTTAGTCTAATCTTTTGCCTTCTCTCTAGTCTTCGATTCTCTTTCCATCACAATCTGAACCCTAAACTTTACCTCTCAGATAAAAGAACTAGTTTTAATGCTAAAAAAAGGAAGCATTACTCATCTTCTAGTGCACTGGCTAGAGTCATGTGGGGGTTTCTCCTTTTGCTAAATTAAGATTCCCATCCTGTAAATTCAGTAAAAAGAAACTTGTGATTTTACATTTGAAAACTAAAATGCAGATCTTTGTCTAACTGCTTCCAGAGGAGCCTATTTCTATTTCAGAAATTCAGTCAGTGTTTTGCAAGCACACATAATGCCTGTTATCCTGAAAAATCACATTCCATCCCTGCTCCTCACCATTCTGGAGGCCCACCAGGAAACTGAGCAGGAGGAAATGCTCACTCCTTCTGTAGAGGGGTTGCCCTTTTGCTCTTATTTGAAACAAAAATATTCAGAGTTGTGAAATACTCTCTGGCAGAGAAAGACCACATCGGTCTGATTAAGCCATCAGCAGCAAAGTCAGTATTTCCTTCCTATTGAGTGTTTCCTGTATTTTATTCCTCTCTTGCTCTTTAGATTTATAGGGCTTTTTCTTTTTTTTTTTTTTTTTCCAGAAGAACATAGCTAGTAACAGTGGGCATCTGAAACAAGCAAACAGACTCAAATGACATATGGAATTGCAGCACTCAGTTGGAACACGCTTAAATGGGAAAGATGCGCAGGTGGTCTTTCTGGGTAAAACATTTCTTGGAGGTCGACAGTCAAATGACCATGCTGAAGTCATATTTGCTGCTATTTATAATGCTAAACTAAGTTGAAGGCTCGTCGTAGCACGAATTGTGGTGCAGATATTTAGTAAGAATTGTGTAGCTAGAAAGCAGTATTTTGTAGGGGAAAGTAAATAAATAATAAACATCAACTCGCCCAAAAGATTCGGCAAAAGTCTTATACACTTAAAAAAATCTGCATTTTGAAACACAATATTACAACCCAAGGAAAGGCAGGAGTTTCTTCTGCTGTATAAATAAGACTGTATCACAAATACCACACATTCATAGACCAAGATGTGTCATTGTTGAATGTGGTGGTTCCAGTTGCATCCCTATGCAAAATGCATATAGAAAAATGTGTCAAATTTCTAGTGAACATAATGTATTATGTGTCACAAGAATATATCAAAATACCTTTTCCAATTTGTCCACTCAACTGAGATTTCACAACTTGAAGTAAAGATCTCAGAGTCACTTTCAAGCTTGGAACAATAGCAAGGGGGATTTTTGTAATCAGTGTCCCCACTAAAAAATGGCAAGGCCGATTAAATTGAGCACCCATGGCCACATCGGTATCATACAGAGATTTTATTCACTAGTGTCTAAGATTTGAGCTCTTGAAAATACACAGAATCACCAAATGGTTGAGGTTGAAAGGGACCTCAGATGAGAGGGCTAGAAGAGCTCTCCTATGAGGAAAGGCTGAGAGAGTTGGGGTTGTTCAGCCTCAAGAAGAGGAGGCTCTAGGGAGACCTTAATGTAGTCTTTTAATATATATAGGGAACTCATAAGGAAGACAGAGACTTTTTACTAAGGTCTGTAGTGACAGGACAAGAGACAACCGTTTTAAACTAAACAAGGGTAGATTTAGATTAGACATAAGAAAGAAATTTTTTAAGACACTGGAACAGGTTGCCCAGAGAATTTGTGGATGCCATCTCCCTGGAAGTGTTCAAGTTCAGATCGGATGGCTTTTGAGCAACCTGGCCTAGTGAAAAACATGTCTGCCCAGAGCAGAGGAGTTGGACTAGATGATCTTTAAAGGTCCCTTCCAACCCAAAGATTCTGTGTTTCTATATCCTCTGGAGGTCATCTGCTACAACCCCCTGCTCAAATACAGCCACATAGAACAGGTTGTCCAGGACTATATACAGATCGCTTTTGAATATATCCATGGAGGGAGATTCCACAACCTCTCTGGGCAATCAGTGAAGCTCCTCTGTTTCAGTTTGTGCCCATTTCCTGTGGTCCTGTCACTGGGCACCCCTGAAAAGAGCCTGGCTCCATCCACTTGGTATCCTCCCTTCAGGTATTGATATACATTACAAAGTTCCCCTCCAAGCTTTCTCTTTTCCAGGCTAACCTATCCCAACTCTTTCAGCCTTCCCTCATAGGAGAGGTGCTTCAGTCCCTTCATCATCTTCGTGGCCCTTCATTGGACTCTCTCCAGTATGTCCATGTCTCTCTTGTACTGGCGAGCCTAGCACTGGGCCTGGCACTCCAGGTGTGACCACACCAGTGCTGACAGTGGGGAAGGATCACCTCCCTCAACCTGCTGGCAACACTCCTCCTAATGTGGTCCAAGTTACCATAAGCTGTCTTTTCCACAAGGGCGTACTGTTGACTTATGGTCAATATGTTGTCCACCAGAACCCCAGGTCCTTTTCTGCAAAGCTGCCTTCCACGTGGTCAATCCCCAGTGTATTGGTGCATGGGGTTGTTCCTCTCCAGTTGCAGGACTTTACACTTCTCTCTCCTTCTTGAACTTAATGAGGTTCCTGTCAGCCCATTTTGCTAGCCTGTTGAGATCCCTCTGCATGGCAGCATAATCCTCTGGTGTATGAGCCACTCATCCCAGTTTTGTGTCATTAACAAACTCTGTCCTATCATCCAGATTATTAATGAAGATGTTGACCCATTGGGTGCACCACCAGTGACTGGCCTCCAGCTGTAGACTTCATGCTACTGATCGCTACCCTCTGAGTCCATCTATTTAGCTAGTTTTTAAACCACCTTGCTGTCTGTTCATCTAGCCTGTACGTCAACAGCTTCTCTATGAGGATCTTATGGGAAAGAGTGTTGAAAGCCTTACTGAAGTCTAGGTAGACAATATTCACTGTTCTCCCCAGGCCAGTCATCTCATCATGAAAGATTATTAGGTTGGTCAAGTACCACTTCCCCTTGGTGAATCCATGGCTACTCCAACTCACCTTCTTGTCCTTCATGTGCCTAGGAATAGTTTCCAGAATCAGTTGCTCCATCAGCTTCCTAGGTATTAAAGTGAGGCAAAGCAGTGAGGAGTTCCCTGTGTCCTCCTTCCTGCCCTTATTAAAGATAGGAGTGACATTTGCTTTCTTCCAGTCCTTGGGCACTTCTCCTAGGTGCCATGATCAGCCAAAGAATATTGAGAGTTGCCTCGCAATGACATCTGGCAGCTCCCTCAGCACTCATGGGTGCATCCCATCAGGGCCCATGGTCTTATGCATGTCCAGCTTGCTTAAGTATTCCAAGACCTGATCTTCTTCCACTATGGATACATCTTCCTCGCTCCAGACTTTTCCCTGGCCTCTGGGGCCTGGGATTCCTGAAAGCTGGTCTTGCTAGTAAAGACTGAGGGAAACGTGACACTCAGCCTTTTCCATCTCCTCTGTCACCAGGTCCCCGGTCTCATTCAGCAGTGGGCCCACGTTTTCCTTAGTCTTCCTTTTGTCACCTATGTACTTATAGAACCCCTCCTTGTTGCCTTTGACACCCCTCACCAGATTAATTTCCTTTTGGGCTTTGGCTTTCCTAACCTCATCCCTTCATGTTTGGACAGTATCTCTGTGTTCCTTCCAGGTTACCTGACCCTGCTTCCATCCTCTGTATGCTTCCTATTTGTGTTTGAGTTTAGCTTGTTCATCCACGTAGGCCTCCTGGCATTCCTGTCTGACTTCCTACTCATTGGGATGGACCAGCTTGGAGGACTTAGTCCTTGAATATTAACCAACTTTCTCGGGCACCTCTTCCCTTCAGGGCCTTATCCCATGGGACTCTTCTAAGCAGATCTTTGAAGAGGCCAAAGTCTGCTCTTCTGAAGTTCAGGGCTTTAAGCTTGCTGTTTACCTGCCTCCCTCCCTTCAGGATCCTGAACAAGATACACCAGATACAATTACTTAGATTTAGAAAATAATCCATTAAAAAATAATTTAATATATAATAACAAAAATATGTGGCTTCTGATACATTGGAAAATCCAGTTCCTTACTCAGTAATTAATACTTTTCTGAATACTGTCACAGCATTCCAGCTATCAGTGCAGCTGTTCATGCCACATACCCATCCTTTCGTATGATGAGATGCATTAGGTAAAGGGACGGAAATATTCTATGCTAGCTGATGACTAATGGCCCTCAGATGGTGTTCTTAAAAAAATCCAAACATTATTTCCATTGCTTTTGCATAACTGCAATGGTGATTATGATAATGGCATATTGTTTATTAAAACTCATTTAACACTGACTTTGAGTTTTCTTGGAAGATCCTATTGTTGCATGTAAAGAAAAAGCATCATGATCTGGAAGTAAAATTTGAACATATCCAAAATTCATATACTATACCCAGTCAAAAAGAAGACGAGGATGCCAAGTGATGCTTCACTGCCAAGCAGTGAACAAGGAAGTCACATGTCTTTGAGTAGTAAAGGAGAGGAAAGCTTGCCTTGATATTTTGGAGTAATATAGAATAACTGAAAGGGAGTGTGCTGAAGAGAGGGCTGGAGATAGGTAAGGGTATCAGAGGTTAACATATCTCATAGAAGTGAGAGGAGACTCATCACCTGAATAAGGTCAAATGGGCTGAAGAGCGAGCCTTGGGGTTCTTGTGAGAGAGTTGGGGTTGTTCAGTCTGGAGAAGAGAAGGCTCTGGAGAAACCTTACAGCAGCCCTGTCCCTGAAGGGGACTTACAGGAGAGCTGGGGAGGGACTCTATCAGGGAGTGGAAAGTCAGGACAAGGGGTAATGGTTTTAAACTGAAAGAGGGGAGATTTAGGCTAGATATTAGCAAGAAATTCTTTCCTGTGAGGGTGGTGAGGCACTGGAACAGGTTGTCCAGGGAAGTTGTGGAGCCCCCATCCCTGGAAGTGTTCAAGGCCAGGCTGGATGGGGCTTTGAGCAATCTGGTCTAGTCGGAGGTGTCCCTGCTCATGGCAGGGAGGTTGAAACTTGGTGATCTTCAAGGTCCCTTCCAACTCTAACCATTCTATGATTCTAGAAATGGATACACATGAAATTCCAATCAGAGTGACATGAAGTTGCCCCACGGGTCTTTACATTTCTGATTTATTTGGCTGAAAGTAATCCTTGAGGTTGTCAGCATCATTAAAGTAGAGGTTTCTGAACTAGAACAATGAGACTAATAACTTGTCTCTGGTTTGTGATGTTTATTACAGCTGGTTCTCGTTACCTGCAAAGGCTTTCCGTCTCTTTGCTGGTTTTGTGGTTGTACGAATACGATAGGAAGAAAGGGTCGACTCTCCTCTGGATTTGTATTTAACATTATTTTACACCCCTTCTTTGAAAAATCTGAACATTAATATCTTTTCATACTCTTCCAGTTCTTTTTCTACTGATAATCTTTTTAGATCAGCTGGAATGCTGCCTTCTCACAGATCCAGGGATATTTCTTATTACAATTCCCACTGTAAACTCTTGACTTACGGTAAGACAGGTATGCACAGTTTTGCTCAGAGGACAAATCAATCCTGGAAAGAAAACCATACCGTCTTGTTAAAAACTCTTATGTACAAATTTAGAAAAACCCATCCATAAAGCCATTTTGGACAATCAGACATTATTACAAAAATTGCTTAGTCATTTTAAGGTTTATAAAGGATTATACAAAATACTGAAGAACATAACAGCTCGTATAATTCAAGTCTGAAGGATCATTCTCCCCCCTGCCTTCAGCTCAAAGATGCAAAATTGAAAGCCTACCTATGCCACATCATCAAAACAGAAAATAGCACTAGCTCCTTACCAGTGATCTTGTCACTCCAATCATTGCTCTGGGCAGTGGTAATTTGGGTCTGGAAACTGAAAGGCAGTGGTCTGCCTGAGCAGAAGCTGGATCTTGCCCGACATCTACCAGCCGCAGTAAGTGTAACAGTTCACAAGATAAAATGAGCATGTTTTCAAGGAAGTGCTGGAGAATCTTCACTCAAAGGAGGTTCTCCAGACCCTGAAGAGGACTCTTGTATTACTGCATACAGTGATAACTTTACACAGAACTGAATGGGAATTCAGTTCTTTTCCCCACGGTTAGAAATACACCAAGTAAGCTGATGAGATTTTACAGGAAAAGTAAACAGGTTCTCTCCACCTAATGTTGACCATTTTTGTGTAATAAAGCTTTCAAAATGTTGACAGAAGAGAGAAATGAAGTTGGGATATCTGCCGTTGAATAGAAGAAGAGGCAGGTGCAGGCAGGCTTTTCAGGAGGTCAGCTCTATTGAAGGAAGTGTGAGCTGCTTCCTATAAAGTCATGGGATGTTTCACAGAGTGAATGGGTTTAAATAGTGAGAGCAGTCACTGCTTGCACTGGTTTGCTGAGTCCTTCTCCTACTCACACTTCCAGTATTCTGAGACTCTTTCTCTGTTTCAGGGACTCCACACCTAAAAGAGTATTTTAACTCCAAATATATTTGTGGCTGTATTCTGTCTTGAAGCTTTGCCATTAATGGGATTTTGGTTTCCTCCTCCTCCAGTGCAAGGATATTGTGCAAGAGGAGATTAAAAACCACCAACTATTTAAGTTCAGAAAACTTACCAGTCCATTCTTTTCGTAGAAAGTTTTGTACCATCTGTCCAAGACCAGCCATCATCTCCATATAATAATCCAATCCAGTAAGACTGTTTCTGTGACATTTGAGATACTGTAATCTATAAAAAATACAAAACCTTTATCAGCAAGATGCTTGTGGTATTTTTCTTTTTTTTTTTCCTTTCTTTTCTGTACCTAAACAACAACAGTTGAGAGAGGAGGTGATCAAAAGAAAGAACCAAAGGAGGTAATTTGACAGTGATTCGCTGAACTCCTCATCAGGTCCTCATAACAATTTTCAGAAGACAACATCTCTAATTGGCATACAAAAAGGAGTATTTTGTGTTTGGAATCTCTACTACATGCAAGACCGGAGCAACAATTCTTTTTAGAGCTCTGTCTATCAGAGTATTCCAAGAGATTTCCTGAGTGAAAGACTCACTGCGTATAAATTTCACAGGATCCGTGACACTCATGCCTGCTGTTTGGCTGAATCATACCCTGCGTTGCTAGCTACCTCATCATTACACATTTGTGGTTAAATGTTCTGCAGTCTGCGTTGTCTCTGATGCTGGGAACAGTACCTCTATTACTAGGAAACATCAAGAAGTACTTGCTGGCCGGTGAGGAGTTTTGACTAGTTGATAGCCATGCAATGAAAGGCCATTGTGATGGGAACCATACCAGCTTGCTTTTCCTTTTCAGCGTAAGAAGGGTGGCGTTATGGGAGAAGCAGAAGTCTTCACTTTCCTGCCATGTGGCCTCCTCTTCTGACAAGTAGAAACAAGTGTCACCTCCAAACCATTTCCAGTTCACAGGGCAGAGTGCACATGCGGGTCCTAGAATAGAAAGAAACCATCAGTCCCTTATAAACAGGCAGAGGAAGAGCAGAGTCTACATCCATAGGCCTGGAAAGTCAAAGTTATGCGGGGCTGAAACTAATAAGACACTTTATGGGTCACACCTATGCTCGTTTTTTTTTTTTAAAACTGATTATTTCATCTGATATAGAACATAACACCCTTGTTTAATCTGATATAAGGCCTAACACATATAGATTTAAGGCTGTGTGAGCAGTCATTCTACTTACTATCGTTCTCACTGTTTGCGTCACCCATCAAGCACAACCTCTCCTTTAGTCCTTGCAAGTTTTCATTGTGTCCCGCAGGTGCCTTAGAACCTCTGAGACCTGGAGTTTATAAAGATGTTCTTCATGAGATGAAAAAGCTGTGACAACACTACTGCATGATACATGCTTCATCATATATTGCAAATTAACTTTTTGCAACAGTGTGCTCACGTGCAGCTCTGATGCTACAGTGTCATGTACTGTGAGCAGACACAGTAATAAATAAAGAGATTTCTAGATTTTAAATGCAGTTTCATCATAGTGCCATTGCAGGCCACTTGGTAACCTAATAAAAAACTAAAATAAAGCAAAAAAAATATGCTTAGGAAGCATCTTGAACTAATCATATTGGTCTTGAAGGAAGTTTTTGAAAAAAAAAAAGAAGTTTGAAAAAACCTAAAATTCTAAACATACTTCAGGTTGAAAAACCCTTTTATTCTTAAAGGCTGGTAGAACTTCTCTGAAGAAAGTGGGGAGGGGTTTTTTTTATGTCTCTTGCTCAACAGCATTTAGATACTGGCTTTTGGTAGCAACAGCTCAGAATGACTATGTCCAGGCTCTGTGACAGAAAGTATAGACAGTCATGTCACACATGATAAAAAACAATATAAATATGAGAGTCTTCAGTTCTCTTGCACATGTCAGGTAAACTGGGATGAGTAAAACAGAAAAAGTGAGATTTTCTCATGAATCTGAGTGCTAGGTGTACGTCCATTTTTAACATGCTAGCATGAACCAATTTAAGACAGTAGTCTACAAACATGAAGCGTTAGTCTACAAACATGAAAGGTTTATCAAAGGAAAGAGACAAGAAAACTGCTATTCCCGTAGAATGGAGAAACCTGAACTACTGCAGAAGAGGGGAAGGGAAACAATAAACTGATTTATGAAAGTCAACACTAGAATTTTATAACTGAATTCAAATTAGCAAATAAATGAGCAATAGGTGGATGAGGACAGAATCCATTCCTCCCACTCTGTCCAAAATATATCATCTTGATTTCTATATCCTTACGCTGGGAACAGGTCCAGACTTAAAAAAATTGCTTCCCTCAAAGCCTTATGTGCGCCAAGCTGCAGAGGGTTCATCACAGGCAATTAGGAGGAGAGGAAAGGACAGTATGTGTGGGGAGGATGAGCTACGACTCTCCTTGTTGCAGTCAGTCTGCCACCTTCCTTCAGTGCAGTTATTTCCAAGGTGTCAACATGAGTAAAGGAACACAGAATATTTCACCACTTACCGAGGACTATCATTCCTATGGTGAGGGTCAGGCACAGTGCAAACAAAGTGAAGATTGTTGGCCACCATACAGCAAAGGGAAGCGAGCGCCCTGGAAGAAACCAACAATTCATATGAGGGCAGGCACCCTGTTCCGCAGCACTCCCAAACCTCTACCCCACCACCAGATGACTCTCTAAAGATTTCCCCTTCCAGGCTGTATTATATTTTAAGGATCAACCCAAATGAAAGCTGAGAAGAAGATGTGGTGCCTCTCTTAGAGAGGTCTGTTTGAGATGAGTCACTGGGCATGGTTTAAACGGAACAGGTTGGGCGTTCCTTGTCTTTGATAAATGATGAAACTGTGAAACATATCGCTATAATATGTGATAACTGTGAAACACATCACTATAATAGTGATCTTTTGACTTTGAAGTAGGGCGTGCTCCTGCTCTCCTTTGGCAGTACTGTATTACTGCTTTTGTGTTTGCATACTGTCCTTGTTCTTTGCCCAAATCCTGCCTGCTCTCAGGCCACACAGTGCCCAGGCTGCGTGCCAGCTTCAGGCTGAAGCCTGGTTCAGGAAAACTCTGGAGTCTAAAATACCTGCTGAGGTTTCCCTGGATTCAGAAGCTCCTGAGAGTTATCATCACCAGACAGTCCTGGCATTGCAGTATGGTAGACCTTTCATATGAAGAGTATTTAACTCAAGACTGGATGCCCTCTTGAAGGACATGGTTTAGCCCAACCAGAGCTATGGGACTTGAAGAAGGGAAATTACATGACCTACACATTCAGGACCAGTGCTGCCTCATCCCTTCTGGCCTTAAAGGCTGCATTGTAAGCATTTTGTGAAAAATTGAGGTCTAGAGGGCAAAACAGAAAAGTTTTTTCCTATTAAAGTCAGACTGTCCTGTCTCCATAGCCATTTCCTGTAATAATAAATAAACAATAAGTCAAACTAACGGCATTAAAGCTGATTCCTACATTACAGAGTTTGATCCTGAAGTCTTTTCCTGCAGAAATTTAGGGCAGGTAATGGCAGCATTTCCACTCCATGCATTTTCACATTTATTCATGGTGGGTTTTGTCAGACAAAACAATACAAATAGTGCATAGAAATAAAAATTAAACTTATAAATGCATATTTTTCTAATTTACTGAGCTGGACAAGAGGCACTGTTCCTATTGTCATTGTCTACCACAGGGCAGCAAGTTCAAAGAGCAAGCGTCAGTCATACCTTGGTTGATGTTCAAGGACATGTAGTGTCTGACTGGATGCTGTGGCGGGTGATTTAAATGAGAGTATCCATCCTCTTCCTCTGTATTCATATGCATTATCCGAGAACTCATTCGTGGTTCAGTAACGGTCCTCTTAAAAGACAGACTGAACGATTTGTGAAGCAGAAGCAGAAAGAAAAGCAGAAAGAGGCAGGGGATAGGAGAATGAGTCACACTTTAAATGCCCTAAGGCAAGATATTCTTATTCAAGTATTATGTGTGACTCCTCCCTTTCCTCCAGCAGGGATAGAACTCCTCTCTTCCCACCCGTCACATCTCACCCTGGGTCTGGGATGTGTTGGGATGACACGAGTCCCAGTAAAAGTATGGCCTGGTAGCTCCCCTCTTTTTAAATTAACCTTCCCACAACTTTCATCTCCTTTGAACCTTCCATATTTTAAAACAGAACAAACAACTTTGATTCATCTCAGAGGCAGACTAACTTCAGCTGAAAACAGCTGCTGAAGCTATTTAATCACACAGAGGAGGCAGAAGTGCTGTCCACAGTCCAATATCATCTTCTCAGTGGGAGAAGTGGGAAATCAGGGTGTGGGTAAAAAGGCACAGACAGGATTTAACAAATAAGGGAAGTGAGCCCTTGTGGCAAGGGCTAGCTACATACTGGACTGACCTAGCAAGAGTGCAGCTAGCAGAGCCAAGGAGGTGATGATTCCCTTTTCTCCATCACTTCTGAATATGTAGCTAGAGTACTATGTCCAGTTTTGGGGTCCCCAGTAAAAAAAAAATAAAAATCCCATAATATACATAAATGCTAAAACCAGTCAAGAAGGGAGCCATAAAGATGCTTAGGAGCTGGAGCACTTGATTTACAGGGGCAGACTCTGGCAACCGGATTTGTTCAGCTTGGAGAAGAGAAAGCTAAGAAGAATCCAACTGCAATCTCTCCCTGCATAAAGGGGCTATGGAGAAGATGGAGCCAGACTCTTAGAGGTATATAGTAAAAGGACAAGAAGTAGGGTGGTCAGATATTGGAAGAGATGCCCAGAGAGGGTGTGTCATCTCTGTCGTTGGAGATTTTCTGAACTTGACTAGACAGGGACTGGACTAATCTGATCTAGCTTTGAAATTAGGCTTGCCGAGCAGGAGTTTGGACCAGATGGACTTCAGAGGTCCCTCCCAAATTGAATCTTTCCATGACTTTGTAATCTATGAGTATGAAGGGAAGACTCACTAATGATTTTTAGGGGGGAATGCCCAAGGGAACCTGAAATAGCATCATCTGTTCCCCTTTATTGTAACTTGGAGAGAAAAACTTAGAAAGTGAGAAACAAACTGAATAATACTTTTTTTAGTAACTCAAATTCTCTGCACCACCCAGTTTCAGTAGGAGCCCCTTTTTCTTTTTGCAAAGCCCTGCTCACACCTTGCTGGCCCTTCTGCAGAGTGCTGTGTACTCTCCCCTTTTTCCTCTGGAAGTTTCCCTACCAGGAGAACATAGGATGTATCAAAGTCACCATGTAAAGAGAGAAGTTTCAGAAAGGTTGCCACCTCACCTGCTGCCTCAGATGTTTCAGATGAGTAGATGTTTATTTAACTTAACACAGAAAAAAATACAAAAACTAATGGAGTGAAGGCAAGGACAGAGTGAAGGACCACGCTCCATGGACAAAATTATACCAGTTGAGAGATCGTGTTAAGGAGAGAAGATACTGTGGGAAAGACCGGGGCAGGCTTAGACTGATGTGATAGTGAGATTGTGTGACTGCAAACCTGTCATTAGAGATGCTTGAGACAGATTGAGACCTCTGTTAAGGAGTCTGGCCATCCCCAGGAAAAGATGCATGGCAGAACCATGGTGTCTTAAGTGCCATTGTTTGAAAGGAACCTTTGGAAGTCACGTGGTTCAACCTCCTGTTCACAGCTGGGGTAGCTTTGAACCGATGAAGTTGCCCAAGGGCTTGTCCAGTCAAGTTCACACAGTCTCCAAGGTTGGAGATCTCCCAGCATCTCTGGATACCTTTTCCTGTGTTTGGTCACCTCCACTGTGAAGAATCTTCTCCTTGTGTCTAACTGGGATTTCCTACTACAGTTTCTGTTAGTTGCCTCTAGTAGTGCTCTAATCAGCCCTGGCAGAGTGTAGGTATGAATATGGGGACAAGATAGAGGGCCCCAAAGGAGCACTTGCTGATAAAGAGCTGGTCCCATGTCTGCCATTCAGCTGTGCTCTTGGGCACCTTCTTGTACCCTTTTAGTCACCTTTTAGTGATTTAAAAGCATATCAGTGAAAGATGTTATAAGGGTTAAGTTTTTTAAGATTCAAAACACAAGGAAGAGAAAAGGAAGATCCAGGAACAGATGAGCAACAAATTCTTTAGTAAATTGGCTGACCTTCACGGGGTAGGCCTCTTTTTCTTTCTTGCTTTCTACAGACAGTGTCTGTGAACACAGATTGTCATCATATTATTTAGCATCTTGCGGACAGTGCGTTTCAGCCTGTGAGCACTGGCATCTACTGGCAAGTCTGAATGCCCTCCAGGGCAGCAGGTGTGCTCATAACAAGGATGATGGAGGCCATTGGGAACAAGAGAGGATGCACTGGAGGGCCTGGAGCAGAGACCGTAGTGGAGGATGTGAAGAAGCACTGTGCAGCCAGGGTGTTTGGTTCAACTACTCATTCCCCAATGTACCCCGTTATTCACTTCTCCCCTGTCTCCTTCACTGTCCATGTCCTGTTTGAAGGGATGTTGAAGCCAACAACTCATCTTTAGTTCCGAAACCTTTCAAGATTTATGAAGTCTCAGGATCTACCAAGGGCTTTACTCTCACATAATATATAATACTCGGTTTTATTTTCCATACAAAACGTGCTTCAGAAGAACCACTTCTCCAAACTTCCCAGTGCCAGAGAAAGATTGTGGACCTTCCCTACCCCCAAAGATAGTGGACCTCCCTGAGCAGCTTGTGTCTTGGACTCCATCCGTGTGTAGGCAGGAGAACTTTGACAACATCTGAGATAGAAGGCAGACTGGATGAAATAATGAATTTGCTTTAATTTAAAATACTAGGCACTATAAATTGTTCCTTCTGGAATATGCTGCTGTTAACAGGAGAAAAGCCCTTTCCAAGCTGCCGGGGCCAAATGGAGTTCACTATATACAGATATGGAAATAGTTTACAAAGATCATCCAGCCATAGAAAAGAAAGAAAGAAATGTACCCTGCAAGTTACCACCACTGACCTGACCTTTCTGCAGTAATAGGGAATGCTCCCTAAAAAGTCACACCAGGCAATGCACAGGAAACCCATGTTTTCATGATGCAGCCATCAAACAATGGCGTACAGCAGATTGCTAGAAAAAAAAATCAAGAGTCAGTTTATGGGAAGAAAAAGAGGTAAAGCATGGCAGCGTAGAAGCGTGCTGTGAATTATTTTTTTCAAGTTGAGTGGGTTGAAACAGATGAAACACTGTAGCTTCCTTGCATTGTACCCTGCACTTCCTACTGCAATAGTAAGGAATTCTAGATAGTTAACTGGTATTTGTGTCCATAAATTAAGACTTGGCCCTACTGAGTATAGTGAATTGATACAGTTCACAAATATCTTTTGGCACATTGGGAGAAGGGTTTCATTTTTAACCAAGGAACTGCTTCAATCTTTGAGAATATTTTCCAAGGAAATATTAAAGACATGTTATTATTTTTTCATTTATTTTTCAGAAAGTCTCCAAATACTAAGGCATATACACATAGACATAAGGAATATATACACAAGGAATATGTGCATATGTAATACAAACCAGATGCTGACACAGAACTTCAAAGAACTCATGCAATGAAACTCCACCCAGAAAAGTGGAGGCATCTTATTCTTTCAAGAAGTATGACAAGTGCTTTAATAACACGTGATGCATAGCATGTACCTTGGGCTCCAGAGATCCCAGACAGTGTAGATATAATACAAGAGCTCAAGTAAGATTTGTGGCAATGGATTCTGCATCAGTTTGAGTAGTGGTTGTGTGTAGCTCTGAATGGAACACATAATTATTATTGGAACATAGTAGGTTCCACTCAAATATGAGAAGAAACTTCTTCACAGTGAGGGTGACGGAGCCCTGGAACAGGCTGCCCAGGGAGGTTTTGGAGTCCTGTTCTCTGGAGATTTTCAAGACCCACCTGGATGCAGTCCTGAGTAACTTGCTCTAGCTCTAGGCAATCCTGCTTCAGCAGGGGAGCTGGCCTAGATGATCTCTATGGCCCCTTCCAACTCTAAAAATTCAGTGAAATTCAGAGAAATTCAGTGAAATTATCCTCCCTGCTATTTGCACAGCAATTAACATTATGGTTGCATTGAAGTTATTCAGGTAATGTTTTAATCCAGCCATGGCATTTGACTCTACTTTTAACAGAAACTGTTTCAAGACATTCCCTGTAGTCTTCTAAAAAACATATTTTTTTTTTCTATAAATATTAATGCATATGTGAAAAGAATTTTATGGATTAATAGAGCCTTGTGTTCTTTCTGTATCTCTATACCTCAAACAGGGGAACAGCCAGAAGAATAGATTTAGGAAAGAAGGTATGCCTAGGCAAACTGATCTAGAAGAGAATTATGGGTGGAGAGTAGTTAGTGTGTGGAGTAAGTAATTCAGACACTAAATTATCAAGGATGCAGCTGGACTGGTTTACGACTGGCAGGTGTTAGCATAAAGCGCTGACTAGAGCTCAAGAAATATAGAGACCTACAAGAATGTGTGGCTGTCAACCTAAAGAGACACACAATAAACATTGTTTGACTGTAGCCAATTCCTTCATGTTGCTTCCTAGGCCTGTGGTTTTTAGCATTGTAGTTTTTTTTCCTCTCTCTCATTTGTGAGCCTGGGAGGGAAAATACAGGCAAAGAGGAAGATTTAGTCTCTAATGACCTGTCCATTTGAATCACCGTTCTGAGAAAACTGCATGATAAACAAACAAAAATAAAAATACATTTAAAACTTCCAGTTCCTGAAGTTGGTATCTCACAGTGGCAGATCCCACATCCCTTCTTGCAATGCCTCTTCAAGTGAAATGAATGGCCACTTTCTCACAGATCCATAATTGCTTTGTTGAACAGGAGTGGCTGGCATAAATAATCTGTCCATAGACAGAAGCACAGAAGACGTTGTCATAGAACACAACCCTAGGAAACAAGAAGATATGGCTTAATGATGTCCCAATCACATCATGTGATCTCTATTTGGACCATTTCTAATCATATTGATTTGTCACTGGAATGCAGAGTTATCTTCCCCTTGGAGCTGTTTCATTTGTGCTAGGTGGTCGTTTTGTGTCTGGTGCATGTGATGGAGCTGTAGTTTGCCACCTGTTGTTCCTTACATAGGACACAAATTCAGACCTCCATAGCAGATGCTATGATCTCCACACTCCTTTGCCATCGCACATGGGACAAACATGGGAAAGAGGAACCACAATTTTCATATAATTTACTGGGGCCCATCAGAGAGAACCATACTGGTCCTAAGTTATGAAGGCTTACCGTTTTGTCACTTCTTTTGAAAAAGCCGTTCCATCCTCCCAGTACCAGCCACTCCTTTCTTGTACGTATGATAATCCAACCCAGTAGAGCTGTGAATCCTGTGGCAGAGAAACCTGTAGGTGTGGGAAAATCATCACAATATTTCAAAAATAAGACCCAGGTTCCTGTATCTTGCAGCTGTGAAAGTTCTGCAATCGAAGGAGGTAGCTCTTTCTCAATAGGAGAGTAGTGCGTTGTCCATGCTTGCTCTCCATGAGGCAGTGCTGACTACTCTAATTATAAGATCATTCAAATACCATTATTTGTTGAATTGCCACAAGAGAAATGCACCCTGGATCTGCATTTTTTAAAGGAAAAAGAAAAAAAAAAAAAAGGCAGCTTTATCTGGTCTGCCTTTAGGTGTCTATACTGCCTTCAGATACTTGCAGTATAGATATAAATATGGGAGCACCATTTAAGACCCAGTTAGAGTCAGCAGAGATCTGGCCAATGGATCCAATGGAGCCTGAGAAGTGGTTTATCTCACCCAGTGGGAGTGCTACTGAATAGTGACTGTATTGGCCAGATTTCCCAGTGACTGTAAGAAAGTAGCCTGGGGAAGGAGCTCTGAAGTTGCAGACCTCTTACATTGTAGATGCCTGAAGTCAGGTGAGATGGATCCCAGCCTAGAGGGCAGAGCCTGTTGCCTAAATGCAGGCCTCCAACAGCTTTTGAGATTCTCCAACCTCCCTGAGGTCTTTGCGTATGGTTGACCGAGGAGACCCAGAACCTACAGGAGAACTGTGCCTTGCTGAGTCATTATTTGGAGGTCAAGGAGAATACCCGTGGGCGTGGGTAGCCCTAGAAACCTATGCTTAGGCACCTGAAAGAGGTTCCTCAGCATCTTAGCCTGTTCAGATCTTCCAGATGCTCTACTGCTGCTTTGTAGCATGCTTAGGGACTCATCCAAAATCTAAAATCCACAGCTGGCATAACGTTGTCTGGCCTCAGTATGGCTACAGCTGCCTATACCAATCACGGAAGAAAAAGCAAGCACCCAGACATCTGAAATCAAACTATCCAGGGATTTATACAGCATACCAAAAGCTTCTTGAATTCAGCATTGAAGTTGTGGTATTCAGGTGTCTCACAACGGTGGACCATGATCCTGACCTCAGGATGCTGCTAAACTCAATAATAAAACATTTCTCCACTTCCTATTTTATTTCTACCCTTTGAAAAGTTTTATGTGGTAAAAAGACAACAAGGATATTTGGGCTTTGTGCAAGCTGTTGAAAAAGAGGTTCCCAGATATGTCTGTACAAAAAGGAAAAATAGGGTCTTAACAGCAAATTACAGCTCTTTCATTATTCAGAACAAAAAAAAAAACAACCACAAACCAAACCAAATGAGTAAAACTACTAAAATTATTAAATGCCTAAACATTTTTCAGTTGTCGTAATAAAATCATCTGCTGTCTAGCCTTTGTGACACCATTAACACCACTCTGTGAGAGTACAACACAAAGTCAGAAAACGACCTTTTATAGTCACTTTGCACTGCAGAGTGCAAAAGACAGTACCACGGTGAATTGGCTGCTCTCTGGATTTCATGTTGATATGGGTTTGATGCTGGGACCCCCTCCCTAAGACTTGTGGAAAGAATCATAGAATCGTCTAGATTGGAAGAGACCCTTGGGATCATTGAGTCCAACCATCTACCCTACTCTACAAAGTTCTCCCCTACACCATATCCCCCAACAGCACCTCTAAACGGCTCTTAAACACATTCAGGGATGGTGACTCAACCACCTTCCTGGGCAGCCTATTCCAGTGTCTGACCACTCTTTCTGTGAAAGAGATAATTGAAACATGCTTTCTGTGTGGTGGGTCTCTCCTCTGTGGTATAATGCAAAATTTGTTTTCTTTGTGAAAACCTAAGCATTAACTAATTAAATATTTTTTACAACGGCTTATTCTATTTCCCATAATACACGGTTTCACTATTTCCCGCAGCACACAGTTCAGAAAGTGTTGCAAGTTGTGACAATCTTGTGACTTGCAGGAAGGCTACCGGACCCAGAGAAAATGAAATGCATGCGCTGTAAACGACCAAACTAACTTCTGCCTACAAGTTAAAACGTGGCATAGAAGAATGCAGGAGGTTAAGACTGTACCATCTTTGCTGTGTCTTTCAGCACAAGAAGAGTGGCGTTTCTCGAGGAACAGAACTCCTGGCTTTGCTTCCATGTTTTCTTCTCCTTTGAAATGTAGAAGCAGCTGTCAGCTCCACTATTTACCCAGCTGGCTGGACAGACAGCACATTTTGTTCCTGGAGATCAATCAGAGAAAGTATTAGGCAGGCCTGCGAGGAATACAGGGCCTTGAGTGAGAAAAGGCCAAGGGTGGCCGTGAATCATCCCAGCTCTTCAGGGGCGAAAGACAAGTTGTTTTGCACGTTAGTGTGCACACATCCACAACTCACATACCACCACAGTTAAAACCAGACACTAACCGACCAGATCTTTTCCCTTTATAGTCCCTCAGTCAATGGGCTCTGAAAAGGAGGCAATTTGTGTTTATTTACATAGCAACCGCATTTACCATTTTTCTCCTTCCCTTCCAAACACAACGCTTCCCTCATTTCCTGCAGCTTCTTTCCTTCTTCAGGATCCTTGGAAACCTGAAAAACTGAAAGGCATGGAAGTGTTTATCAAAGATTTTTTAAAAAAGCTTTAAACTTTAATTTGTAGCTTTTGGCATTCTTATAATTTTTGTCTACTTCATTTGTATGTCCACCATTGTGTGTACAGCATCCGCATTTTCTTCATCAGGAGAGTTGTGCAGCACTGGAAGAAATCACCTGGGAAAGTGGGGGGCATCTCCACCCTTGAAGATTTTCAAAAGTCACCTGGACAAAGCTACAGATTATTTTATCTGGTGTTGGTGATAGTCCAGCTTTGAATGGTGGGGACTAAGGGGTGGGTGTCAGACTAGAAACCTGAAGAATTCCCTCCGAGCTAACATTTCAGTGATCCAATGGACCACCCTGAGCGTTCATCCTGGGCACTCGCAACTGCTTTCCTCCTTCCAAAAAGACGCCGGGGACTCTCTGCCTCTGCTTCCAAATGTAATGTGCCGTCATCTTTTGTCATTAATCGAAATGTTGCTACAGAAAACCTGCTGTAATCGTTGCGCAAATGCACCAGTTGCAGTGATTTGGTGCCAGGATTGCCCTCTGTGCAAAAAGCTTTCAATCCAAGAAGAGGGAACCGTGAAATATTCCAGTAACACTCACAGGGGGGCACCATTATCCAGACAGTGTGGCTAACGAGATGAGTTCCTACCTGTGCAAACTCATCATTTGAGAAATGGGTTAGGGTTAAGGTTAGGGTTAGGGTTTGTCAGCGGTTAGGGTAAGGGTTAGGTATACACGTTAAGGCTGGGTTTAGGTTTAAGGTTGCGGATAGGGTTAGGAGTAGGGCTAGAGTCATTATGATTAGGGTTAGGCATTAGGTGCTACCTTTAGAGTTATGATGTAGGATTAGGTTTCGGGTTAGATTTAGGAGTTAGGTTTATGCTTAGGCATACAGATTGGGATTGGGTTAGGGATAAACATTAGTGTTAGGATTAGGGTTGTTAAGGTTAGGGTCAGAGTCAGTTGGATTTAGGTATTACATTAGGATTAGTGTAACCCTTAGGGGCTAGGGTAACTATAAATGCAGATATTAGTGATTAGTTTGGAGAAGAGGAGGCTGAGGGGGGACCTCATTGCCCTCTACAACTCCCTGAAAGGAGGTTGTAGAGAGGTG
>JAOXNO010000001.1:75546201-75566871 GCA_028565335.1 Limnodromus scolopaceus | reverse complement strand
AGAGAGGTGGTGGAGTCTCCTTCTCTGGAGACATTCAAAACCCGCCTGGACACGTTCCTGTGCAACCTGCTCTGGGTTGACCTGCTTTGGCAGGGGGGTTGGACTAGATGATCTCCAGAGGTCCCTTCCAACTCCATATGATTCTATGATTCTGTGGGGAGGACTATGATTCTCCTATGGGGAGGCCAGGTTAAAAGAGGCTTTTGCGCTAATATCCTACCAAATCCTTCTACGAGTCTGTAATATTGTTAAATAAGTGAAATCATTGCCCACAACCAAACAGCCATGAACGTGCTTTCACCAGTCGTCCCAGCAAGTAGCCGGCCACGGCAAGCTAAGGCAAGATGGGTTGTCTCTGATCACCAGCTGCTCAAAAAGGTTGTGCTTTGTGTGACGACGACCAGTCCTATGCCTTACCACTGCCCAAGACACCTTAATCACTGTAGAAACACTCCAGCTCACGTTGCCATTTAAGAAAATTATGTGTGTGGGGTCAGTAGCTGATAGGGCACGTGAACTTCTCCCCTGAATGAGAAATAGAGTGAGAAACCAGTCCATACCAGCTTTGCTGTCTCTTTTATCAGAAGAAGAGTGGAGTTTTGCGAGGAACAAAACTGGCGACTCTGTTTGAATGACTTCTTTTGCTCGGAGTGGTAGTAACACGTATCATCACCTTCCCACTTCCAGTTTGCAGGGCAGAGTACACAGTTCTGGCCTGGAAAAGGAAAACCATAGCCTCGTTTCTGTTCCCAGCCTGTCCCTCAAAGAACATCACTGTTGGCCAGTGACACCAGTACCTGTAGGGACTGAGGATGTTTGAGACGGCCCTCATGTAGTCAAAATCCCACTGTGGTCCCAGAAGGTTCAGGTCATGACAGAGATGAAAATTGAATCACGCCCCTATCTCTCCCATTCCGTTAGCACTGGGAGGAGGTTCAGGTGTTGCAATTGGGATTTATTTAGCCTAATTTTAGGAGTCTTCAAAGGCAACATGAGCCGACCTATCTGGATTCCCATTTTAATCAACGAACAGAAGTAGGTGTGTCTCATGCTTCAGGTGTCTGTCTTGTATCCTTGCACTACTGATTTCTCTTCATTGGCTAAAAGGGAGATCTAGATAGTTAGCTTGTCTGTGGAACTATTCCCAGACAAATGAAAGTCACAGTAGGACCCCTTTTGCCCGATGACCCTACTCCTCAGAGTATAATTTCTGAAGAGAACTATCGCTCTGGCTGGCTCATTGTTAGATGCCAGTTAAACAACCAAGATGTGGGAAAATTATTTCAGAAACAGCCCTGCGCTGGACACAGGGAGCGAACTCCCAGGCTGGTTTAGCTATGCTTCACCACACATCACTTTGGACTTTAGGACATTCCTGTCTTACGTGGGGTTGGTGCAAGCACAGTGTCCTGTGTGTGGACTGCTGTTAACGTAGAGCACAGTAAGTTGGTTAATTCTCAGGCACCACTGTAAAACTGTTGATTAGATGCAGATGAGCATGTTGTGGAGATCCCTGAATTAGTGCTGACAGGAACTGGCATGTCCAGAAGGCATCCCACAGAACCCTTTTCTTGTGGAAACTAAATCCTGAAGCCCTGGTACCACTTCCAGGTCCCACGCCAGAGCATGTATGGCCAGGCTGGGCACCTCTCTCCAGGCACTGCACGAGGCAGACATGCTCATTGCCCACTTTCTAGGTAGCCACGTCTGAGAAGATACAAGCCCACCTGAGGAGACAGAACTTGAGTAGACACAGAAGACACATGTCTTTTTCTTCCCTGCCATGTTGAAAAATAAGCTCTTGTCAAAACTTGTTGATTTACCATTATTTTTAAGGTTTTTGTCCCCTTCCAAGCACAGCTGATTTCCTATTGCTTGCAGCATATTTGAGAAATTTGCATGCAGCTCGTTCTTTGTCATGTTGAGGTCTCTGAGTTGTGTCCTGTAGACCTTGGGAATCTGGAAAACTGAAATTCACAATAAGACATTTTCCAGTGCTATCCTTCAGAAAGGGTGGGATGTAGATAGGGAATGCCTTAGCAGATCATTAAGGATAAATGAAACATTTGGGATAAATGTTATTCCTCCCTGAACAGTTGCATGTAAGGTCTGCAGAGATGGAGAACATTTGCATAGTGGATTTCTTATTATTTGGCTGTGAGTGAACAACAAAATTAAAATGTTATTTTTTTATCATATATTTCCATTGTGTATCTTTTTCTTATGTTGGTTTCCAGGCTGTGCTTTTTTCCTAAAAATGTAAACTTCAGCTCTGGATCACAGTGGAAATATTGCAGATGGGAGGTAATGGGCATGACCTATTTACTGTGACACAAAGTTTTTCCCTCCCCTTCAGATCCAGCATTATCAAAGAGGAATTCGCTCCATTGTTAGTCACTGCAGTAGGAATATGGATACAGTTTTTTTGGAGACCAGACAACAGCAGCCAGGGCAAGCAGTGGATCTCCTACTCCACTCCTTTCCAGCTCCCCTCCATGTTGCTCATTTTTAGTCCCATCATGTCAAGAAGAGGACAAAGATGCTCTGGGAAGGGAAAATAGGTTTGCCTGGCTGCCTGTTCTCAGCTGAACGAGAAATTGCACCAAAAGGGCATGTCAGTCTGATATTATTCAGTAGCTTGAGCTCCCCAGTAAACAGAAATGCATTAGTACTTACACAAAATGGAGAGGGTCACCAGCGCCACCAGCAATGCCAGGCACAGCACCACCAAAATCAGGACTACTGGCCAGGGAGGGCGAGATGAAGCAGGAGGAGGCCCTGGGAGGAATTCAGTCATGAAATGGCAGTGCGATGCTACAAGGATGTTGAACATATTACCTTACTATATTGCAGGATCTTTGTGGTGCATTGGTCAATAAATAATTGCTTTTACTTTTTGGTTGTATATCCCTGCTGCAGAGTCTTTGCACACAGCAAAAGATGCCCAAACAAAGATGCCCAAGTAAGACAGTGAGAGATCATGGCAGCTCAGTGCAGAATGTGGACAGCCTTGGGCTTTTCAAAAGCCATAGACTGTGGTGGTAAAGATAATGAGAAAGCAAGGTATTGGAAAAATCTAGAAAGTTGATTGCTCAAAGCTGAAAACAAATGTTCACTGCAGAGTTGTGGTAATTTGTGATGTGCAGCATCTATCTGTGGTAATCTGTTTAATATGAGTGCTACAGTAAACTCTCTAAGACTTCTAGCTAGGAATTCATAGAGAATTTTTCGGTAACAACAGTTACAAACTAGATACAGAAATGAGTGCCCAACGAGGAGAAAAAGCAATGATCTTTTCCTGAGTAAAGGAAATTTTAAGCATGTCAGTCATCCAAAAGAGACCCTGTTCATAGGAGCTGGAAGATTTCATAGGCTAAGATGCACTGAAAGAGGGAGAAAAAGCATTCAGTTTGCTAAGGAAGCACTAAATCTAAGGCATATATTAACGTTGTCACTATATGGGCTTTGTGGAGAGCTGCAACCATTTTGACTTAATCCAACAAAGGAGTAAAACGGCAATGTGAAGACGAAATTGCTAGCCTAGAAAAGGGAAAGCAGTATTTAGAACTGGGGAGTGAATTTCTGAAGTAGAAACTGAAATTTAGCACATTGAGCTGAAGGAACAGGAATGGAAACTATGAAGTGTGCCTCTCCTACAAATAATCTGTGGTCAGCTTCTGTGGTGAAGTAAGCCTTGGGCAGAATGTTGTGCAAGATCTCACCCTACAGAAACTCAAGTAGATGAATATCCAGGTGAAAGAAGATCAAGCGATGGATGTTGCCTTGAACCGGTACATAGATCACTGCTGGCTTATATTCAACCTCCCATTTACCATAAACCACAGGATCTTTCCAGCTTCCCCAGCCAGCCTGCTCCCAGTCTGTACCACTGCCTGGGATTAGTCCAGCCTCAGTGCACAACAACTTGTGGAGCTTCATGGGGTTTCTGCTCACTCAGTCTTCAGGTTTCTCAAGGTTCCTCTGTTTTGAAGCTCAACTGCTTGGTAGCATCAGCCACCACCCCTAGTTTAGTATCGTTATAAATTTGCACTCTGTGTCATTTTTCAGGTTCTTGACCAAGATATTAAGCAACATGGGCTCAGTATCAACCCCTGAGGGACCCCTGCAGGACTCTACCACCAAACAGATGTTAAGCCATTAGTTACTGCCCTTTGAGCCTGGTACTCCAGCCAGTTTTCAATCCACCTAACAGTCTGCCATCCAGCCCATAAATTCCTCAGTTTTAAAATGACAATACTCTAACAGACACTGACAAAAGCCTTGCTAAATATATATTACATTTGCCACCCTCCCTGCACATGCATTTCATCACGGAATGCAACCTCAGTCTAAGGAAGTACTCTAACTATTTGGTATTGCACAAAAAAGAAATACCCAGGCCTTTCATAAAGAGAAAGAACATCTCCCTTCTGCATTATTTCCCAAAATCTGACCTCACAGGCATACGACAGATACACTCAGAGATATAGCCTGCACAGGAGAATCATGTACTTTATAGATCCTAATAAGACTTAAGGAAGCATTGACTGCTGAGCTGCTGGGACATACGAATATTTTTAAGGTCTTCTTCTTAAGTGTTTCTGTACATGTTCTGAAGCTGAATATATTATGTAATAATATTATGTACCTACCTTTCTGTCACTTCAGTAATAGAAATTTGACTCCCCAAGGCAGGCTCTAAATAGACGTATATAAATTGCAGCGAAAGGGCAAAAATAAATTGTTCCTACCCCTACAAAGTCACAGCCCCAAGCTGAAGACTGAAAGCATTGTAGTCCATGCTTCCTGGATCTTTTAGATGAGAAGAGAAAAAGATTTTGTAGTTTGAAAGTGTGATTTCATAAACAATACAAGATATTTTCTGGGCAGCGATATGAACGAAGACCAGCAGTAGTTTTAGCTTTGGCTGCTTTAATTAAAGTATTGCCTTAAGAGTTTCTTTAAGTACTGGTTCCCTGTACTGTACTTTCTAACTCCACACTGCTTCTGCTACACCTTCTGCATGGCTGAAGGAGCCTTGCACTGGGTCCTCCTTTCTGTACAGTACTCCCGTTGCTCTCGAATGGATATATTTATTCATTGTGCTTGTTCCAATTTCTTGTTTGCAAAATAATCCACAGGCTGTGCTGTGCACTCTCAGAACAGTGCTTTCTCATCACAAAATATATGTTGTCTACCCTGGGACGTAGAAGCAGGACATCTAGAGTTGTGTGAGGATACTGGTGTCATTTGACATTAAAGGAAAGGAAGCCCAGAGTTTAACACAAAGACAGTTCAGATTTTTACTATTATTTTTTTTTTTAGCCCATGAATTATGATAATTTGGCAATGCTCAAAACCATAACATAAAAATGTTCAAAAAACATATGTTCAAAAAACATGACATATGTTCAAGAAGCATAACAGTGTTTGAAACCACTGCTCTTTGATACAGAATTCCCCAGAGAATTCCTTCTGAATCACAAGCACGTTGTCCTGCTATTTGTAAACCTCTGCTCCAGAGCCCAACCCCACAAACAGCTAGCACTTTCTATGTTCTTTGTTCCCATGAGTTGCATCACTGAAATTTAGAGTTCACCTTCACAATTTAACACAAATTAAGCAAAATTAATTTAATTTTAAATTGGTAAAATTAGTAAGTTACTACTTAAAATATAGAATTTAAAATGCCTTCATCTCTTTAATAGATACAGACATTTACAGTGCCTTAATGCAGGCTAGAGCTTCAGAAGTGAAATAAAGTCAGTCAGTTAAAGCTAATGCACTTCTAAGCTTGAGTGAAAATGCATGGAGACATTACATGGAACTGTAAATTACTTGAAGTTAACTCTTTTGAGATTTAGACAATTAGGACTATTTGCGGAGCTTAGTATAACTCTCAGTAATATGCTTTTCCGAGAAATAATAAGACCAGTATTTCAGGTATACCTTTCAAACTCTAAAAAATTTCAGGCAGAAATGACAGTAACAAAAAACTGGATACATTTATAACTAGTATAACTTTTCTGATAGTAACAAAGTAATTAAAAGTATTTCCCATCTTATCTACTTTAGCAAGAATATATCATAAAAGCATCATAGATACTACACCTTTTCCCTTAGTATCTTCGGGCTCTGTGATATTATCCACTTCATAGCTGTTTCCAAATTTCAGACTAGCATATGTTATTTCTTCTGTCATAGCTGGTGAAGAGAAAAGCGCCAGAATAAAAAGGTAGAAAAAGATCTAGCATTTGTAGCTGGCTAGAAAAAGATCTAGCATTCAAGCTAGGAAGTTAATCTACCCGTTGCGGGGGTTCCTTATATTGGCAGACCCAAATGAAGCAGCAGAAACATCAAGATCCATCTGAGCTTCCTCAACCACAGCACTGCCAAAAAATGTTCCTCTCTCACCCATTGCTATATTCTCTTTCTTCCTCTTTACCTCACTTCTGCCCTCCCTGACTGGCATATATTTCTTTCTGCCATTATTGCAGGAAACGCAGCCACTTTTGCAGAACTCTTTTCATTAGAATTCTTCTTCTTTTGGACAGACAACACTTAATTACCGACTACATCAGGCTCAGGCTTGAAACAGGGAATTTAGCAAAATGTTTTACGGCTTTGAAGCTGTCTTTTAGTTTGGGCAGCATTGTTCAGTAGCAGATTTGTGATCACACCTCAGCTTCTCTTTCCTACTGGAATCTGGGGAAAGCAAACCAGAAGGTGGGCTTGCATCTTAAAGCTGGCAAATGGTGCTCTCATCCAAAAGAAGTAAGCACTTGTGCTCGAGGTTGTCACCTCAGCCAGGAGATGTCAGGGTGTTGGCTCTTGCCTTCTGTGCCACCCTCCCAAAGTGATTGTTTGGCCTGGAAGCTCAAAGGCACCAAACTAGATGCACCTCTTCACAAAGGTGACCTCTCGGAAGATATCTTCTTCCACTCAGTTTTCTGGTAGTCATGTTTTATTTCCATTTCTGCAATAATTTTTTTCATTCTTTGTTTCTCCTCCAGATCTATGGCATGAGGAAAAGCGTACACTAACACTCAGATTTTGAGACTGCACAGAAAAGTGAGTCTTCAAGAAAATACAATTCATATGTCTCCCTCACAGAGACGGACACAGCTGTAGAAACTACCTTTCTCTGAAGGGAACAAACAATCCTACAGAGGAAAAAGGGATGATAAGGAGACCTAGTTAGCCAAGGAGGGAGTATATGTTTCGTTACATGAGGAATTGGCCACCTGCTCTGCTGCTGTGTCACTACATTTCTCTGGAGACAAGCAATTCTTTGTTATCCTGGTAGGGCAGTGCTTTGCTGGACTGTTGCTATTATCCAAAGAGTAGCGTAGGGCAAATTTTCTAACATCCAACTAATTTTGTCAACAGCATAACTGAGACCATGAAACAGGATCTTCTAGAGCAAGAACAAAACATTCAATTGATGCCGAAATATCAGTGATTTTATGTGGAGCAGAAAGGCAGACAGACACACTCCTTGATGAAAGCAGAAGCAAGAGAATAGATTATCTAAGGAGTTTTACACAATTGTCATGATGTGTTTTAACGCTTCCACAGTTGTGAAACCTTAAATGTGCATGATGAAAGACGGATGTCTGGAGTTCCTGGTACAATTTTTGCAATTTAAGAAAAATGATGAATGGAATGGAAACAGATTAGGCACACACATCACCACCTGAAGTGACAATGTAAGGATTACATACACTGTTCTACTCTGTGTTAGGAGAGCAAAACATTCTGAAAATGAGCAGGAGTATGAACTAATCCTCCTTTGTACTTCCGGACCTGCGTAACAGACTTAGGCTTTAAATTTTTGCTTTCCCTGAGAAAATTAACCAAACATTATTCTTTATATCAATGCTAAAATCAAAATGATTAGTCTAAATTAACAAAAGAAATTTGGATCATTAAAATACTGGAACACCTATGTAGATGGAACATTAAAAAAATACATTTAATACAAAATATCACAAAGCAAGCAAAGGTGTCAATAAACAAAACTCTACTAAAAATCAACTTGACCTGCTTGGGGATGGGGGGTTGTCATGGTTTTGACTGAATTGACCAACCAGAATGACAGATGACCCTTCCCTCCCCCTGCCCAAGGAGAAGAGAGGAGAGGAAGAGATAAGAAAGAGATTTATGAGTTTAGAAAAAAACTAAACTACTTTAATGAAAATATAAATAAATAATGAAATACTAAATAGTAATAAGAAAAGGAAAAAAAATGGAAAAAAAAAAGTATACAGTATATATAAAACCGTATCAAGCTCCCAGGATGATGATCATGTCACCAGCAGGCACAGGGGAAAGCCCCAGGCTGGACTCGGTGATGGACAAGAGCCGGATTCCGGATCTGGAGTCAGGAACGCTCGGATCAGGATCAAAGGCAGACGAACAGACAGGGTCCTCCTCGGACGTCGGCCATCGAAGGAAGAGAGTTGACCCTTTGACCTCTCAGCTTTTATACTGAGCATGATGTGGATGGGATGGAATACCCTGCTGGTCAGGTTTGGGTCACCTCTCCTGTCCGCTCCTCCCTGCAGGTGGGACCCCTGTACGCTTTTCCGCTTCCGACCCTCCAATGGGGCAAATAACAAATTTGCTTGACCTTGGGTGTGATAGCAATAAGTATAAGCAAGGGCCTCTCTGCACACCATTCCTTGGTATAATCAGGTCTTATTTCTGTAAGACTAAATAGTTTGTGAACAATATGTTGTTAATTTCAGAGTTTAGTTCGTTAGAAAAGGCCCAGCTAAAAAAGTGAAATTACTGAACAGAAAATTATTTCTGTTTTACCTCAAACCAGGACAGGGGTTTGAGTTATTTTTTTGTTTTGTTGGCTTTTTCCCACAAGTGTGCGTGTTTAGGGAAGTGGTAAAACATGTTTATTTAAAACATGTTTATTTGTAAATACCTAAAATGATCCACCAGCTTTGTGTACCAAAATAAATCTGGAGCTTTTGAAGGTCCCATGCTACATCCTCTTTTAGGCACTAAGTTAAAAGATTTCAACTTTCAGAGGATCTTCATTAACTTAAAGGAGGCAAGCCAGCTCCCAGTACCTCTGAATGCTGTAATGTTTTCATGTAGGCATTAAGAAAAAACCCATCTGTATAATTAAATCCTTTTATTTATTTATTGCATATTGTAATTTAACATTTGACTAATCCTCCAGACAATCAGAAATTATAACCATTTAAAAGAAACCATACATATGGTCTAAAATGAAGAAAGTAAGTTGTGGCTCTAACAGAAATTCTGTACAGTCATCCTATTGCAATAAGACCACTGGTCAGCTGAGAAATACTGTCTCTTCTCCATTTCTTAACTGACCCTTACACAGAGTGATGAAACTTCTGGCTGTTTGAAGTAATAAAATATTTTAAAATGGCATAAATGTGAGAATTTCAACATTTGCTTGATCTAGGCAGCTGAGTCCAACAGACTTCTGGACTTACAGGAAGAAGCCCCTGCTGTTTATTTAGTTGACATTTAATTTGTTGTGCTGCATCTCAAAATGTGAAGATCTGGAAGGCTGAAAACATCGCTTGGTAGTTGACAACGCTGAAGGTAAATAGGAGAAAGATTTCTTGACTGAGTCTAAAACACAGAGTGTTTCTAACTTGTTGTAAGCAAATATGGCTACAGTTCATTCTCCAACTCACTCTTAAGGAACAGGGAAATCAAAATGGGGTGAAACCCAGTAATGCAATGGTAAGGCCACATACATGGGAACTGGTAGCCAGAACTTTCTGAATCAGAAATGGCTCAAAAAATGAAGGACCTGAGTATAATAATATTTCCCATGGCTGTGAGTAGGAACTAGGAATATACTGTGGCTGTGAAGATCCTATACCAGCTGCATCAGAGGAAGTATCTAGAGCAAAGACAGTGAAATTTAAGTGCTGGCACATAAAGCACCAGTGGCACTACACCCAAAATACTCTGCAGCATTGCTCTGATCACCAGACTTTAAGAAGTATATGATCTGTTTGGAATACGTGAAGAGAAGGACTATCTGTAAAAACAGTCAGATAATCATTTTTTATTGTATTTCAGGAGACTAAATGATCCTGGATTGTTCATCCTTACTAGAATAGACAAATGAAGTTATTGTACTCAAGTAAGGTCCTTGTGTTCAATAATGTCTGCCCAAGAGAAAAGGATTATAGCCTAGTTTATATTTTAAACTGTAAATTAGAACAAAAATATCTTACACAGGATAAGTGAAATTCTGTAAGTAGCTTTCAGATGGGAATATTCATTATAATTCAACCCTCCAAGTAAGCTGATTTTCCACTTTCATATTCTGGTTTGGAAAAATAGCCCTTTCCCAAAATACAGATTGATAGTCATACACAAGGTTCATTAATTGCTACTGTACTCATAAAAACCCATGCAAAATCAGATATCACGGGAAGGATCCATAACACAACTTTTTTTTTAAACTAAACCAGAAGCCCGCTATTACAAAAGTAAAAAAAAAAAAAAGCAAACAAAGGAACCAAAAGAGTCTGGAAACCCAAAAAAACCCACATAACAAAATTAGCTGCATCCCTAAACCTCACAGCTGCTCATCTAGGCATGTAATATACCACAGTTGAGGCAACATATGCCTTCAGAAGAGCTGGGAAAGTGAAAAAAGTGTATCAAATCTGCTGTAATACACTCAAGTCAACTAACTGTGCATAAGCACTTCTAAGACTCAACAGAACAGAAAAAAACCAGTGCAAAATAGAAGGGAAGCTGGAAAGACTAATAGCTCAGAAGACTAATAGCTAAAAGTACTGTTTGGAACAATTAGTTAATCTGCTGTGAAAGCTGGTCACAGGATGTATATGGACCATTTGCATCCTGTGAGCATGATAAACTTTGGTAAATGTCTTCCTACCAGAAACAGAGACAAGCTGGTGCCCAGGCTCTCCTTCATCTGGAGTCCCCTTATGGTTAAAGCATCTCCGGTCAGAGAGAGACCAAAACGGGAGTGCAGAGAACGGCCGTACTGGTGACAGGAATGGGAGGCCTCTCCTAGAGAAGGAAGTGTGCAAATTTTGTCTCATTTAGATTGGCAGAATGCCAGCTGGAAAAGGAAATGGTTGGCTTCTTATAGATAAAGAGGGACTAAACATCAGTGGGAAATGAGCCATTTAGATCTGTGTGATCTGACATACTCTGCAGAGGCAATGACCGCAGCTGGAGCAGCAGGAGAGGACGCCCTCAGCTCTTCTGCATCCTGCTCCCCATAAGGGCACCACAATGTCACATGAGCAGTTTACTAGAGAAAATAGAGCCACCGTTATTTGTGGTTTATTCTATTGCATGGAAAACAGTAGAAATAGTAGAAAGAGAGAATTTCAGCCCTTTCTGCTAAGTCTGGCCCTGTATTTCTGAACACTGCTGAACAGCAAGAACATACTTCCTGCTGCTCTTCAGTTCAAGCAGAAACTTCAGCTAGTGACAGACCCTGGTGCAATTTCAAGTAACCTTGGTTGCAAATTGTCAAATCACATCATGACTTTCTGAGGTTCAAAAAGCTTGAAGCCACAGCTCTAATAATGTTTGAATCTGAGAAACCAACAATCAAAGGATTGGTCTTAATTGTTGGAAAGTTTGAGTGCCTCCAGCTCTGATGATCAACCCATTGATTAACTAGTTCAGTTGATGTTTTCTTTTGTACATCTCCTCTATTAGATAATGCTGATCTGCTTATTTTTTTTTTTCTCTTTCCCCATCTTTTTTTTTCTTTCTTTTGCTTCTTCTTAGTCTGGAATTCTGCTTCCCTTTGTCATCTCAAGAGTTTGGGTTTTTTTTGTCTAAACAATTTACCATGCCTCCCACTGTACAAGTATTTATAATGTGTCGTATTTTGATAGAAACCTTTTCAGTGTTATTCAGTTCAAAGAACAAAAAAACTACAGAAGTGGTATTTGACACAAGCTTAAGAGCAGCAGGGTAGGATAAATTTCTGGTCATCACCTGAGTCATTAAATTCAAGAAATTACTTCGGGATATTATACTTCTCAGAGGAACAATGAGTTTCTGCAGTCCCGAACAGGTCTTCTTTGGGAAATGAGTTTTAAATTCCCTTTTCCCTCATTAAAAATAAAAATAGGAAAAATCAGGGAGACAAAGATCACAGCCAACAATGTCTAGAACACCTTTTATTAATTAAGTTATTGATAGACCCAAGCTGTGATTGCAAAAAGCAGGCGGCTATTCACAAAACCCATTCTCTTCCTCCCCTCGTGCAGTTCACACACTCGTTCATAGCTGCCTGGTCAGAGCAGCAGCCGCACGGCTGAGAACAGGAGGACACTCAGCAGCGAAAGGGTGTATTGACACACTGTTGGCTTCTAGGCAGGTGTTCATAAAGTCTCTCAGAGGGCCCTGAGTTTTATCAGATGTACACACAACCTTGTAGCCCACGTTGGGACAGCCTGGGTTATTCTGCATGTTGTAGGTGCTGGTGCGTGCTGGTGGTACAGATTTAGCAGACTGTTGGTATTCTGGGATGACCAGGTATTGCAGCTCCAGCAGAACTCCTGGGATCCAGAACTTACCAGTCCTTGGGAGGTTTTTGCATAGTACCTCTCAGCACATACTCTCCTCCTCCTTGTCTTGCTGTTTTCTGGTAGCTTCTTCTCCATCAACAACCAGTACTTATGGGGTCCATTCATACAAGCACCCACAAAAGGCCATTTAGGGCCACCCATTGAATTTGTTTCTCTTGCTTTATTCTTCACCACTCTTTAAATTAAAAATTATAGTGTGGGTTACTAGGTAACATTCTTAGTAAACCCATAAGAGAATTTTACATCCCTGAACCATGTATATCAGAGAAGTACACAGCAAGGGGTGTGTCAATGCCAATGATGCAACAAAAGGAGGAGCTGCTTCCTGCGCTTGAGTAATGAAGGCTACAGCTTCCCATTGGTTCCTGTCCACCCAGTCAAAAGGGACATTTATCCCCTTATTTAGAGACAGACTCAATCACAAAAGAAGTCTCCAGTGCCCAAGAGATGCTTACACCTATTTTACAAGGCTGGGGCAACAAGTGAAGAAAGCCTTTCACAGGTAGGTAAGAATGCCAGGCAGAGAGAAATGAGCTACCCTCTAAAAATAAAAGTTTTTAAGCAAATCAGTCACACCAGAAAACAAAGTCAGGAAAGACAAAAAAAAAAAAAAAAAAAACCAAACCAAAAAACCAAACCAAAACCAACACAAACCCCCCATCAATATAAGATAAAGGAAGTATGATTACAGTGTACTATCTTGCAAAATGTCTGAAATGGAGACAGGACATGAAACTGCCAAGAAAAAGAACTGAAGGCCAAAATGAGCTGCTCTTCCAGGGCTGGGCTGGCCTTCTCTGTGAGCCACAAAGGCAGGCAGTTGTGCAAAGGGAACAGGCAGCATGTACTGGGGCTGAAGCCCCCGTGTGTCTGGTTTCTGTGCTCCAGTACTTGACATATGAGACTGTAGACATGGACCAGGAAATTTCAGAGCGGCACATTTCTCCATTGCATATTCTCCAGACTGCCAAAGACACTCTGAATCATAGAATGGTTAGAGTTGGAAGGAACCTTAAAGATCATCAAGCTCCAACCCCCCTGCTGTGGGCAGGGACACCTCCCACCAGACCAGGTTGCTCAAAGCAACTGGACCTAAGAAACTCCTCACAAGCATCACCATCTGCAAGGCAGGGACACACCAAAGAAAGAAGTCAGTTGCCTCACCTCTCAAGAAGAGGGATATTAAACAATCAGCCATAAGAAGGACTGCACATGAGTGTCACCTTCAAGTGTGATGAAAGCAAAAACTCTTGCCCCACGCTGGCAAGGCAAGGGCTGTCCCACGTGCAAGGCTCTTGCCAAATCCAGTGCTATAGTCTAAGGGTACAATAAAAGTCCTCGCAATGCCGTGCTGGGCCTGAGGCATGTCTCGCAGGTTTTAGGCAGCAAAGCATAAAGAGGGAGGTCAGGAGACAGCAACTGCCTCTCACCCAGTGGGGGAAAGCACCCTGTCATTTTAGAGTTTTGTTTAAACAGTGACACCAGGCCCTGGCCCAGCAGCGAAGAGTCCGTGGAGGGATTGCTCAAAGTCCCTGTCTGCGTTTTGGTATTGAAACATGTAAGTCCCAGAGCCGAAGCAAACCTCTTCTGCTCTTGGACTCCTGCAGTCTGTTCTTCCAGCTGGAAGGTCCTCCTTGGAGTCTTCCAAGTTGCAGTCCAGCTGCACCCCATAGCAGGCAGCTGCCCTGGACCTTGGGGGACAGGCAGTAGGAGGGAAGGCAGGATGGGACATGTGGGCAGGATGGATGTCCTCCTCTCAGATCAGTCAAGTTTGCCAGGCCTCCTTGGACCCTGGCTAGAGAGTGCTCTGTTAGCCACTTCATTTAGAGTTGGTGTATTGGCATCAGATCCTCCCCAGACCATTGTTGACAAAGAGTGGGAACGCACCAGTGTATTCCTGAGTACTCTGCACAAATTTCCACAACATAGGTTGCTGGCATGGCATGTCATCAGGGTCTATAATCACCCACCAATTGCTATAAATCGCCTCTCGCACAGCCAGTTCTCTCAAGTACTTAATACCTTTCTCCATGGTTATCCATTTGCTCAGGTGGTGTCCTGGTGTAAGGTATTGGCATTCAATATCATCCTTTTAAAGGGATATCTGCACTTTACAGCTGACAAAAGTCACCTCCAGAGACCAAGAGTTTGTGGCTTTCTCCCAAGCGCCTTGTTGATGCCTCTGTCTCTGGCCAGGTTTCCCAAATGCCTGGCTTCTTTATTGTCTACATCTATGGTATCAACCCTATTGGCCTTGACAGGCTTGAGAGGTGGGCCCATGCCAATCTCATGAAGTTCAACAAGGCCAAGTGCAAGGGCCTGCGCCTGGGTCAGGGAAATCTCAAGCACAAATACAGGCTGGGTGGAGAATGGATTGAGAGCAGCCCCAAGGAGAAGGACCTGGGGGTGTTGGTTGATGAGAAGTTCAACATGAGCCAGTGTCCTGGTGTGAGCAACAGAGGATTAATATCTCTTTCAGTGATTTTACATTTCAGTAAGATCTTTTATAATACTAGGGAAAAGTGAATTTTTAGAAAACTCTAGTGTCTGAATTTGTGAAAATATTTTCTTTATAGCCAGCTTAGGTATGTGGGTTTCAAGGTCCCAGTGTTTTTAAGCTAGCCAGGTGCAGGGATGAGGAGGAGCAAGACCCAGACACTTCACCCAAGCTGGCCAACAGAGCTGTTCCATAACATGAATGTCACATTCAATATAAATTAGAAAATTTGTTGAGTAGTTTCTGCTCTTCTATGGTGGCTGCAATCCTGAGAACTTCTTGCCCCAGCACTGGACCCCTGAGGCCTTCCCTTCCTCCCAAAGCAGTAGCACTCACAGTGTCCAACATCTCTTGTCCAGTGGTGGGAGTGCACAGCTTCCTACTGATGCAATTGGCTGAGTATAATCCTCATATATTTTATATTGGTGTCAGGATCGATATTGGTTATTTAGTATTATTAATGTTAATTATATTATGTGGGAATGAGGAAACTGGAGATGTGCTGCCGAGTGAGAGCTCGGCAAGGTGTTCTTTTATTGATGGGAAGGAAGCCTTGAGAACAGTAAAAAAAATGTCTTTATATGGTATTATTTGTGTGGTGGAAAACAGATAGCAGTGTAACTGTTTAGTCTAGGCGCGTAAACATTTAAATGTAGCCAATTGTATTGCTCACAATGGCATGTGGACATTCACTCACATATGAATGTCTCACAGACAGCACAACACGTGATCAAAAGATAGAAACTATATATGCTGAAAAAGTGAAACAATAAAGGTCTTCGCTTCACCCCCCCTGCAGAGTCTGTGCCCTTTGTCACCACAATATAGTATTATTCTATTAAATCTGCTTATATTTCAACCCTTGGTTTTCCGTGTTCTTTTCTGATTCCCTTTCCTGGGTAGGGAGGGGTCATCAGGTGATAGAATAGTTGTCTAAACGACAGTAAGTTGTTGCGGGTTCTTCAAACCCTAACAGCCAGCAATGTGTGCTGGCAGCCCAGAAACCCAACTGCATCCTGGGCTGCATCAAAAGAAACATGGACAGCAGGTGGAGGGAGGTGATTCTGCCCCTCTACTCTGCTCTCATGAGACTCCACATCTGTATTACTGTGTCCAGTTCTGGGGCCCTCGATGTAAGAAGGACATGGACCTGTTGGAATGGGTCCAGTGGAGGGCCACAAAGACAACCAGAGGGCTGGAGCACCTCTCCTGTGAAGACAGGCTGAGAGAGTTGGGTTGTTCAGCCTGGAGAAAAGAAGGCTCCAGGGAGACCTTATAGCAGCCTTCCAGTACCTAAAGGGGGCCTACAAGAAAGATAAAGCGGGGCTCTTTGTCAGGGAGCATAGCGATAGGATGAGGGGTAACAATTTTAAACTGAAAGAGGGGAGATTAGATTAGATACTAGAAAGAAATTCTTTCCTGTGAGGGTGGTGAGGCACTGGAACAGGTTGCCCAGGGAAGCTGTGGATGTCCCATCCCTGGGAGTGTTCAAGGCCAGGCTGGATGAGGCTTTGATCAACCTGGTCTGGTGTGAGGTGTCCCTGCCCATGGCAGGGGGCTTGGAAATTGATGATCTTCAAGGTCCCTTCCAACTCTAACCATTCTACGATTCTATGATTCCTGAGTCTTCCCCATGTGTCAACACCGCCTAAGAAGGACCCTCTCCTGGATCTTCATCAGAAGAATTCTCTCCTCTGTGTTCTGACTTGAGGTGGTCTTTGGTATAAGTGGCAGGGGAATGAACTGACGTCATTTTTTGTTTCCTGGTCACAGGAGTGACTTGTACTGGAGTTTGAGTAGCGGCGGTACTTGTCAGAGCAGCTGGGGTAGTGGCAGTACTCGTTGACAAAGCTGAAGTAGCTTGTGCTGGTACAGGTGGTGGAGTGGCTTGTGGGGTCTGAGTAGCAGCAGTGCATGTCTTTCACCACCTATTTCTGCACGGAAGTATGATATAAAACCCCTGAAACATATTCAGGAGAGTCAATACTAAAATCATGATTTTGAGGAAGTTAACGATCATTCCCGAAATTCTCAAGCTCTAGTGGAGTCATCTTGGGACAGAAAGAAGAGGTAAACTTTCCCAAAGGCAAAATTAAAAGTGTAGTTAGTAACAAAATCCACTAGGTGACGTCTGAGGTGTGCGGGTAAAATCACACAGATTTACCCTGGTAAAAGCCCAGATTATTCCGGCATAAATTGTGGTTTAAAACCATAGCCAAATAGCAGCACTCCGAACCAGACCACCGCAAACAAACACAAAGCACAAATGAATAAAAACACAACACATATAGCAGGTTAAGCAGCATTGCATCAACTAATTTTAAGGAAAACATTATAAAGACACGATATAATATTTCGTTCAAGGACAACATGCTGCGAGCTGTCTGTTTTCATTTCCAACCCCTTGAGACTCTCAAAGGAAAAAAATCGGAAACTCTCTCAACTGAACAAGCTGGAATTTGAACTACTCAAGCAACCTGTCAGAGCCCTGGTCGGGCCCCATGCTGGGCACCCATAAATCTGTTGTGTTTTAGGCTGGGCTGGCCACTAAATGAATGAAAGATGCTCTCTTTTAACCTCTCTCTCCCTTCACAGAAGAAAAGGGAGAGAGAATAAGGGAGAGGGACTTATGGATTGAAAAGGAAACGAAAGCTACTTTAATGAAATCTTAATAATAAAGAGAAAATATTATAATATTAATTTAAAAATAATGAAATATATACCCTATATATAGAAAGCCAGGACTGAGCTCCCAGGATGACTGGGATCATGTCACTGGCAGGCACAGGGAAAGTGTGAGGCATTAAAAATCAGATTATATCAATGGTAAGAACTCTGGGAAAACTGGAAAGCAACAAGAATTTACTATTAATACCAGAAGACAAATAGCGTGCATTCTTGCTAGTGGTACAGGCATTTGGAAACACTCTATTTCTGAAAGTACCTCATTCACGAAGGATATTCATCTTCCTGTCATCCCAGAAATGGTTCCAAAACTCCACAGCTATTCCCAGAACACTAGGAAAGGCACAGCGCTGGGTCTGTGAAATACTGCTCTTATAAGAAGCAACATGATCTATCCCCTCTGCGCTTCTACTAGTGCAAACCAGGACAAGAGGAAAGCAGCTCCAGCTGCCACCCTTGAACAGGCACAGCCTCTGCATCTCATCAGGCTGCCACATACACTTACAAAGTCATCCCTGAATCACAGAGTATAAGACCAAACAGTGGAAAACTCAAAAAGACATGGGAGGGAGATGAGGCAAGGGAGAAGACCTGGCTTTACTGTTTGAGTTGAAAGTGTGAAACTACTTCGGGCAATGTAAGGCAAGAGTGGGCTTCCAAAGGGGAAGAAGACAAGAAGAAGGTATTGGAAGATGAAGAATCAGACCCAACGTGTGTGCAAGAACAAGTCTTTCTTTTTTCGGGGCTTCTGTGGGAACTACTTGCAATGCCAGCCAGACTTTGGGGCTGCAGGCTTTCCAGGCCATTCTAGTGTCCAAAAAAGGTTTTTTCATTTTTCGGGACCAGGCTCAGAAACTGCCAAACAGCCGGAGGTGACTCTCACACCCAACATGTACACAAGAAGAACTGTGCCTTTTTTGGAGCTTCTCTGGGAACTATTTGCAATGCCAGCTAGACTTTGGGGCTGCAGGCTTTCCTGGCCATTCTACTGCCAAAACAACTTTTTTTTCTTTTTTTGGGACCAGGCTCAGAAACTGCCAAACAGCCGGAGGTGACTCTAACACCGAACGTGTGCACAACAACAACTCTTCCTTTTTTGGAGCTTCTCTGGGAACCTCTTGCAACGCCACCCAGACTTTGGGGCTGCACGCTTTCCTGGCCATTCTAGTGTCAAAACAACCTTTTTTCTTATTTTTCGGGACCGGCATCAGAAACTGCCAAAGGGCTGGAGGTGACTCTCACACCCAAGGTGTGCGCAAGAAGAACTCTTCCTTTTTTGGAACTTCTCTGGGAACTTCTTGCAATGCCAGCCAGACTTTGGGGCTGCAGGCTTTCCTGCCCATTCTAGTGTCAAAACAACCTTTCTTCTTATTTTTCGGGACCGGGCTCAGAAACTGCCAAACGGCCGGAGATGACTCTCACACCCAACGTGTGCGCAACAACAAGTCTTTCTTTTTTGGAGGTTCTCTGGGAACTTCTTACAATGCCACCCTGACTTTGGGGCTGCAGGCTTTCCTGGCCATTCTACTTCCAAAACAACCTTTTTTTCGTTTTTCGGGACTGGGTTCAGGAACTGCCAAACGGCCAGAGGTAACTCTCACACTCAACGTGTGCACAACAACAACTCTTCCTTTTTTGGGGCTTCTCTGGGAACTACTTGCAACGCCACACAGATTTTGGGGCTGCAGGCTTTCCTGGCCATTCTAGTGTCAAAACAACCTTTTCTCTCATTTTTCACGTCCAGGCTCAGAAACTGCCAAACGGCCGGAGGTGACTCTCACACCCAACGTGTGCGCAAGAACAACTCTGCCTTTTTTGGAGCTTCTCTGGGAAGTACTTGCAATGCCACCCAGACTTTGGGGCTGCAGGCTTTCCTGGCCATTCTAGTGTCAAAACAAACTTTTTTCATTTTTCGTGATCAGGCTCAGAAACTGCCAAACGGCCGGAGGTGACTCTCACACCCAACGCGTCCGCAAGAACAACTCTTCTTTTTTTTGGAGCTTCTCTGTGAACTACTTGCAATGGCACCCAGACTTTGGGCCTGCAGGCTTTCCTGGCCATTCTAGTGTCAAAAGAACCTTTTTTCAGGACCGGGCTCAGAAGCTGGCAAACGGCCGGAATTGACTCTGAAACCCAGCGTGTGTGCAAGAACAAGTCTTCCTTTTTTGGAGCTTCTCTGGGAACTACTTGGAATGCCACCCAGGCTTTGGGGATGCAGGCTTTCCTGGCCAGTCTAACCCTTGGTTAGGGTTAGGGTTACCCCCATATTGCCCCTCCAAAAGCCTGATGGGTCATATCGAGTGGTTCAGGACTTAAGAGCTATAAACAAAATAACTGAGGATCTCTATCCCGTGGTGGCCAATCCATATACCCTGTTAACAGCACTAACTCCAGATCTAACCTGTTTCACTCTGTTAGATTTAAAAGATGCCTTCTTTTGCCTCCCTCTCCATTAGAATAGCCAAGAATTGTTGCCTTTTGAATGGGAAAACCCACAGAGTGGGCTGAGGTCCCAGCTCACCTGGACGGTATTTCCTCAAGGATTTAAAAACAGTCCAACAATATTCGGAAACCAACTGGCAAATGATCTTGAAACCTGCAGGACCCTGCCTGGAGAAGGAAAGGCGTTGCAATACGTGGATGATATAGCTACGGAAACTAAAGAGATCTGTACGGACTGGACAGTGAGTCTGTTAAACTTTTTGGGGCTCCAGGGGTACCAGGTCTCCCAGAAGAAAGCCCAAACGGTACGACAAAAGGTGATTTATTTGGGATGCGAAATAAGCACAGGGCAAAGAACTCCAGGGCAAGCCCATAAAGAAGCAATATGCCAAACACCAAAGCCACAAACAATCAAAGAATTGCAGACTTTCTTAGGAATGACTGGGTGGT
>JAOXNO010000001.1:75489257-75518522 GCA_028565335.1 Limnodromus scolopaceus | reverse complement strand
CAGCAGGTCAAGAGAGGTCATCCTGCCCCTCTACTCTGCCCTGGTGAGGCCCCATCTGGAGCACTGTGTCCAGTTCTAGACTCCCCAGTTCCAGAAGGACAGGGAACTGCTGGAGAGGGTACAGCCGAGGGCTACAAAGATGATGAGGGGCCTGAAGCATCTCTCTTATGAGAAAAGGTTGAGAGACTTGGGGCTTTTTAGTCTGGAGAAGAGAAGGCTGAGGGGGGATCTGATCAATGCCTATGAATACTTAACGGGAGTGTGTCAAGAGGACGGGGCTGGTCTTTTTTCAGTGGTGCCCAGTGACAGGACAAGAGGTAACAGGCACAAACTTGAACATAGGAGCTTCCATCTAAACATGAGGAGGAACTTCTTTCCTTTGAGGGTCGCAGAGCCCTGGAACAGGCTGCCCAGGGGGGTGGTGGAGTCTCTGTCTCTGGAGGCATTCAAAACCCATCTGAACACATTCCTGTGCAACCTGCTCTGGGTGGACCTGCTTTGGCAGGGGGGTTGGACTAGATGTTCTCCAAAGGTCCCTTCCAACCCCATATCATTCTGTGATTCTGCTAATAACAAAGCCTCATTCCCTTTGGGCTAATATATTTTCTCTTCCTTCCAGAGCTACTGGCTCTCTGTAAGCCTTTGGCTTCTCTTTCACTACTGAGCACATCTGTATACACAGAATGGTCTTACAGCAAAGTTCTGAATTGTAAATGGCACAATCCTATTGCAGATCCAAGAAAGCACACAGTATTTGGAGACTGAAATAAGAAAGTTCATCAATCTTTTGGAAGTTTTCACTGTCCCTGTAAAAACTGAAGGTTCTTTAGAGAGCACATGCCTATGTGCATAAGCATAGAGGCACGTTGACTTGAACACTTGCAGAAGAAAGGGAATTTTTCATCAAGTCCAAATAAGCTTTTTCCACCCCTGAGAACAAGGCTGCAAACTGTTATAATTGGACCTCTGTTGTTTTTTATTTTGGTGTATTTAAAATTATTATTTCGGGTACTTCTAGTTTGTATAAAACATGCACTATCGTGCACATATATGCACATTTGTGGCCTTTTTTTTTTTCAGCTGAAAATGAAAAAAGCAGCATCAAAGCCCAGAATCAGCTTCCAAAATTCAGGGGCATTGCGTCTTAGTCACCTTTCCAAATTACTCAGCCCACAGTAATACTGTAAGACAGGCCCATTTGATTTCTCTGTGGCACCTAAGTGCCCCCGACACTCCTTTCCAGTTCAGCTCAGACTGCAAACCCAGCCTACGTCATCAGCAGCACTCAGTGTGTGACTGCCAAGAGAGGCTTGGAGCAATCCAGGGTAGGACAAGCCCAGCTCCACCTCAACATTTCCTGAGAACTACTTTAGATGGGGGCAGTACATGCATGCCCCCTGCCGAGATTTTCACGGTTACATTCAGAAAGCTAGACACCAAGGACAGCAGTTTCTGGAACACTGAAATGCCTGAGAAGCACAACTCCAATTTCAAAGAAATCCACGTCACTTACAAATTTCCTTGCTAAAAGTCTGCCAGAATCTTAAAACTGAGACAGTTGCTAGATAATTGCTGTATATCCTCATTTACCTCTTTAAATGAATTGTCAGATTTTCAAATCGTAAGAATACCCAGAGCTTGGGAAAGTTGGAAAACAGTATTTTCCTTTTGTCTTAGGGACAGGGCAGGAAGGAAGAAGGTCAATAGTGATAGACAAAAGTCAATATTAATGAACTTTTCCACCCACTTAGCACTAAGACAACAACTCCAGTTAGTCTGATCTCACAAAGTGCCTGGCACATGCTGCTCCTGCAAGGCGTATTATTGTTCTTGCAGTGACATGTTCCTGGCATAAAAAACAGGCAGTCTCAGTCTTCAGAATAATCTTTTCATCCTGAAGGATGAGCAAAGGAAAATAGGTTTATTAGCTGATGTTTATAGTTGTAGCAGACAAATAGTTCCTCATTTCTTCAGCCTTGTTATGTCCTTCCTCCTGCAGTCAGATTTTGCCGTTGTTTCAGAAACTGATGCCAATTTGTGCTATTGGCCGAGATGATATCTGAACCTTCTTACATTGAAATTTTGTAAAATACACTAGTCTTCTAATTAATCTCATGTGGTCCAGAGTAGCTCCAAGGAAACAGAAAGGTTTTGAGCCTCTATTTCTGTTACCTCCTTCACTTCCATGCATGAACAGATGGTTTTCCTTAAAATTCGCTATTGTCAGAATGGCGTCTGAATGCACAAAAAGTTAGGATGTGCTGGATAAGTGTTGCTAATGAGCATGGCTTACAGAGATATCAGCCTTCATCTAACACTGCCTGAACAAGACTAGTTTGACTCCACAATACCTTCAGAAGAGCAGCCTATAATCATCAGGCTTGAGAAACTAGGAGCCAACTGAAATGCAAATTTTTCTTACATCTTAGGTCCCAGCTTCAAATCCTGTTGTGACTCAGTTCCATTGATCACTTAGGGAGGAGATAATACCCTTGGAATCAAAATACATCAGCATAATAGGTATCACATTCACGAGCCTTAACACACACACTGTTATTTTCTGGATCTTGGCAATTACTCAAACCCAAATACTAGAGGATGGGAGGTCCCTTCCAGCCCAGACTATTATATGATTCTGTGACTCTGTCAATGTCACTCAACAGTGAAATCCCATTTCAATGGGTTAGGAGCAATTTGGAGCAGGAAAACTGCTGCTACACCAATAAAGAAGTTAAGATGAGGATGTGCAGCTGCTGGCCTGCTGCATATGGTTTACCTACAGCACTATGGTTTCCACAAACTTATGAGAAAGGTGGGACTCAGTTGCCAATGCCCTCTCCCAAAGAACAAAGGAGATGACTGCCATCTTGAAAATCTAATTGAAGCACATGAAATGACAAAATTACTGGACCCATATCTTGCCCCCTGCAGATTACGCTCATTCAGAGTCAGTAGCTGAATACTGGAGCACCTACCTGTACTGAACAATGACATATTTCCAGCTACACTTCTCCTGCTATGTAAGCACAAGTGCAGATCTGACTAAAAGCTGTGGACAGTAAGCATTATTCAGGCTTCAATCTGGATCTTCCCAAAAGGCAAGCAGCAGAACAGTGGAATAGCCTTCCTTGTTGGATGCTAGTGCTTTACAGCACTGACAAAGGCAACTCATAGAATGGTTTGGGTTGGAAAGGACCTTAAAAGGTCATCTAGTCCAACCTCCCCTGCAATGAGCAGGGACGTTTTCAACTAGATAAGGTTGCTCAGAGCCCTGACCTTGAATGTTTCCAGGAATGGGGCATCTACCACTTCTCTGGGCAACCTGTTACAGTGTTTCATCACCCTCATTGTATAAAATTTCTTCCTTCCACCTAGTCTAAATTTGTCCTCTTTTGGTTAAAAACCATTACCCCTTGTCCTATTGCAACAGGTCCTGCTAAAAAGCTTGGCCCATCTTTCTTACAAGCTTCCTTTAAGTATTGAAAGGCCACAATAAGGTCTTCTGGAGCTTTCTCTTCCCCAGGCTGAACAACTGTCTCAGTCTGTCTTCATAGGAGAGTTGTTCCATCCCTGTGATCATTTTTGTGGCCCTCCTCTGGACCCATTCCAACAGGTCCATATCTTTCCTGTGCTGAGGGCTCCACATCTGGACACAGTACTACAGGTGGTGTCTCACCAGAGCAGAGGGGCAGAATCACCTCCCTCAACCTGCTGGCCATGCTTCTTTTGATGCAGCCTGGGATACAGTTGGCTTTCTGGGCTTCGAGCACACATTGTCAGCTATGTCCAGTTTTTCATCCACCAACATCCCCAAGTCATTCTTGACAGGGATGTTCTCAATCCTTTCATCCCCCAGCCTGTACTGACACCACGGGTTGCTCCAACCCATGTACAGGACCTTGCAGTTGGCCTTGTTGAACGTCATGAGACTGACATGGGGCCGCTTCTCAAGCTTGTCCAGGTCCCTCTGGATGACTCACATGATTACTCTTGCACATTTCAAAGTATGAATAAGTTTCAAGTATGCCCAGTGCTGAAAAAACCAAACCTGTCAGTGCCACAGGTGTTGAAATGTACAGAGCAGATCTGCAAACAGCAGAAATAGACAGCATACAGAGCAAATCTCTTTCACTTATTTATAGAACGCTAACAGTTTTATATAACTCACTATCTTAATTAAAATTTTGAACAGGAGAGAGAATTGCAAACCCAACGCCAGATCAACGAGCTGGTGTTTGAAAAGAGTACTTCCTTTCCACCAATATCACAGCACTCAGCGTGTGTCCCATACCTCTGCTGCAGTTACTCTCTCGTTCACAGACCCTTATGTATCTACATAAACACAAAACACCAAAAAATGTTGCTTGCTTGCTCATCCAACTCTTTATGCAGGAGACAACTTTAACAATATGGCCAGCAGACCCCAAAGTTCTACAGCATAAGAAAATAACAAGTAGAGACACGGCTACATGAAAGGGTGGCAGAAGGAAAATAAACTAAAATAAAAAAGGAGTCCTCATCACACACCAGAGCTCTGTATGAAAAAACAGAGCAAAGTGCATCCTAGTGAACTTCACCAGTCAATCATCAATATTAGATTAAAAGAGTGATTTCCACTCTGTAAAGTTTTAATGCTGAGGGTTGGTCTTCTTTTCTGCTCAGAGAAACACCTACCAGGCAACGCCCCAACCTACTAAGAAGCATTGGGCTCAGACTATGGAGATTGCCCTGCTGACTTCTGCTTTTGGTTCTCAGAGGACAATGCTACAGTCTGGCAATAATGCAGTGCATTAAGTACTGTCTGATACAGCTTATTTTCTGAAGACAAACCCAGCAGAAACAATTTCCTGTGTTCTTCATACCTTTCAATTCCATTTTAGGGACACACTAAGGTAATTATTTTTATGTGGTTCTATTTAAAGCCTAGCTTGTCTGAAGCTGCAGGTGAAGACAGAGCTTAACCAATGCCACGTGTTGAAAGGAGATACAGTGACTTGGTGTATAAATATCAGAGCTCAGCTAACCAACGTGCAAGTCCTCCTTCTCCAACAAGATGAAGAGATCAAACTCCAGAATACAACCGGATATCACCAAGACTCTTGGAAAACATCTTTGCAGCATCTTTTTGCTGCATGTGAAACAGATTACAGATGCAGCTTTTACCAAAAACACACTCCCAGAGACATCTGTTGCCCCATGCCTGCTCCAGCCTGCTGACAGGAGATGTGACTATGGTCATCCCCTCCAATGTGCCGCTGGTCCCTCTCCTCTGTCCCCTCAGCACACTTCCCTGTCTCTCCCCTTATCCCCTGCCATTGCCTGCAGCATTTGCCAGTATTTACCCTGCTCAATTTGACTCAGGAACATCTACCCAGTGACAGCTTTGCGTTTAGTTTCCCTTTGCTTCCTGATTGCTTCTCCGTGCGCCTCGCACCACACCCATGGCCACCACTCCCAGTTCCTGGCAGTCCCAGGACAGCTGGGGACATCATTTGAAGAGCTGTGCATGATTGGTCCTTAATTACTGGGTTATCATCCGCAGATTGTGAAAACTGTAATCATTGTTTATAATTATGCTATTCCTGCTTATCTTGTAAGGGTGGTTCAGCAGTGTTCTCCCAGAGACCCAGCTACAGCTGCAGCATCATCTCCGTACCAGCTCTGCTGTGGACTGTGGTTGGAGGGCCTCGTTCGCCTCTGTACAGGAGAGTCCTGAGCTATGTGGCAGGACTTGTTCTTGTGTTCCCTCGGGAACTGCTATTTTTATTTCCCCCTATGCAGCCTGAACAAGAATAAGAAGGTTGAAACACAGCAGGGTAATCCAGGATTATAACGAATATACATCTGTCATTCACAGTAGCATGAGAAAACTATGTAGTGACTGGTGTCGGTACGGTGATAAGAGTTTATTCTTTCAGTTTCAGGATGTCCTTTTACTATCTGACTCTTGCCGGAGGGGCTCTGAATTCAGTAGTCTCCTTATTCATGGCAGCATTGGTCCCCAAGCAGGCTAGTTGTAGATTGGAAGGTGACACAACCTACTTCTAGGGATCTTCAGATTTTCCTTGAGTTGTCAGTGGCCCAAAGCATTTGCTTTCAGCACTGATCAAAATGTATTCACTGCTTCAAGAGGGAGATAAATTGTTCCTATCAGATTCAGGCAAATTGAAAATTAGAGTAGTCACTAACCTAAGAAAGTGATGGTTTTGGGCCTCGTTTATACAATTTAAAGCACTTCTACTAAAAATAAAGACGCATACAATAAAATGCAGACTTGGTCCACAGCTAGACTTTTTCTCCTATTCTAGCTGTTGCTGCAAATGTCTTTCTGAGGTTTTTCTCAGGTACAAAAAAGGAAAGCTCCTGCTTAGTGGTAAGGTGCCTCTGGAGGCATGGATTTCAGCCTAAGGCCTCCCTATAGAATCATAAAAGGGTTCAGGTTGGAAGGGACCTTAAAGATCATCTAGTTCCAACCCCCCTGCCATGGTCAGGGCACCTTCCACTAGACCAGGTTGCTCAGAGCCTCATCCAATTTGGCCCTGAACACTTCCAGAAATTAGGTGTATGTTCGGTTATGCAGAAACACGTGAGGTTTTCTAAGAACACTGAATTCAAATAGTATTTCAAAGCATTTCTTTGCTAATATAAGGAACCTTTTTTGCATTGTGGCCTTATTTTTAACAACTCAGCAGCTAGGAGTGGTAATAATTTCCTAAGATTTATAGTGGTGAATATAGAGTGAAAACATCCAATATAGGATGAATTTCAGCACTGGGCTGCTGCTGTTACCTATTCAAGGGAGCTGCTCATCAGGTTCTGCTGCTGTCATGAATCTGCTGTGGTGCAGCCAAGTGCTCCTGTAACATCAGGTCCCAACTACAGGCTGACTAAGAACATTCTAGTAATTAAAGTATGGAAATGGGAATCTTTATATTTAACACATTTTGATCAAGATCCAGACTCTTGACTGCACTGTATTTCACTTTCCCAGTCTATAGGCTTATTTTTTTCTTTTAGACAACAAAATTAGGATGACCTGTATTGCACTTCAGAACTTGCATGTCTTATCTAAGCCTTTCTCACTGAGGTCATTGTTGGTTAGTGACTACCCCATAAGCAGACCTGCAGACCTCAAATTGCTCAGTGTGAACTGCAGGTTTTCAGGTTAGTAACAGGGAAGAGTAACTCCACTGAGGGATGTAAATATATTCCCCTGATTCCTGCAGAGAAAACTAACCTTCCTGAATATCACACATCGTGCTCCCCTATTACTTGCTGTAACCAAAAGGCATTCAAAAGGACACAACAGAGACAGTATCTCTATTGCTAAATGCGTCCTCTTTAGGGAGAGATCTCTGATCAAACCATGTGATGCTAAGTGTCCTGTGTCCATCAACAGAAAGCTCTAGAACAGATTGGAGTGGCTGAATTGCACAGTATTAGGCCCAGGTCTCCTCTGTAAATACAGAAGTAACATGAGGGCTTTGCTGCAGTCCACAATGTTAAGTGGACATCCTGAGGTGCACAATAGAGGCATGTGGGGATGACTGTAAGTGTAAAGCCTACTGACAAAGCAAAAACGCGACCTACCATACTCTGGTCCAACCCATCATGACTATCAGTAGAGCCAAGCCATGAATTCCCTGCCATGTAGTAGTTCCCTGTCATGAATCATCAAGTAGTTCCCTGCCATGAATTATCTCCAGAACTGTACCTATGCTTCTTCCTGGAAGGAACAGGTTGGTTCATTCCAAAATTATAAATCCCTATGATATATCCCTATGATAAATCAACATCCATGCAGGGTGGACAAACTTGGAGACAGGTCATGGGAACCAAGTGCCTTGACAGTGCAGACAATATCCAGAAGGTGAGGTGCTAGCTGAAGGGGCAGGGAGTCACCGTGTGAGCTCTATCTGTGGCAGTGGTATTGCATGAAGGTACACAGGGGTGGAAAGTTTGTAAAACCCTCTTAGGGTTTTGTAGCGTCTAAGGTGTTTCTCCTGGAAAATGCAAATTCTTCAAGGGAAGGAGCTGCAGGGTGATCCCACTTGTTGGGAAAAGTGTCATGGACACAGAAAGTGCTTTGAGCTGTGGAGTCTTTGGTCCCTGGTCCCTGCAAGAATGATTGGTTCTTTAGGCAGAATGGTGAGGGATAAAAAAGCCTTGTTTTTGCTGTCTGAAGAGTCACTCTTGAAGGCTTCGCCAACTTTCCGTTGCTTACAGATTAGCTCACTGAGTGCAGCCTCTTCCAAAATTACAGTGGGTACCACAGCAGGTGCATGTGGCTACTGCAGTTGTTTTTATATCACCAGGAACAAGTTTTCAGCATCCCGTAAGCCTGTTAGATTAAATAACACACCTGAAAAATGTCTTGTACTAAACGGAAGTCTTGGAGTTGCAAGGCATCTTGGACTTGCCATTACTCATGCATTGTTCATAAGACTGGGAAATCCAGGTCTTAAAATACAAAGAGGGATGACACTGCTTTATATGGTATCGCTTATGTCTTTAAACTACTGATACTCCTGAATCACTGGCAGCCCACAAGACCATATTAACTTGTTCTCAGCTGATCCATGAGATCATCTGGTCTTTGTAGTGTTTTCACTTCGAAGTTTCATGATCAAGATGCCTGGTTACCTGCATGTGGTCTTTATGATTGTCTGGTAGTGTTTCACTGGACCATGCAACTGGGGACCTGTTGCTCTTAGGCATCCCTTCCGTCTCGATTCTAGCTGATGCTATAGTGAGGAGTGGGAACCTTTCCTGGCTCATGGACTAGCTACGAGTTCAACCTTAGCATACCTTGTGAACTGGAGCATACCTATATTAGCAAAGATCATCCCAGAGCAGGAAAAGCAGCAATGTTTTTAGACCTCAAGCCTGGTGTTCCTGTGATTATCAAATATACCTTTGACTTACAGGGTTTAGATGTTTCCAACAGGGCAAAGACGAGGCGATCCCATGAAATGGGAGAATGCTGCGTGGGCTAGTGTAAGGGGCCGGTGTGTTGTTCTCTTCTTAAAAAAAAGCAACAAACACCTAGATATGAAACCCAAATGAACTCCTTTAACCATAGAGGCTGGGAAGTTATTTAGAATCTGAATCTGGAGAGAACTGATTCTGATCCATTTTGGTTGTGAAAGAATACAAAATTTGAGATGCTGACATTTTAAAAAGGAAGCCCTCAAATCTGTGTCTTTATTTTATTTCAATTACTGTTTGCCTTTCTTAAGGCCCTGTGCATCAGTCTGCCTATTTCCACCTAAAGAAGCAGAACAATATGAATAAGAGAACAAGAAAAATAATGAAGACAGGAAATGTTTTCTACTGAAGGAAAAAAATATTTTTACCCTTTAAAAGGCTCCTTGACACAAGTTTTCATCCCTTGTGAGCAAGTGAAATACATGGTCATGGTCCCTTAAGATAAAGATCTGCAATAACCAAATCTTAAGTTAAATCAATATGTCGTTGGTTGCAGAATTTGAGCTAATTTAGAATGGCAGCAGTATAGTTACTGCTTCAGAATTACATTGTCCATAGATTGTTGTGTATTTTATTTTTTGACAAATTAGTTTTTGATATCAAATGGTTCATTTAAATACAGTAATAGTTAATGCTTATTAGATCAACTAAAACAATGCGGAATAGTAGTTTTTTTTTTTTTACTGCTCTTCTTGACCTCATCTTCTATCCTTCTCCTGATGTCTCCCTGTGGATTCTCTGGCAGGCTTCCTATTCCTGTTGTTTTTGAAGAAAGATTGATTATTAGCTTTGATTGCCTTTGCTAATCTTTTTAGAATCTTTTTTGTTCTGCCTTGCTACGTTTATGTCCTCCTATTTTCATAATTTAGAAACATCAGGGATTTTTCAAGGATGTCTATCTAAGTTTTGCTTTCTAGATAAAGAAAAATGAATGGTATTTCAAGTCTTTCATGCCATATGGGGTTGTAAGACTTCATTTTTCATATGCAGGGATCAAATACATTCCAGAAAGATGATGTTGACAGCATACTAATTAGTTTAATATCAGTCTTTCTGTAACAAAGATCTTGCAGGGACTTTACAGTGTGCTGTTTACTCTTTTCCATATAAGTCTTACAATGCTTATTACCTGATCTTTATTATTGAAGAAAATGAGCCATATCAAAAAAATGTTCCATCCATTCAATATGAAATGATACAGCATACTCTACTAACCACACAATGAGCTGCATGTCGCCAGCAAGCATTCTGAGAAATAACGTCACTTGCAAACCCAAGAAGCTTGCAGATGGGGGTATGCCTTGGAAGAGCGAAAGGCTGTGTAGGGAAATTAATCCAAAGTATCCAAACTCTGAAACGTATACAATACTATTCAGAGATATTTTGGCATTTTAAAAGAAAATGTTTTATCAGATTGCATTTGATAAATGTCTTGTGGGGAAGCATTTCTCAGATTACAATAGAATTTCCTGAGAAGATCACAGGCTAGCAAATAACCTGGGATGGTTGATGAGGGTATTTACATAAGTGAAGTGGAATCTGATGCTTTGGCTCCACATCTACCTGTTTTAGAGAAAGAATCCAGACAATGGAATAGGTATTGTAGTGTGGGGTGGGTTGTTTGTACTTCATTTCAGGTGAAGTCATGACTTAGAAAGTACTCCTAGTCCTTAAGTGTTATGCAAATGTTAAGTGGAGCCATAGAAGAGAAACAAGTAATTACGTATTACTCATTGTTCTGGAAAATCCAAGGCTTCACTGCTGAAAGCTGCTCCTATTGCCACTGAACTTCCTGCTATTTCTCTGACAGGAAGGAAAACAGGCACGACTTAGATCTGTATTGATTAAGAATTTGAGTCTCTTAACTCCACTTCCAGACTATGCAGTGTTCTGCATTGCAAATAGACATTCTTCGATGGTTTTATTTTCTAATTTGTGACTGTATTTGGTGTGTAGAATCTGCACATAGAGCTTTACTGGGCATTTTGGGACAGAATAGGGACACTGAGATGCTCTACACAAGCTAGCTGGGGTATTGGAGGTGGGCTGGTCACAACCTCATAGAAGTCTCTGTTGTGAGTGCAGCGTACATGCAAAACACTGAACTTAACTGCTCCCAGAAAGTGAGTGGGATAGAGGATGGGTGCATCTGATGTGATAAAATGGATTGGCAAATTCAACTTTATTTGAAAGAAAACTGATTTGTGAAAAACATAATAATTTTCCAATGCAAAAATCATCCCTCCGACTCATCTTGAGAAAGAATGAAGAAAAAAAAATTATATATGTGTATAAAATTTCTTCATAAGATGGAGCAAATGCAGTAACTTTCTGAAGTCGGGACTGAATAAATTGAAGACATGTTGATGCTCTGCTGTTCAAAGAGCATGCAACATGACTTTACTTTGAAAACCAAGTTTACGTATGCTACTTAAGTCTGTATTTACATTGCTTTGGTCTTGAAGTGCATTTGACACTGTTCCTCATTTCATCAATTTTCTAGCCAAATTATCATCTCCAATTACGTCTTTCCTTACACAGTCAAAGCGGTGTCAGTCTAAGGTCAACAGGTTGTTTATATGTCATCCAGTATCAAGGTATCTTCTGTGTGTCTGTCTTGTAACAGCTGCTTAGTGTAAAGTTCATCATCTCCCCCATGTTAAATCTTGATCTTTGTGCTTTCAAATGATTGATCTCCCCCTGCTCCTAGCTTCTTAATCATACAACCCAAAATTTCCTTTTCCCCTCCTACCAGAGACAACTGGAATAATTTCCCCATTGCACTGTGGTCTTCTTAAGAGTTATTCCTGACATAGTAGTGATACGCATACATTTTTGTCACAACATTGCTACAATACAAAGAGGTCCTCTGGGACCAGCAATTTCACTAAAGTAATGAATTCAATAGCTTTTTTCAGAGAAACATGTGCTCTTTAATTGATTTGAAGTCTTCCAGGAGTTCAGTTTTTCAAATGCTTTATATTTTTCTTTTCCATGTCTGTGTATCAACAAGAAATCCCTTTTACATTCATGCTAAAAGTATGCTGCACTTAAATAAAGAATGAGCTTCTGGAGCAATTTTCACCAGGGCTCTGCAATATTTCCTTCTCCCTCCTTAGTTCTCTTTTTTTTGCCAGTTACTTAGTATTTGTTTGAAATAATACACAGGGTCTGAGGCATTTCAAAGCTGCAAAGACACAAAGGTCTGTGACATATTCTTAGCTGTCTCCTGCCCTCGTTACAACTAACACAACAGCTTTCTTCACAACGTGACCGCCCTGTTTGCACAACACCCACCTGCCACGCAGCAATGTCACTTTAATGTGAGATCGTTCTGGGAAGCTTTATGCAATATTTCTCACTAGCAACTCAGTGGGAATAGATAGTAGCTCCAGCAGCAGCTAGGGCAGATTTGTTTGTGTCCTAACTTGGTCATCAGAAAGCTTCTGAGAAAGATGGGCAGGTAAGCTGGTTAAGCATAGGTAGTTTAGGGTATCGCCTGTGCTGATGGAAAGATTAATCCCTGTACTGCTGAATCATTAGCAAGAATGTATTATATCATGAGAAGTGAAAGAGATGGAATCTGGCTTTCAACAGTCCCACATCCATTTGTACCACATCACTCTAATAGTCCTCATTTCCTTCTCCTACCCCTTACCACTGAAATAATTTCAGGCCCACTCCGTGTTGTCTAACACCATTTTCAGTGACCCTTGCCCTCTTTCATGTCCTTAATTGCTCCTAGAGTATGCTCAGCTTCCTCTTTCCATTCATCACCTCTTTTGCTGAGGAAGAGGAAGGGAAGTTGCCTGTTACTACCCGTAGGTTGCAGTTACACACGTATTGATTGGCTACCTTATTTTCTTTGGTTTTGTTTGTTTGTTTTCTTTTCCTGTGTAAGAGTGTGAATGCAGTCCCCTACTACTATAGATTATTTAGTTCCCTGTGTTCAGGCTATATTACCAGGAATGTAGCCAACACGTGAAGGAAATTGATTCTTCCCCTGTGTTCAGCAGTGGTGAGACCACAGGTGAAGTTCTCACTGAGACAATCTCATTTATTCAATGTGGAGAAACAAAGGCTAAGAGGGGACATAAAGGGGGATTATAGAGAAGACAGAGTCTTCTCAGGGGTTCACAGTGAAAAGGCAAGAAGCAATGGACACAAGTTATGGTATGGGAAATTCTGATTTAAGGAAAAAAATATTTCACCACATGGCTGGTTAAGCATGGGAGCAGATGTTCAGAGATAAGGTGGCCAGAGATGAGGTACTCAAAACATGATTGGACAATCTTTGAAGCTAACCCTGCTTAAAAGGAGAGATTGGACCACCTAATGTAAGGAGGTCCATTTCTATCTAAATTATTTTATGATTCTATGTCTTGATTACATATATATATATGTCTGAAGCTTCTTCTCAGGCAGATTTACTTAAAATTCACCACAAACTTACAAGTTATTTGACAAGGCAAGCAGGGGTAGGGGGAAAAAGCAGACTAACAGACAGATGGAAAAATGAAGTAATGCTGTATAATCCCTTTCCTTATGGATATGCTTGTCCTGAACAGTGGCAAAAATGGTTGACAATTAGCCAACACCATTCCTTGCTGAATGTTACTGTGTGCAGTAAGAAATCCAAAATACAATTAGGAGTTTCATTCTGTGCCACACTGATTGGAGATATAGTCTGACGCTGTATTATTACTGCCCAGGCCCCTGTGCAGGTATACAATAGCACCATGTTATGATTACTTCTGTTTAGTGAGATGTATCTATGGGACGTCTTCACAGAACAAGGAAACACTGAAGCAGTGGCAAACACTGACAGGTTGAAACACTAAGGAACCTTCAGCCAATGACACGATAATCAGAGAGGTAAGCTTCAATAAAACATTTGGATGGGCAGGAACCGGTTTGGCTTGCAATACCTCACAAAGCTATGTGAAACATGAGAGCTTTCCTAAGCTATTGTTTGAGAGTTCAAGGAGTGTGAGAACAGACAGAAGAGAGGAAGATGAACTTATGCAAATTTTATGTAGATATCTTTTGTTAGAACATGATTGAAGCCGTGGAGGAGGAGCCCATCTCAGGCCAGTTTAAAAGGCAGAAGACAAGCTGTCCACTTCTGTCTCTCTTCTTTCTTCTTCACGGACAGAGATGTTGTCAAAGATTCTTCTAAGTTTTCTCACCTTGATCTGGATTGCCACAGTGTCTTCTGAACCGTAAGAGATCATACATTCTATGGCTTTATGTTAAAATATTTTATTATATTTTCCACCAGTTAATTTCTTCTGTCTCATTGCTATATAATAAACTGAATGATTGAGACTTAGGTTCAGAAGTGTGTCTGAAATGGAAGTAGATGACATTGAAGGATGATTTGAAATTATGATCTCCGTCATAAAACTGCTGTGAAATCTGATTTGAATGATAGAAACCTAGAATTGCATTAGATGAATTCTGAAGTGCATGGGTAAAGTGGGGAGGAGATTCAAGAGTAGACTAACAAGTAATAGTAATTATCAGGATTGATATGCATCAGAAGTATGGAGAGAGCGTGATGTATGAGTTGCAGACCAGATAATGGCTGGTACTAGGGGCTATGCTGCATGGCAATCCTAGTATTTGTATTCGTATTTGTATGGCACTTGCTGTGCTGTTATGACTAATACAGCACTGTCAATGCCCATAGCTTTATCCAAACAGATGATTTCAGCCACAATTTTCAAAAATACACCAACATCAGAGCTATAATCCTCTTCTCAGAAGTTCTAAAGGAAAACACTGTGAAAGTCAGTAGAAAGTCAGAAGAACTTTCAGAAAGTCAGTACTTACGGTCTTTGAATACTGTGCAGTCTGAACTGGGCAAGTGAAAATGACCAAAGGAAAAAGGCAATACAAGCAAGCAAAGCTGTGGGAGAAAAAAAAAAAAAAGAAAAAAAAAAAAGTCAAGGACTGGATTACCAAGTAAATACTGTGCAATTTGTGTTGTACTGCAGAACAAACTCATGAATTCCGTCTTCCATTACTTGAAAAGACAGTTCAGACAGCAGAGAATGGGAAGCCAGCAACAGAACCTTAGCCAAATATAGCAAATTTGAAGGAATGTTTTGCAGAGGAATTATCTGGGGAAGGAAGGCCTGCCCTCACTACAGAGAGTAGTATAACTAAAAAAGCCCAATGGAAGAAAGAAGTAAAGGAAGTAACGTAGGGAGAGGCATGGAAACAGAATAGAGCATGCAGGTTTGATTGAGATTTCCCTGGAATATTCCGCAAAAAGGAAAATCAGGGTAATTTCTTGTTCATTATGCTGATTGATTTTTGATATGTCAGTTCTTATCTGGAGGGAGAGCTATCCAGAGAAAAAAGAAATTAAAAAATTTACCACAAACATTAGCTAGAATTATTGTCATTGATCTCAAAAAGAAGGTAAATATCACTCCTCTTTATGGGAGGTTCCAGAGGTTTAAGTATACATATGGGTCATGGGAGAATAAATGCAGCTATGCTTGTGAGGTGTTTAAACAGCTTAGTAATTGAAGCTGTGTAAATACCTGGAACAGGAAGATGCGGTATCATGCTGGGTAGGAGACTGCATAGAGTGATGCCAGTCTTCCAGCTCAGAAAGAACAATGAGGGACAAAAAATTGTCATCTGCACATTCTTAGTATATTATTCAAAATTCTTTGAAAGAAATGGAAATCGTGCCACTGCTCTGAGCAAGCTTTGGACTGCGCCTTCCTTCACATGTACAGCGTTTCTGTGGTGTTTTCCTCTCCTGTTTGCTGTGGCTTTCCTTCGTGGGTGAACTGTCTGATCTGGCCTTGCTTTCTTACAGTCAGTATGTGCTGCTGGTCCCAACAGTGGTGCGGAGTGACTCTCCACAGACGGCTTGTGTGCAGTTCCACAACCTCAGTGAGCCTTTGTCCCTGAGCGTCATCCTGGCATATGACAGTATCCGGCAGACGCTCTTTGAGGAATCCGTGACAAAGAATGATTTCTTCAAGTGCTGCGAGTTCAAGGTATTTTCTCTTTTGAGACTACCAAAAAGGGTGTAGAAGCTGGAAATACTTCTGAGTGCAACTCTCCTTGTCAGTGAGGGGAAGAAGATGAAGAGTGCGGGCAGAGAACAGGACAAGAAAAGATAAACTGCTGGAAAGGTTGACAATATAGACAGGAAAAAGAATGACATATGGGTTGCAGGATCTGGAGAAAGACTTTGCATCTCTGTTCAAGGATTGAAAAGAAAAAAGGTTTTGATTGCCATCACAGGCGCATGCAGTCTATGGGATTGTCATAATTGTCAAGCTGGAGAACCCAGTTGGGACATGCTTATTCCCTTTCCTGTGACTCTGCAAGATCTGGACAGATATGACAAACAAGTCCCAAGATTAGGTATGAGGGAATGCATAGGGCAGGGTACAAAGTTTGGTACCTGGTGACAGATTATGGAACTTCCACAACAGATATTCCCATAGACTATTTCACTGCAATGATGGGGCTTCTCATGACTTTGCACAAGCTATTTATGACTCAGTCAGTATCTTACTCAAGAGCCCTGGGCATCAAGGCACCTCAACATATCTCATTTACCACTTTTCCTCTGGGGTTTTGTTTCTCTCCAGGTTCCTCCTGCTACTTCTGACCCCCTGGCATTCATTTCCTTCTCTGCCACAGGAACCACAGTCAACTTAGCTGAGAAAAGATCAGTGGCGATTCAGAATTTGGATAATACTGTCTTCATCCAGACGGACAAACCCATCTACAAACCAGGGCAAAAAGGTGCTGAGGAGTTTGAGTCATCTAGTGAACTGGGGAACTGAGTGCAAGGGTGACAAGAATGACATGGACTTCCTCTTGTGGAGGAAAAGACCGTCAACTGCGACGGCCATGAGCAATCCTTCAGATAGTGTGCAATCTTTATCTGAGTTTGGGCTCATCAAAAGTCAGAGAAAATTAGAGCCAATTCACAAAATTGCAACAAATGAGTAGAGCTCATCTGTTTTTACTGAGTTGATTACATTTACAGGATCTTGAGTTCTGCCAGGTTTACTGAAGTCAGTCACATAAAGTGTCCTTAAAAAATACAGAAAATAAAAGGTTAAAAGTTTAAGCTTGGAATTAATAAAACTCGTATAAAAATAAAGTAAGCATATCAATTCCTGTCAACAGCTCCTTGTACTTAACTGCTAATCTAATTCACAGTGCTTATTCCATCATGATATGTAAATGACAGTACTAGCTGTGGTATAGTTAGCATCTCTTTTGTATAATTATATTTCAGTGCTGACAGGGTTTACACTTAGAATAAAGACAAATTCTTCCTTGTCTTTGATTTTTTTCTTTGACTTGGTTTGTATAAACAGCTTTTGAGGAAATGCTCTAAAGAACTGAGTCCTTCAAGAAGAAAGGAAGGCAGTACAGACTATTTGTAGTTACTTTAGAGGTTACTTTAGTCACAGTGGGTCTGAACTGAAGATATTTCAGCTGACAAGTTTATTTTGGTTTTCTTTTTCACTGGCTAAGATAATTAAATTCCTTTCTAGTTCCCTGAAGATTCCTTAGTTCTCCCTAAAAGCCTGGGCAAACATTTTATCAGTTCTGTCTTGAAAGTGACTTACCAGTGCTGAAGTGAATGATCCTTTTTTTGTCCTACATCTTTTTCAGTGATGTTTCGTGTGGTCACTTTGGACAGCCAGTTCAGACCTGTTCAGGAGACAGTAAGTATGAGTGATAGTCAAGATTTTTCAAGGACCCTCTCAAGGTGCCCATTCTCTGAGACTCTTTCACTTAGAAATTGAATAAAAAGGGCCTGAGACAGGCCTCCTGGTATTTTTGAAGAACTTCTGTAATTCCTTAACTTTACACTCCATCCCTTCCCTGCCTTTATAAAGGGCAAATAGTCTGAAAGCACTCCTGGAAATCTCTCACAGTGCTCAGATTTTGTAGGCAATTCATTTCACTTGCCCCAGGCACGTAGAAAGAGACTGGTGGGTTTTTTTGTAGAAAAGATAAATTCACCAACAATTATCCCCTTAAAATTATCTTTTTAATTACAGACATGAGTTTCAAATTGTTTCCTTGATGCAGTCTTCTGTATCTAGAGATAGCTGTTCTCAGCCTTATTTATGTTCTAGTATTTTTCAAGCTCCACAGTTAATGTCTTGATGTTTTGATCATTTTTTTATTTTTCCCTTTTTTTTCTCTTTTTTTTTCCTCTTCCAGTATCCCCAAATCATCGTTCAGGTAAGAGATGCAACACTTCGTTAAAGCACAAGTTGCTTTGGAAAGGCTATGTATGCTTCATCATTACCCATAGTCTCAGTAGCTAAGGGAGGCTCACCCTAGACACGTGGTCTAAAGGCAATGGACTTGAGGTTGATCAATGGCAGTACCCATTATGGAACGCTAGAGGAGAAGAAATCAGCAGAAATGAAGATGCTAGTCAGAGATGACGTGGGGTTGTTGCTGTGTCTTTTGTTAGGATTCAAACAAGAGTGTTCAGTCTAGTCTTACTTTGGTAGGGCTACAGTAAATGGGCTGGTGAGATAGCCTCATTCTCATACAGGCATAAGAATAGCAACTTTCTGGAATGTCATGGTCTGCTGGGGAACAGGGTAACAATGACTCAGTCTCCTACCACATTTCACATCACTATATCTCAAAACACCTTCTAAGGGAGGCCAGCATAATATTCCCATTTGATAGAAGGAGGAGTTGAGTCAGCAGCCTTATGCTAGAAAAACATAACCTACTGATAAGGAAACTGAGTCCCAACCATGTACTACTCCTGGATGATTTGAGCTCATCTGGCAGTGTAGCTAATTTCCAGTTAAACATAAACTTAGGCTTGTTTAATGCACAAATGCATCTGGAAAATTAATCGAAAGTCAGAGTACGTCATCAGCCCAAACTCACATTGCCACTGTGATGCACTTAGTCGATATGCCAAGGTATAAAACTTTAAAGAAGGCAAGAAGACAAGAAACGGCGTCATAAATATTTTAGTACCTCTGTTTCTCCCATTCTCCAGGATCCAGAGCGAAACAAAATCTTCCAGTGGCTGGACGTAGCATCTAAGCATGGAATTGTCCAGCTTTCCTTTCCACTAATCCCAGAGCCTATTCTGGGGTCCTACCACATCACTGTGGAGAAGAAGTCAGGTGAAAAAGAGTACCAGTACTTCACAGTGGAGGAATATGGTAAGCAAAGGCCGTGAACTGCCTTGCATGAGCGACGGGGCTGGCTCTGCCAAAGTCAGATAGGAGCTGCTAGGGCAGAGCTTAAGTGCTTTGAATTCTCCACTTCATGCCTGAGAAAGAAAGACATGGAGAGAGCTGAGTGGAGAAAGTGAAGGCAAGAAGGGAAAAAAGAAGTGCTGAGAAAGGCAGCATTTTTCATTAATTAAATTAGGATAATACTTTTCTGGGCTTGGCACAAAATCACTGTGTGATTGTGGGCTCCACATCCTGTCACTCAGACCTTACGTTCTCCTTCTGTTCAGAGGCAAAATGATGATCAGGTCTACCCTGTTTTATGGAGGTCATCACTGCATAAGAGCACTAGGCTAAAATATACAGTAGAAATCTGAAGATATTTTCTATCAGACCAGTTAAATAATAGGTATCATTTTGTTACCGGGGGAGGCTGGATAGCCAGTGGAAGCACAGCTTGGAAAAAAATGGGTAGTGGAGACACCAGAGCCCTCATAGTGATCTCCTTACTCTCTGGAATAGACCATATCAAGGGAGTTGCTAAATTTGTTTTGATTTTCCAAGTTTTCCCATCTTTTTTTTTTTTTTTTTCCGTAGTAGTCCCCAGAAAAGGCTTGGATAACTCCCAGTTGTCTGGTTTCTTTGTAAGGGCAATAAAAGAACTTTCCTGCTTACCCTCTAGAGGTCTTTCATACCTTCTAGTCTCCTGTGTACAAGTGCATGAGAAAAAAGCATTTTTCCAGCTATGTTGTCATTATTGCTGATGATCTGGGCCAAAAGATAGCTGCAAAGAGGGAGTGGCAGTGAAATGTTTGATTTTACTATTTCACTTAATCATTGCTTTTCTCCTCCAATGGGGCTGGCTTGCCTAATAACTTCTGTTCTTCAGGGCTTAACTAGTTTGAGACATCAGCATTACTCCCACCTTTCTCTTGAAGAAAGTGTACAGCCAATTAAAGTGACCTATCACAGTTCTTACTGTGGCTGTTATAATTATTATTAGTATTATTATTGTATTTTAAAGACGTTATTCATCTTACCACTAACGGTTATGTTTTCTCTGATAATATCCTACAGCCAGCTCCTTAAGTAGACTTTTCTTTGAACTATTTCCTCTTCCTCGTTGAAAATGCCTTTGCCAACTGTTTTTTTTTTTACTGTCTTACACACACACACCTGCCTGTGGCATGCAACTACTCATCAGTCATATTCACATTGCATTCCTAGTGCTGCCAAAATTTGAAGTGACAACCAGTGTGCCAAAGAGGATCTCTTTCTTTGATGAAGAAGTCAGGGTGAACGTTTGTGCTTCGTAAGTATCAGAGCTGAGGACAACGCATTTTTCCACAAGAAACATGGGACAGAGGATGGTGTGCCATGCTGGGAAGCAGGGACTGATGCTGATTCAGAGTATGGGTTAGAGCAATTCCTTCAGCGATGACTTCCATGACATGAAATACGATAACTGCCCTCCCCCCACATAGCAGAATTAGAACTGAAAGAGTCTAGACCTAGTCGCTAGCTGTTGTTTTTTATTATTACAGAAAAGGAGAGAAATAGTGCAGAAAGAGAGTCCATCATTACAATTGCTGTCTGTGACGCTGCGAAAGGGCAAGGTGGCATGAGCCAAAGGGGTGAATAGGGATCTTTCTGCAAAACATCTTGCTTTGCATAAGGCACTAACGAGAAAAGACAAGCAGAGGGGAATGATATCCCAGCCCCAAGGCCATCACCACTTTCCAGATTCAGACCTTGAAGAATGACTACATCAAGACAATGTTAAAGCAAGCTTTTTTAACAAGATGCCAGAAACAGCCTAAAAATAGTTGAAGGGGTTTCTGCTCAGGCTAACTGGTCCTAATTCCCAGCTGCTCTTCTGTCTGTGCTCTAGGCAACCCTGAGGGGTTTAGAGTGTGCATTGCTCTGAGGTCTTTGCAGGTTTAATGTTAAGTCTGTATAACTGGTTTCTTGCGTCTCTTCCTCTCCTAGATACACTTATGGCCAACCGGTGCAAGGGAATGCTCAGATCAATGTGTGTCAGCAGCACTTTTACAATCCACGATGTGAGCAAAAGCAGAAAGAAACCTGCAAAGCTGTCACCGGACTGGTATGATACATCCCCATCAGCTTTACTACCCAACATGTAGCACAGTGTTTGGTGGCCTCATTCAGTTCCTGGGGAACACCAAACAATCCTAGAGGCATGGTTTTTCTCACTATTTCACAAGCAATGCTGAAAGACTATGAAGGTAGTTTTTGCCAATGACCTTACTAGGAGACTTTGGGTTTTCCCTCAGAAAATGTCAGTAGGAGGGCAGCTTATGAAACTATAATTTTGTGATCATTCCTAAAACATTGGAGCTTTGTTCTTACCAAGTGTAACCAGCAGATCTGTACTTGGAGTCTTTGAGGACACTTAATGTTAATCTAATGATTAATTTCTCCACTAGATGAGACTCAGAGTGCTCTGGTCATAGAGCTCAGGCATCATGCAAGATGGATTTGAGAAGGGATGTGAGTATAGAAAGGACCAGCAGGAATGAGGAGAAAAGTTTCCAGGTGCAAGGGTAGATAATATTGAAACAATCAGCTGTAAAGGGAGCCATGGAATGAGAAATGTAAGGTAGGAGGGAAGCGAGTAGACAGTAGGAGCTGAAGATGTGAGCAGGGGCATGAAGCTCTTCAGACTCCTGCTAGTACAGATTCAGGAGTGATTTTCCAAACCTTGAGAAAAATGGACTTCCCCCTTTGTGCTCCTTTTTCAGCTGGGAAATGATGGCTGCCTCAACACTGTCATCTCCATCAAAACACTCCAGCTCTACCGCAGCTATGCCAGAATGTATACCAGCCTCAACGTAGAAAGCACCATCACTGAAAATGGGACAGGTAAAACCAAGGGAAGGCTGGGGTAGCTGATTAAAGCTAATAGGTGTACTTTCTGAGAGGAATCTCCTGGATCCTGACCTGTGCAGCAAACAAGCAACAATCACTATTTCCTTCATGTAGCTGTCCCTCCAGAACATCACTGCTCTGCATAGCTTTTCAAAAGAAGCATTTTTTCTGCCCATATCTGATTTCTGTTTCCTCCCCTTTATACTGGGTGTGTCTCACAGGTATCCAGATGAAAGGCCATGACTATATTGCAGTCAACGAAGAAAAAGACAGAGTGATGTTCAAGAATATGGATAGCTATTACAAGAGGGGAATTCCTTACTATGGTGAGGTGGGTACCTGAGGCAATACATTTAGCTGAAAACTCCCTGAGGTCCAGCATGATGATCTCTGTGTCACCCCGTTTATGGCTATGCCCTAACTATGTGCTGACAACTTCCCATGATAGTGCTGCATAACAATGACTGCTGCATAGTTCTCTTGTTACTTTAGATGCTCCTAGAGAAAATAAGAAAATTGGATCATACCTGGAGGGTTAGTGTGTCTCTTCTGCCATAGTTAGGGAATGCCTAAAAGGTGGGTAAGAGAGAGGTCATATGATGTCATGGACAGAGTGATTAACTTCACTTGTAAGAAAGAAGTAGTGACATATTTATTAAGGTGAAACAGTGATTTAACAAAATTAGTAGTGAATGCGACAGTGTTTTACGAGATTCGATGGCAAGGCACACTCTATTATTTACTGCAGAGAGGACAGGGTCAGACGAGCTGTCAAGGGAGGCCCTCCCGTTGAGTCACGAGGTTCAGAAAGGACCCCCTGGCTTTCTAAACTCCTTCTCAGAGAGGAGTCTGGGTGCGGCTGGATCCAATCCCAGTCCCAGACTTGGTCAACGGTTTATGTCTAAAGGATTATATATGCGCAATCAATCCTTTACATTACTTAGCTGAGATTTCAAAGTTTAGCATGCTATTAGTCACTTACTAAGAATCTGTTGGAGCAAGGAATCTCTGAACCTCAGGGAGTAGAACCCTAAGCAACGTCCTCACAGAAGAGGACATCCTGGCATGTAGCCCGCTGCCCTTACAGGAGAGCTCAAAGGCTCTGGGGCTCTCCACTTTTTACAGAATCATAGAATCATCTAGGTTGGAAGGACCTTAAAGATCATCTAGTCCAACCATCAACCTAACTCTGACAAAAAAATAAATAAGAAATAGGAAGTAAAAAGTACTAAACCATATTCCTGAGGACCATGTCAACCAATCTTTTGAACGCCTCCAGGGATGGTGCCTCAACCACTTCCCTGGGCAGTCTATTCCAATGCTTGATAATCCTTTCGGTGAAGAAATGTTTCCTAATATCCAATCTAAACCTCCCCTGGTGCAACTTGAGGCCACCTTGTCCTATCTCCTGTGACTTGGGAGATGAGACCAACCCCTGCCTCTCTACACCCCCCCTTCAGGTAGTTATAGAGCATGATAAGGTCTCCCCTCAGCCTCCTCTTCTCCAGACTGAACAACCCCAGCTCCCTCAGCCTCTCCTCATAAGACTTACAGGCACTACTGTGTGTGTGATAGAGTAAGACAATTGACCTATAGTCATATTCTCATGGGAACAAGGTATCTAGGTCCCCACTACAGGCATTGTTTTGGCTGTATTGCCAGCCATCCCCCAAAGTCCAGGTGCAACTTACTGCCACTGATGTTGTTATGTCCTTGATGGCCATGGCCTGAGCAGGAGCCAGGTGAGAGTGGGGGGGAAAAGGGGAAAAAACAGGGAGAGAACACTGCCACTGCTGAAGAAACTACTTCAGCAACAGCTGTGCCTAAATTGAAGGTAGAATTTACCCTGCACTGCATCACACAGTCCCAGGGATATTTACCTGAAGCAGTATAGGTGTTGAAGTACATTCCCACTTCTTAGCAACCTGCACATGCAAGATAGACCCGGGTGCAACAAGGAGGATGAGCTGTACAGCATCATTGTGATATACAACGGAGACAGAGCGTATGCACAGATGCTGAGAAGCTGCAAGGTGCTACTGAGCTCCACAGGTTACCTGTAAAGTCATCTGATTGCTTTAGGTTTTTTAATCAGTGCTCTCCAAAGACTATGAACTCCGGAGACCCTCTGTTTCTATTTGTTTAGGAAGGGAGAGCATGAGGTAAGAATTTAAACCATCATCTCTCCCTCAGTAGTCTTTAACTTATGTAATGGCCCACTGAACTAATGTTCACTGAAGAGAACCAGAGGATTTATCATTAAAAGAATCTTTTATATGAGATCACGTATATAAACAATTCCTTCTCCCTCTTCTGCCTCTCCCTCTACCTCTGTTTGTCCTTGCACTGATGGTAATTGCCTACCTTTCACAGAACTCCTGTTCCTTCAAAATATCGAGGCATGTTTGCCTCTTAAATACATTTCATTCTTGATTTCTACTGCCTGAAATTGTCCTCAGTGCTTAAGTGAACATCCTCTGGTGAGCAGAGCATTTCCTGTTCTTTTAGTTGGTTTGTTTTTTTTTTTTACTGAATCCCTTGTGTATTCTTTATGTTCAGATCGCTGTGACAAGTGTGGATGGCAAGGCTGTCGCCAATAGGCCCGTCCTGCTGGAGCTCAATGAAAAATATCTGGCCAACTATACCACTGACGAGAGCGGCATTGCTGCTTTTTCCATCGACACGTCCAACTTCTTTGATCCCTATTTTAAGCTGAGAGTAAGTAAATACAGGCTTCAGTCTAATTCCTGAAAAAATACTTAATTGGAGAGAAGGACTAGAAGCAATTGGTGGGTGCTGGAAGAATTGTTTCAGATGAGGAAAGTAAGCAGTCAGTCCACCAACACCTACAATCTGTGTGAAACTAATATGAGAACTCACCAGTGCCTGGGAAGTGTTAGACTGTACCCCCAGGGTTGTTTTGGCTGTAGTGAGCTTCAACATCCCCTGCTTTTCCCTCCGCTCAGCAGCCCTTGCTGCAGCCATCTTCTTTCTCTTTATTCTGTATGCTAGAGGACCTTCCTCACAGATGGCCCTGCCTTCTGCACCCAGCCTGGATGCACACCAGCCTCTTTCCCTGCTGATGCCTTCTTCCCTGCATTTCTGCTGGCAGAGACTCATGCCTGTTACCACCCCATAGTCTTCTCGTGTTATCGTGCGTTTTCTCTGGTGTGATGGGAAGAGCTGAGAAAAAGAAGGCTGTTTGAGGACAATGCCATTCTAACCCACAATAAGTCCTAGCAGTTCATACAACCTGTCCCAAGCCTGCAAGAATCTGAAATAACCTCCGTACCAGAATGTGCCATAGGTGTCTGGATACATTAAGATGTCCAGAAGGCCACCTGCCTTCTGGTGAACCACATTTTTTTCACACCAGCTCTTGCTCTTAGCTTAAACAATCCCACAAAATCAGCTTCCCAACAAAATTTTTTTGAAGGAAGATGTCTTTGCCTTTCACCTGCTTGACATTTTTTTTATTTTTCACTTTGTTGGTTCCCCCCATGTTTGACACTTCTTCTGCTTCATAGGCCATGCCAGCACCAGATGACTGTGCAGACTTCTTCATCTGGAGAAATGATAATGAGCCTCAAGCCTTATTCTTTGTACGGCGTTTCTACTCATGGACCAACAGCTTTGTGAAAATTGAGCCAGTGAAGGAGAAGCTCAGCTGTGACCAGCAGCAAACGATCAATGCTCACTACGTGTTGAACAGACAGGGCTACAGGAATGCCAGCCACACAAATTTCTACTATGTCGTAAGTGCTACCTTGACTCCCAAAACATCTCTTTTCCTTAACCTTCTTTTGAACACCGTGTAAGGGAGAGACTGGACAGTGGCTACAGATCACAGCTGGACATCGTAGCCTCTGAAGTCTCTCAGAACAGTATGCAAAATCAATTATTTCATTGGGGAATGGAGGAAGTGCTTTGGATCCTGTCTTACTATTTTTTTCTACGCCCAGGTGATGACTAAAGGAAAAATTGTTCTCAGTGGCCAGAAACAAGTCAGCATCTCTGGTGGTAAGTTACAGATCATATTACTACTGATCCTTCAGGGCATTGTTCTGAGCACCACAGTATTATTAAGTTTTGTAAGAAAGAAAGCAAGCAGAGAACTGCGGCTAAATCAGGTTCTAGTTCTTAAACACCATGACTTGTCACCACTCACAGTGTGATTTCCTTTTGCTGCAGCATCTAACCAGTCAACATATCATAATCAAATTTATCTTTTTAGTTGAAAGATGAAAACATTGTTGTGATCAAACACAAGGAATGTAACCTTCTTTTATTTTATTTTTTGCCAAGGAGTATTTACAGTTGTTAATCTCCACAGCTCAGGAGATTGGCCTAGCTCCTCTGGTATAAGAGATTCTAAGGCAAAACCCAAAGGCAATGTTGTGCTCTTCTCATAGCAGTCATGCACAGATTTCCCTGTCCAACTTATACTCAGCTCAGACCCCTCTCTGCAAAGCATCTTGCTCTCATCATCCTCCAGTTTGTATGTGTTGTCTTACTGATGGCAGGTGTTCCTCAGCCTTTGAGACATGAATCTTCCAATATTCAACTTCCCTGTTTTTAAAAGGTGCTAGTAGGTTATGGATAAATATGTGGTCTTTCCACCAAAGCTGAGGTTTGTCTAATCTCTTTTGCTGACTTCTCATCCCCTGTTCCATATTCCTTCCACAGCTCCCAGAGGTACATTCTCCATCACACTGACTGTCACCGAGAAGCTTGGCCCCAGCGCCAGACTGTTGCTTTACACTGTGCATCCTCGTGGGGAGATAGTGGCTGACAGCTCTTGGATACGCAGCGATGTATGCTTCAAAAACAAGGTGAAAACCTTTGCTTTCTTATTCAGGGCTATATCAGCTGGCTCTTTGCTGAGAGAACAGTTAGGGAACAACTTCATCAAAAGTTGTGCACTTGGGATGGCCTTTAGGAATGGAAGGAGGTACAGATGTGCCTGGTAACATGAGGTGCTGTCCCTGGAATTGACACATATGCTCAGACTCAGACTAAGTTCTCAATGGAGTGGGGAGAGGGAGGTGACTAAGGGATTATAGAGGCTGTGGATTTTCACAGAACAGGGATTCAGAAGGACTATCTAGTGATAAGACCTGTGCCCCAGAGAGAACAGAGCCCTGATGAAAGTTGAGATTTAGATCTATGTGCCAAGCTGATTCTCCTAATTTCTGTGTGGTTGTCTTGGATTTATTCATTTCCAGCTCCAGCTCAAGTTTTCCGAGAAGCAAGGTCTCCCAGGCTCTAAAGTCAGTCTCCACCTTGAAGCTGCTGCCAACTCCTACTGTGCCCTGCGAGCTGTAGATCAGAGCGTTCTTCTTCTTCAGCCTGAGCGAGAGTTGTCTGCTGAGAGTGTAAGCCACATCCCCAGTCCTGTGTTCTGTTGACCTAAGGACGTCCAGAATGACATTCCAGTTCCTGCCTGTAATCTCTCTGCTGCTGGCTGTATTTTTATTTTTCCCTTGGAAACAGACCTCTTAGTGATTAAACAAAGGTCTATGGCAGTTTTACACTTCAAAGACAGAAACTGATAGCAGAACATTTACTTTTGGCAACCAAGGCAGTGTAAGACATAGCCCAGGAAAATACCTGATGTAAATCCTTGAAAGCCTAGTTCCTTCCTGGGGAGTGATCATGTCAAAATTGCATTTTATGAATCAAATATGCCTTAGGCCCGAAATAAAAATTATAGATGTCAGGTAGTATCTTGACAGACTCCAGTCTCCTCTTTGCATGACTCAAGAGCAGTTGCCTGTGCTTTTTGTTCAAGTTCACCTCACAAAGTCATTGCAGCTCAGAAGGTGGACGGTAGAGTCCAGTCCTTCTTGTGTATCACCTGCCAAATTGCTTATTGATCTCTAGGTAGGCATCAGTAGTCAAACCCGATCTATAGGATTGCTCAGGGATGACCATAAGCTTTGAATATATGTGATTTTGCATTTGCCTGGGACCTTTCTTGTGTTTACACTAGTTGTTCTCACCTCCCAGGTGTACTACCAACTTCGTGTGAGTGATTTATACGGCTACTACTACAATGGGCTCAACCTGGAAGAATACAAGTCAGAGAGGTGTATCCCAGTTAAAACTACCTTTTTTGATGGCTTGTACTATGAGCCTGTGAATGTCAGTCGCGATGGCGATGTCTACAGGGTTTTCAAGGTAGGTACTCTGTGTGGTTCTTTCAGTGGGAGGTATTCCAGAAGGATTCACACACATTCAGCTTTCCGGGGTGGTGGTTCTTACTGCTAAGAGATGGCAGGTGATGCCTGGAACTGCCTAATGTCTCCAGTCACCCAGTTTCTGCCTTCTTATCCCCATCTCTTACTCAGGAAGACTGAAAATCCCTACTAGATATATTCGCTGGGATCCTGCCATGCTTCAGTAGACATTTCTGAAGCAGGACCATGGCCTAGGCTCAGGACTTCAGGCATTCCTAGTAAAGGTCTGAGTCTGTGATACAGGCCACTTGGTTCCTGATACACTTGCCTCAACTCCCCTCTGGCTCCCATGGCCTAAGACCTAAGATAAGCCCCATCATTAACTGCTCTTAACAGAACACCAGGTATCACTGCTACATAAGAAAGACATATAGGTTGGAGAGAAAGAGTTGAGACATGCAAGGCTGAAAGGATAGGATGGGATGGGAGGAGGGAGGAGAGAGATGAGGTGGGAGAAGTGGGCTAGTGCATGCCCTGAGTGACATTATTGATTCTTTCACATTTAGGATATGGGCCTGAAGGTTTTCACCAACTCTGTGCTACGGAAGCCAGTTCTGTGCAATGAAGACAGATCAGATACGGAAGATTACCCTGGATATTTTGAGCATGATGTTGCCCATAGCAATGCCTATAGCCCAGGTAAAAGAAGGTTCATCCTGCATCTCCAGTCCCAGTCTACCTGGTCTTCAAAACTGTTGCCTGTATAAAATAACAGCCAGTATGTTGAGGGTTTTTTTGGGGAGTAGGACTACATGTTTCAGTTTGCTCTAGCAATCTCTTTCTGACAGTCCTTGCGGTAGAGTCAATTCTGTCTCACTTAGAATCATAGAATCGTAGAATGGTTTGGGTTGGAAGCAACCTTAAAGATCATCGAGTTCCAACCCCCCTGCCATGGGCAGGGACACCTCCCACCAGACCAGGTTGCTCAAAGC